>OX463836.1:6749628-7949628 GCA_949825045.1 Argyresthia goedartella | reverse complement strand
TGTATTTACTTGTGTATGTACTTATTCGTTTATTTCGTGTATTCAAAATTAGTTTTAGAAAATACATAACCTGATGTTCTTATGTAATCATTATCAATGTACTTTAATGTTTAATGAAGTTGTTTAAAAATAGGTGTTAAAAAGGGGTGAGAAATAGTAATAAATGGTTATAGTTGATTTTGATAGTATTGAAAAAATTGTATCCAGCAAACAAAAATATAAAAGGTTTTCATTTGTTATATTTTTTTACAGATTTTAAATTTTCAATTGATATTTTACACAGGTGATTTATTTTATTGTTATTTTTACAGAAATTAGTTACTTATTAGATTGTTGTTTTGATGTTATTAGATCTAAATTGTTAAATGTCATAAAAATTATATGCATAATTTTTACTTTCAAAAAAGGGGGAAGGTGTAGTGTATGCACACCTGAACCCTACTTACATCTATAAATAGCCTCTTTATTATGATTCATGACTCAATATACAACTGTCTTTCGAACATGTGACTGTCTCATTCCACACCTAATAGGCCGATCCTTACATGGTGTTGACGACCCGGTTGCATTTATAGCACTTCACCATTTTTGTAGGTTACTCGATCGATAATAATAAGCGGTGTTTTTAATCACTGCGCGCGCACGTCTATCCGGTTCCGCGTCGAGCGGGAGACTCGACTGGTTGACTGGACATGTGGTCGAAGACTGGTCGAGGGCGGCGGTGAAGGCGCCCCACTGGTATCGTCGGCGTGATGCTGGCGGAGAGACCCGGGTGGGCAGGTCCGCCAGGACGAGAAGTACTGGCCTGTGGTCCGATGGGAGGTCAGGGAGAACCTCCTGGCTCGGCGGAGCCCGGAGACCTCTGACGACTACGACGTCGATGGTGTCCCAACCGGCCCGCGAATCGAAGTGGGTGGGCTCGTCGGGACCGATGACATCGTAGTTGTGGCTCACGGAGTCGGCAAGGATGGCGCGTCCAGCTGGGCACACCCTGGTGGAGTTCCAGACGGTGTGCTTGGCGTTGAGGTCGCCAGCGACGAGTGTCGGATGCGGCGACTGTAGCAACCCCCGTAGCTCGGCGGTGCGGATTGGTGTACTGGGGGGCTTGTAGGCGGCGTAGAGTCGCAGCACCTGGCCGGCGACCTGGAGGTCGACGCCCAAAGCATACAGGGATGTATACTCCTGGGCGTCAACGAGCTGGTGGACGATCTTCCTGCCGACGATGACTGCCAAGCCTCGAAAGGCCCGGCCGCTGGTGGACTTCTCGTCCTTGCGGTAGACGAAGTAGCCGGGCAGCGACAGCTTGTCGCTTCCGGCTAGGAATGTCTCGCTGATGAGCATCACGTCGACGCGGTAGTCCCTCAGGAACACGTGGAGCAGCCGCTTCTTCCCTGTCAGCGACTGCGCGTTCCAGTGGACGACCCTGAGCGGATCATGCATTGCGGAGCAGAGCGGTGAGTCTGCCCAGGGCAGTGGGGTCGCTGAGGAGGGCGAGCAGGGCTGTGAGGTGCCCCAAGTCCTGCTGCCCTATCGCCGCAGCCGGAGTGGCGGCGCCAGCGGCGGCCGCAGTCTCGCTAGCGGCGAGAGTAGCCGCCGCGGCGCCGGCGGCAGGTGGAGCCGTCGCCTTCTTCTTCTTCCCCCCCCGCTTCGTCTTCTGCCTGGGGACTCCGTCGTTCGCCTGCGCCATAAGCGAGGCGGGCGCCGTTTCTTCCTGCAGATCAGGACATGGCGGAGGGGGGGGCTGCATCTTCTTGGGCCCAGGCGCATTAGTGAGCGCCACAGTGCCGGCCTTCTTGTTCCGCGCCTCCTGGCGGAACACGGGGCACGTCGCGTTATTGGCCGTATGCGGGCCACCGCAGTTGGCGCACGTCGGCGGCTGGTCTTTCGGGCGGGGGCACTCCCGCGCCGAGTGGGGACCGCCGCAACGCACGCACGCCAGAGGGCGGTGGCACATATGCGACGTGCCGGAACTGTTGGCACCTGTGGCACTGGGCCGGGCCCTGCTTGGAGCGCCAAGCCTCGATCTTCACCCCCGGCATGTACATGAGCTCTGAGATTTCATATACTGCACCGGGGGCACGGTCGGGATTCTTCCGCAGGGACGCGTAGAAGATGCAACCGGGGCGCCCCTTGCGCGCCCGGATCTGCTTGCAGTACTCGGCCTCCACACCGAGTTCTGCAAGTGCCGCGACGATCTCTTCCGGCGTGGTGTTGGAAGGCAGCCCGTGGATCGCCACCTTCTGGGTCTTGTCGGCCGGCAGCGAGTAAGAGAACCACCGAACTCCGTGGTCCTTCTCCAGCCTGCACAGATAGCGCTGTACAAGCCGGTACTCGTCGTCGGCCGTGGGGGTGAAGCGCACACCCTTTTGGTAGGCGCGCGCGCTGGGAGCCCGGCCGAGCTCGCTGGCTATCGCCCTGAAGTGGTCGGCCCAGTTGGGGAGGACCTCCACAATAAGGGGCGGATAGCGCGGCTGGCGGGGCTGCTGTGGCGCAGCGCCTCCCGACGGGGCGGCGGTGGTGGTGGCGACCGCGGCTGCGGTTTTGGCGGCGGCAGCGGCAGGCGGCGTTGGGCGGGCGGGCGGCATTGGGCGGGCGGGCCCTTTCGCGGGTGCGGCGGCGTGCGGGTTCGCAGGCACAGCGGCGGGGCGCGTAGGGCGGGCGGGCACAGTCGCGGCGGTGGGCGGGTTTGCGGGCGTGGCGGCGGGGCGCGTAGGGCGGGCGGGCACTATCGCGGGCGCAGCGGCGGAGCGCGTGGGGCGGGCGGGCACTCGCGACGTGGTCGCCGACGGGGTGGGTGGACGCGCGGTTGGCGGCACCGGGTGCCTCACTGGTCGGGGGGGGGGGGGGGCGGTGCTGGGGCGCGGTGCCCCAGACACGGGAATTGCGGTCGCGGCCGCCGCGGCAAACGACACTGCGGGAGAGCGCTTAATAGGTGAAACACTCGTACCTGTCATTTGTGTTGTAGCACTCTCACTGTCTATTTCACACGCGGCGGTCGGTCCAGGGGCGGGGGCGGGTGCCTGAAGCGCGCCCGTCCAGGGCGACAGCGACGGCATCTCGGGGCCCGTCTTCCTCGGCGGCGGTTGGTTCGTCGGTGGCGGGGTCGGCGAGTCCGCAAGCTGGACTCGCTTTCCATCTCCTCGGAGACGCAGCTCGTCGCTCGGGCTTGCGCTACGCGGGCGCCTCGTCCCGCGGGTTGGTGGCAGCACCAAAGGCTGCATTTTCGCCTGCTCCACTAATTGCGAGTCGAGGAGCTCGGCGCCGATACAAGCCGTGGGCTTGCCCGACAGGGCAGCGCGGTTTGCGGCGACGTATGCCTCCATGGCACGAAGTAGGCCCGCCGAAAACAGGTTGGCTTGAGCGGCCCGAATTAAATATAATTCGTCCAGCTCAAGCTCTGCCCTCGGGGACACACGTGGTGCGGCCACGGGCGACCCGTACTCCGTCGATGTGGAGATAGGGAGCAGGCCTTCTAGTGATGCCGATCGCTGCGCGCGGCGCCGGAGCGGGGTTTCACCCAGCGGCGGGCTGTTCGCTATCACGGCATCGTCACTGTCACTAACACAAACACTTACAATGTCACTGGCACTAAAGCCCTTAGAAGGGCTTTTGGGCTCGTCCATAGCGGCGGGCTATGGATGAGCTGGCGTCACGGAAAGGGTTACACACCAGGCACGACCTTAGGCAGAGCCGGCGTCCGTCCCGATGTGGTAATCCCCTCCGTGAACACTCGCGGCGCGGGTATCGTGATCGCGGCGCGCACGGGCGCGTGTTACAATTACAATTCGACTTGCTTGATAATCTTCTCACGCACCCTTTCTGGGGCGTGGGGAGTCGGGGTCAGGTCGACGGACCTCTTCCCGAAGAATCGCCTCTGTCCACTCCTGTGGACAGGTCATCGGATGGCCCCTGCGGGCGGTGGTCTTGATGTGGCGCTGGTGTGAAGTGGGTGATCGCCGGCTAGGCAACCAGGTCGCGTGGCAGTCGGCGGCGGTCGGGCGGGCGCGCGTGGTGCGGCGCCAGTTCGGCGATGTGCGGAAGATGTGAAGCATCCGCACGCGCGAACATGCCCTTCGCCAGCCTCTGGACAAACTGGTCCACGGTTTCCCATCTTAGGTCCCTCTGGATTGTCGCGTTCCTCACGTAGCGGGGGGCGCCGACGATGGTACGCAGAGAAAGGTTCTCTTGGGCTCGGAGTCTCCGTTTGTTCGTCTCCGAGCACAGGGCGTACCATGCCGGAGCCGCGTAGGTGAGGCGGGATCTCACGTAGGTCTTGTAGATCCCGAGCTTCGCCCTCAGAGGGAGGCTGGAGTCGAAAAGTGGACGCAGCTTGGCGCGTGCCACCTTGACCTGGCTGACGACGTTGTCAACGTGTTGCTTCATGGTGAGCCGGCGATCAATGGTCACTCCCAGGTACTTCACCTGCGAAGACCACTCGATTTGCTGTCCTTGGAGCTGGAGCGATGGTGGAAGGAGACTCTGGCCTATGATGAGCGCCTGCGTTTTCCCAACATTGACGGACAGTCGCCACTTGGCGAGCCAGTCGGGCAAGATGTCCAGGGTGCGCTGCAGTTTGATGGCAGCGTGCGGAGCCTGGAACGACGACGCGTAGTAGGCTGCGTCGTCTGCGAAGAGTGCCAGCTGGGCACCCGGCCCGACGGGGATGTCGTCCGTGTATCGGGCGTAGCAGGCGGGAGACAGGCAGGAGCCCTGGGGGACGCCGGCTGCGACGGGATGTTCCTCGGAGACGGCGTCTTCCACCATCACTCGGAAGCGGCGATTCTTCAGGAAAGAGGCGATTGTCTTGACCGTTCTTCTTGGGGCAGGGGACGTCGACAGCTTGTACAGCAACCCCTCGTGCCATACTCTGTCGAACGCCTTCTCCATATCCAGAAGTACTGCGACAGTGTATTCTTTTTTGTTCAAACAAACTGTCATGTCATTCAGTACTCTGGTGAGCTGAAGCGTCGTAGAATGCTCGGGCCTGAAGCCGAACTGTTCCGGGCGCGGCTGGATGTGAGGCAGTAACTTCGCTAACAGGAGCTTCTCAAACACCTTTGAGATGGTGCTCAGTAGGGTGATCGGCCGATAGCTCTCAGGCAGCTTGGTGTCCTTGCCCGGCTTGGGCAACATGATAACCAAGCCCTCCTTCCATTGGGTTGGAAAGTGACCCGTGCGCAAGATACCGTTAAACAGGCGCGCAACGGCCGCCACAGTGCGTGGCGGCAAATGTAACAGCGCCGTGTTGGGTATTCGGTCTGCGCCCGGGGCTTTCCTGGGCTTGGTACGTCGGAATGCGCGCACAATCTGGCCGGGCGTGACGACGATGGGGTCCTCTTCGGGAGCTATCGGCGTGGCGAAGTACTCTCGCAGGTGTCTCTCGACTGTTGCAACGTGCTCCACATCTTGGCCCGGAATCTTGGTAGGCCGTCGCTGCCCAGGATTGGTCGAACAGGAGCAGGAGTGGTCGACAAAGCCCGGCACAGGCGATGCACGGAGGGGACGTGGTCGCCTATGGACTCGACGTGGCGTTCCCAAGATTCTTCAGCGTGGCGATCAAGTTGGCGCTTCAGCTCTGCCGTCATGGCGTTGAGCCTGGTCTTCATCGTAGGGCAGCGGGTTTGCTGCCACTGCTTCCGGAGAGCGCGCTTATCGCAGATGAGTGCGCGTAGCTCAGCAGGAAGAGGATTGGGCTTCCCCCCGCGAGCTACGGTGTGCGATGATAGGTCAAGCGCGTCTCGGATCTGGGTAGTTAGCAGCGATGCCAGGCGGTCAACGTCTTCCGGCTGGTTGACGGGGCAACTGGTGGAGGGTTGGTCTAGGGCGGCGGTGAAGGCGCCTCACTGGTAGCGGCGACGTGATGCTGGCGGAGATACCCGGGTGGGCAGGTCCGCCAGGACGAGAAGAACAGGCCTGTGGTCCGAAGGGAGGTCAGGGAGAACCTCCTGGCTCGGCGGTGTCCGGAGACCTCTGACGACCACGACGTCGATGATGTCCCATCCGGCCCGCGTGTCGAAGTGGGTGGGCTCGTCGGGACCGATGACGTCGTAGTTGTGGCTCACGGAGTCGGCATGGATGGCGCGTCCAGCTGGGCACATCCTGGTAGAGTTCCAGGCGGTGTGCTTGGCGTTGAGGTCGCCGGCGACAAGTGTCGGGTGCGGCGACTGTAGCAGCCCCCGTAGCTTGGCGGTGCGGATTGGTGTACTGGGGGGCTTGTAGGCGGCGTAGAGTCGCAGCACCTCGCCGGCGACCTGGAGGTCGACGCCCAAAGCATATAGGGATGAATACTCCTGGGCGTCGACGAGCTGGTGGACGATCTTCCTGCCGACGATGACTGCCAAGCCTCGAAAGGTCCGGCCGCTGGAGGTCTTCTCGTCCTTGCGGTAGACGAAGTAGCCGGGCAGCGACAGCTTGTCGCTTCCGGCTAGGTGTGTCTCGCTGATGAGCATCACGTCGACGCGGTAGTCCCTCAGGAACACGTGGAGCAGCCGCTTCTTCCCTGTCAGCGACTGCGCGTTCCAGTGGACGACCCTGAGCGGCTCATGCATTGCGGAGCAGAGCGGTGAGTCTGCCCAGGGGAGTGGGGTCGCTGAGGAGGGCGAGCAGGGCTGTGAGGTGCCCCAAGTCCTGCTGCCCTATCGCCGCAGCCGGAGTGGCGGCGCCAGCGGCGGCCGCAGTCTCGCTGGCGGCGAGAGTAGCCGCCGCGGCGCCGGCGGCAGGTGGAGCCGTCGCCTTCTTCTTCTTCTTCCCCCCCCGCTTCGTCTTCTGCCTGGGGGCTCCGTCGTTCGCCTGCGCCATAAGCGAGGCGGGCGCCGTTGGTTCCTGCAGATCGGGACGAGGCAGAGGGGGAGGCTGCACCTTCTTGGGCCCGGGCGCGTTGGTGAGCGCCACAGTGCCGGCCTTCTTGTTCCGCGCCTCCTGGCGGAACACGGGGCACGTCGCATTGTTTGCCGTGTGCGGGCCACCGCAGTTGGCGCACGTCGGCGGCTGGTCTTTCGGGCGGGGGCATTCCCGCGCCGAGTGGGGACCGCCGCAACGTACGCACGCTAGGGGGCGGTGGCACATATGCGACGAGTGCCAGAATTGCTGGCAACTGTGGCACTGGGCCGGGCCCTGTTTCGAGCGCCAGGCCTCAATCTTCACCCCCGGCATGTACAAGAGCTCCGTGATCTCGTACACAGCGCCGGGGGCACGGTCTGGGTTCTTCTTCAGGTTGGCGAAGAAGATGCAGCCGGGTCGTCCTTTGCGCGCCCGGATCTGCTTACAGTACTCGGCCTCCACACCAAGTTCTGCAAGCGCCGCGACTATCTCCTCCGGCGCGGTGTTAGAAGGCAGCCCGCGGATCGCCACCTTCTGGGTCTTGTCGGCCGGCAACGAGTATGAGAACCATCTCACACCCTGGTCCTTCTCCAGCCTGCACAGGTAACGCTGCACAAGCCGGTACTCGTCTTCGGCCGTGGGGGTGAAGCGCACACCCTTTTGGTAGGCGCGCGCGCTGGGAGCCCGGCTTAGCTCGCTGGCTATCGCCCTGAAGTGGTCGGCCCAGTTGGGAAGGACCTCCACAATAAGGGGCGGATAGCGCGGCTGGCGGGGCTGCTGTGGCGCAGCGCCTCCCGACGGGGCGGCGGTGGTGGTGGCGATCGCGGCTGCGGTTTGGGCGGCGGTAGCGGCAGGCGGCGTTGGGCGGGCGGGCGGCATTGGGCGGGCGGGCCCTTTCGCGTGTGCGGCGGCGTGCGGGTTCGCAGGCACAGCGGCAGGACGCGTAGGGCGGGCGGGCACAGTCGCGGCGGTGGGCGGGTTCGCGGGCGCGGCGGCGGGGCGCGTAGGGCGGGCGGGCACTATCGCGGGCGCAGCGGCGGAGCGCGTGGGGCGGGCGGGCACTCGCGACGTGGTCGCCGACGGGGCGGGCGGACGCGCGGTTGGCGGCACCGGGTGCCTCACTGATCGGGGGGGGGCGCGGTGCTGGGGCGCGGTGCCCCAGACACGGGAATTGCGTTGCACTTATTAGTTGAAACACTCGTACCTGTCATTTGCGTTGTAGCACTCTCACTGTCTCTTTCACACGCGGCGGTCGGTCCAGGGGCGGCGGCGCCAGACCCGGATGCCTGGGGCTCGCCCAGCAGGGGCGACAACCTCGGCATGTCCAGTCCGGTCTTCCTGGGTGCAGGCGGGCGGGGCGGCGGGGACGGTGAGTCAGCGAGCAAGGCCCGCTTCCCACTACCCCGTAGCAGTTCGTCTGACGGGCTTTCACTGCGCGCCCGCCTTATCCCACGGGGCGGGGGCGGCAGGATAAGCGGCTGCTCACGCGCCTGCTCCAGCAGTCTCGCGTCGAGGGTTTCTTCGCCAATGCTAGCCGCAGGCGTACCCTCCAGGGCCGCGCGGCTATCGGCGATGTAGGCCTCCATGGCGCGTAACAGTCCCGGCGAGAATAGTTTGGCTTGAGCGGCCCGGATTAAATATAATCCGTCCAACTCAAGCTCCGCTCTCGGCGAAACCGGACGGCGCACCAATGGGGACCCATATTCCGTCGACGTTGAGACGGGGAGCAGGCGGTCCAGGGATGCCGATGTGGTGAGGCGACTACGGCGCGGGGTGATCCCCAGCGGCGGGCTGCCTGTCACATCGGCTTGGCGGTCACTTTCACTGACACTAAATTATATATATATAAACAATTCGACTTAAAAACTAGCTTATATTTATACTCGGGGCTAGCGGTCGGTCCATTGTTCTCTCCGTGTTGGTCGCAGGGATCGTGACTCCTAGTTCAAAGTCGACGCATGCGGTCCCTGTCGGCGCGCTGCTCAATCTCGCTCGCACTTCCAGTCAGTCAGTCGGCCGGTTGCGCTGGCCGGGGCTCGCTGTCCGTAACATCCTCCCCCCGGCGCAGACTCGTCGTAGCCTCCTCTTCCACGCGTAGGACGGCGAGTTTCCTGGTAGGTCGCGTGAAGACTCCGCCTTTTGTTCGTATGTCGGCGCTGCGCACGTCGTTGTCCGTGCCGACGTGTCTGCGCTCGACGATGCCGCGCGGCCATGTGTTGCGCGGCAACCCGGAGTCCACCACGACGACGAGGTCGCCCACTCGCAGTGGTCGTTGAAGATCCACTGCGCTTCTGCGTGGCACCAGGGTGGGAAGATATTCCCTGGTCCATCTTCTCCAGAATTGGTCAGCCAGTCCTTGGGCTGCTCTCCACTTGCGCCGATCAGCTGGGTCGCAGGGGCCGGTCTGGGGCAGGCCGCTCGATGTCCCGATCAGGAAATTATTAGGCGTCAGCGCCTCTGGGTCCGCCGGGTCCACCGACACGTGGGTCAATGGGCGCGCGTTCACGGCGTACTCAGCCTCCAGCAGCAAAGTCAGCAGCACCTCCTCCTTAGGCACCTGCTCGTTCAGGGTGGCTTTGAGGGCGGTTTTGATGGACCGCACCAGTCGCTCCCAGGCGCCTCCCATGTTCGGCGCCCCGGGTGGGATGAAGCGCCAGTCCACGCGCTGCAGGTGCGCGTAGTCTCGCAGTGCTGGCGCCCACTCCTTGTAGGCGGCTCGTAGCTCGTTGTCAGAACCTCGGAAGTTGGTTCCGTTGTCGCTCCAGATCTGGCGCGGCCATCCGCGGCGCGCAGCCATCCTCCTCAGGGCCATGATTGCTGCGTCAACGTCGAGGCTGCCCACCAGCTCGATGTGGACAGCTCGCGTCGTCAGGCACGTGAAGAGCGCGCCCCATCTCTTCTCTCGCCGGCGCCCGACTGCTACCAGCATCGGGCCGAAGTAGTCGACCCCGCAGTTGGTGAAAGGCCGGCGGTTGGAGTCCAGGCGGGCCGGTGGCAGGTTCCCCAGCGGCGGGACTCGGGGCGTCGATCGGCGCACTCGGCAGAGTGCGCAGGATCGGGACACCGCACGCACAGTGGGACGTGCGCGCAGTATCCAGTAGCGTTGCTGCAGGTCGTTCAGCACGCGTTCGTTGCCGGCGTGTCCGGCGGCGGCGTGCTCCCTCAGCACGATCAGCCGAGTCAGCGGGTGGTGTCCATCCATGATGAGTGGCTGCTTGGCTTCTGTCGGTACGCGTGCGGCATTGATTCGCCCGCACACGCGTAGCAGGTCATCCTGCATCATCGGGTCCAGCTTGTGAAGACGGCTGGAGGCTGGCAGTGGTCGGCCCGCTAGCCGTGCGATCTCCTCCCCGAAGCTTTCCCGCTGCGCCTTGGCCACCCATAGCTGCTCTGCTCGTTCGAGGTGGCGCAGCTCCAGGCGCTCAGTCTTCTTCTTGCATCTGTCGATGAAAGCCAATATAGTAGCAGTGGCCCGAATTAACCGCTCATATGATGAGAAGCGGCTGATATCCGGCAGGCCATCCGCTCCCCCCGTGTTGGATGCGTGGTGCGTTGCCTCGACATCCTCTGGCTCGTGGTTCGATGCTCGGGGCCAGGCGTCCTCAGGCTCGTAGAGGAAGGCCGGGCCGATGAACCACCGGTCGTGTGGTCCTTGTGGCATGTTCTCCGGGCGCGTCGCGTCGTCTGCCACGTTGTGCTCGGTTGGCACCCATCTCCATTGGCTGGGCTCGGTCGCCTCAGCTATCTCGCCGAGCCGGTGCGCTACGTATGGGGTGTAGCGCCGCGCGTCGGTACGAATCCACTGGATCACGGTGCTGGAGTCGCTCCAATAGACGACTCGTTGTGGCTGCCAGTGGTGTTCTCGCTTGATCATGTCTGCGAGTCGTACGCCAATCACTGCAGCCTGGAGTTCAAGGCGCGGGATCGTCTGGGGCCGCAGTGGGGCCACCTTTGCTTTAGCGGCGGCCAAAGCGATCGTGATGCGGCCGTCGGCGTGCTCAAGTCGCCAGTACGCCGCTGCGGCGTATGCTTGCTCGCTGGCATCCACGAAGACATGAAGCTGTCGCTCTGGCTCTGCAGTGTCCTCTTCGTTGTAGCGGCGTGGGAGTCGCAGCTGGGCCATGTCGTTCAGTACCCCCAGCCAGCGGTCGAAGCGTACGGCGTATGCCGATGGCAGGGTCTCGTCCCAGCCTATGCTGATGCGCCACAGGTCTTGCAGCAGGATCTTCGCCGTGATGGTGTAGCTGCTGAGTAGGCCCAGCGGGTCAAAGATTGACATGACCGTTGCCAGTGCCTCTCGCTTGGTCGGTGCCCGCTGCTGCATCCGGACTGGGTCAGGGACGCGGGCCAGGGTGGTGTTGAACCCCAGCGCGTCGCTCGTTGCGTCCCACAGCATCCCCAGGGTCTTCTCGTTCTTGACCTCGTTGGAGCCCAGGGTTGTGGGGCGCCGGGCTCGTATCTCCTCAGGGATGGTGTCCAGCAGGCGCGGGCAGTTGGAGTTCCAGCTTCTAAGGGTGAAGCTGGCCCCGGCGTGTACCGCGATGACTTCGTCGACTGCTCTCTGGGCCTCCTCCGCTGTGTCAAAGCTGTGGACCAAATCATCCATGTAATGACTGCGGGTGATCAGTGGTAGTGCCCTAGGGTGCGTGCTGGCGTGGTCGAACGCGTTCTGATCGCGCACACTGTGTGCCAGGAATGGTGAGCTGCTCGCGCCGAAGATCATCGACGTCATCTTGTAGTGGTCAGGCGGACGGGTTCTGTCGCCGCCTCTCCGGAGGAACTGCTGCGCGGGTTGGTCCTGGCTCCGGACCTTGATGCGCAGGAACATCTCCGCGATGTCAGCAGTCATGGCGATCGGCCTCTCTCTGAAGCGGAAGAGGATGCCCGGCAGCGATTGCAGCAAGTCCGGGCCCATCAGCAGCTTATCGTTCAAGCTGGTGTTGTGTGAGCGGTGCGCAGCGTCGAAGACCAGGCGTACCTTGCCCGGCCTGTTGGGGTTCTTCACCGCGAAGTGTGGCAGGAATCTCTTCGCGTACCCCTTGTCCAAAAGGTTCTGGATCTGCTGCGTGTACTCGACCTTAAATTGGGGGTCGCGGTCGATCTTCCTCTCGATCCCATGTAGACGCCTCATAGCGTCGGCGTAGTTCGACGGCAGCACGATGTCGTCCGTGCGCCATGGCAGCCCAACCTCGAAGTGGCCGTCGACTCGACGGGCCGTCTTTTTGAAGATATCAATGGCGCGCTGATGTTCCGGCGATGTCTTCACACGGAGAGACACACCCAGCACGTCCACCTCTAAGTGTTGCTTCACCAGCTCGTGAAGGCTCTCGTCGTCCTCGTAGCGGCGTTCTGCCGCGTGGACGTGCAGCACGGCGTCCTCGTCAGTGCGGCGCAGCAGTCGTGGCACTGTCTCGTAGACGACCCACCCTAGGTCGGTCTTGGAGGCGGCGGGCTCGTTCCGTTTGCCGGTCCGCATCTGGTGTGATACGATCAGGTGCCAGTGGTCGGCACCGATCAATATCTGGGGCTTCGCGTTCTCGAAGCCGTGGTCTGCCAGATGTCGCAGGTGGCGGTAGCGCAGCACATCCCGTGACACGCTCTGTTGCCGCAGGTCGAGGTTGCGGACGGTTCGGGCCGCTATCTCGTGGTGTGCGCGCTCCTGATGCCCTCTGATTTGGACAGTGACTCGTCGACTGTCCGTGTGTGGCTGCACTGCGTTCACCCCGCGCAGGTTCAGTGGCGCGAGGTCTCCCGTGGCACCGACAGCGTCAGCGAGGTCCTTGCTGATCAGGGTGACGCTCGATCCCTCGTCCAGCAACGCGTAGGTTAACGTCTTCCCCGCAGGCCCAGTGACTTCAACTCTGCAAACCTTTAAGAGCACAGCATGGTCGTTAGTGTTCGCAATTGACATTACCGCTTCAGCTCCCTGATCGTTGGCGGGCTCGGTGCTCACGGTCGGCGTCTCCTGGGCCTGGCGGCTGCTCCCCTCGTGCAGCAGCGGGTGGTGTGGACGGCGGCAGCCGTTCGTGTTACATCCCTTGGCTCTGCATACGTTGCGGCGGTGCCTGGACTCCATGCACTTGAAGCACAGGCGTTCTGACCTGGCCCACTCCCAGCGGGCATCGGTGGTCATGTTCAACAGCTTGCGGCATCTGTTGATTGGGTGCTCGTTGCCACCGCAGCAAAGACAGGTCCTGCGATCTGCAGGTCTTCGCTCCTCTTCCGCGTTAAGCACCTGGGCGGTGCGCGCTGTGGCGCGCGGCAGACGGGGGATGACTGGCTTAGCACCGCCGTATGTCTTCACTGGAGCGGGGGTCACGGGCGTGATTGACGGGCCTGGTGGGTGAACAAATGTTACCATATCCCTCGCTGCTTCCTTCAGAAAGCGTGTCAGACGTACGAGCTCTGGTTCTCCCTGGTTCGCTGTCTGCCTCGCGGACGTAGCCCAGTTGCACTTGATGTAGTCGGGCAGCTTGCTCACCACCTCTCGTACCAGGAGAGGGTTCTCCAGCCATTTCTCGGCGTGCAGGTCTTCCAGCCCGAAGACCACGTTCTCCACCTGTGAGGCAAAGACACTTAGAGAGTTAGTGTCATCTCGTCTGGGCGCCGGAATCTGATGCAGCATCGTCAGGGAGTTGTCGATGAGCAGCTCTGGTCGGCCGTAGAGCTCCTCCAATGTCTGCATGATCCGATCTGGACGCCTTGCTGTCCCAAACTGGTTGATCACGCTGGCTCTCGCTTTCCCTTGCAGCGCGATTCGGAGTCGGTTCACGTTCTCCTCGGGGTCGATGTGGTATTTTCTCGTGGTGCTCTCCATCGAGGATTTGAACGATACCCAATCGCCCGGATCGCCTGAGAAAATAGGTAAGATCAAGTTAGGTTTATAACGGTGAGGTCGATCCAACTTCTGCTCAATCCTCTCGAATCGCTCTGCGAGTAGTCGTCCCGTCGGCGTGGGTGAGCGAGAGCGGCGCCGCGCTCCATACTCTCGCTGTGGCGCGTCCAGCTGCAGCTGCTCATGTCTGAAGGTGACATGAGGTCTCTCCCCCCGTCGTTCAGGCGGGGTATGGCGTCGCTCGGCTTCGGTCCCCGTAGCTGTTGTTGTTGCGGCGGTCGGGTAGCTCGTCGACCGAGCGTCGGCGATGGGGTAGCTCGTTGTCCCAGCGGCGGCAGCTACTGGGCCCAGCCAGGCACTCATCCGCTCATGATGAGAGCCGGACACGTTGCTCGCTTGTTCGTCGACAGCTACACTCTGCATCTGTAACTCAAGCAACCTTTGCGCGTTTTCGAGGTCGAGATCGACCTGCCTCTTCTCGAGCTCTAAGGCCCGACGTCGCATCTGGTTCATACGTGTTTGGGCTTCGATCTGAAGCTGTATGCGCCGCTGAGTCACGGCGCTGGATGTAGACCGCACGGAGTTCGCTCGTCGCACGTTCTCCTCGGTCAGCGGAGCCAATCTCGGGCAGTGTGCTGGCAGCACGGATCCTGCCTGACCCATTGACGGTTGCTCCGACGGGGACCGGGGCGGCACGACGTGGTGTATGGTCTGTAAAATGCTGCTTCTATCCTCGGCGCCGGCCCGGGCTCCGGCGCGGGCATTGGCGGCGGCAAGGGCTTCTGCAGCTTCGGCGGCGGCCGCTTCGGCGGCCTCCATGCGTGCACGCATCTCCGCTTGGGTGGACTCGACGGCGGCGGCGGCGGCTTCAGCAGCCTCGACGCGGGCCAGCATCTCGGCTCGGGCGGCCTGGTCAGCGCTCGCGGCGGCGGCCGCAGCGGCGGCGTCTGCGTCTGCCTTTGATACCATCTCGTACCGATCTGATACGGTTCTGTACTTTGAACGGAGTGACACTCAACGCTCTAGGTACTTGTACTTTCGAACGGAGTTGTCACTCAACGTTCTAGGTACGAATAATCGGAGTCAGGCTCAACGATCCTTTCCACCTATCGGCACTGATCGGAGTTAGACTCAACGATCCGGCTCGAAGGACCAAAATATTGGTAGTGGTATAAGTGAAACGAAAGTTTACACTCCTTGATAGGTCTTTATTGGACAGTGGTCGCAATAACACTACAATTCGACTTGCTTGGTGATCTTCTCACACCCCTTCCAGGGTGCGGGGTTGCGGTCCCGGGGCAATGGCCCCCTTCCGCGGAGTCTTCCGCTGGCCGTGACTACGGCCAGGTCATTGGGTGGCTGAGGTGTTCTTCGGGTTGTGTGGCCTCAATCCAGGGGTGCTGCCGGCTCGGCAACCAGGTCTCGGGGTAGGCGGCGACGGTCAGGCGGGCGCGCGTGGTATGGCGCCAGGTCTCGCACGAGCGGGTGTTGAGAGCCGTCCCCTCGTGCGAACATGTTCGTTGCCAGCCTCTGGACGAACTTGTCCAGTGTCTCCAATCCTAGGTCCCTTGCGATCGTTGCGTTTCTCACGTAGCGAGGCGCGCCGACGATGGTACGCAAGGAGAGGTTTTCTTGGGCCCGGAGTCTCTTCTTGTTGGACTCCGAGCAGAGGGCGTACCATGCCGGCGAGGCATACGTGAGGCGGGACCTGATGTACGTTTTATAGATCCCGAGCTTCGACCGCAGGGGGAGGCCGGAGTCCAGGAGTGGACGAAGTTTTGCCCGTGCAGCCTGGACCTGGTTTACGACGTTGTCGACGTGGGTCTTCATCGTGAGCCGGCGGTCTATGGTGACTCCCAGATACTTCACTTGGTGCAGCCACCCAATGTCCTTCCCTTGGAGTTGGAGTGGTGGTGGCAGGTTGCTCTGGCCGGTGATCATCGCCTGCGTCTTCCCGACGTTGACGGAGAGCCTCCATTTGGCCAGCCATTTAGGCAGGGTGTCCAGCGTGCGTTGCATTTTGACGGCGGCGTGGGGTGCTTTGTAGGATGACGCATAGTATGCTGCGTCGTCAGCGAAGAGGGCCAGCTGTACACCAGGGCCAACTGGGATGTCATCCGTGTATCGGGAGTAGCAGGCGGGTGAAAGACAGGAACCTTGTGGGACGCCGGCTTCGATGGGGCGGGCTTCTGACACGGTGTCTTCCACCACCACTCTGTAGTGGCGACTCCGTAGGAACGAGGCCACGACGCGGGTGATTCGTCGTGGAGCTGGGGACGTCGACAGCTTGTACAGCAACCCCTCGTGCCATACTCTGTCGAACGCCTTCTCCATGTCCAGGAGTACTGCGACGGTGTATTCTTTCTTATTCCGACAGACCGTCATGTCGTTCAGTACCCTGGTGAGCTGGAGCGTCGTCGAATGCTCTGGCCTGAAGCCGAACTGTTCCGGGCGAGCTTGGATGTGTGGCAGCAGTCTTCCTAGCAGCAGCTTCTCGAACACCTTTGACATGGTGCTCAGGAGGGTGATGGGCCGATAGCTCTCGGGCTTCTTGACATTCTTGCCCGGCTTGGGGAGCATTATGACCAGGCCTTCCTTCCATGTAGTAGGGAAGTGCCCCGTGCGCATGATGCCGTTAAACAGGCGCGTCATAGCCGCCACAGTCGGTAGCGGCAAGTTGCGCAGCGCCATGTTGGTGATTCGGTCTGCGCCCGGGGCTTTCCTGGGCTTGGTGCAATTCGACTTAAAAACTAGCTTATATTTATACTCGGGGCTAGCGGTCGGTCCATTGTTCTCTCCGTGTTGGTCGCAGGGATCGTGACTCCTAGTTCAAAGTCGACGCATGCGGTCCCTGTCGGCGCGCTGCTCCATCTCGCTCGCACTTCCAGTCGGTCAGTCGGCCGGTTGCGCTGGCCGGGGCTCGCTGTCCGTAACATGCCCGTATGACGTATATTACACTGAGATATTAAAACCACCACGATTCTATCATATAAAGAATTCGTTAGGTAAACAAAAATATAACTAGTTACTGAGGACGTTTTATTTCAATAAAACGCACTGATAAAAACCAAATTCCGGTTGGGATGATCTAATGATTCTATAAGGATTGGAACTCCAAAAGTCTAACTATAAGTCAAAACTACAGTAGGATTTTGCAGACCTTTTTTATAACAATAAATTTTTGTAATTAATTAAAAATACTATGACATAACAAAAAAGACACCTCAACATAAAACAAAACAAACCAGCAGAGAAATTAATATAAATAAATATGATTTTCTGATTGGATGAACGACTTCGATTATGACAGCGGGATAAGAGGAGGAGGAGCGGGGTGGACAGTGTGATGCGAAACAATACTTCCAACTTCCATATCACAGTCAGAATCAGAACTATTTTCTGGTGTATCATCGTCAGAGTTTTCATGAACGGTGATTACAAAACTAGCCATATAATTTTCCAACTCAGGTTCGTGTTTTCGGTACTCGTTTTCGCATTTGATGGCGTGGTCACATACTTTGGCCCAAACATCGGAACCAATCATATTAACCTTTTCCTGTACCAATTGTTTCACAGTAGTCATATTCATACTGATGTTTCTTTTGGATACGTATCCCTTTATTTGAGACCATATGTTTTCAATCGGATTGAAATCAGGATGATATGGTGGAAATCTTAGTACGCTGTGTCCATATTCGTTCATAAGTTATCTATAGAGTATTCTACAAAGTCTTGTTTGTACTTGCAAATAATTTCATATATTTCAAGTTTTGTTAATGACGGATCAATCGGAACGTTATGTTTGGATAGCCAATCAATCATGTCTTGCTTCCTGGTATTTGAATTAGGAGGTTTTTCTACGTACTTATTATGATATGCAGCATTATCTACTACTAGTACCGAATGTGGAGCTAAGTTTGGAATGAGTTGATTACGAAGCCATTTTTCATAGTTTTCATTGTTCATCGCGTTGTGATAGTCACCTGTTTTATCAGTAGACTGATACATTAACAATGCCCCAGGTATAAACCCCTTTCTACTACCAGCGTGCACTATTATAAGACGTTGTCCTTTAGAAATTAACTGTTTCACTCCGTTTTCTGACGAGTCAGTCCAGCTTTTACCTGCCAAATGTGAGGTATGGATGTATGTTTCATCCATATAAACAATCTCTCTCCCTTGCAATCTGTACTTTTTTATCGCGGCTAAAAACATTACTCTTTTTAAACGAACATCATCTTTCTCAATAAGTAATTTTCTGTTGTTTTCAACTTTTTTATACCGAAATCCCATTTTTCTAAGAATTTTTCTTAGCGTAAAGTCACATCCCTTAAAATTTATGGCTTCGGATAACTTGGACTTCAGGGCTTTAATTGTAGGTACTTGTTTGTATATCAAATGGAAATTATACACTAATCGGCATATAACGTTGTAGTCAAAATCGTCAAGACCTAGACAAAATAATTTATTTGGTCTACCCAACTTTGCCGACTTCGGACTATTGGAGGTGGATTGATTTATGTATTCTTTTTGCAATATTTTATTTACTGTTCGTTGAGAAATTTCACTGGCCTCCGAAACTCGTTTTTGGACTTTACAAAAGTAAGCAGTATAGTTGGTATGTTTGAATTTATCATTTTCAGTTAAGAAATATAAATAAATATTGAAAATAACTTCGCAGGCTTGCCGATCTAAACGTTTCCCTTTTCTTAGTGCTTTCGGCATGTCTGTTATAAATTTTTAATGTGGATCGAATAAAATCAATGTTTATTATTTACAAAAATGACAGACAAGAGCGAAATGTAAAGTCAAAAAAATATATATATAGGTGGCCTGCATTAATACACGAGTCCATGAAGTTTATCACAAAATCTAACATAAATATCAACAAAATATTTCTGTGGTATTAACTACTCTATATAGATACTTCCTCTTGCAATGCGACCGTTCCCTACGTTGTCTCGATGGGTACTGAGTGCGGTGAAGTAGTAAGACAAAAACGAACATTTCCGAGAAAATACGAAAGGAAAGGATTATTCACTACATCTGTACATACACTAACATATTTTTATTGTTAACAGCAACAAAAAGAAAGCTGCTGCAAAGCCAACAAAACGTGTAGTCGAATCGGACGAGGAATCGGAGATTGTGAGGTAATTAAGTTATTATTTTGATCTATAGATTTTGAAAAATTATTTTTAGATTATTGAAATATGCTACAGTGATATTTATGTTTTCAGGAACAAAAGGAAGGTTCCCGCTAAGCCGACAGCATCAAAGCGTGCCGCCGAATCGGATGAGGAATCGGAGATTGTGAGGTAATTAAGTTATTATTTTGAACTATAGATTTTGATAAATTATATTCTACACAATTGAAATATGCCACAGTGATGTTTATGTTTTCAGGAACAAAAAGAAGGTTCCCGCTAAGCCAACAACATCGAAGCGTGCCGCCGAATCTGATGAAGATGCAGTGCAAAGGTGATTATTTTTTGTGATTTCTGATTCATGAATCCAGATTCCTAGTTCGAACAGAACAGCACAAGTATGAATAAAATAAGGTCAAGTCACGACATATTATGTGTTTAGTTTCAATAGGGTTTCTAAAATCTCTCTTTCCATATTTTTCTATCAACATTTAGGTATAATGACGTGACGTCCAGTCCTGACCTTTGTTTTGTTTCACAGACGCAAATCGTAAAAGGACCCGAAGCCTCCAGCCAAACGCAAGGTGCAGCAGAGCGTTACTAAGAAGCCTGAAGAGAGTTGGCGCGCTTTGGATTCCGAAAGCGAGGACGAAGTGACCTGCAAGACACCAGAGCTGAGGTCTTCATACTCAAAGCGAGTTGCCGACGGCATCGTGCGGCGAAGCATTCAACTGGAGGGTGATCTCTTCTTGGACCTGAAACTCTACCAGGTGGCGGATATCAAAGACGTGGATCCTCGCAAACAATACGAGAAAGCGGTGCTGGCATTGAAGTATCAGGCTGACTTCAATTAGCCACAACTGGGACTCCTGCATCAGCTCTTGAAACGGTGCAAGACGTCTTTTACTGAACAAGGATTTTACTTCGCTGATAAGAAAAACTAAGATTAGATTTTTAATGGTTAATAAAATTTGTTTCATAAGTTTACTACGCTTACTTTATAATTTATTAGGTAAGTACTTAGGTATCCTTTATTGTAGGCCACGAAAGGTAGGTAGATAGTAAAAATTAGGTGTAACTTAGGTACAGTCTTCACAAAATAAAAGGCCCGGTGACAGCGTCCCTATAACACTGACGTAATATGGTTGAATTTAGTTTGGGCTACCGAGCCTTTTACCTAGTCGGTCCATAAGTTCTGTCACAAATATTTTGCCGCATAGTAAATAATACCAAGTTTATTTTTATTTAATACTATATATGGTTTGATAGCTCATTAAATACTGATGAATTAGAACGATTATTGGATTTAAATGCTTAAAGCCATATTACACAAATGCTAGTTTCTTCAGAGATTTTGCACTTTTTTAACCAATCAAAAATACGGACGTGATTCACTTTAACTTTTTTCCATGACTCTTAAAACCTTTCAAACTTACGTGAGATTTTAGTCAGAACCCTCTCTGAACCCGTTACCTTCATTTTGAAGCATAAGATAACCAAGTCTGGGTAAAACTAATTTTCATATTCACATTTTACGTAGTGTACTTGTTGCCCACAAGATCATTTTTATACGTTTTTCTGAAAACGTAAAAAGTACGTAAAGTTCTCTTTGGGAGCACTTGGAATTACGCGTCGAGCTGTCAAACAGTACACGTGTGCTACTTGCTATTATTTCTCACAGTACATTACATTATAGTACCCACATAATTTTGAAAGTGCATTGGAAATCTTAAGATGGTTCTTAAAAAGTGCTTTATCTGCAACAAGAACATCACAAAAAAAGCCCCCGGTATAGAGTGCAGCAGATGCGAAAAGTGTGTGCATGCAACCACCGAATGCGCCAACATCTCAACCAAGCAGATTGCTGCCCTGCGCGCCACCAACGGCCTAGAATGGAGCTGCGAGGAGTGCCTAGGAGGTACATCAAAACGCTCGTCCTTCTTCATACCTGAAGACGAACCGGAGACTGATTCTGAAGAGGCAAAAAAAAACAATAACCATGGATGTCAAGAAACTGCTGAATAATATCACCTTTGAAATGAGGAAAACTATTAAACAAGAGTTGGAAAGCTTTCAAACCTCCCTCGAATTCATCAGTGACCAGGTGAGCGGCATCGAAGAGACCCTAAGAAACCAGAACATAAAAATCAAACAGCTTGAAAACAAAAATATGGACTTAGTTAACCGAAACAAAAACCTGGAACTGAGAATCTGCACAATGGAGCAACGCCAGCAGGAGTTCGAACAGCAACAGCTAGTCACGTCGCTAGAAATAGCCGGAATACCGAAAACGGCTGAAAAAGAAGACGTTACCCTACTGATGAAGACTGTAGCTTCGAAGTTGGATGTCAACGCTGATGACATGTTGACTGCCCGTCGTACAGCAACACGCAGGGAGAAACCAGGAAGTATCCTCGTCGAAATGCGCTCGAGAGCCAGCCGCGACCAGTGGGTGAAGTCTGGCAGAGAGAAAGAGCCGACGGTAGGGGATATCCTTGGTCCGTCCACCCCAACAGGATCTGCAACCGATCGTGTCTACGTCAGGGAAGCCCTATCCCACCACATCAAGACTCTGCTTTACCAAGCCGGATCAAGACTACGGCCCTCCTTCCAGTATGTATGGTGCAAAGAGGGAAAGGTTCTGGCAAGGAAGAATAAGGATACCAAAGCCATCCCAATCTACTCGGTAAATGACATTGATGTCTTACTCGAATAACTAAGTTCTTATTGTACCAGCCTATATATCCTACGTTCCCATCCTTAAAATTCAACTTGCCAACAAATCTAAATTCTAATATCACCGAAATATTTAACTGTTCAAATATAAATAACTTTCTGCAAACCTTACCTCACAAAAACAAATTCATTCACATATCATGTCTCCATGTAAACTTGAGATCGATGTTGAAAAATTTTGGTAAACTACTTCAAATAATAGATGGATGTCCTAATATTGTGGAAATTGTCATAGTGACTGAAGCAAATATTTCTGATAACATTTCTAGCCTGTTCCAAATTTCTGGCTATACAATGCATACACGTCTACGTAATTATCAAAAAGGCGGTGGCATAATTATGTATATTCGCAACAACCTCAGATTCACACAAAAATCTCACATAACCCACACGTTCGAGAATATCACCGGCACCGTTAAATTACCTACGAACGAGTTATTAACAGTCTGTGCAATATATCGCCCACCACATACCAACAAAACAATTTTTAATAGTGAACTACACCGGTTACTTTCCAACTATGCAGATTCTAATTTCATGATCGTACTGGGTGACATCAACATCGATCTCAAGCTACACAATTCACACAGAAACTCATATTTAGACATGCTGTCTGTGTGTGGTCTAACGTGTGGCATCACTGACTATACTCGGATCGAAAAGCGCAAAGATATGATCACTAAATCTTGCATTGACCATATATTTATTAGATGCCAAGCGTTAGATGCGTACACAGCGGCAGTTGATACTGTTCTAGCCGATCACCGTATCACGATAGCTAGCTTCGCTGGACCACCGCCGCCCGGCATGACTCATATACAGGCTGCTGCTAAGGCGAAAGTCATACATAATCGTGATGAGTTACTCAAAAACTTAGGCAATGTTGACTGGAACTTTACTTATAATTTGCAGACGGCAGATGAGATTTTTCAACACATAAAAAAATCCTTCCAAGAGGCCTTACAGTCGTCCATAAGACTAAAGAAAAATCGTGAACTTATTAGAAATCGCGAACCCTGGATGAACCAAAAAATTGTAAACCTTTGCGAAAAAAGAGACATTCTTTTTGGACTCTGGAGGAAAAATCCAACAAACCATGAAATTAGGCTACAGTATAACAAGACACGAAACAAATCCAATAAAATAATTGAATACTACAGGAACCTATACTACCAAAATAAAATTAAAGATAACTATAGTAACCCAAAGAATTTATGGACAATAATAAATTCGATATGCGGCAGAATATCAAAAAGTATTGACGATGCGATAGCGGACGCTTTTAAACCAAAAAACCTTACAAATACTGAAATAGCAAATGAATTCGCTATTGAGTTTGACGAATCCGTAAAAAAGATCCTCCCGCAATGTAAACATACCATTCTCGACGAAACCAGCTTCAGCAATAACGCGGACGTCAGTATGAGGTTCAAAAAAGCTACCCCACGAGCAATCCACAAACTTATTCGCGGCCTGAACAGCAGAAAAGCGTCGGGTCTAGATAAAATCAAAATCCTCGACATCACAGCTATCGGTGACAAAATTGCGGGTACGATCGCGCATCTTATAAACACTAGCATAAACACGGGTAAGTACCCAGATGATCTAAAATTGGGTTGCGTTAGACCTATATTTAAAAAAGGTAAAAGGGACGACAAAATAGTTGAGAAGTTTGTTTGTGAGCAGATACATAAATTCTACCAATCTAATAATATTATAAACACTCACCAATTTGGCTTCCAGCAAAAAAAAAGTACAACATCGTTACTATCCAAATTCACGGATCACGTGAACAGCTCGCTTAACGATAAGAAACAGGTACTAGCCCTTTTCATAGATTTTTCGCGCGCTTTCGATACATTAGATCACAATCTGCTCACAAACAAACTTGGAAAATGTGGCATCAGAGGCCCGTTACAGACCTGGTGCGCTAATTACTTAAAAAATAGACAGTACTGTGTTAAAGTCGGCGAAAGTATTAGTCGTACCACCACGGTATCCCAGGGAACTGCTCAGGGTTCTGTACTAGGGCCCCTCCACTTCATAACATACGTCAACGATATGGTAAATGTCCTAAGCTTCAGCACCCCTTACCAATTTGCAGACGACACATGCCTAATTATCGCCAATAGTAACATAAACATAGCACTTCAAGGCCTCCAGTTTGATTTTGACAACCTCAATAAGTGGTGCCATGACGTAGGCCTAGCTCTGAATGCCCAAAAGACCAAATTAATGCTCATTAAATCGCCATATTTAAAGGGTAACCTGTCGGATGAGCTTGTTGCGCATACGCACGATTGTATGCACGATGAGCACATCAAGAAAGACTGTCATTGTCCATCGATTGAGATAGTTGACAGACACACTTACCTGGGGTTGGTGATTGATGGTACTTTTAACTGGGGTCCCCACATCCAACGAGTATGCGACAAGCTCAGGGCACTCATTGCCGCATTTTATGTAGTTAGAAACCGTATACCATTCAAAACTCGAATAATGCTATACAATGCATTCTTTGACTCCATAGTGTCTTATGGCCTCTCCAGCTATGGACGTACCCACAAAACATATCTGGACCAAATATACACCTTGCAAATCAAACTTCTTAAAATAATTGTCCCACCTAATATCAGATACGAATATTCAGGTAACTCATCTAAACTATTCCATTACTGTAATACACTCCCTATTCACACCAAATTTCATTATACATTACTGAAAGAGAAGTTCTTCAACAATACCCTACAGCACAGAATAGATCATCCCGTAGGTACGCGTCGTGCGGCCCAAGGTAAACTAACCACTACACGCGCAAATAATTTCTACGGTACACGGACGCGCGCCTACTGCATTCCGCGACTAATAAACAAACTACCCACTGACATAAGAAACATCATATCTCCGCTAAACATAAAAGCGAAACTTAAAAAATACTTTTCCTCCCTTTCCTATCCCTAACCAATACCTAAGTTGTGTAACCATGAAAAATACATACCTGATATGTTTTTAATTTATTTTTAAAATTTTGTGTGTACTTACATAAACAAAAACAAGATGTGTTAAACATTGTACATATATTTTAGCGTAATAAGGATCCACATACAAACCTATATGGTTTCCGTGGACCTATTGTCAGATGTAATTATGCTCGCACCTCGTCCTTCAGGATTAGTAAGGAGAATATTTATGATACACATGTAGTAACATGTATTGTGCACCGCTCTGCACTTTAGTTGAGAATATATTTTCTTACTTTCAGTTTTTTTTTTTTTTTTTTTGTAAGGTAGATAGATATTTTGCCTAGCCGGCAGCGCCCATCGATCTCGCGCTTCATACGCGTTTTAGTGCTCCGCCGCTCAAGTCACTTTCCACGATCAACGTTTTAAAAAGTGAAAAAGTGTAAAAATGCCGAAACGTAGACGTTCGCGAAGTTACGACGACGAAATCGACAAGTATCGACGAAAACTTAAAAAACTGGAACGAAAAAAGCGCAGGCGGGAAAAATCCCCTGCTTCGCGATCCCGATATTTCCGACGAAATGATGATGACCAAGGTATTTAACTTCTCTGTTTGTTTAAATACCTATTTGATCTATATAAGGTGGCTCCGTAGGCATTCCTACGAAGAAATGCTCGAGATAACCATTGGGGTCATTTCACCGCATTTAAAAAATAGTTGGCGTGCTTTCCATTGGGGACTGTACCTAACTAAATCTCTGAAGATAACTGTTGTTATCAAGTGCTCATAAAGGTCATTATTACCGATTCTTGTAAAATAGTAATAAAATCTTGTAAAAACCTTTAAATTACTCACATCTCACTCATGTTCTATGGTACTATGCTATGAGCTATCATTACGGTGTGTAACCAGAGCAGCCGCTGGGGCTGTCTCGACACAGTACCGTTAGCATACAAGTCTTACTTCTGAGAATCTGAAAATAGAATATCCTTTATTAGAACAATACCTACAAAAATATTCATCTACTTACTTCAAGTACTTAGGTTTTCTCTGTACCTTTCAGTCACACTTCCAAACTACGCGTCCGACGCTGAACCAATGTACGTCTCCGACGATGACTATTCGGAGGGCTCTGAAAAGCAAGTAGACAAGCCCCCAAACGAGATACCCTCTTGTCCAAACCCCCCGACTGACGACGAACCGCAACCGGGACCAAGCTCAGCACCTGACGAGCCGCAACCGGGACCAGGCACGGTGCCCGATGTATTACAGGCCGGCCCAAGCACAGCGCCGCGCGGCCCGGATCAGGGACTAAGCGCGTCTATCAATGAACTACGGCAGGGGGATAGCCCCCTTATTGAATTAGACCCTGAGATTTTGGAAATTCTCGGTGATGACCCATCTTCTACAGTTCAGTATGGACCTGAAATACGAAAAGAATTAGCCACCCGTCTTCAACACGTTGCTACAGAGGGCCTGGAAAAGGATGCTAGGAAGGACCTTATTGCAAAATACCTCATACCGGCCAATTGTACCTACATTGACGCGCCGAAGGTCAATGCTCAAATAAAATTCTTTACCGATGCCAACGCTAAGCGTGATAAGGGCATTGAGACAAAATAAAAGCAGATGGCCAGTGCCATCTCATGCTTAAGCGAAGTTATCAACAACCAGCTGAGTTCAAAAAATAAAAATAACGAGATTTTGCAAAAGCTGATGGACGCATGTCGCTTATTGTGCGACATTCAACATAGCGATTCGGTAACGAGAAGAAATATCATTATGTTCTCTGTCAAAAAATATATGAGTGAACATCTTTCGAAAACAAAAATCGACTCACACCTGTTCGGGCAGGGGCTGTGCGATATATTGAAGTCCGCAAAAGAATTGAACAAGTCAGCATCCGAATTAAAACCCGACACTTACAGCAGTAAGGGCTCGTCCAAGCGCTCAAGACCCCCCGCAGCAAAGCAGCCTTTAAACCGGAGAGCTCCTCCCCCGGCGCGCAGGCCGCCGGGGCCGCCCCCGCCCCCGAGGAGCCGCGAGCCTGCCGCGCACCGCGCACCGCATCTCCCGCCGCCGCCCGGCTACTGGTCGAGACCGTCGCCGCATCAGCTGCCGCCGCCGCCGCCGCAGCCACACAGGCGCCGCTACTACTAGATACTACGAGTACAGTTAAGTACGGAGGGAGATTAGCACAATTTCGTGAACAATGGTCATTAATAACAAATGACCGCACTATTCTCGAATGGATTAATGGTTACGAAATTAAGTTCTCAAGTCCTGTTATCCAACGTTCGGTTCCCCCTCCACCTGTTCATAAAAATCTAGAAAAACAACTTTATAATGAGTGTGTGGACCATTTGTTAAAAATAGGCGCCATATCAGAGTGCGATTCGTGCGAAGGGCAATTCATATCCACTACTTTTCTCACACCAAAGCCGAATGGTAAGATGAGATTTATCCTCAATCTCAAAAAACTCAATAAATTTATAACAACAAGTCATTTTAAGTTGGAAGATTTGCGCACAGCTGTAAAACTGGTCACAAAAGACTGCCAAATGGTTACAGTTGACCTTAAAGATGCATATTTCTTAGTAAGCATACATAGGCGATCCCGCAAATAGTTAAGATTTGTTTTTGATGGTCGTTTGTTCGAATTCAACGTATTACCATTCGGTCTTAATACGGCGCCGTTCATATTTACAAAAATAACTAAACCAATAGTGAAACTACTGCGCAGTGCGGGCCTAATCTCGACCTTGTACCTCGACGACTGGTTATTGTTTGGAAATACCTACCTGGATTGTATGACCAATGTCTCTGTTACAAAAAGCTTGCTAACTTCCCTAGTCTTCCTAATAAACGAGGAAAAAAGTACATGTAACCCATCAACCACATGCAAATTTCTGGGAGTTATTATCGATTCTCACAATTTACAGCTCAGCCTTCCTAACGAAAAGAAGCTACGAATAAAATCTGAATTAGAAAAATTCGTTAAAATAAAAAGATGTAAATTGAGGAAATTTGCGCGCAATGTTGGGTTACTAGTCTCATGTTGCCCAGCCGTAGCTTACGGCTGGCTTTACACTAAAGAAATGGAACGACACAAATACTTAAACCTAAGGGATGACTAGTCTCAAGTACTAGTCTCATGTTGCCCAGCCGTAGCTTACGGCTGGCTTTACACTAAAGAAATGGAACGACACAAATACTTAAACAGGGATGAGGACTATAATAAATCTATAAGTATTCCTGACTCCCTTCAATCCGACCTGCAGTGGTGGCTAAGGGCTGTTGATGAATCGGTGCATCGGATTACCAACGACGTGTATCAGAAAGAGATATTTTCTGACGCCTCAACAACGGGGTGGGGAGCAATGTGCGAGGGCCAAAGGGCAAGCGGACAGTGGTCGGCCGCAGAACAAGCTCGTCATATTAATTACCTCGAACTGTTAGCCGCATTTCTTGCTTTAAAGACGTTCGCTCGCGACCTATACGATTGCCAAGTACTTATGCGCATAGACAATACAACCGCAATTTCCTATATAAATCGTATGGGGGGCGTACAATACCCACATCTCACACATATTACTAAGCAGATCTGGCAATGGTGTGAGCAAAGAAAATTGTACATATTTGCATCATACATAAAATCAAGTGAAAACACTATTGCTGATGCCGAATCGAGGAAAAATCACCCAGATATTGAGTGGGAGTTAGCCGACTGGGCCTTTGATTCTATGACGAGTTCGTTCGGTGTGCCGGACATTGACTTATTTGCAAGACGTGTAAATCACAAATGCCCGAGTTATGTTGCTTGGCACCGGGACCCGGACGCCTTCGCTGTCGATGCGTTTACCTTCTCATGGACATCGTTTTATTTCTACGCATTCCCTCCTTTCTCGATGATACTTAAAACTCTTAGAAACATAATTGCAGATAAAGCAGAAGGCATTATGGTCGTACCCCAGTGGCCCACCCAGCCGTGGTACCCTATTTTCAACGACCTCCTCAAATCTCAACCTCTTACATTCGAACCATACAGTAACTGCCTGATTTCTCATTCCAGCTCCCGCCAGGTGCACAAGTCGATTACCCTGGTTGCAGCAGTGTTGTCCGCCAGGCGTTGACAAATAGGGGCCTCTCTAACTCGGCCTTAGATATAATGGTAGCTTCGTTAGCGCCAAACACAATAAAACAATATGATGTATGCCTAAAAAAGTGGTGGACTTTCTGCAACCAGCGCTCACTCAACTATTTCAGTGTGCCTGTACATGTGGTTGTGGATTTCCTTACCCAACAATACGAGAACGGTAGTCAATATGGGACCCTTAATTCATGTCGTTCAGCCTTATCCTTAATATTAGGACCAATAATATCTAATAATGACATTTTACAACGATTCTTTAAAGGGGTTTTCCGACTTCTGCCACCATTACCTAGATACGACATTACATGGGACACAAATATAGTGTTAGATCATCTCAGTGGTTCCTACCCAAATGAAGACCTTTGCTTGGAGCAATTGTCAAAGAAGACAATCACTCTTTTAGCATTGGCAACAGCACACAGAGTGCAAACGTTTTCTAAAATTAAAACCATAAATATAGAAAAACGAAGCGACCAAATAATTATCAAGATCCCAGACATTATAAAGACGTCTAGGCCTGGTAGTAAGCAGCCTATCCTAGTCATACCCCATTTCAAAGAAAAGCCCACTATATGTCCAGCAGCAGCCTTACTCGCCTATATCGACAAAACTAGTTCCCTTAGAAAGTGTGAAACCCTCTTTATAGGTTTAAAGAAACCACACTTAGCCGTTGGCCCTCAGAGCTTAAGTCGCTGGATCAAGCGCACGCTCGGAGACAGCGGGCTGGACACTGCGGTGTTCTCCGCGCACTCGACGCGGCACGCCGCTACGTCTAGGGCTAGGTCTCTCGGTGTTGTATTGAGACCATTCGTAACACCGCAGGATGGAGTGACAACTCCAATACCTTTGCCAAATTTTACAATAGAGTCATATCAACCACCGAAAATGTTTCGCTAGCGACATCTGTTTTTGATTAAGTCGTACGCTGTAACTCATAGTTCCTATTGTTGTTATACATATACGAAAATACATAATTATATTGCAAACAATTGTAATCCCTTAATGTTAAAAGGATTTCTTTGCGTTAACTAAAATAAAAACTGATTGTACTAAGTAAGAAAAACTGTGGTTTAAAATTTATGATTTCTAAATAATAATACTTACTGGATATAAAATATGTTCATCATTTATAAAAATATGCTCATTGATAAAAAATCCTGAGTGCTCTCAAAATCTACATGTGTATCATAAATATTCTCCTTACTAATCCTGAAGGACGAGGTGCGAGCATAATTTATGATTAAACGAACTTACCTTAAGTGAAGTTCTATCAAAATTATGCGAAGCACCTCGTCCGAAGAGATTAGTAACTCCCTCCCAACCCAAGCTATTCGCACCCTTATTAATGAGCCAGGATTTTATCATCAAATGAGTTAATTGAACTCTAAACTAAATGAAGCGCGAGATTGATGGGCGCTGCCGGCTAGGCAAAATATCTATCTACCTCACAAAAAAAAAAAAAAACTGAAAGTAACAAAATATATTCTCAACTTTAGTTGCACTTTAGTGCAGAGCGGTGCACAATACGTGTTACTACATGTGTATCATAAATATTCTCCTTACTAATCTCTTCGGACGAGGTGCTTCGCATAATTTTGATAGAACTTCACTTAAGGTAAGTTCGTTTAATCATAAAATTTATAATTTCTGCTTAAAATAAATTAAAAAAAAAAAAAAAACTGAAAGCTAACAGAAAATCAAATGCTAGTTATTAAGCATGGTCTAAAATCGAGGTTTCATAATAAATAAAAAAAGCTTGTTGGTTATCTGGAACACTGTTTTTTTATTAAATTTTTGGTAAGTGGTATTTTTGTCAGTTGCGGCGTGTTTTGGGTTCGCGATTGTCTCAAGTTATAAGGTTTTTTGTCATATTGCGATAATCGTACAAAATGTATTGTATTGCAATTTGATTCGTATAAAATAAGCTTTTTAATCATGTATAATACGAATAAGAAAAAGTTTATTGCTGAGTTTTATCTATCAAAAACCTTGTGACAGAACTTAAGGACCGACTAGGTATATTGCGAAGACTTAAGATAGGTTTGATTTATCATTTCTTAGGTTTGTCCTTACATATAATTAAGATATCTAATAATAGATTAGCATATTGTACATCCTGTGATGTCTCTGTAAAAAGTAAAAGTTTATCAGCTCATTTGCGCAGCACTGTACACAAAAAATAACAATGCTGTTATTAAGGATGACGGTCTTGAGAAGATATCTAGTGCTTTCCGCAGTCGAATCGCATCGTACAGACTAAGCAACGCGGACTCGGCGCACGGCGCGGGCTCTAATGCTTGGCCTCCGAACATCTATCTGCGCTCGTTGCGATCACGCGTACGTGATCTGATAGAGGCGCGGGTCGGCTCCTTTAACAGCGTTAAGGTAAATTTTGAACTGTTTACTGAGTTCTCGTTACCTAAGAATGATGAGCGGGAGATTAAATCATTCGCCACGCCTAATATAGTCATTCACAAACATTATGATTTTGAAGATATTTAAAAAAGCGCTATAAATGTAATTGTTGCAAAAATCGATGAATTTCAGGAGAGAGACAGTGGTTGGAGTTTTGTAGCAAATTCGTATCTGGAAGTCAACATCACCAAATATAATCCACTGAGAGGTTCAGGGTTAATCGATCTTCCTGGACTTATTAAATTAAAACGGGCTTGTGTCAATATTGAGAACTCAGATAACTTTTGTTTTCTATGGTGCATAATGGCAGCTTTATTTCCTGCACAACAAAATTCACACCGAACGAGTTCATATCCTCATTTCGATACTGTGCTGAACACAAAAAACATGACGTTTGCGGTAGGCTTCAGGGATGTAAAGATCTTTGAAAAGAATAACGATAACATAAGTATTAATATTTATGGTCTCAGTGAAAAGTCTGTTGTTATAGGACCTTTATACAAATCTGTTCACAAGGGGCGGAAGCATCGTATAAATTTATTGTTTTTGGAATCGGGTGCGCCAACACATTATTGTCTTATTAAGGATTTGAGTAGGCTGGGTAGATCTCAGATAACTAAACATGATGGTAGAAATTTTTTTTGTGATGATTGCTTGTTATTTTTTTCTAATGATAAAAAGCGTAATGAGCATATGTGCAGTGGTGTTAAAACGTCATTGCCTGATAAAGGGACGTTGATACAGTACAAACATTTCGAACGCACGCATGATATGCCATTTGTCATTTACGCAGATTTTGAGTCTATGTTACAACCCAGTTTGGAGAAAAACTCAAATTTTACGGAAACGATTCAAAAACACATTCCAGTAGGTAGCGTTTGGATATTATATTGTTTGCTCCTACGATGCGTCTTTAAATCGATATCGATCATACCTAGGTCCGGACTGTGTTCAATAGTTTTAAAAATATTGGGCGATGACGTTGAAACGATAAGTAAAATACTAAACGATCCAATCGACATGTTACCCCTTACTGAAAATGAGCTCAAAAACTTTTTAGAGTCAGAATATTGTTACCTCTGTAATAAGTTAATGTTTGAAGGAAAGGTAAGAGATCATTGTCATTTGACTGGACGCTACCGCGGGGCAGCACATGATTATTGTAACCTTCGATTTAAGCTCCCTAAATCATTTGTCCCAATTTTTTTCCACAGACTGTCATTTATTTATACGAGAGCTAGGTGAAATGCACGGAAACATAAATGTTATCGAAAAAACAAAAGAAAATTATGTGTCTTTTACAAAGTTCTTTCCTGTTAACAATAATGACTATATGGCTGTTCGTTTTGTCGACTCATTCGCATTTTTAGGTACTAGTTTATAAAAAGTTGCAGAAAATTTAGCAATTGATGATTTGATTCACCTCTCCCGTTGCTACCCCGATAAACAGCAATTCGACTTATTGAGACGTAAAGGTACCTTACGAGTACATGAATAAGTGGAAACGTTATGATGAAAATAAATTACCGCCGCGTGAGTGTTTCTACAGCAGTTTAACTGATCAGGTTATTTCAGAGTCAGATTAAGCTCACGTACATTGTGTGTGGCGTTTGTTTCATTTGTCAAACCTTGGTCAATATACCGATCTATACTTACAATCATATGTAATGCTGATGACGGATAGTTTTGAGAGTTTTAGAAAGACGTGTAAAAATAATTATAGATTAGACCCAGCCTTTTACATAACGGTTCCCAGCTTAAGGTTCGATGCAACGCTGTTAAAAACAGAAGTAAAATTAGAATTAATAGATGATCTGGAAATTATTAGAATGATACAAAAAGGTATTCGCGGAGGTATTTGTTTATGTTCTACTCGCTATGCCAATGCTAATAATAAGTACCTCTCGAACTACAATCCCTCGGATCCTGATAATTACTTACTGTATATAGATTGTAATAATTTGTACGGATTTGCTATGTGTAGTTATTTACCGCACTCTGATTTTGAATTGATTGAAAATCCTGTGTTTCAAGTTTCTGACATTCTCTGTTTACAAGACAATTCAGATGTAGGTTACATTTTTGATGTAGATCTAAAATATACTGAATCTCTGCATGAATATCATAACGATTTACCTTTCTGCCCACAAAAATTTGTACCGCCTGGATCGAAAACGAGTAAACTGATAGGTACCGAATTTGTATGATAAATATAATTATGTCATACACTATATTCATTTGAAAACGTGTCTGAAACATGGCCTAAAATTAAAAAGCATTAAATTTAAACAAGGACCATATTTGAAACAATATATTGATTTAAATACGGAATTGAGGCAAAAAGATAAATCTCAATTTGAACAAGACTTTTTTAAATTATTAAATAACAGCATTTTTGGTAAAACCCTAGAAGATGCGGAAAAAAGGTCAAATGTTAAATTATTAAATCAGTGGTCTGATAAAAATAACAAAACGAAAAAACATTTAGGCGCAGAGCAACTAATAGCTCGACCTAATTACCATAGCTCAACTATTTTTACTGAAAATTTTGTAGCGGTCCAGATGAATCCTGAAAAAATTACTCTCGATAAACCGATTTACATTGGTTTTTCTGTTTTGGAAATATCTAAAAGTCATATGTACGACTTTCACTATTCTGTTATGAAAGATTTATGGCCCTAATATAAAAATGTGTTATACAGACACTGACAGTTTTCTGTATTCCATAACAACGAAAGATGTCTACAAAGACATAAAATACAATTTCCCTCAATACTTCGACACTAGCAACTACGCGGGTAATAATATGTACGGTATAAAAAGGCATAATAAAAAAGTGCCTGGGTTATTTAAAGACGAGCTAGGAGGTCAGCTTATAGTTGAGTTTGTAGGCCTACGGTCTAAACTTTATTCTATAAAAACTGAAGATACTGAATTAAAAAAAAGCTAAAGGAACCAAAAAATCTGATGTAAAACATTTAGTTTTAAGGACTATAAAGGTGTGTTATTAGATAATAATTTAGTTAGGAAAAAAAAAATTGGTATTTAGGTCATTAAAACATGAAATTTTCACATAGTCGCTTAATAAAATAGCTCTCTCAAGTAATGATGTTAAGCGCATCATTCTAAAAAATAAAATATCAACTCTTTCATGGGGTCATGAATCAGCATTTTAAGCTGTATATGTATGAATATAATTAGTCTCTAAACTATAGCTTATATGTGAATGTTGTTATATTAAAAATAAAATATGAACTTTTGACGACATTTTGACCTGATAACTAGACTCTTAACTAGCTTTTAAGTGAATATTGTTATATTAAAATAAATAATGTGTTCTCGGATTATGTTTTGTGTTTCTTTCTAAGCTTATTGTTACAACATACACTACTGAATTACATACATAGTTAGGTACAGTCGTCAGATATCAGCCGGAGTGGACTTGTATGTAGAGGTTACTTCAGAATGATTTCTAACGGATGGAACATATGCGATAACGTTGAAATGATTATGATGACTAATCGCAACGTGAATATTACACGTGTTGCGTTCAATGAAATCAGTTTAAAAAACATGATAACGTAAGCATAATTTTATGAAGAAATGCAAGGTTAGGTGATTTGTTTAATTACAACGTAACAATGACCATTTCTAAAGAAGTTAGCTAAAGAAGAGGACGCGGTTCATTACACCAAGATAATATGTCTATATTAAACGAGGGAAAAACATACTGACTATTTTTATATGATTATTATAAAGTTTAGTTTCACAGGAAACTATATCATGTTTTTCGTTTTACAGTCAATGGATCCCTCCGACTTGTGGTTCCAACACGCTCAGCCTCAAAATTATGACGACGTTCTGCAAGATTCTACACCCAGTCAAGACACTAAGGAAAAGAAAAAGAAGAAAAAGAACAGATTGGATATAAAGAAATTAAATCCTACAGTGTTATCATCATACGTAATAACAAAGTCCCCGAAAAGAGCTCTTCGTTTGATTAAGATAGAAATTCATGACTTAAATGGATCTCAGGTTTCTACAAATTCAGATGATAGTATTGTAAGCGTACAGTACATACAATCGGAAGTAGTTGATGAAATAATGGACTTGTCAGAGAATTTAGTGAATAAAATTAGTAAAAAAATATGCAATGATTCTATTTAAATAAGTGTATAAATAAAAGTTCCTATTAATTTATTTTATGTTTTATTTATGCTATGTGTAGTTTAAAGAGATGATGAAATAAAATCAATAATTTAAGTAAACAAACAAGGGATATTCGTACAAATCCCAATTTCTAATTGGAACTTGAATAGATCTATCATTTTCTAAAAAACGAAGAAGATTGATTCTTTCTGCGTCGGATACTTTTACATGTGGAACTCGCCATATAATTTTATGAATTTCAACTTCTTCTACGACTTCTCCAGTATTTAATTTTAATGCATTAAGGTTTGTGTTACTGTGAAGCAGAACGAGTTCATGTTTACAGTTGATTACAACTTTTAAGGTACTTTTGTTTTTATTTATGTTGAATTAAGAGTAAGTTGTTACTGTGGTTGTTACTGTCTAGCTTGTTTACATTACACTTAGTAGACATTGTTTTCGTTTAGTGAGCAGTCGTAATTTGTTATAAAAATGAGTCGCCATCTCAATAGTTCTCAAATAGAACAAGAACCGTTGCGATATCGGGATATACAACTAGATGTGTCAGGTGACGAAAGTGATGACGATTTATCGTGTTTGTGAAACCCGTGACGCAGAAATTCAGCCGGAACAGGTCACTTCTTCATCAGAAGACTCCGAAGTAGATTCCTCTGCTACAAATAACAATATTATTGTAAACTCGCGCAGAGGAATATAAGAGGAAATATTGGGGTATCTCGTAGATCCATTCGCGGCGGGCGAACAGCTCGCGGTGGACGTTCAGCTAGGACATCAGTACCAGAAGTCGGTATGTTACAAGTAGCAAGTGACGGCACAGAATGGACTTGTATTTCTGCAGATGCTGGTGGAGTAGGACGTCGAAGCCAGCAAAATATACTTAGAGAAATCTCGGGACCTACTCCATACGCCAAACGATACATTGAAAATGACAAGCCAATTTCTGCGTGGAGACTATTTATTCATGAGTACATTCTACGACGTACAAAAGAATGTACGGAAAAGGAAGCACATGAAAAAAGTAAGAATGCCACTTGGAACTTATCCCTAGACGAACTAGATGCATTTATTGCTTTGATTTATGCTCGTGGAGCCTATAATATGAGCCACCTAGATTTAGATATTTTGTGGTAGCAAGATTGGGGACCACCCGTTTTCAAAAATACTATGAGCAAAAATAGATTCAAGGAGATCATGAAATACTTACGTTTTGATTTGAGAAGCACGCGTTCTGCTCGCTTAGCTAATGACAAATTTGCGATGATTTCGGATATATGGAACAAATTTATAGATAACTGTCAAATGTGTTACATTCCTGGAGAAAATTTCACAGTTGATGAGCAGTTATTTCCATCAAAAACTCGCTGTCCGTTTTTACAATATATTGCAAAAAAAAACCGATAAATTTGGCATAAAGTTTTGGCTGCTTGTGGATGTCGAGAGTAAGTACCTATGTGGAGGATTTCCGTACCTAGGAAAAGACGAGAACCGTTCAAACGATATGTCATTACCCGAATATGTGGTTTTAAAATTGGTACAACCCTATATAAAAAAGGCCGAAACGTTACCACTGACAACTTTTTCACGTCTCTTAATTTGGCTAAAAAACTAATGATCGAAAAGACTAGTATTGTTGGAACAATGCGGCGTGCAAGACGAGAAGTACCGCTGATTTGTAGAAGGATTCGTACTACAAGATATGAAACTTTTATAATGAAAACCGAGACCGATACATCCCTTACGTCTACGGCTATCAAGGAAAACCAGTAAAAAAATGTTATTATTTTGAGTACTCTGCACCCCAATGTGAGCATAGGTACTGATCAAAAAAAGCTGCCTGAGACAATTGAATTTTATAATAAAACAAAATTTGATGTAGACATCATCGATCAAATGGCACGTAAGTACACCGTAAGAGCTGGAAGTCGGAGATGGCCTGTTCACATTTTTTACAATATACTTGATTTAGCAGCTATAAACTCGTGGATTCTATACCAAAAAGTCACAGGAATAAAAAATTCTCGGCATGGTTTCTTCCTTCAACTAGTGGGCGATCTACGTGCAGGCAGAGTATGTGGAAAAAAATCGACTTCAACTGCGACTCAAAGATAAGAAACTAATTCTGAAACAAGTGAACGATGTATAAGAGGCGGCAATGTCAAGTCAATCGTAATTGTAAAAAAAAAAAAACGTGTGAAAACTGCACAATTTGTAAAAAAGCTGTTTGTGGAAAATGTATAAAAGATTTAAAAAAAACTGTTACTTGTTACAAACGATACTCAGTTTAAGTGCTAAAATTGTTTATTTTCAATAAAATATATATATTGATATTATTTTAAATTTATTTTAATGAAATATACGCAATAATTTCATAAGTATTCTGACTGAATCTCTAGTACCGCCAAATTGACCGCTACGGTCTTTGAAGGTATAGTATTGTTACGAGCGTGGGGTTCGTATTTGATAGAAAAGCACGAATTAATCCACTAAATAAAACACTCACTTTATTACCCAAATTACGTACTTACAATTCACACGAACTGTACTTAAAATCCACTAATTAAAACACACACACTATTCACACGAAGAGTCTTTCTCTCCGATTATCCTTGTACATTACCCAAATTACGTACTTACAATTCACACGAACTGTACTTAAAATCCACTAATTAAAACACACACACTATTCACACGAAGAGTCTTTCTCTCCGATTATCCTTGTACTAGCACTCGATCGCAGTTAAAATGTAACTAACTCGCTTTTTTTTTTTGTTGGAGGGGAAAAAAATGGAATTACCCATGCCCAGGAGTCAAACCTCCCTGCTATGTCCGGGTCCCCACATATTGAGCGGGCATCGGCTCGTGTGGTATACGGACTAAAAACAACCCCTTTGTTTCTACAGTTGTAAGCCGGTAAACTCATCTGGTGATAGTAGGTGGAGATTACCTGAGGATATACGCGACCTCATCCGTGAGATGCGCGCTGCCACCAGAGCCTATGATAACTTCCCGAGCACTGACAACAAAATCGCAATGCGTCGTTCCCAGCTATTAGTTAAAACTGCCATCAAAAATCACAAATCCCAGAGATGGGAGCAACTTCTGGTAGAGCTCACCCCAGATCATCAGGCTTACTGGAGGTTAGCGCGCACTCTCAAATCTGACGCGGTCGTGGATATCCCAGCCCTCTCCAGACCCGACAAATCACTAGCTTTCGAGGATGCTGACAAGGCTAAGTGTCTGGCTGACAGTTTAGAGGGTCAATGTTCATTGTCAAATGAACCTTTTGACCAATCCCACGTAGACCTGGTGGACTCTGAAGTAGTCAGACGCTCATCACTTTCCCCTCAAGATACTATCGAGCTAGTTAACATCGATGAGGTCAATCTTATTATCAAGGAGCTTCACTCCAATAAAGCCCCTGGCTCTGACGGAATTGCTAACCGGGTTCTTAAGAACCTCTCCTACCCCCTTCTAGTCCTATTGGTGACCATTCTAAATTCCGCCATTGCCACCTGTATGTTCCCGGATGCATGGAAGGAAGCTGATGTGATAGGGATTCATAAACCGGGTAAAGATAGATCGGTACCAACCAGCTACCGCCCTATCAGTCTCCTTAAATCCTTTGGCAAGATCTATGAGAGGGTGTTAAACAGACGATTGAAGGCAATAGCCTTCGGTAGAGGCCTCGTTCCAGACGAGCAGTTCGGTTTTAGAAACGGTCATTCCTGTGTCCACCAAGTACACAGGATCACCGAATTTATTTTGGACGGTTTCAACCAAAAGAAGCCGAAAGGAACGGGTGCCTTATTTTTCGATGTGGCTAAAGCGTTCGACAAGGTTTGGCACAACGGCCTGATTTACAAGCTGTACAACTTGAATTTCCCTGACAGACTAGTTCTTATTATCAGAGACTTTCTCTCTAATAGGAACTTTAGGTATAGAGTGGAAGGCACTCACTCTAGACCTCATCCAATAAAGGCGGGAGTCCCACAAGGCTCTGTGCTCTCGCCTCTCCTATTCTCACTCTTCACTAGTGACATCCCCAAACATCACAACGTACAGCTTGCCCTCTTCGCCGATGACACAGCTCTCTATTACTCTGGTAGGAATAGAGAAATAGTCATTAAAAGGCTCCAAATAGCCGCCACTCTCTTGGGCGATTGGTTCAAGAAGTGGCGGATTGAACTCAACCCAGAAAAAAGCCAGGCTATATTCTTCTCCCGCTTCACACCACTCAGTGAGTGGTCTCGTTTACCACAAATCTCCCTGTTTGGTCGGGCTATTCCATGGACTCGCCAAGTGAAATACCTTGGAGTGACACTGGATAGCCGTCTCACCTTCGGACCGCACATAAGAATTGTGAGGAATAAAGCCAAATTCGTTTTAAGCCGGCTTAACCCGCTTATTCAATCCAAGAGCAAACTCTCCTTACGCAATAAGCTAAGATTGTACTTAGCTTGCGTCCGTCCTATTTTTACAAATGCTAGTGTGGTGTTTGCGCACGTGGCCAAAACCCACCTAGATACTCTCCAAATCCTCCAAAATAAATTTCTTCGTCGAGCCACGGATGCCCCGTGGTTTGTGCGAAATTATGATCTCCACAAAGACCTGAAAGTGCCTACCATCCGCGACTTCATTAAGAAAGCTTCTACTCGATACTTCGATAGAGCTATTCACCACTCCAATCCCCTTATTCGCTTTGCGGCTGACTACGCCGCATCTCCCGAGGCCACCCAACCGAGACGTCGTCCCCGCAACATTCTCTCAGACCCTGTAGACGCCATTACGGCGCAATTAAATTTACAAGTACCCCCGGACACAGACAACCCCGACCCGACTCTACCCACCCGTCCATTGTACATCCACCGCCCGCGCACGCGCAGGCGGAGGCGGCAACTTAGATCACCCACACCAGACACTGCTCAAGCCGCAGACGCCCCACATGACGCCGTACACTCTACGCCGGCACAAGACACACAGAGACGCAGCGACACACCTTAGTTGTGCCCGGCTGCCAAGTTCACTTCATTCACCACAACCCTCCCAGGTTGGGTCTCTCCCCCCGTAGGGCACGCACTCACGTGTGAATAAACTATTTGAGGCGGGGACTACCTGTCCCGCCCACTCCCAAGGCAAAGTTTTAAAGGACAAAGAGTCTAAAAACAACAAGATCAAGGCAAAAAAAAAAAAAAGTGAGCCATGGCCTCGGTATATGCTGAAGGCTTTCTACCTGCAATTTGCCCTTTTGGGCGATATATACACAGTCAGGTCATAAGTTCTGTCACACAATAAAAACTTTAGAATTTAGAACGCTGGCCACAAAAAAGTTTATTGAATTCGAATTTCGAATTTTTCATGAAAATAAAAATGTGTACTTTTTAGAATTTTCCTCATTTTTAAATATGGAGTGGACACTTAAAGAAGACCGTGTCGCAGTTATTGCGTTGCATCGTTGCGGTTACGCGCCAATTCAGATTTTCGACTTACTGAAAAATTTGAATATAACCAAAAGATTCGTTTATCGTACCATAAAACGATACAATGAAGACTCTGGTGTAGATGACAGGTCAAGAACTGGTCGCCCTCGCTCTGTTAGGACTCCAGCAGTGATAAAAGCTGTGAAGGCGCGAATTTAAAGAAATCCCATACGTAAGCAGAAACTGTTGGCCCTTCAGATGGGGTTAAGCAGGACCTCGGTGAAAAGGGTGTTAAATGAAGACTTAGGGCTTAGGGCATATCGAAGAAAAACAGGACATCGTTTGGACGCTCGTTTAATGGACCTGAGACTGAACAGATGCCGCGCTTTGTTGAAGCGGTACGCGGGAAAAAAGCATCGGGAAATTCTTTTTTCGGATGAAAAAGTTTTCACCGTGGAAGAGAGCTACAACAAACAAAATGATAAGGTGTACGCACACAGCAGTGAAGAAGCGAGCAACCGTATTCCGCGTGACCAACGAGGTCATTTTCCATCCTCGCTCATGGTTTGGTTGGGAGTCTCTTATTGGGGCTTAACTGAGGTACATTTTTGTGAGAAAGGCCTAAAAACGAATGCAGTTGTGTATCAAAATACAGTCCTCAAGAACCTTGTGGAACCTGTTTCTCATACCATGTTTAATGACAGGCACTGGGTATTCCAACAAGATTCTGCGCCAGCTCATAGAGCGAAAAGCACACAAGACTGGCTGGCGGCGCGTGAAATCGACTTCATCCGGCACGAAGACTGGCCCTCCTCCAGTCCAGATTTGAGTCCGTTAGATTGCAAGATATGGCAACACTTGGAGGAAAAGGCCTGCTCAAAGCCTCATCCTGATTTGGAGTCACTCAAGGCATCCTTGATTAAGGCAGCCACCGATATTGACATGGACCTCGTTCGTGCTGCGATAGACGACTGGCCGCGCAGAATAAAGGCCTGTATTCAAAATCGCGGGGGTCATTTTGAATAAACTTTATTACCATAAGAATCTATGTTTTATTAAGTTCATTTTGATATATATATATATGTTTACATAAATAATAAACATGTCTAAATTATTTCATATTGCACATGTGACAGAACTTATGACCTGACTATGTATGTGTATATGATATATATGGGAGGAGTTTGCCTGCTTACCCATTTTATGACCAGGCATCAGCTCATAGTCAACGGGCATGATAGCGGCATGTTAGGGGGGCAGATAGCCCCCGCTACTAAGAAGTGTTTATATATAATTTTTGAGACCTATCTTAATCCTAAACTATTTTATATTTGGGTCATTTAGGGGGGCTCTGACCTCAGTCCGGGAGGTTTAAAGGGGCAGGGGGAGATTGTGTGTTCGTCGAATCAAGACGGCGATCTCTTTCAATCCAAATTTGGTATCTGAGACGCTGTAGTGCTTCGGGAACACAGCCTTCGTCAAGATGACGTGCCTGAGGGGCGGGGGGTGGTTGGGCTTTAAGAGCTTTCGTGATATCGTCTGTAACGGCCCACGGCCAAGGTCGAGCCACCGCTATCAGTAGCTATGATCGTCTATTCTATCTATCCCAAAATGATAGGACCCGATTCAGCTGTAAGATTTGTAAGTTAAGAATGATAAGTCTGAATTTTTCGTTCGTTGAGAAGTTCGTTAGGCGTACAACAGTCGAACGAAGTTTGGTTCAGGAAGTTACAGTTTCAAGTTAGACAGAGAAAGCATATATGTCCGCGAGCCGGTAATTCGCATCAGTCAGCGGTGTATTGCGCCAGATCAATCGTTGTTATATTTTATGTGAGATGGTACCATCTGGTTTTTGTATATATGGGCGCTTGGAACCTTTTATTTTTAGTGGTCGACCACAGTTTATGATATTTGTTTGTGATATCGTATAGATATCCGTCGTAGTTTTACGACGTGAGTACTCAATGATATTTCATGTGCTCGCTAGTAGCGGCTTGTGGTGGTTCCAATTATATATTTGGTTCACGGCAATAACGATCCGAAAAGACCGGTTTACACAATTGCGATTTGATTTTCCGAAATGGGTTCTGAACTAGCGGTTACCTCAAAAGGTCCGTAACGTTTTGAAACCTTCAACTCTGCGCAATTTGAGCTGGATGTTATCGAAACGTAAGCATTATTGTTTTAGGAGATCTAACCCACACCATAGCGAAGTGCATAGTTCGATAAATACCGAACTATGAATTCCACTAGCCACAGCACGTCCTGGGCTGAGCCAAATCATATATACCGACTCAGCCTACACATTAGCGAAATTTACATTTAATTTAAAGATGCAACTTGAATCCAACCTGACCCAAGGCAATGCAAAACACCTACCCGGACCTAAACAATGAACTTTAGACTGTAAATTGATCTCTTCGCGCGTCCCCGACAACACTCAAATGTCAAAATATCAACAGGATATGTTATCTGTGTTGACACCGGTTTAACTTTGTTCTGAATTTGTTATTTCCATCCGCGGAACCTCATCGATCAAACAGTCTCCTTATGCCCTGCCAACCTAGGTTTAGCCGCAACTAAACTCCTGTCTAGCCTAGTCTAAAAACCTAGTGTTATACCACGTCCATTATCGACACCACTCGAAAATGGTTGAGTTTGATTTGAATGTGCTTGAATGTTGAATGACTGTGTGTGTGGGAATTTCAAAACTCGCTACTCGAAAGGAATGAGGAGAGGATTAGCCCGCGAATATCCTAAGAGCCAATCCAGGAACCCTATGGTGAAGGAAAAAGGAATTTAGGGTCGCTCCAAGCCCAGACTCAGACTCAGATAATTGACTTACAAGTTCTTTTCTAACGACCCAAGGATAGTTTTGGAATTTGGGGTTGGTTGATATAAAGGTTAGGAACCGAGGTATATCTCGGCGCTTCAGACACTCACGAAAACCCACTGAAACTTCGCAATCACAATTTCGTAAAGTTCTGACGCGTAACACGGCAGACAAAACTGTTTAGAATTCGTGAAAGACGACTGTCACAGTAGCTAGACGCTGAGACTGAATGCTCTCCCCTCCCACGCTCTCGTATTTATACGCCCCACATGTCTGAAAGAAAAAAAGCCAGCGTCCTTTGCGAACACACTCTGCCCAAGCGAAGCTTCTTATCACTAACTACACAGGGTCTATTTTCAACCATGCCATGCAGATCCGCCGTTCTACAAACTGTGTGTACGCAAATTCACTATGATCAACCGTAGGTTATCACTCAAATCATTTGGTACTGCCGATACACAGAATCTGTTGATCGCTGACCAATAAAAGCTTGTTGCGATTAATTAAGCATTTCCCGACCGCTAGACGCGCGTAGCAAAGACCACTAGAATGCTATTCAAACTAGTCGTGTCAGACCCTCCATCTCATACCTCAATCGCAATTGTATATTTGCAATCAACATAATAGCTTTCTCCGTATCGTTCCATAATAACCTTTCATTATTTAGTTATTCATAATTTTATTCAACGCGCAGCCAAATCGGCTCTGATCTCTACACATCTCGCAGGAATGCGACAAAAAAACCTGACCTGTAAACTTCTCCGAACCATCCCAAGCGTCGGCTCTGTTTTTTGCTAACTTGCCACTGAGCTACGCAAAACCCCCAAACGTTATCTGAACCGATTCGTATTCAAAACAGCGCGGCGTTGGGCTAGCCCTCTATCACGCAAAATGAAGTATCAAATGTACCGACTCTCGTATACCATTACAGCCCCCGCCCAGACCTTGAGACACTGTTTATCTCAGTTAACATGGCGCAAGGATCTCATTACCACTATGCTACCCATGCTTTGTCCATATCTACTCTATATGTACGGACATCTCAAATCATGTACACAGACCGATGAATCTGTCAATTATGTATATAATATTTACACAACTCGATTGAGTTCTCTCCTGTCTTATCTTATTTATCTATCTAACTATACAACCTCGCTTACCCGCAACTTATCCTAATTCGTATTACTATATATATACAATTTTTTTTTGTTTTTGTTTCCAAACCATGCAAGATCCTTAAATCTACAAAGTAGTTACTCAAATTTACAGCTTACAGCTTAATTATATAACCTTTATACACTATCTTATTTATCTACGCCCTTATTCGTCCTCACATAATACCTGGCTATATTTATAGTATTGAAGTTACCCAATATCTCATTTGAACCCGGATCTACTAAAGTATAACAGTTAGGATATACCACTGCCGAAATAACATAAGGCCCTTTATACAACAATGAAAATTTCCGCATGATTTTATGTTCTTTATTTGAACGCACAAAAGTCTTAAGTTTCACATAATCACCTATACGATAGACTTCTAACTTACGCCGTTTGTCCGCCTGTCGCTTACGTCGTTCACTAGAACTTTTAGAGTTTTCTATCCCTACATTCCGCACCTGTTCCGCATCTCGCACACTATGGCCTAATAACCATCCATCGCCTAATTCCTTGTCAATAGTTAACGGTTCCCGCCTACCAAACGCTAACTCATTAGGCGCAAAGCCTGTGCTTGTGTGTTCGATGTTATTATAGCAATTTTGAATGTCCGGTAACACGTCGACCCAACTACGATTACTTCCGCCACAATAAGTTCTAATCAGTCGACCTAGCTCGCGATTCACTCTTTCTACGCTATTAGAATTTGGACAATACACCGACGTATGAGTGACCCGAATCCCCAGCTGTTTGAGTCCAAATTCCCAAACTTTCGATATGAACTGTGGTCCTGAGTCCGTAATTATAGTTTCGATAGGTCGTCTACCTGTCGCTTTTCGCATTGGATATAATTTTATTACTTTACTGTACACGTCTTGAATCACATATATATATATTGATATCCGAATTTACCTACGGGCAATGGCCCATAAAGGTCCGAGAAAACTTTCTCACCCAACCTTTCCGCCAACACCGGTGTACAAGGACCAACGGCATTGTTAGTACTTGGTTTGACCTTTTGACATATGTCACAACTTCTTATCACCGCGCTAATCACCCTACTCATATGAAGAAAATAATATCTGTCCTTCATCAGTGCTAATATTTTATATCTACCGTAGTGACCTATTTCTTCATGTATGTGTAAAATTAGTTCCTCCTGTAGTGATTTCGGAATTACTAGCAACTGTACGTTCCGCTTCGGCACGTGAAAATATAACGTATCACCTACTAGCTTATAATTATCAAAACCTCTCGTTCCCGTATCTACGACACTATGTCTGATACAACCACTAATTCGATTTAACCGCTCATCTTCGCTTTGTAATCTCGCAATGTCCCGTAAACTCGAAATAACACTTGCGGTATTCGATGCCTGAAACCAGAATATCCCCGGCTGAACATTTGTACTGTTAATCATACCTCCAGGTCCCGCTATTTGCCTGCTTAGCGTGTCGGCAATTTGATTATCAGTCCCTCGCACAAATTCTATGTCGTAATCGAATTGTTCTAAAAACATAACCCACCTAGTTACGCGTGCCCCCAATAAAGTCCACAACTTAATGAACGTCAAACTTTTATGATCAGTTCTAATAATAACTTTTTCTCCCCGCAAATATATCTCAAATCGCTTTAAAGTGTATATAACTGCATACATTTCCTGTTCACTGATAGCCCATCTAGTCTGAGCACCCTTAAATGCCTGCGAACAGAACCCTATAATTCGTTCCTGGCCCGAATCATCTAATTGATAAACATAGCCCCCAATTCCTATAGCGCTGGCGTCACATTGAACATAATATGTTTTTCCCGCCAATGGCTGACTCAAAATTATACTTTCTAAGAATTTGTTTTTTATCTCGTCAAAAGCACTTTGCATCTGCGCACTCCAGACGAACTTGACTCCAGACCGTAATAAATTGTACAAGGGCTGTGTTAACGTTCCAAATTTTTTTATAAACCTCCTAAAGTAATTTATGAACCCCAAAAACGCCCTCAATTGCCTGACAGTTCTGGGTGACGGATATAATTTAAGTGTTTCAATTTTGTCCGGGTCCATTTGCAAACCTTGTGTAGACAAAGTATGCCCCAATAACTTGACCTTTTTTTGCGCGAACTCGCATTTTTTTAGTTTGCATGTGAAGCCCGCGTCTTTCAATTTACTCAGAACCGTGTCCACTTGAGACAAATGCTGTTCGAAGTCACCCTCAGTTAAAATTGCCAAATCATCAACAAAATTTAAACAATATGACCTAACCTCTGGCCCTAGAATTAAGTCCATCGCCCTCGAAAATGAACCCACACTGGTTTTCAACCCCTGAGGTAAAACGTTGTAAACATAACTTCTGCCTTGATATACAAAACCCGTGTATCGTTTAGATTCGTCTGATAATGGTATAGAAAAATACGCATCTTTGATATCAATAACCCCTATGTAGTTTATCCGGCGCCCGGATTGCAATATCTCACTCATTAAAGGTGTGGTTTTAACCTCCCCAACCATTCCCGTGTTTAATTGTCGTGCATCTAGCAAAATACGGACCTCTCCTGATTTCTTTAATGTACAAGTCAATGGACTGCTGAAATCCGTAGATTGCCTGCTAATAATACCTATCAGTTCCATTTCTTCCAATCGTTTTGTTACTTTATCGCGATATGCGAACGGTATGGGATAGCTTCGTTTTACGAAAGGCGTTTCATCTCTCATTTTTATCTCATGTATATATTTATTTGTCCGACCTACCCTATCGCTAAACAACTCTGCATGTTTATTTAACACCGGCAATAACTTTGTTTTGTGTTCAACAGGTATCGATGAATTATTCACATATTATTCTATCATATTTCTACTGGTATCTTGGTTCTGTACTTCCATTGTACAACAGCAAAATCCTGATTAGGGCCAGTACCTAATGGTATTTCACACATCCGCCCGGCGCTTCGTATAATTAGCCTCTTATTACCCTCACACATTAAACTGGCTCGTGTCTGTTGTATAAAATCAAACCCCAAAATTAAATCTTTAGGCACCCTTGTTAATACTAGCATTGGAGTATCGATAACGCATTTACCTATTGTTAATGGTAACGTTACTAATTTATCAACCTTTTCCTTACTGACTCCAAATGCACCTGTGATTCTCAAACTTGGAATCGGTATTTCCGTCGGTTTTCCCAATTGACTGCACACTTCTTCGTACACTCTCCGACTTATTACACTGATTTCGCTCCCCGAATCAATCAAACTCCTTACAACAATATTCCCAATACGCACATCTATCTCAGGTAATGTCAATGTACTACATAAATCGCGCCCACACTCAGTCGAATCGTCGTCTCTGAATATCGTATGTAAACGTCTGTCATTTCGATCTCTACAATTCGATCTAGATTTTTCCTCTAAGCACACGGCATATCCGTGCGCTTTATGCGCTAGTAATTGAATAAATTCATTCACACCCACGTTCGAATCCAAATTACACAAATCATACAGTCTATGCTTTTTTCCAATTTGATCGGCTGTCCACCCGAACCGTAATAAATATCTGAGCGCGAACGACCCGCGCGAGTCCACTAGTTTTTTGAATTCTGACTTATCGCATTATTCCTGTCACTTGAACTTTGCCCTGCCTCTGTATCTCCTGAACTATCATTGCCCCTTTGGAACCCTATTGCCTTGAAACTAGCCTGAGGCTGTCTACCTCTACCGCGAAAATAACCGCGAGCGCACGTCCCAAATTCGTTTCGCCCCTTCGTTCCCGCGTTATAATTATCCCTACGACTCACCGCGTTATAACGTAACGTATTTTCCCGCATAGCTCGATATTGCCCACGCATGTAGCTATTCCGCCTCACGTCGTTCGTATTCATTGTCTCTGAACCATGCAACGCACTTAATCCCCCATCGACATTCCGTTCTAAATGCCGAAGGAAGTCGACCGCATCCCGTATAGTCATTGGTTCCTTTCTAGCAAAAAACGCTACCTGAATATCACGCGGCAACTGTCTGAAAATCGTGTTGATTTTCTCCGTATCAGTAAACGGTATCGTAAGCTCATATATGCTATTCAATTGAGAGGCAAAGAATTCTTCCATACTTTGACCTTTCTTGGAATCAAACTTCGCAGTTAGGAACCTTTGCTTTATTAATTCCTGTTCATTATCACCCCAGAATACCTCTCTGAAATCTTTTTCAAAATCCGAATAGGTTCTCCATGAGTCTCTGTATATGCTCATTCGAACTTTTGCAATTCCTACCAAACTATCCGTTGCCCATATCGAAGCCCTAGAACTATCTCCCGAGACTTTAATATAAGCCTTTAAATCTCTTAAGAAAATCATCGGATTTTCCGAACTCCGCCCATCGAATGTCGGCAACTTCTGTGTCATTTTCACAATGCATGATTGACGTTTTTCTACCGATTGTTCAAACGTCTCTAGTTCCTGTCTGTCAGTCTGTCTGTCCGAAGTCCTACTAGTATTGCTTGCGCTAGAACCCCTTTCCAAACTGTCTAATCTATTCACTATTTCAGATAACAATTGCGTCACCTGTCCTGACGCCATTTCACTTGTTTGCGAAAGTGAATTGTCTCGTACTACCCGACTAACGTTTTTTCTAAGCCGGCCGGCCATTATTCCTAAACACTAAACCGTCGTAGCTCGTCTGAAAACAATGCCCCTTTTTTTTGCTTATTTCTTATTTACAAAACTGAACTGTTTAAAATCGTTTCTACGTTGTGTTATTTTTAAAAGTAACGCGTGTTAGACCTTGATTCTTTTAGAATATCTAGGTATCAGACTATCTAGGATATCCTTCGGTCTCGGCACCAGGAAATCTGTAACGGCCCACGGCCAAGGTCGAGCCACCACTATCAGTAGCTATGATCGTCTATTCTATCTATCCCAAAATGAGAGGACCCGATTCAGCTGTAAGATTTGTAAGTTAAGAATGATAAGTCTGAATTTCTCGTTCGTTGAGAAGTTCGTTAGGCGTACAACAGTCGAACGTACGCGTACTGCCGGTCAGTGAAAGCGGAGGTGCTATCGAGGAAGCTAGTTAAACGGGAACTGATACCGTTCTCCAGTACTTTTGCTATCGCCGGTATGATTGAGATAGGGCGGTAGTTGCTGGAGTCGTCTTTACTTCCTTTGCCCTTATACAGTGGACTAACTTTAATTTGTTTTAGACATCTAGGATATATGCCACCTTTAATACATTTATTGAACATAACGCAGAGTGGCATGCATATGTTGCGTGCTATACTGTGGACAAGATTGATGGAAATGTCATAGATGTCTTTTGTAGGCTTATTTGCCACTCGCTTTATAATAATAGTGTAGACTTCCGCTGGTGTGAACGGGCGGAGTCGCAGGGATGAGTCACTCGGCGCGCGCGCAGCTACTAGCGCGGCGCGCGCGGCGCACAGGTTGGCTGGTGGAGCTCCGCACAGGCGAGCTGCATTCACAAACTGTGAGTTGAGATGGTCGACAACTTCTTTTTTAGATGGAAAGACTATCCCAGTCGGGTGTTTGATGAGTTCCGTATAGTCAACACTCGATTTCTTGCTTTTACAAGTTTCGGTGCCCACTATCTTCCACATTGTTTTGATAGGATTGTCACTATTATTGATTAAAGAGGAAAAATGCTGAAGTCTGTGCGAGTAAAGTTTGCTATTGAGGTTCTCAGTCATCTGTTTAACTTTGTCACTAATAATTGTATCGTTTGGATAAAAAGTTTGTAACTCAATTAGATCGAACACCAAGGACTTGAGACAGAGTGTTTCCTCAGTGAGCCATGAGTTTTCTTTGTTGACATTTGGCTTGCGTTTTAAAGGAAAGCATATTTGTGCTTTACACACAATAACATTTATTATAGCTTGGGCAATCTCCTCTGTAGTTGTTTTGCTACAAAACAGATCCTCCCAATCCACACTATCTATAGCTAGCGCAAATTGTGTTCTCGATTGTCGTGTGTAGTCTCGAACGAGGCGGGTGGCGGGCGGCAGCGGGGGGCGCTCCCCGCATACCAGCTCCGCGCGGACGCCGAGGTGGTCACTCAGGTTGGTGGTGAGCGGTCTCGCGGCCGGCCTGAACCGGTCCCCAGTGTTGGTGTACGCGTGATCGAGTGATGCCGCCGATGTTGATGTTATTCGCGTAGGGAAGTCTACCAAGTTCCTGAAACTATGTGATGCGAGTGTGTCACTGAGCTCTTTATTTTCAGAACTACTAACTAATGTGTCAATATTCGCGTCACCTACAAGTCACTCGAGGCCAGTATCGTTAATCTTACCGAGAAGTTTGTCCAGTACAGTTATGAAGTCAGATGCTTTGATTGCGTTCGTCCGATAAAAACATACTATAAGTAAATCATAGTCTATTAATTTAATTGCCGATATTTCACAATACAGCTCAACGGATAGTTTACATAGGTCGGGGTATTCAATTGCTTTGGTCTTGTTATTTATGAATAAACATGAGCCACCATGTTCGAAGTTAGCTCGACAGGAGCTTGAGACCAAATTAAAATTAGTGATATTAATACATTTTAGTTGATCGCTCTTTAACCAGTGTTCGGTTACGGCAAAAACATCACAGTTCAGCTCATCTTGTGTTAGCAATTCTATATTTCTTGTTTTATTGTTTAGGGACTGCACATTTTGTAGGGCTATGGTAATAGTATTTAGTCTATTTACTGTGTTGGTGGTTCTCTGCACTTGTGGGAGGGGCGGAGCTTGAGGGGCCGCCGCGGGTGTCGGCGCCGGTGCCGCGGGCGCGGGATGCTGCGCCGTGGCCGCTGTCTCGCGCGCCGCGCGCAGCTCGCCCGGTGCTGCTGGAGTCAGGTGACGAACGCGCCGCTCGCCGTGTGCTGGGGCGAAACCACTCTGTGATTTCAGTCCCCGGAGGCCAATTGGCCGGTGTCATGAAGAAATCAAACAGACTTGTTGGGACGAAGATGGCAAATGAAGCGTAGTGCGTGTGCTTGAGCTCGAGTTTTTCTACTCTATACTTTCCTGATTGTTTCTTCTTTTCCATATATGCTAGCATGCTTTCTGCTGTAACTTCTGGGCGTAAGAAGCATGCGTGGATTTTCTTCGCCCGCTCCACTGTTTGTAAGTATGGGTCATCCACACCTGTACCACATATTACATTGGTTCTTGTGTTCCGTCGTCGCCGTCTACGTTTTGGTACAACTTGCCAGTTACTATCGTCATTTGTTTTAACTTCAAGATCTCCTGGAATCAAAGTTTCGTGAGGTGGAATCTGAACAATATCGATCGTCACCTCCTTGATTTCATTTTGCGCCGGCAGCGCAGTCGCAAGCGTCGTTGGCGTAGTCTCATTATGTCCAGCGGGCGCTGCTGATTGGTTCGGAGCCAGCTTGTTGCGAGTCTCGGCACGAGCTGTGACTGGGCCTGTCGCTCCAACTCGGCCAGATGTTGAAACTCGTCTTGTAATCTCTTTCGTAATTGGCTTCTTTTGTGTTTTGCGGCAGCCGGGGAGTGATGGCGGCCGTTGTATTCTGCTTTGGATCACTTTGTTTGGCTTCTTTCTCTTCTCCTAGGCGCACGATAGTAGCTTCTAGCTCACTTAACTTTCGCTCAATTGGTTCTAGGCACTTTTTGATCACTGATTCCACTGCCTCTAGGGTTAGATACGGCATTTGCCTGCTTTAGAATTAAATAAGCGGGAGCGCCCGAACAACCAACCATCACCTCACGAGGGGAGGGGGGGAGTTCCACAGTTTATAATATTTGTTTGTGATATCGTATAGATATCCGTCGTAGTTTTACGACGTGAGTACTCAATGATATTTCATGTGCTCGCTAGTAGCGGCTTGTGGTGGTTCCAATTATATATTTGGTTCACGGCAATAACGATCCGAAAAGACCGGTTTACACAATTGCGATTTGATTTTCCGAAATGGGTTCTGAACTAGCGGTTACCTCAAAAGGTCCGTAACGTTTTGAAACCTTCAACTCTGCGCAATTTGAGCTGGATGTTATCGAAACGTAAGCATTATTGTTTTAGGAGATCTAACCCACACCATAGCGAAGTGCATAGTTCGATAAATACCGAACTATGAATTCCACTAGCCACAGCACGTCCTGGGCTGAGCCAAATCATATATACCGACTCAGCCTACACATTAGACCTCCAGCGAAATTTACATTTAATTTAAAGATGCAACTTGAATCCAACCTGACCCAAGGCAATGCAAAACACCTACCCGGACCTAAACAATGAACTTTAGACTGTAAATTGATCTCTTCGCGCGTCCCCGACAACACTCAAATGTCAAAATATCAACAGGATATGTTATCTGTGTTGACACCGGTTTAAATTTGTTCTGAATTTGTTATTTCCATCCGCGGAACCTCATCGTTCAAACAGTCTCCCTATGCCCTGCCAACCTAGGTTTAGCCGCAACTAAACTCCTGTCTAGCCTAGTCTAAAAACCTAGTGTTATACCACGTCCATTATCGACACCACTCGAAAATGGTTGAGTTTGATTTGAATGTGCTTGAATGTTGAATGACTGTGTGTGTGGGAATTTCAAAACTCGCTACTCGAAAGGAATGAGGAGAGGATTAGCCCGCGAATATCCTAAGAGCCAATCCAGGAACCCTATGGTGAAGGAAAAAGGAATTTAGGGTCGCTCCAAGCCCAGACTCAGACTCAGATAATTGACTTACAAGTTCTTTTCTAACGACCCAAGGATAGTTTTGGAATTTGGGGTTGGTTGATATAAAGGTTAGGAACCGAGGTATATCTCGGCGCTTCAGACACTCACGAAAACCCACTGAAACTTCGCAATCACAATTTCGTATAGTTCTGACGCGTAACACGGCAGACAAAACTGTTTAGAACTCGTGAAAGACGACTGTCACAGTAGCTAGACGCTGAGACTGAATGCTCTCCCCTCCCACGCTCTCGTATTTATACGCCCCACATGTCTGAAAGAAAAAAAACCAGCGTCCTTTGCGAACACACTCTGCCCAAGCGAAGCTTCTTATCACTAACTACACAGGGTCTATTTTCAACCATGCCATGCAGATCCGCCGTTCTACAAACTGTGTGTACGCATATTCACTATGATCAACCGTAGGTTATCACTCAAATCATTTGGTACTGCCGATACACAGAATCTGTTGATCGCTGACCAATAAAAGCTTGTTGCGATTAATTAAGCATTTCCCGACCGCTAGACGCGCGTAGCAAAGACCACTAGAATGCTATTCAAACTAGTCGTGTCAGACCCTCCATCTCATACCTCAATCGCAATTGTATATTTGCAATCAACATAATAGCTTTCTCCGTATCGTTCCATAATAACCTTTCATTATTTAGTTATTCATAATTTTATTCAACGCGCAGCCAAATCGGCTCTGATCTCTACACATCTCGCAGGAATGCGACAAAAAAACCTGACCTGTAAACTTCTCCGAACCATCCCAAGCGTCGGCTCTGTTTTTTGCTAACTTGCCACTGAGCTACGCAAAACCCCCAAACGTTATCTGAACCGATTCGTATTCAAAACAGCGCGGCGTTGGGCTAGCCCTCTATCACGCAAAATGAAGTATCAAATGTACCGACTCTCGTGTACCATTACACGTCCTCCGGTTCTAGGAGGACGTCTTTGGGGCGCCTTTTGAAAAGGTGTTTCTTATTTATATCTGGGGTCGGATCATAAAGGGATGCTTGTACTATAAGCGGGTTTGGGTGGCTAGATGCATTAATGAAGAAGCGTGCGGACGCTTCTTTCATATATTGCTTTACTGTGGGGAGTCTAAAGTCACTATGGAGGTCTACGTTTCGCATGTACCACGGGGCACCTACGGCTTTTCACATGAAGCGATTTTGTAAAACCTGAAGGGGCTTAAGGGAGTGGGAGCAGTGTGCAAAGACTGGACTTGCATACGTGAAGACCGGACGGATGCAAGTTTTAAATAGAGTTATTTTGCAGCGCAATGGAAGATTGCTTTTACTTCTCATGAGCGGGTGAAGCCTACTCATTTAGAAGGCTGCTTTGTCGCGGATGTAACTAACTCGCGCCGGCCGTCGGCGCCTTTTATATCCCGTGGAGCCGCTCTGGACACATTGTCCACACATATCGCGAATATTCTAGTAAGGACCAGCGTGAGGGCCGAGAACATTCGAGACCATATATGTCTCTCTATAATGGTGCACTCTCTGTCACTCCCTTCTCGAATGTTCCGAGTATAGCTATCTCTTGCTAGTAGTCCTATCTCTGTCACACACTTCTCAAATGTTCCGAGTATAGCTATCTCTTTATAGTATTGCTATCTCTGTCACACACTTCTCGAATATTTCGCCATATAGCGATTTGTGCTTCAGAGGCCTAAGGTGCTAAGGGGTCCTGAAAACGCCTGAAAACGGGTTTTCAGGTTATGGCGTCATCTGATAGAGGGTGCCCTGAAACGGACTGAAAACATGTTTCAGGCGCCTGAAAACAACGGCAACTTGGGTGAAATTTCGATCTTTAGATATGAGGTAGAGCAACTTCTAAAACGGCCTGAAATGACTTTTCAGCCTGCTGAAAACGCCTCTAAAGCACTGAAATTGACGTTCAAAGTTTTTGTCCTAACCTACCGGCGTAACACTATGAAGCCCGGCCCTTCTAGTGTTAAGGTAATCGTTTATATCTTGCAATTCGTACGCTCCTTCAGGAAGTTCAATAACATCGTTTTCGCTATAATAAAACTTGTTATTTTTACTATCAACGTTTGGAATTGAATTAAAGGTGGATAGGTATAGTAAAGCGCACTCATACTCTCCCTCTAGTTGTAATGTAAGAGAATAATTCGTTGTTAAAAGTGATCTGTTGCCTGTTATTGATAGGTTCAATGACATTATAACAATGGTGAAAATAAACGCTTACATCAATCATTTATATGTTTATTGCAGCATGTACAGTCAACTGTACAAAGGTCATTTTATATTAATTTAGCGCACATAAGCGTTTTACTCTTTTCTTGTTAAGTTGTTTCATTCATTATATTTGGTGCAATAAACGTCTTCATCGTTAGCGGTTGTTCCATCATTTCAACTTAGCTAGCACTCAACACTCACTCCTTCATCATACAACTGTAGAACCTTACACAATGATATGTTCGTGACTGGTGATTACGCCAAGATTTCTAGCGATTCCCTACAAATGGTCTGCGGCCACAGGGCAGAGCTGATTCAACAGCGCCGGGAGATGATTCTTGCTTCGGTAAAGGATCCTGTACACAAAGGCCTACTACGCAAAATCCCTCCGTCATGCCATCATCTCTTTGATGCGGAAAAATTTACAACTTCCCTCGAAAGAGCGGGCGGCGTTCGCAAGGTTTTCCGGCCCCAAGATAATAGAGATCGCGCTTCTGCAACGCAGACCGATCCAGGTATGTCTGCCTCTGCAACGCGAAACCCTTCCGCGCAAATGCATCCACCTCAGAGAACCTTCCAACAACGCTCCGTTGAGCAAAACCGTACGAGACCTTATAATCAGAGGCCCAACATGAATATAGGCCCCATGAGATCTTTTCGTGGCCGCGGCGGAAGACAAACAAACACAAGGGGAGACATCGGAACCTACGGTTCCGCCCGTCGAAGCTCTCCCGTATCCCACCGTATCTCAACGAGTCTATTCAGAGCCGGCCAACTGGCTCACTTTTACCAAAGCTGGTTAGAAATGGGGGCACCGGACTACATCCTCAAGATTATTTCCAATTACCGGATCCCGTTTTTGGAAAAAACCCCACTCCATACACCAGATTTACACAAAAGCCGACAGGCAACATCGCCTTCGGTGGAAATGTCTCAAATTCTGACAAAAATGAAAACAGAAGGCGTACCGTACTGACCCCAGTCCCTTAGTAGGTAGATATTGACAGTTTAAATTCACTTTACGATAGTTCGGGCTTACGGGCTCGACAGGTGGATCGAAAATCCTATTGACAGTTCAAATTCATTTCACAATCGTTCGGGCATACGGCTCGACAGATGGATCGAAAAACCTATTGACAGTTCAAATTCATTTCACGACGGAAAGCCTAAGTTTGGCCTAAGGGATCGCTAGTTAGCAAATGTCTCTTAACATCAATTGAGAATTGGTAACAGAAATATCTTAAATAATTTCATTTGCTACAGAAATAGTTCGATGGCAGATGTTGATCGAGAACTGCCACAGAATTTACAAAAACGAAAAATAAATAAATTTGTTACATGGGATATAAAAAACTACTACACTCATTTGGCCCGCCTACCGGCTAATACAATATAATACTCATTTTACGTATTACACTTGCATCCAGACAAGTAATTTTAGTTTTCAATATCATTTCAGGAAACCTATAATCACTCATTTGGTCCGTCTTCCGGCTAATACAATGTAGTACTCATTTTACGTACTACACTTGCATCCAGACAAGTAATTTTAGCTTTCAACACCATTTCCCATTTCTAACTTACCATTTTTCTGCAAAGCCACACAAATAACACACTTTCACTTTGACAATGGTAAATATATACTAAATAACAACTGAAAGGAAGCTGAAACTTAAGATGTTTGTTTAGTCCGTCTTCCGGCTTATACCAGGTAGTTCTCCTTTATGAACTACCCTATTATCTAAACAACTACCTACATCAATAGTTTTCAGCAACACAGAAACCATCAATGCGTATTAATCCAAGAAATATGTCCGTTTTGTACATATCCCAACCAGATCTGCTTTGTCTTTCTTGAAAGCCTGGTTCTTCACGGAGTTTTGTAAATAAGGTGATCATAATTTAAAGGATTAACAACACACGATGTGTCTTCTAACTTCACTTCACATAAATAAAATCATTCTACTATTTAAAGTAAAATTTAGGGTTACCACTTCTAAATGTTCCGTAACTGTTGCAAATTTTATCGAAATGAGACTATACAAAGACAAAACTTTAAAGTTAAAGTGACTTTGTGACGTTAACTGCACCAACTATTTATTAGACTCTTTATTAATCTGTTTATTAATCTGTGCTGTAAGTAACAAATATATATCGTGTGGTAAAGCGAGTCATTGAATTGTATAATATCTATGGTAAGTACGTAGGTATGTAACATATCATGATGAGTGTAGCTTTTACATGACACATTTATGTGATGTTGAACGTAGGTATGATAGCATCGCCACAGTTACCAATACCGATTTTAATCATTTGTATCTGAAAACCCTAGTGTGATTTGCTTACTTAAAACAATGCAATCGACTGATGCCGATCTCACGTTACCAGCGGGCGGTATTGTTTGTCATCACAATTAATTAATTTTATTTTACCTCTATTCTTTTTTACATAGTCGCAGAAATGCTAATTTCTACAGGATGAAAATTAGCATTATATTGTAATTTTATTTGAGAATATTTTAAACACGATTATTTTGCTCATAGGTTGTTGTTACTATGTTAGGTATTTATTCTGAACAAGGATTCTGAAGGTATGATAAAATACGTAATGTGTTATTTTTCGTTCTTATCCTGGCAGTTGATTCTTGAGCCACATGTTCTTATGATAATTTATTCATTACGCCGCAGTGAAGGTAAATAAATATACAAACCAGGAAAATATATTCATAGTTTGAATTAAAATGTTAGGCATAGATAAAGCTAATAAAACTTTGTCATGAATCTTGTTTTTCACGCCACTCAAAAGGTATCGGCAAACAATGACTTCATTATTACACCCTGTACGACCAGCATGCATGTATGCATGCTAATCATTAATTTCCATTAAAACTGCCAAAATCGAAAGGAAAATTATCAATTGATTTGCACCATTGGTAGTAACACCAAGCTACAGACTTGAACGCTAGTGCTCGCTCTCCAGGTCCACCGCGCCCCGTCTTCATATCCACCTGCAAGCTGCGTATCCACTGCGTCACAATCATGTTAGTAAGTTTTTTAAAGTTATTTTATAGACATAGTTCTTGACTAATTGTATGTTATTTGTTTGTTTTTTTGTTTTCCATGGCGGTGCACAAAGCTTATAACTATTTGTTTGGATACTAGGGGAGTTCATTAAAGGAGAACTACCTGGTATAAGCCGGAAGACGGCCCAAATGAGTGGTTACAGCTTATTCGAAAATCTTTATAACCTGTTTGGATGCAAATGTAGTACGTAAAATGAGTATTAGCCGGTAGACGGATCAAATGGGTTATGTTAGTTATTTTATCGAATATATCTACCATGTAATTATTTGATATCTTACTAGTCTGTTCATGTCTCACGTTTTTACACTGTAACTAATAATCTAATTAATCTTAGGTAGGTACTGCAAGAGCGTTGATAAGCCATAGTTTAGTTTTATGTAGTTACTTATTGTTTTTTTTAATTTTTAGGTCGGCCTCTGATTACTACTCGAAGAAGGCTGCGACAAATGAGAAGCAGAACTCATTTGAAACGGACGACGAGGCTGCTTTCTTGTGGTAAATATTATTATTATTATTATTATACCTGCTATAAGTATATCTTTATTATGCCCTCATAATATTACGTCACCTGGTTCTTACATACATACACTAACATATTTTTATTGTTAACAGCAACAAAAAGAAAGCTGTTGCAAAGCCAACAAAGCGTGTAGTCGAATCGGACGAGGAATCGGAGATTGTGAGGTAATTAAGTTATTATTTTGATCTATAGATTTTGAAAAATTATTTTTAGATTATTGAAATATGCTACAGTGATATTTATGTTTTCAGGAACAAAAGGAAGGTTCCCGCTAAGCCGACAGCATCAAAGCGTGCCGCCGAATCGGATGAGGAATCGGAGATTGTGAGGTAATTAAGTTATTATTTTGAACTATAGCTTTTGATAAATTATATTCTACACAATTGAAATATGCCACAGTGATGTTTATGTTTTCAGGAACAAAAAGAAGGTTCCCGCTAAGCCAACAACATCGAAGCGTGCCGCCGAATCTGATGAAGATGCAGTGCAAAGGTGATTATTTTTTGTGATTTCTGATTCATGAATCCAGATTCCTAGTTCGAACAGAACAGCACAAGTATGAATAAAATAAGGTCAAGTCACGACATATTATGTGTTTAGTTTCAATAGGGTTTCTAAAATCTCTCTTTCCATATTTTTCTATCAACATTTAGGTATAATGACGTGACGTCCAGTCCTGACCTTTGTTTTGTTTCACAGACGCAAATCGTAAAAGGACCCGAAGCCTCCAGCCAAACGCAAGGTGCAGCAGAGCGTTACTAAGAAGCCTGAAGAGAGTTGGCGCGCTTTGGATTACGAAAGCGAGGACGAAGTGACCTGCAAGACACCAGAGCTGAGGTCTTCATACTCAAAGCGGGTTGCCGACGGCGTCGTGCGGCGAAGCATTAAACTGGAGGGTGATCTCTTCTTGGACCTGAAACTCTACCAGGTGGCGGATATCAAAGACGTGGATCCTCGCAAAAGATACGAGAAGGCGGTGCTGGCATGAAGTATCAGGCTGACTTCAATTCTCCACAACTGGGACTCCTGCATCAGCTTTTGAAACGGTGCAAGACGTCTTTTACTGAAGAAGGATTTTTTTCTTCGCTGATAAGAAAAACTAAGATTAGATTTTTAATGGTTAATAAAATTTGTTTCATAAGTTTACTACGTTTACTTTATAATTTATTAGGTAGGTACTTAGGTATCCTTTATTGTAGGCCTCGAAAGGTAGATAGTAAAAACCGGTCAAGTGCGAGTCTAAATCGCGCACGAAGGGTTCCGTACCACCGTTCAATGGAAGCGATGGTGTGGAGTGAATAGTTTGGATTTTACACAGCAAAATATTGTTTACAAAGTTATTGGTGCGGTTACTTTCACACTCCATGTACGTAACCAGGTGCATCCATAAGTTTGTATGTGGTATTGAAAGAATTGTTGTATGGGAGCCCCCTTAAATATTTCTTTTATCCTATTTTTTAGTATTTGTTGTTATAGCGGCAACAGAAATACATAATCTGTGAAAATTTCAACTCTCTAGCTAGCTAGGTTCTTGAGATACAGCCTGGTGACAGACGGACGGACGGACGGACGGACAGCGAAGTCTTAGTAATAGGGTTCCGTTCTTACCCGTTGGGTACGGAACCCTAAAAATTAGGTGTAACTTAGGTACAGTCTTCACAAAATAAAAGGCCCGGTGACAGCGTCCGTATAACACTGACGTAATATGGTTGAATTTAGTTTGGGCTACCGAGCCTTTTATATTGCGAAGACTTAAGATAGGTTTGATTTATCATTTCTTAGGTTTGTGACATATAATTGAGATGTCAAAGAATAGATTAGTATATTGTACATCCTGTGATGTCAGGAGAGGTTCAGGGTTTATCGATCTTCCTAGACCTATTAAATTAAAACGGGCTTGTGTCAATATTCAGAACTCAGATAACTTTTGTTTTCTATGGTGCATAATGGCAGCTTTATTTCCTGCACAACAAAATTCACACCGAACGAGTTCATATCCTCATTTCGATACTGTGCTGAACACAAAAAACATGACGTTTCCGGCAGGCTTCAGGGATGTAAAGATCTTTGAAAAGAATAACGATAACATAAGTATTAATATTTATGGTCTCAGTGAAAAGTCTGTTGTTATAGGACCTTTATACAAATCTGTTCACAAGGGGCGGAAGAATCGTATAAATTTATTGTTTTTGGAATCGGGTGCGCTAACACATTATTGTCTTATTAAGGATTTGAGTAGGCTGGGTAGATCTCAGATAACTAAACATGATGGTAGAATTTTTTTTTGTGATGATTGCTTGTTATTTTTTTTCTAATGATAAAAAGCGTAATGAGCATATGTGCAGTGGTGTTAAAACGTCATTGCCTGATAAAGGGACGTTGATACAGTTCAAACATTTCGAACGCACGCATGATATGCCATTTGTCATTTACGCAGATTTTGAGTCTATGTTACAACCCTGTTCGGAGAAAAACTCAAATTTTACGGAAACGATTCAAAAACACATTCCAGTAAGTAGCGTTCGGATATTATATTGTTTGCTCCTACGATGCGTCTTTAAATCGATATCGATCATACCGAGGTCCGGACTGTGTTCAACAGTTTAAAAAATATTGGGCGATGACGTTGAAACGATAAGTAAAATACTAAACGATCTAATCGACATGTTACCCCTTACTGAAAATGAGCTCAAAAACTTTTTAGAGTCAAAATATTGTTACCTCTGTAATAAGTTAATGTTTGAAGGAAAGGTAAGAGATCATTGTCATTTGACTGGACGCTACCGCGGGGCAGCACATGATTGTTGTAACCTTCGATTTAAGCTCCCTAAATCATTTTTCCCAATTTTTTCCACAATCTTTCAGGCTATGACTGTCATTTGTTTATACGAGAGCTAGGTGAAATGCACAGAATCATAAATGTTATCGCAAAAACAAAAGAAAATTATGTGTCTTTTACAAAGTTCTTTCCTGTTAACAATAATGACTATATGGCTGTTCGTTTTGTCGACTCATTCGCATTTTTAGGTACTAGTGTAGAAAAAGTTGCAAAAAATTTAGCAATTGAAGATTTGATTCACCTCTCCCGTTGCTACCCCGATAAACAGCAATTCGACTTATTGAGACGTAAAGGTACCTTACGAGTACATGAATAAGTGGAAACGTTATGATGAAAATAAATTACCGCCGCGTGAGTGTTTCTACAGCAGTTTAACTGATCAGGTTATTTCAGAGTCAGATTAAGCTCACGTACATTGTGTGTGGCGTTTGTTTCATTTGTCAAACCTTGGTCAATATACCGATCTATACTTACAATCAGATGTAATGCTGACGACGGATATTTTTGAGAGTTTTAGAAAGACGTGTAAAAATAATTATAGGTTAGACCCAGCCTTTTATATAACGGCTCCCAGCATAAGGTTCGATGCAATGCTGTTAAAAACAGAAGTAAAATTAGAATTAATAGATGATCTGGAAATTATTAGAATGATACAAAAAGGTATTCGCGGAGGTATTTGTTTATGTTCTACTCGCTATGCTAATAATAAGTACCTCTCGAACTACAATCCCTCGGATCCTGATAATTACTTACTGTATATAGATTGTAATAATTAGTACGGATTTGCTACATATGTGTAGTTATTTACCGCACTCTGATTTTGAATTGATTGAAAATCCTGTGTTTCAAGTTTCTGACATTCTCTGTTTACAAGACAATTCAGATGTAGGTTACATTTTTGATGTCGATCTAAAATATCCAGAATCTCTGCATGAATATCGTAACGTTACCTTTCTGCCCACAAAAGTTTGTACCGCCTGGATCAAAAACGAGTAAACTGATAGGTACCGAATTTGTATGATAAATATAATTATGTCATACACTATATTCATTTGAAAACGTGTCTGAAACGTGGACTAAAATTGAAAAGCATACACAGAGTTATTAAATTTAAACAAGGTCCATATTTGAAACAATATATTGATTTAAATACGGAATTGAGGCAAAAAGCTAAATCTCAATTTGAACAAGACTTTTTTAAATTATTAAATAACAGCATTTTTGGTAAAACCCTAGAAGATGCGGAAAAAAGGTCAAATGTTAAATTAGTAAATCAGTGGTCTGATAAAAATAACAAAACGAAAAAACATTAAGGCGCAGAGCAACTAATAGCTCGACCTAATTACCATAGCTCAACTATTTTTACTGAAAAATTTGTAGCGGTCCTGATGAATCCTGAAAAAATTACTCTCGATAAACCGATTTACATTGGTTTTTCTGTTTTGGAAATATCTAAGAGTCATATGTACGACTTTCACTATGCTGTTATGAAACCTTTTTATGGCCCTAATATAAAAATGTGTTATACAGACACTGACAGTTTTCTGTATTCCATAACAACGAAAGATGTCTACAAAGACATGAAATACAATTTCCCTCAATACTTCGACACTAGCAACTACGCGGGTAATAATATGTACGGTATAAAAAGGCAAAATAAAAAAGTGCCTGGGTTATTTAAAGACGAGCTAGGAGGTCAGCTTATAGTTGAGTTTGTAGGCCTACGGTCTAAACTTTGTTCTATAAAAACTGAAGATACTGAATTAAAAAAAGCTAAAGGATCCAAAAAATCTTTTGTAAAAACATTGAGTTTTAAGGACTATAAATGTGTGTTATTAGATAATAATTTAGTTAGGAAAAAAAATATGGTATTTAGGTCATTAAAACATGAAATTTTCACATAGTCGCTTAATAAAATGGCTCTCTCAAGTAATGATGATAAGCGCATCATTCTAAAAAATAAAATATCAACTCTTTCATGGGGTCATGAATCAGCATTTTAAGCTGTATATGTATGAATATAATTAGTCTCTTAACTATAGCTTATAAGTGAATGTTGTTATATTAAAAATAAAATATGGACTTTTGACGACATTTTGACCTGATAACTAACTCTAAACTAGCTTTTAAGTGAATATTGTTATATTAAAATAAATAATGTGTTCTCGGATTATGTTTTGTATTTCTTTCTAAGCTTATTGTTACAACATACCCTACTGAATTACATACATAGTTAGGTACAGTCGTCAGATATCAGCCGGAGAGGACTTGTATGTAGAGGTTAATTCAGAATGATTTCTAAAAGATAGAACATAAGCGATAACGTTGTAATGATTATGATGACTAATCGCAACGTGAATATTACACGTGTTGCGTTCAATGAACTCAATTTAAAAAACATGATAACGTAAGCATAATTTTATGAAGAAATGCAAGGTTAGGTGATTTGTTTAATTACAACGTAACAATGACCATTTCTAAAGAAGGTAGCTAAAGAAGAGGACGCGGTTCATTTTACCAAGATAATATGTCTATATTAAACAAGGTAAAAAACATACTGACTATTTTTATATGATTATTATAAAGTTTAGTTTCACAGGAAACTATATCATGTTTTTCGTTTTACAGTCAATGGATCCCTCCGACTTGTGGTTCCAACACGCTCAGCCTCAAAATTATGACGACGTTCTGCAAGATTCTAGACCCAGTCAAGACACTAAGGAAAAGAAAAAGAAGAAAAAGAACAGATTGGACAGAAAGAAATTAAATCCTACAGTGTTATCATCATACGTAATAACAAAGGCCACACAATTCTTTAAGCCATTTTACCTTTTTTAAACCTTAACTATTAAAATTTTGTTCTCTAGATATGGTTTGATAATACTTTTGAATTGAAGAAAGCCTATGTGTCCCTCGGCTAATCTGTACCCAAGATTGTTTTGAATCCATTTCACGTTCTTTTTTTCACATCAGTTAAACATCGATAAGGACACGGAGGCTTAACGAGAAATATATGAGTGTATTCAGCAGTAGCTATCGCAAGTTCTTTAACAATAAAATCATTTTCGTTACTTTTAAATCCCTGTATATCGACAAATAAAGTTTCCGTATTCATGATAGTTTTCTAATGATATTACTTAATGGTTTATATTCAATTAAGCAATCATTCAGAATAAGACAATATGCAGAGGTTTGATCTGGTATTTCTACTTCACTCTCGAGCTCCAAGCGCCCCATTAACTACGGGCCCCGATTTCAGGTTATCGGTTTGTCTTGAACAGTCTATAACGAATAGAGGAGCTACCTCTTTAAACTCTTTCGCACTTAACAATGGTTCAGTTCTTCTGCCAAAATAAGACTGCTGAAATCGAACGTATTGCTCGTATAATATAGCTATATTATTGTTCGAGAAACTTACGTTCATATTATCGTATGGAAAGTAGGTCGAGTTTAGATACACTTTGACATCACGTAAATTACAATGATCGAATTCTGGCATGTCCTTGTAAGCATTATTTTTGCGATTGGTCTGTAACCGTAGTATGACATATCTAGGTTTTTCAATCTGAGAAGATGTTTTGATTAACCATGTATGGTTTGTAGTTCTAGGCAGCAAGGGATATTCGTACAAATCCCAATTTCTAAATGGAACTTGAATAGATCTATAATTTTCTAACAAACGAAGAAGATTGATTCTTTCTGCGTCGGATACTTTTACATGTGGAACTCGCCATATAATTTTATGAATTTCAACGTCTTCTACGACTTCTCCAGTATTTAATTTTAATGCATTAAGGTTTGTGTTACTGCGAAGCAGAACGAGTTCATGTTTACAGTTGATTACAACTTTTTTATAGTCTTCTGCCAATCCTAGGATATTACTTAGAGCTATCGACGCTGAAAATTTCCTCGATTGCGGGTTTTTTCGTACCGCTGATATCCTAACCCCACGCTTTCGACATTTTGGACTCATTCTCATTCATAGACAAAAATTACTTCGTTGTAGAAGTAATTCCTGCGTTTCTCACTCTATCTACTTCAACTCCATTTAGCTCATAACGAATATCTTGAAAAAATAATAGCAGCGGATTATTTGTAAACTGTACGCTAGTAACCTTTTCCTTTGTTTCTCGCTTAACCACGTTGACAGCACCTTCCATATATAACGTGCTTGCTGACGGGAGTATGTACAGATCTTACTGATTAATTGGTATACGAATTTCATCATTACGATTGAAACTAGTGACGTAAGGTTCATATAAATGAATCTATAGTCATAAACCATCAATGCTATAGTCATAAACAGGTGCACTCAAAATATCTAGTATATTACTCATTTTAAGACACCGATTAATTTTCAGGATTTTTTTTATTTTTTGTTCTATTTCTTCCCAGCTCTTTCCTTGCGAGAGATTTAAGTGTGACTAATTATTTTGTGTTGCGTTGGTAAGGTTTTATTGAATTCGATCATTTTTCTTAAGATGTAAATACAGTTGAACTTCTTCACCACGTAAATTAATTAAATTATTTTTAATATACAATATCCTGATATTTAAGCTGTTTATTTTATTTTGGTTAACGGGGAAATAAATAACGTTCCTTGGTATTTCTATTATTCTATATCCTGGTGGGACGTTTGGCGCAAACTCATGTATAATGTGACCAGATATGCCGTTTATATATGATCCGCTTACAATATCACATGCAATCTTCACTACAGTCGTTGAAAGAATGTTGACAGGATGTTGTGATTCCTGTAATATATTAACTTCGAGCGTCTGATTACCAAATCCTAATAAATTTCCAAGACTATTTTCTTTCTAAAAATGAATAGCTTTAGTGCTGAAGATATAGATTTTTAATGTATTATTGTTACAAGATAAATTAAATTTATTATCTTTTAATTTTCCTATAAGGTAATCGTTTATATCTTGCAATTCGTACGCTCCTTCAGGAAGTTCAATAACATCGTTTTCGCTATAATAAAACTTGTTATTTTTAGTATCAACGTTTGGAATTGAATTAAAGGTGGATAGGTATAGTAAAGCGCACTCATACTCTCCCTCTAGTTGTAATGTAGGAGAATAATTCGTTGTTAAAAGTGATTTGTTGCCTGTTATTGATAAGGTGAATGACATTATAACAATGGCGAAAATAAACGCTTACATCAATCATTTATATGTTTATTCCAAAAATCTTGCAAATACTTTAAACATAAATGTCCACAGTTGACACAAATTATATAATACAAATTAGGAGTATGAAGATATTTCACAACTTGTGCCGGAGGCTTCAAGTTTTCAAAACTATCAAAATATTCATAGTAATCATTAAGTTTTATGTAAGCTACCCAGTGCGTTTCTTCATTGTAGAAATCGTCTAAATTTATTATACCACATTCTATACTTCTTGGTTTTCTTGGCAAAGCATCTTTCATGTAGACTCCGCGAAAATTTGGTATTTCTTTAGCATATGCGATGATATCCACATTGGTTAGAGCACGTTTAGGTAGCCTTTTCATTAGTTTTTTGAAGACACATTCATATTTTTAATAAACAAGCCACTACCTTTTTTGTAAGGTTTTATGTATAATCCTTTTATAAACCCACTGAAATTGACTCCATCACTTGATTGTGACGTTTAGATTCACGCAAACGTTCTTGAGCATCTTTATAATCATTAACACTTTTTGCTATTCCAGCTGCCCCTCCAGCAAGACTTCCTAAAGCAGACAAGCCGGCAAAGATTGGTATCAAGGGAAGAATGCCTCCACTTTTGGGGAGGGGAATAATTCGCGGTATCCTTATGTTGTGTTTGGTACCTCCATCAATATTTTTTTTTGCCGCAGCATAAGCATATTTAATAGCACTATTACTTTTTTTAGATTTCAGTTTCCGAAGATGTCCTTTTATTTTAGATACGATAGTTTTAAACTTTTGTATTCCAGAGCCGGTTTTCAGTTTTGTCTTCATTACTTTATTAACCAACCATGACGCAATCTTTTCACCACGTTTAGCATCTTTTGATCGAAGTCCCTGCTTCGTCATATTAAATAAATCTAAATCAGCCTTATGTCTGTTTTCTAAATCCGAGAATTTCGTATACGCTATGTCTTGATGCATACACGCATCATCCAATGTGTTAATGCCCTTGTCACCTCGTGCTAATCGCTTCACCAGCTTTGTTCCAGGACGACAATAATTATAGCCAGGTAGATGTAACTCGAAAGGTAAATTATTTATCAGACTGTTAACTAGACCTCCACCTTGCATAACTGATTATAGACTAAGGTTACGTTTTATACTACACTCTTTTTATCAATCCAACTATTTCGAGTTTTATCCAGACCTAACCATTTAACAAATAACTTATTCCCTTTTTTTCTTATGATTTTTTCAATTAAGTATACATCACGATATTTAGCTTTCTGGAGTTCTTGATCGTAAAAACATCCTAAAATCGGTTGTTGACGGATATCTCAATCAAATAAGTTATAGGAATGGTGCTGTTTACCTTCTTGATAACAAATAATTCAGTCGACCAATTGGGTGTATAACCTTTTTGAAAACATCCTTTGTATCGCTGAGTACTTGCTGATTAGCATGGTATTTAAAGAACGATACACTCGGAACTAAACTTCGAAAAGACCTTCTCAAGAAATTCGTATTTTGGTTGATGTAAGGTTTTTGAATAAACATAAACATTCTGGAAGTGGAGCCCATTTTCATGTAATAGAAGACCGACCATCAGATTCGTTTTCCCGCAGTTTGACGGCCCGCATATCAGGCATCGTATGAAATTTGGTAACTAGTCCATGGAATTGGTAAATTTTGGTTTGCATCAAATGGGGTAGTTCTGATTTTTTTATATGTTGTATGTAATGAGGTGGTAATAACAAATATAATTTTTCGACCTCGAAAGCCCTCCGGAACATTATAAAATTCATGAAAAACCATTAAATTTTTGATAATTTTTCAGTTTTTGCCATTTTTTACCACCAAGGACCTGTTTTACGGTAGAAGTCACAAAGAATTCTTTTAAAGTAGACTAAATTTGCAACAAAATGAGAATAGTTGGGTCTCGATAAACTGAATAGTTTTAAAGATATTGCTGTTCAAATGTTTGAAAAATTTACAAAAAAAAAAACGAGTTTTTACAAGTTCTCGTCAATGTGGTCAATTATTGATCTATTTCACGGCATAAATTCATATACGTTATTAAAGAAGAAAAAATTTTCAACAAAACGAGACCAATTTGGCCTATTAAGATCTGATAGTTTCCTAGCTACAGCTGTTCAAAGTTGCTGAGGTAAGTAAACAAAATGAAATACGACTTATGAAATAAGCATTATAATTTATAAAAAGTAATAATTAGAGTATAAAAATTTAAAGACATACATTTTATATTTAAATACATACATTTACATATTATCTTTGCATGTGGCGGTTGAATTTGAGGTCATCACATTTATATTATATTTATTATTAGTTTTTCTTGTACATCTTTGATGGACCAGGCTAATCCTCTAAATCGACAGTAGTAGTAATAAATGGAGTGACGTCACGGTCGATCTCACATAACTATACCTCTGCTCAATGCAGCGACATTATTAATAGTAAACACACGAATTTTCGAAAAATAGTGGTGCCTAAGTGTGGACCTCCGCCGATCCCATCTGAGTGAGTGTTTGCGGGCTCGCGAGTGCCTTCTAATCGGGATTAAATCACTTTATTTAGTGCTATCACAGCTGTTTTTATTATTGGTGTGGGTAGTTTTATATTCGCAAGTGACTCATCCGCCGGTCGATATCTAAAACAACAGGCGACAAGTAGCACCATCTAGTGTCAAGTAGCTTAACAAATTGAACTACTGACATCTACATCTGATCAGGAAAACTAAGATCTCGGCACCCAATAGTCAATTAAGAACCTCAAAATGGGTAAGACCTGTGGCGCTTGCAGGAAATTTATTTCACCGGTAGGTGCCGCTACTTGTGCTGTTTGTCCAAACCTATTCCACAAACAATGTTTGGCAATCCCGGACTCGTTGACTATTTCTAAAGACTGGTTGTGTCCACTTTGCAAAAAGAACCAGAGAAGAGGTGACAACAGCAGCACCCCGGTCAAGGATGTAATTGGGGCTAGTACTCCCCCGGCCGCCGCCCCCGCCGTCGCCGCTGCCGCCGCCCTTACAATCACAAGCGCTGACGCCTCCGCCACCACCACCACCACCACCTCTCCACTTCCTGGTGTGGCACGACAGACTCTCCTCACTCCGCACGTGGCATCTCCTGCGCCGGGTACTGACACGATTGTGGGCGACATGCGCCGCGAGCTCGCAGAATACATGGCTGAGCTGCGTGCCTATCGCACGGAGATGTTCGAGTTTCGTACTACGGTGGCGATGATCAACGAGCGTATGGATGCCTTTGAACGACGTCTAGATGTAATAGAGCAAAGAGAGGTAGCAATCGGTGGGAATCAGGTGGCTGAATTGGAGAAGACGGTGGTTCAACTAAGGAGTGAATTAAATGACAGGGACCAAGAGGCATTATCATCCGACCTCGACATCGGTCAACTTCCGGAAGCAAAGGGGGAAAACGTTGTTCATTCTGTTATCGTTCTGGCGGCGAAACTCGGAACTACTCTTGAGGAGCGGGATATCGTATTCACTGAGAGAGTGGGTGCCATCAATAGGACGGGGGCAGGCGTGGTTGAGGGGCGCGGACGCCGCGTTATCGTGCGGTTGGCGCGACGCAGCCTGCGTGACGAGCTACTTGCCGCGGCGCGCGTGCGTCGCACGCTCACTACCGCCGAGCTTGGCTGGCCTGCACCGCAGCAGCGCATCTACATCAACGAGCGGCTGACTCACTTCAACCGGCAGCTCTTCTACCGGGTCCGGGAAGAGTGCCGCAAGCAGAACTGGCGGTACTCCTGGACGAAGAGAGGCCGCATCCACGCCCGCCAGGGCGACGGGAAGCAGGCGTACCCCTTCCGAACGGAGGCGGATGTCGCTCGCATTTTTCAGGCTGGCTTCGTTTGAGCGGTTTATTTACTCCGGTACTCGTTTATTTGTACCCCTTTCATTATACTATTTATCTGTGTAGTACCTCACTATGTTATAGCCTAATGTTATTGCACCTTTTTTTGAGTATATTATGTTCTGTTTTTTACAATATTTTTCAAGGGAAAGAAAAAAATTCAATGACACCTCAATTAAACAGCAGATTTGATTCTTTTTATTTACACAATTTTAATAATAGATATACCATAAATTCACCTTGTTTATTTAAAAACTTACTTTATTGTATCACTATGTACTACACCTTTTTATTCAATAATCAAACCATGTCATGCTATCAACCTGTTACATACATCGTACCTTCTTACCTACTTGCCTTGTATCGTTTTTATGACTTTCGCAATTTGTAGTTTTTGGTCAGTTAAAAATTGGTTTGATCAACGCAGGTTCCCTCGGTACAAATCATGACAACCTAACGGCTTCGATTTTAAAGCATGACTTAGATATCTTAGCAGTAAACGAAACGTGGCTCAGTGCGGGTGAAGATGGACGCGCACCCGTCGTAGCGGGCTACCGCCTGAGGCACATCCCGCGGCCGCGTGAGGTACGCTCGCGCGGTGGCGGGGTCGGCTTCTACGTCAGGCATGGCACTGCCGTGCGCACCTGGCCTCACCCGGTGGATGCTCTACACAAAGCCGTTGAGCAAATGTGGCTCACTATGACTCTCAATGGGAAGAAGCTCGCAATTGGCACGGCGTACAGACCACCCTGGATGGACGCAGATCTATTCTTTGACGCTTTAACGGACTCAATTAATTCGGTGCCTAGCTGTGATAATTTAATATTACTGGGTGATTTTAACATTGACCTGTTGCATACTAGTGAAATCAAAACTGCAAAATTTCTTACTTTTATCTCATGCCTAAATCTCTGTCAACTAGTTACATCGCCAACACACTTTACCAAGACCTCTCAGACCTTAATTGACGTAGTTTGCTCGGATTAACAGACTGACAAGATCTGTTCAGCCAGTGGGTTCCCTTTATGGACATTTTCTTGTCAGCTGTCAGTTTAACATTAAACGAACAAAACCTAAGCCATATACCGTTATTTATAGACCTATTAAAAATATTTGCATTGATAATTTCAACTCTGACCTACAATCTATTAGATGGGAGCTACTATCGACACTTAATAACGTTAACGATATGGTTAGCGGTTTTAACCATATCGTGTTGGCTCTAATCGACCTACATGCGCCTGAAACTTCGGTTGTTATCAAAACCCACTCATACCCATGGATCACTGACACAATTAAATTAATGATGAGGTTACGCGATGAGGCGGCGGCTGAGTTTCATAAAACTAAACTTGAAGGAAAGAAAGTATACTATAAGAGTCTTAAGACCACGGTAAATCAGGCTCTTTTTAATGAAAAAAACGCATATTTCAATCAAAACATCAATAATAAAATTAATAATCCTAAATTGCTTTGGAAGAATCTAAAAAATACTGTTATACCTAAAAAAAATACTGAACTGCCTGCTCATTATCAAGGCCCCAACTATATAAACAATCACTTCCTGGACATTCCAGGTTTGTCGGATGTATGTATCTCACACCTTACTTACTTCGAATTTCACAAATTTAGCGAAGCAATCTTTCATTTGGAACCAGTTAGCATGGATAAAGTCGCTAACATATTCCGTGGTCTGAAATCTAAGGCAGTGGGATGTGATCTCATCAGCCTGGATATGCTTATTGTTCGATTCAAAATCGATATTCGATCGATGGTTTCGGAACGGCCATTTTGAATTTGACGTTGCTGCCAACCTAGCAGTTTTTTGACAACTGAGAGACGAAAGCCCTCGCAATGTAAACGCGTATTGGTTAGGGTATTGAAATTAAATCGCAAGCCATCTGGAATGTATTCGGGTTTCCCTCAGGATTGTCTATATAGCTGAGTGTGTTGTGGTTCCCCGAACCAGATAAAGTTCGCATTTACGTGGCCGATTGGTTTTTCCCACGTAACATAACCTGTGTTGGAACACTGTGCTCATCGAAGCTGGCCTGCCAGTCATACCTGGTTGGCTGAAGAACCTGTCTACCAAGAAGAGCCTAGGGTGCACCCGGGCCTTGCAGAGAGACAGGAGGTTGACGGGACCGAAGCACAGACCAGGTTAGATCGACTCCAATAATTAATAGCTCGGTGAATCGCCGACGTTCACACTTCTTGGCAACTGATCGCTACGCTACCTCGTAGCTGATGGGCCCCTACGAGGTCATTAGGTGCCGAGAAGCCTGAACATTTTGGTAGCAGAGCGTGGTTTCCTGAGAATTGCAGCCGTCAAGGGCTCCAGGAACGCACGATTTGGGACTATCAATCTGTAGGTATAGGCGGTTATTAGATAACTTGGTTGTGTTCCTATATCCACATAGATTGGTAGTATTGTAAGCTATAGGTCTATTGCTGGTAGTAGATAGACAGATATTGAATTGAAAATTGCATTGAATTACCAGTTAGTCAATCTATTAGTGGTCTAGTAATGCTATTGAAGAATGTTTTGGTTAACATAGGTAGTTACATCTATTGATAGCAGGCTATTGCATTGTTTTCAGTTCATAGCAATTTATAACTTGAACTAATATTGACTATCTGTATGTGTTGTAGTGATAAAGGGAGACTAAATTGTTATTTACAGAATTTATGTAGATATAAAACTCGGTTCCTATTGTTTAAGGAAAACAGCATTGTTTAAGTTGTGGTTTAGGGTTCCCTCGTTTGGGTTGTAGACTGGAGGGTCCAATAAAATTGAGTTACTGCAAATTGTGAGTAAGTATCGTTCCGATCATGTCGTTATCTGAAATCCAGAAGGGTGTTTCTAAGGAACTCAGATGGTTTTCCTCCGCACACGGTCTGATAGACCGTTTAGATGGGCATGATGTGGTATTGGAGCGGTCTATGGACGTTAAGGAACGTTACAATAGGGTGCTCGAATTGTCCGCGCAGGCGGAATCAGTTGATGGTTGTGCACCTGACAGGCTGTCACGGTTGCTAGGGGATGTCGACCAATGTATGGAGATGGCAGCTGCTATCACGCAGAAGGCTGCGGACATACGTAGACAGCGCGAGTCCAGCCATGGTGGTGACATCGAAGCACCTCTGCCGCTTCAGGGTTCAGGGTCCAGGTTACCGGCCATAACTATGCCTACTTTTGACGGAGTGTCCGGTGAATGGATGAGCTTCATCAATCTGTTCGACAGTTTGGTGCACATGCGATCGGACATTACCAAGTCTGTCAAGATGGCTCAGCTGGTGGCAGCATTGAGGGGTGAGCCTAGGGAGCTGGTCGCTCATTTGACAGTTACGGAGGGTAACTATGAAACGGCCAGACAATTGTTGGTCAGACGTTACCATAACAAACGGAGGTTGGCCGATGCCCAACTGAACCGTTTGTTTAGTATCCCGGTTGTGAACAAGGTCGGGGCCATACAGACGGAGGTTTTGAACCCGTTGTTGTCCGTCACCAAGGCTCTAGAGAATCTTGGACTTCCGGTTGGTGAATGGTCGTACCTACTGCTGTACATTGTACTTTCCCGCCTACCCGCTGACGTGCAGACTCGTTTCGAACAGTCTCACGGGAGGTCGGCCGAGGACCTGCCCGCCTTCTCCGACTTGGTCGGATTCTTGGAAGAGGAGGCTCGACGGGCAGAGAATTTGGGGTTGACGGTCACCCATCCTTCGGAGCCACAGAGAGCTGCCGGGAGCGCTGTGAGTAGGGGCCCTCCGACGAGGAAGGACCGCACCAACCGGCAGTCGTATGGGACTGTGAGTGCATTGACCCCACATAGTGAGACCTGCCCATGTTGTAGGCAGATTGGCCATGCTGTGGCCAATTGCAATAAGTTCGGGGAACTTAGGGTTCAGGGACGGCGCCGGATGGCCAAGCAGCGGAGCTGGTGTTTCCTGTGCCTCGGGCCACACATGGCTAGGTACTGCACGCGCACAAAAATGTGCGGATATTGTGGTGGGGCCCACAACAATCTGTTGTGCATGAACCGGTCCGGCCAACAGCCACCACAGGGCCGTACCCAGGGTGACACGGCATGGGGCCCTGAGAATTCGTTTGCGACTCGGAGCGCAACTCAGGGGCCAATGTCCCCACGTGCACAGGGCGGTACTAGGGTGCAGGGCCGCACTCAGGGTCATCACATGGGGGGCCCTGAGTTTTCGGTTGCGACTCAGCATCCGACTCAGCGGGCAATGGGGCCACAAGCACGCAGCCACCCAGGGGTGCAGGGCCGCACTCAGGGTCATCACATGGGGGGCCCTGAGTTTTCGGTTGCGACTCAGCATCCGACTCAGCGGGACATTGGGTATGTTGAGCAGGCCGTAACGGGCGGGTGGCATGGGACACCTTCGAGCTATGCGGATGCGGTTCGGACGCCGCCTCAGTTGTCGCCCCGCTTGTCGCCTCGTCCTCGTCGGTCGCATGTGATGTCCCCCCCGCTCATGGAGCGGCCACGGTTGAATTCACGCCCACCCCCCTTCGGGGGGCGTCGTAGGGTGGCAATGGAACCGGCGCGTGGGCCATTTGTACAATGGGACCCTCTGGCGTATAGCTGCCTACCTGATCGGTTACAGGCACAGTGGGGCCCCGGGGGTCCTCGCTAGGAATTTGCGGCCCAACCATTGGTTGCCCCCCAACCGGAGACGGTGGTGTTACCGATCGCCTCTGTGCTTGTTTGGGATTTGGCGGGCAACCCAACATACGTTCGCGCCCTATTAGATTCTGGAGCTCAGGGCTGCATTGTATCGAACGATTTAGCAAAATGGTTGGGCCTCAAGGTAAATAGGTATAATAAATCAATACGGGGCGTGGGGAATGTTACGGTTACGAATGTAGTTGGTCAATCGGTGATCACGTTCTCTCCACGTTATGACATTTTGACAAAAACATCCGTGCAAGCTTTAGTAATGACGCATGTCATGGGCAGACACCCCTTGGTGAAGTTGAATCCGGCCGTTCGATTCCTGACATCAGGACTCAAGCTGGCGGATCCTGATTTTGACACTCCAGCCCCGGTCGACCTGCTACTGGGAGCAGACGTTCTGGGTAGGTTTCTGTTGTCGGATCGGCGAGTTCTTCAGCCGGACGGGTTGATTGCTGTGGATACTAAGTTTGGTCACGTGATCATGGGTCCGGCATTGCCAATGGTTAGGCCTGCCGAGTCAGATGGCATACTTATTGGCTCAGCGTTGTCAGACGCTATCCAACGTTTCTAGAGGAACCTCCCACCGTTCGTCGAGTCGACGCAGACGAAGAAGAGTGCGAGTTGTTTTACCAGAATAGTACTGGTCGCCGTCGTTCTGGTCGTTTTGTAACTCGACTGCCTTTCAGGGCCGATCGACCGCCACTAGGAGAATCTAGGAAGATGGCTGAGACGAGATTGATGTCGATGGAGCGTAGGATGTCAAGGGACGCCGTATTTAAACAAAAATATGTTGATTTCATGAGGGAGTATGAGTCGTTAGGACACATGTCGGTATCGGGTGTGGACTGGAGATCTGAGGATCATTGTTTCCTTCCACACCATGCCGTCCTACGAACCCCTACCGGCAAGATTCGAGTTGTTTTTGATGGGTCAGCACCTACCTCGAACGGGATGTCCCTGAATCAGTGTCTACATTCGGGACCCAAGTTGAGTCGTGATATTTCGGATATTCTCACGAGCTTTCGGAGGCACCAGGTTGTATTTGTCGCAGACATTCGGATGATGTTTAGGCAAACGGTAATTCATCCGGCTGACAGAAGGTATCAGTTGATACTTTGGCGTGAGTCTACAGCCGAGCCAGTCAAGGTCTATGAGTTGAACACGAACACGTATGGGTTACGGTCTAGCCCGTATTTGGCGATGCGTACCCTGCGGGAGTTGGCGTCGCGTGACCGTGTGAGCTATCCTAGAGCCGCCGCTATCCTGGAGCAAGATTTGTACGTCGATGACGTCTGCACAGGGGCAGCCAGTGTAGAGGAAGCTCTGGACCGACGTGACGAGCTCATTCAATTGCTGGAACGAGGCGGCTATGAACTACGTAAGTGGATGTCCAACTCCCCTGAGTTGATGGCTGGTCTCCCAGATGAGTTTCAACAAGACCCGCACGTTTTTGAGAATCCTGACAACCATAACATGTTGTCAGTGCTTGGAATTCAGTACCGGCCCGTCCATGATGAGTTTACCTATCGGGTGGTTTTAGAAACACCGAAGGCCTGGACGAAGCGGTCAGTACTGTCAACGATTGCGAGAATGTTCGACCCGAATGGATGGATTTCTCCAGTCACCTTTGCTCTCAAATGTTTTATGCAAAGGCTATGGGCGGCTCAGTTGACCTGGGACACCCACCTCTCAGGTGATTTGTTGACTGATTGGACGCGAATGTTCACCTCGCTATCGGACATAAATAATGTATCGCTGCCGAGGAAATTGGTCCCTGCTGGGGATTACAGGGCAACCCTTCACGGCTTTTGTGATGCCTCTGAACGAGGGTTTGCGGCAGCGGTTTATTTGCGAACCGTCACCTCCACCGGGGAGGTCGACGTGCGTTTGGTTTTGGCAAAAAGCAAGGTAGCGCCTATTCGGACAAGGATGACGATTCCAAAACTAGAACTGTCCGGGGCTGCTCTTTTGACCAAACTTTTGAATCACACTCTAACAGTGTTGCGTGGGTCAGTGGTTTTGGAGGATACGGTGTACGCGTGGACGGACAGCCAGATTGTTTTGTGCTGGCTGAAGGCTTCGGTCCATAACTTAGAGGTTTTTGTTGCGAACCGTGTCTCCCAGATTGTGTCGTCTGAGGTCCCACTGACCTGGAGACATGTACCAGGAGAATTGAACCCGTCTGATTGTGCATCCAGGGGATGTCGGGCTCCTGAACTCGTTAGACACCATTTGTGGTGGGGACCACCCTGGCTTGCCAGGAGAGAATCGGACTGGCCCCACAGCCATGTAGTAGTATCTTCGGATCATGGCCCCAGAGCGGCCGTGCATGTTACCCAGAAGGCTGAGGACCCTGACGCCGGGTTTCTGCTGGACCGGTATAGCTCACTTGACAAGTTGATAAACGTGTCCACTTGGATTAGGAGATTCGCTCGAAATTGTCGTACTCCTCGCGATCAGCGAACGTTGAACCCTATTCTGACTCCGGCAGAGCGAAACGAGTCGCTACTGAATTTGGTCCGGTTGGTACAGTCCTCGAAGTTTGGGGCAGAATTGGAGATTATACGAAGTGGACGTTCGAAATTGAAGGGAGCCGTCGCGCGTCTCAACCTCTTTGTTGATTCGACCGGGTTACTTCGGGTAGGAGGAAGATTGCGCAATGCGAATCTATCGTATTCGGCTCGTCACCCACTTCTGCTCCCCAAGGGGGGACAGTTAGTTGAATTGCTGGTGACTGATCGTCATATTAAAAACGCGCATGCCGGCTGTAACGCGTTGTTGGCCACGCTCCAGCGGGAGTTTTGGATCTTATCTGCCCGCCGTGTCATACGGAACATCGTGTTTCGGTGCATGCCTTGTTATCGACTTAAGGCTGCCACGATGCAACCTCTCATGGGGGACTTGCCCCCTGATCGTGTGAATGAGGTCAGACCGTTTTCAGGTGTTGGTACGGATTTTGCCGGACCGTTTATGGTGAAGAGTTCACGATTGCGTACCGCTAAGCAATACAAGGCGTACCTATGTGTGTTTGTTTGTTTATCCACCAAGGCGGTACATCTCGAGCTCGTTGCTGATCTCTCGACAGAGGCTTTCATTGCTTGTTTGGATAGGTTTGTTTCTCGAAGGGGACTTCCAACTTTGATCCGCTCTGATAACGGCACTAACTACGTCGGTGCGGAACGATACTTACGAGAGATAGTCAACTTTTTGAATGTAAATAAAGTGGATATTGGAACGGCCCTCTCCCGTCGGGGTATACATTGGACCTTCAGCCCACCGAGTTGCCCCCACTGGGGTGGGATTTTTGAGGCCGTAGTTAAGTCAGCTAAGACGCACTTGGGGCGTATAGTAGGTCAGACCGCGCTGACTTTTGAGGAGCTCGCGACATTGTTTTGTAAGATCGAGGCCGTTCTCAATTCGCGACCGTTGTGTCCGCTCAGCTCGGATCCAAATGACCTGGAGGCTCTGACCCCAGGCCATTTCTTGATAGGACAGCCACTTAACGCGTTGCCCGAGCACCCCTTCGAGGGAGTGAAATTGTATCGGTTGTCAAGGTATCAGATGTTGCAGCAGTTTACTCAGAATTTCTGGAAGCGTTGGTCGCTCGAGTATCTGCATATCTTACAACAGCGCCTTAAGTGGACTGACAAAACCAGCCCCCCTAGTGTTGGTGACCTCGTTCTGGTTAAGGATGCTAACCTACCGCCACTACGTTGGCGCAGGGGGCGCATTGTTAACTTGTTCCCTGGCAAGGACGGGACCCCCCGGTCTGCGGAGGTTCTAGTAGGAGGCTCGGTTCTAAAACGAGCGGTAGCAACGTTGTCTCGGCTGCCCGTAGATTAGGGGACAGGTGGGTGCCTGTCCGGGCGGGTGATTGTTCGATTCAAAATCGATATTCGATCGATGGTTTCGGAACGGCCATTTTGAATTTGACGTTGCTGCCAACCTAGCAGTTTTTTGACAACTGAGAGACGAAAGCCCTCGCAATGTAAACGCGTATTGGTTAGGGTATTGAAATTAAATCGCAAGCCATCTGGAATGTATTCGGGTTTCCCTCAGGATTGTCTATATAGCTGAGTGTGTTGTGGTTCCCCGAACCAGATAAAGTTCGCATTTACGTGGCCGATTGGTTTTTCCCACGTAACATAACCTGTGTTGGAACACTGTGCTCATCGAAGCTGGCCTGCCAGTCATACCTGGTTGGCTGAAGAACCTGTCTACCAAGAAGAGCCTAGGGTGCACCCGGGCCTTGCAGAGAGACAGGAGGTTGACGGGACCGAAGCACAGACCAGGTTAGATCGACTCCATTTACCTTAGCTCGGTGAATCGCCGACGTTCACACTTCTTGGCAACTGATCGCTACGCTACCTCGTAGCTGATGGGCCCCTACGAGGTCATTAGGTGCCGAGAAGCCTGAACACTTATAATGACGTTGCCGGACATACTGGAAACAATAGCTTCTTTAATAAACAAGTCTATAAGCACATCTACTTATCCTGATATTTGGAAACTAGCAATCGTGCTTCCTCAACCTAAGATCTCTAATCCAGTTGAACTGAAAGACCTTAGGCCAATAAGCATATTGCCATGCCTATCGAAGGTGCTGGAAGAAGTTGTTGGCTACCAAGTGACTGATTTTCTAGAGAGAAACAACATTTTACCGAAAGTACAGTCGGGCTTCAGGAAGGGGCGAAGTACTGTAACTGCCTTGCTAGATGTTACAGATAACATCCTCTGTGCACAAGATCAAGGGATGTGTAGTATAGTTGTACTGCTGGATTTTTCCAGGGCTTTCGACTCCATAAATCATAATCTTCTCTTGTCTAAATTAAGTTATGATGGTTTTGACTATAATGCCCTTCTATGGTTCAGCAGTTATCTCAGTGGCCGTCGCCAGCGTACCAAGCTATCTCGCAGTGACGGATCGGTTTTTCTTTCAGATATAGCACCCGTAATTCAAGGCGTACCTCAAGGATCTATTTTGGGGCCTCTTCTCTTTATACTTTACTCGGCTGATGTGGGAAAGTGTATCATGCATTGTCAGTCCCATATATACGCAGATGATACACAGATATACATTTCTTGTAAACCCTCTGAAATTGATAATGCTATAACAAAGCTGAATGAAGACCTCTCTAGAATAGCAACGTGGTCGCAAAATAACAGTCTGCTGCTTAATCCGAGTAAAACCAAATATTTGATTGTTGGAAACAAATATCAGTTAGCTAGACTTAGTTCTTCACTAAATGTCATGCTCATGGGTAATCCGGTGGAACGTGTATATGAGGCGCGAAATCTAGGCCTGCACATGGACTGCGACCTTCGGTTTGAAAAGCATGTTGCTGACTCCGTTAGGAACTGCTTCTATAGACTGAAGGTACTTTACAGATTGAGGCCTCACATAAGAGAAGATCTGCGTATCCGGCTCGTAGAGTCGCTTGTACTATCGAAGCTGAACTACTGTGATGTGGTCTTCGGTCCTCGACTACTAGCCAGAACACAAAAACTAGTTCAGCGAGTCCAGAACGCCTGTGCCCGTTTCTGCTTCGATATACCATTCAGAGGTCATGTCACGGTGTTTTTAAATAAATATCTATTTTTGAAAATGAAGCACCGACGTAAGTTGCATCTTGCGTGCCTTTTGTTCGGTGTACTTAAGCATGAAGCACCTTCGTACCTCTACGAGAAGCTAACATGGATGTCGAACTCCAGATCTTGCGGCTCCCGCCAGTGTTAGGCACAGCTTTCGATGCGGCGGCACAGCTCTGCCACATTCAGAGGTAGTTTCCGTTACGCTGCATCGAAATGCTGGAATAATATCCCACCGCCGATTAGGAACCTGCAAAATTCACATAGTTTTAGAATACAACTTAAACGTTTCTTATTTGAAAGCCAAAAAAAGCAGGAGGGTCATAAACACGATACGAGTATTATTTAGTATTATTTTGTAGGTATCATTTATTTCAATTTTTAAATTGCACTGGAATTGAGCGCACAAAAAATTTGTATTCAAATTAATTAATTATTTCCTTGCTAGTATTAAGTACCTAGTTTTTTATAATCTTTAAGCCGTTTTCTTTTCACTTTTTTTTCTTTCTCTTTCTCTTCTATACGTACCTTACTCACTACAATCCTGTTTTAGTGGTTAGATCGTCCGTGGCATCACCGACCGGCTCTGACGGAAGACCAGCGTTGGTTGCAAACCAGCCAGCATTATGCTGAGTCAGGGTCCGTTTTGCGACACACAAGCTTGTTGTAGAAATTTTGTATTATATATTAGTGTAAGTGCCTGTCTCGCAAATTGTAACGTTGTAAGTTACCGTTGTCTTCACTCTATCATTAACTGGTCTTATTTTGAATTTAAGTAGTAATTCTCTTAATAAAACTGCCAAATGAGGCTGGTAATCACAGTATTAATTTTCACGCGCTGTACTAGCAGCATTCCACTGTTGACAGCTCGCTCGCTCTGCTGTGATTGGCCCGTTTTAAACTGACCAGCCGTGACCGCAACTTGACTTTGCGGCGCCGGCGTGATTCCGAAAACTCACTCGGCACTGTGCGCACGTCCGTCCTGCTGGCGTTCTGTAACGGTCCCTTTTTACCGTACGCCGACGAGCGACTCTAAGCAGTGGTTGCTTGCGTTTAATCATAACGTACTGCTAGTAGTTACGTTTTAGTTTTGTCTGTGCTTCATATTAACCCCGATTGAGTTCGGGGTTCCTGGCACCTCTTCGGGATCACCGCTTTTCTTGCTCCGGCTGCATTCGGACCGTTACTTCTCCGACGTCAGCGGCACTCCGACTACGGCAAAACCCGCAGGGAAGATTCGTTGCTGCGTAACCAGGGTCAGACTACATTTGGAGAACCCACGTTAAATAAAATTTCTTGTTGGCTACCTATTTGGAATCTTTTTATTCCTCTCCAAGTAGGGACGTCACAGTGGCGCCCATAACGTGGTTAGTCTGGCCTTGCTTACGCTGTAAGTAGTTAGTTGTTTGTGTGTGCGTGTTTTTGTAAACGTTTACCTGTGTTGTAATTTTGGTTTTGCTTAGCAACTTCTGTGTACGTGGTTATTATTCAAACTTTTAAATTGTAGTGTTTTTTTCAAATTCCTACGTTGGTTTTAATTTCTCGTTCTCTTATAAAAAAAAAAATTAACCACCTACCCACTAGTTGCAATATTTTTATTTGCAGTTTTAACATATATATTTTTTCTACATCGTCATTCACTTCATTCATACCGTCAAAACCTAACGTACATAAATCATTTTGTAACAGAACGGAGACTAATTAGTAGCGTCATTTTCAATTCCTTGATTTCTCTTCCTGTGCTGTCCCGGGAAATCAAAAAAGAATACGGCAGTTGCATTTCCTCCTGTGCATGTCGTAAGAGGCGACTAAAGGAATCAGTACACTTTCACTACTCATCTCTTTGGTATTTATTATTTGAGCTGCATCATGTCTTTTCAAATTAAGTTTCTCTCTCTAAACAAAGCAGAACTGGAGTACGAAGTTGCCATCAGAGGTGAAAACCCAGGCACTACCGTAGAAATTTTACGTAAACAAATAACTAAACTTGTGACAGAATACCCGTCAGAGGACGTTCTGTTATCTCACCTTGAACCTAAGGACGACTTACTTGCAGTCGTCAAAATCTTGGACAAAGTGCAATCTACTCTTGACGGACCTGCACCAGATAGATCCTCTCTTCTTAGGACACAAAATCTGATGCACCATGTCTATCACAGATTAAGTCGGGTACCTACGGATGAAAAGTTCGAAACGGGCCATGATCAACTGTCGGAGATTTACCGAAAATATTATTCGAAGATCCTAGCTCTCTTATCACAAGCAAAGGATCCCCTTTCAATATCTTCCTCGTCTAATACTGCGTGTAGGGAATCAACGCCATCTGTTAGTGGCGCGAGCGTGATTTCTGTAACTTGCGAGCGTAGCAATACTTCCGAACTTAGTAAATTGAAGTACGACGGGAAATCATGTGTTCGGGCTTTTATCGAAAGGGTTTCGGAACTGTGTCAGGCCAGAAATATTTCGGACTTCAAACTTCTGTCCTATGCAACGGAAATTTTCACCGATCAAGCATTGCACTGGTTCCGAAGTATAAGAGATAGCGTTAACAACTGGTCGGATCTCAAATCTCTGTTGTTAGAGGATTTCAGCCAAACTGACTATGATTATCGTCTACTTTCTGAAATTAGGGCTCGCACTCAGGGCGAATCAGAAACGATAACCATTTATCTTTCCATAATGGCAGGAATGTTTTCGCGCTTATCGAAACAATTATCCGAAGAGGACAAATTAGAGATACTATTGCACAATATCCGGCCATGTTATGCGAGTACGTTGGCCTCGGCAACTCAGATTGTGGATATTGGGGTATTGAGAACGTTGTGCAAAAATTACGAAAATATACAAACCCGTATGTCACACTTTCGCGAGCCACCAACGATTACCACACACACACTAGCACCCGAATTTGCTTACAAGCCATGTAAGACGAAATCTGACAACCATGTCTCTGCGATCGCTCCTGCAACAACTGTAAAGTCAAATAACTTTTGTCTAAGATGCCGCTCTAACACTCACAATCTTCGTCAGTGTAAGGTTAGTCGTGACGTCATCGTCTGTTTTGGGTGCGGCAATAAAGGTGTAAAGAAACCTGAATGCCCTAAATGTACTCCTACCGTTCAAAAAAACTAATTAGCCAGAATTGGGACGGTTCTAAGGGTCATTTCGATAGAGTAGATTTTGAAAAATGGCTACAAACCCTTAGAAACTTCTTCTCTAGTTTCAGAGTCGCCTCAATTCTGGATAGTAAACCAACAAAGGACAGTAGACCCTATATTTCCGTTAGAATCGGGGACATCCCTGCTTCTGGTCTACTCGATTCTGGATCTGCTGTCACTATTCTCGGCAATGATTCTCATAAATTATTGTCGGACCATGGTCTAAAAGTATTTACCGATGATTGTATCTCCGTGACTGCTGCTGGAGGCCAGTCCCTTCAAAGTATTGGCTACATCAATCTTCCCATTCACTTTGAAGAACAATTCCACATTATTAAGGGTTACGTGTTACCAAATGTGGACAGCCCACTTATCCTAGGCATTGACTTTTGGCGGATTTTCAATATTTGTCCCAAATACTTAGGTAGCATCACCTTGTCCAACTCTTCTTTGGCAGAAATAAGTATCGACAAAAATGAGACTTTTATACAGTCTTACGATAATCTCTCTGATTCACAAAAGTCCACAGCCGATTCAATTGTCAGTCAATTCCAGGAAATCTCCACTGACAGTATGGGCCTTGGTAGAACTAGTCTTATAACTCACCATATCGATACTGGTGACTCTCAACCTATAAGACAACGTTACTATCGAATGTCACCTGAGAAGCAGCGAATTTTGGTAGAGCAAGTCGACGAAATGCTAGCGTTAGATGTAGTTGAACCTTGCGAGAGCGCTTGGTCGTCCCCTGTCCTCATTGTCTATAAAAAGAATGGACAACCTCGCTTTTGCCTCGACAGCCGTAAACTGAATTCGGTCACAAAAAAGGACGCATATAACCTACCCTATATAACTGAAATATTAGACAACCTACGCGATGCAAAATTCCTATCTAGCGTAGATTTGTCGAAAGCGTTCTGGCAAATTCCAATAGCTCCAGAAGATCAAGACAAAACTGCATTCTATGTTCCAGGCAGAGGAACTCTCCGTTTTAAGACCACTGCTTTCGGTCTCACCAATGCCCCTGCCACTCAACAAAGGCTTGTCGATCTTCTGTTCGGGAATTTTGATCTAAAGGCGTTCGCATATTTAGATGATATTATTATCATCAGCAGCAGCTTTGAGGAACACGTGTCCTTACTACTAGGCGTGCTGCATAAATTAAAACAAGCGAACTTATCCATCAACCTTGAAAAATGCAAGTTCTTCAGAAATGAGTTGAAGTACTTGGGTTATGTTGTGGATGCGCATGGCCTTCGCACTGATCCTGAAAAAGTCGAGGTTATCCTTAATTTCCCAACACCCACAAAAAAAAAAGATCTTAAAAGCTTCCTTGGAACAGCCACGTGGTACCGCCGTTTCGTCCCCAACTTTAGCACTATTGCCGGACCACTCAACCAGCTGACTTCAAGTAAGAAGAACGCACCCAAGTTTCAGTGGACAACTGAAGCTGATGATGCTTTTAATAAGCTAAAAGAGTGTCTTGTATCAGCCCCGGTTCTCTCTTGTCCCAATTACGATTTACCGTTCGAAGTACACACTGATGCGAGCAATTTTGGGATTGGTGCCATGCTCACACAAACGATTGATGGTAAAGAACATCCGATTGCATACATGAGTAGGGCGTTGTCGGGATCTGAGAAGAACTACAGTATAACCGAGAGGGAGACGCTAGCAGTTTTAACCGCTCTAGAACACTGGCGGTGTTACTTGGAAAACGGAAAAACCTTTACCGTTTACACCGACCACTCCGCGCTCAAATGGTTCTTGTCACTGGACAACCCTACCGGAAGACTAGCACGCTGGTGTGTGAGGTTGTCTGCCTTTAATTTCGAACTTAAACATCGTCGTGGGGTCGATAATGTCATTCCAGATGCACTATCTCGTGCTTTCCCATGTGCTTCTATCAGTACGGTCAACTCTAATTTGACTACTACTGACACATGGTACAAAAACATTTATAACGGTTGTTTAGAAAAGCCGAACCTCTTTCCTAACTACTTGATCGAAGGTGGTGCTCTCTATCGCCACTCCAAAAATAAGTGCGAAATGATTTCGGAGTTTTCCTGGAAGGAAGTGGTGCCGAAAGAATTGCGTGACAGCGTCATAGAGGAGAATCATGCTGACCCTACTGCTGCTCACTTGGGTATTTTCAAGACCTATCGACGCTTACTTCTTCGATACTACTGGCCGGGCATGCACCAAGACGTCGTACGTTTTGTTGGTTCTTGTTCAAAATGTCTCACTTACAAACCACAAAACCATCCGACGCTGGGTACGATGGGTCGACCTAAACAATGCTCACGGCCGTTTCAAATGATATCCATTGATTTCATAGGTCCACTTCCGGTCAGTCGAAAGCAGAATAGTTATATTTTGGTCGTAACATGTTGCTTCTCAAAATATTGCCTTATTTTTCCCATGCGACGCGCTACTTCGGAAGCTGTCGTCAAGGCTCTGGAGGACTCTGTGTTTCTGGTCCACGGAATCCCACAGACAATATTCCTTGACAATGGTACCCAGTTTATTAGCTCGGTAACAAATACCCTCTTTAAGAAATACAAGATACCTAACGTATTCTTCTCTCCGAGATATACTCCGCAAGTAAACACTGTCGAGCGCTATAACAAAACAATAGTTACATGTATTTCCACCTACGTGGACAATGACCACAGAACCTGGGACACTAATATTCCAAAAATACAGTATGCCATTAACAACTCCGTCAATGAAGCAACTGGCTACACTCCATCGTTCCTCGTGTACGGACGAGAAACGGTTACTTGTGGTTCTCATTATACAGATAACGATCTGGGTGAGGAACTACTATTTCTGCCACGCAACATTTACGCTGAAAATCTGGGTCACCTGTCAAAATATTTTGATAAGGTACAGGCATCTCTTTGGCACGCACATAAAAAAAATACGGCGCACTATAATCTTAGGCGGAAAGAGGCAGAATTCAGCGTAGGCGACATTGTCCTAAAACGTGCTTATGTCTTGAGTGATAAAGACAAGTACTTTAGTAAAAAGTTAGCGCCCAAATATACCAAATGTCGCGTCTCCGCTAAGAAATCACCCTTGGTATACATTTTAGAGGATATGACGGGAAAGGACTTAGGCACCTGGCATGTTAAGGATCTAAAACTAGTTAAGAATATTTAGAATTAGGTTTTGGATTTTCATTACGTATGAAAACCCTTTACTGGGCGAGGGGGTATTGTAACGTTGTAAGTTACCGTTGTCTTCACTCTATCATTAACTGGTCTTATTTTGAATTTAAGTAGTAATTCTCTTAATAAAACTGCCAAATGAGGCTGGTAATCACAGTATTAATTTTCACGCGCTGTACTAGCAGCATTCCACTGTTGACAGCTCGCTCGCTCTGCTGTGATTGGCCCGTTTTAAACTGACCAGCCGTGACCGCAACTTGACTTTGCGGCGCCGGCGTGATTCCGAAAACTCACTCGGCACTGTGCGCACGTCCGTCCTGCTGGCGCTCTGTAACGGTCCCTTTTTACCGTACGCCGACGAGCGACTCTAAGCAGTGGTTGCTTGCGTTTAATCATAACGTACTGCTAGTAGTTACGTTTTAGTTTTGTCTGTGCTTCATATTAACCCCGATTGAGTTCGGGGTTCCTGGCACCTCTTCGGGATCACCGCTTTTCTTGCTGCCCTACGGTTTCCCGGTTCCTGACACCGCTTCGGGCTAACCTGCTTCCCTGCTCCGGCTGCATTCGGACCGTTACTTCTCCGACGTCAGCGGCACTCCGACTACGGCAAAACCCGCAGGGAAGATTCGTTGCTGCGTAACCAGGGTCAGACTACATTTGGAGAACCCACGTTAAATAAAATTTCTTGTTGGCTACCTATTTGGAATCTTTTTATTCCTCTCCAAGTAGGGACGTCACAAAATAAATTATTATTCTATTCTATTCTAAATTGGGAAAGCTGATGCACGGTTCCCTGGGAAAGGAACTGCAGTACACAAAATCCAGTTCCTGATATATCAGTACCCAAGCACATCAGTTTCAGTGCGAGCAAACCGCTCACAAAGGAGCACCTTCGGCGCTCCTTGAGCGGTTTATTGTCGTCACAGCGCGAGTCCTCCAGTTCATCGACATGTTGCGCAACCGAGAAGTTTGCGCAGCAGCACGCAAGCGAACAAAGCACGGACCCGAGGACAACCCGGCGTGGCGCGCTACGCGCCCGGCTCCGCTCACGAACAAAGGAAAGGTGAGCGAACGAGCAACGAGCGACCGCATAGTACCGCTACATGCGCGGTACTTAGACGAAGCAACAGCACTGTGGATACGCGCCCAACAACAAGAAGTGTTCGGCGCCGAGCTCTCCTGCCTACAGAGCGGGAAGGAGCTACCAGGGAGCAGTCGACTCGCGAAGCTGTCCGTTGTCCTGGACGACAACGGGGTCATCCGCCTACGTTCAAGAATCGCCGCCGCCGCTGACATCACTGAAGCCCAGCGCGCACCGGCCGTGTTGGACGGCGACCACCGGTGGACTCGGCTCTACATCAGGTGGACCCACGCCAGTCTACACCACGGTGGCTTCGAGACTACAGCGAACGAGGTCCGTCAACACTACTGGGTGCTGCGCCTACGCAACTCTGTGCGTAGCGAGACAGCGCGCTGCCAGCGCTGTCGGGTCATCAGGCGAAACCAGCGCAACCGTCGACGGGCGACCACCCAAGAAGCCGCCTCGCACATCATAACCGAGCCTTTACTTTCACGGGGCTTGATTATTTTGGTCCGCTCACTGTTACAGTTGGCCGCAGCAAACAGAAACGCTACGGGGTCATCTTCACCTGCCTGACAACACGGGCGGTGCACCTCGAGCTGGCGGGGAGTCTCACTACTGACTCCGCCATCATGGCACTGCGTCGCTTTATTGGTAGACGCGGCTGCCCGACAGAGCTGTGGTCAGACCAGGGGACCAATCTACGCGGAGCTGACGTCGAGCTCCGCCGGGCGGCGACCGCCGCGATGGAGGCGGAGTCCCTGTCCGCTTCATCCATTGGCGGTTCATCCCGCCAAGCGCGCCGTTCATGGGCGGGGCGTGGGAACGCCTCGTCCGCAGCTGTAAGGTGGCGCTCGCTGCCACACTACACGAGCGAGCGCCCCAAGAAGAGGCTGAGCACACAATAAACTGCCGGCCTCTCACTCACCTGTCAACCGATGCAAGCGATCCCGAGGCCCTCACTCCCAACCACTTCCTGTTGGGCGGCCCATCCAGAGTCCCGCAACCCGGGGCGTTCACCGAAGGGGACTCCGCCGGCCGGCTCAGCTGGCGCACTAGCCAGCGCCTGGCTGACACATTCTGGGCCCACTGGGTCCGTGAATACCTGCCCGACCTCCAACACCGGCGGGAGCCCCGAGCCCCAAACGGGGCTCTGAAGATCGGCGACCTCGTCCTAATAGCGGACGGGACGCTGCCACGCAACAGCTGGCCACGCGGAGTCATCGAGGCAGTCTTCCCGGGACCAGACGGCGAGGTACGAGCAGTAGACGTGCGCACCAACAAGGGCATCCTGCGGCGGCCGACCAAGAAGCTGGCCATACTCCACGTCGCGAACGACTGATCTCCAGCTACGAGCTGCGGCGGGAGAATATGTTCGCGACAAAGTAGAATTATATAATTGATTTGTATATAATAGTTATAGTTTAATTATTTGTTGTGATAATCGTTTTATAGTTCCTAATTAGTTTTGTATATGTTTGAATTTATTTACTAAATAAAACTAGATAGGAAGGCGGGTGTACAAGGCGCCCCTGTCGAGGGGAAACAAAGACTCGAGGCGAGTCGGGGGACGGGGGCGCCAGACCACCGCGGGGTATGCGCGGTAGGTCGGGGATCGAGGTACGCCCGCCGACCAATCAGAACCATGTTAGAGCAGTATAAGCGTCCCTGTGAACAACAAAGAAAACCTATTCGATCTACTTGAAAAGATCACAATTGCTATTGGCTACACAGTGTCTAAATGCCAGATAAACTACATATCCCGTGTACCTACATTTGGTTCTAAAGATAAGCACATTATAGTCTCTTTCGTGAATCGGTATGTCAAGGAGGAGTTCGTCGCGCACGCTCGGGCCATGACGAACCTTACGACCGCCCACATTGGCTTCGCGGACGAACCCAGGCGCTTATACGTGAACGACCATCTTTCGCCCATCAAAAAGAAGCTACTTACTAAAACGAAGGATGCAGCGAAGGCTAAGGGATTCCAGTATGTGTGGGTCAAGTTCTCGAAAATCCACGTACGCAGGAACGACACCAGCCCCTCCATGATTATCCAGAAAGTGCAAGATTTAAACTTATTAGTGTAACCCGTAGTCCAACTATTGATATCGGTTTTGTGATTTCGTTGCTTATTCTTGAAATGTTGCTCACTGCTACTCGCTGCAAAAGGTTTAGTACCCCATCGTGCGCTCGATGCCTTATCATCTCTTTTGTTCGCATGCCACTAAACCGTCGCTCTGTTTTCCGTCCACTGTTCATGTCTTTTTTTGTATTTTCCAATAATGATGATCCTTGCTGCCTGCATATTAGAAGTTATCTTTCCTTAAAACACTACCTGCCTAACATATCTACCCACTATTGGTTCATGGTTGCGCCTACCAACAAAATATATTCACTACATTATTTTTATGCTTATTATCTCCCTGTAGGCCGGAACTATTCAGTCTTTGTCTCTGATTATTGTCGTAATGGCTAACAAAAAGGGATTAACGGTATACTATCAAAACGTACGTGGTCTAAGGAGCAAAACAAATACTTTCAGACGAAATTTAGCATTATTTGATTATGATATCATAGCAATTACAGAGTCGTGGCTCGTCGATAGTATTTACGATTCCGAGTTATTCGACGATAGGTATTCTGTGTTTCGGCGCGATAGGTGTTACGAGTTGACAAATCAATCGCTGGGCGGTGGCGTGCTAATAGCCACACACAAACGCCTTACCGTTAATGCTAGGCCTGAGTGGAACTCATCTGCCGAGGACACTTGGATATCCATAAAGCTCCGAAACTGTGTCTTACACGTCTGTACTGTCTACTTATGTAAACAACAGTGTGGTTTTTCGTTTTCTGAGCAATTACGTAACTTCTGGGACAAAACCGGTGATCTAATTTTACAATACCCGACCGATAAATTTCTAATACTGGGTGATTTCAATTTGAGTGGAATAAATTGGGGATCTTACGCCCACGATAATGTATCCTATTATTCGGGTGTAGCTAACACTGCTGACGAACTATTTTTATTAGACGAATTATCTACCTGTAGCCTGATCCAGTACAATTTGGTCCCTAACATTTATGACAGATTCTTGGACCTTGTTTTGGGTAACATCGCTACTTCAGTATCGAAATGTGATAACCCACTGGTCCCTCTAGACCCCTACCACATGGCTCTTGAAGCAAGCCTACATGTTTCTGAAATCGAGTCTCTCAACGCTGCGCCGCGCACTAAATATTTATATAATAAGGCAAACTACGTTGAAATTAATAAATGTTTATTGTCGACTAATTGGGACTGCCTTAACGTGTCTCAGGACGTGGATGACTCGGTGGAAGAGTTCTATAACATTCTTGTCAGTATTCGAGATAAACATGTGCCAAAGACTGATGTTCGATTAAACAAATTTCCCTGTTGGTACTCCCCATCGCTCAAAAAAGTCCTCAAAGAAAAGTATAAGTTCTATAAAAAGTATAAAAACTACAAAATGACGGCTGACTTGCAGACTCTAAACTTACTATCCAAACGAGCTAAGCTACTTGAACATGAATGTTATAGAAAATACATATCTAATGTCGAAAAATGCATTGAAAAAAATCCAAAATACTTCTGGTCTCACTTAAAAAATATTTCAAAATCTAATGGCATTCCAAGCACCATGATCCTTGGAGCCTCAACGGCCACTTCAGGTGACCACGTGTGCGACCTTTTCTCGGAATACTTTCATTCTATGTTTTTAGCTCCCAACATGGCCAATAATACTGTTGGAGTGACTCCTGTCATCCAAACTGCTGAACCGACAGCCACCGGTATCTGTGATCTCTCCTGTATAGAAATATCTGAGGCCCTGGTTAGTAAAGAGCTACTCAAACTCGATATAACTAAATCCGCTGGACCTGACGACATTCCCGCCGTTTTTATCCGGCACTGTGCCGTCTACTTAACGGAACCCATATGTATTATCTTTAAGTTATCACTAAAACAAAATAAGATGCCAAGTAAATGGAAACGCGCGTTTATCACACCGGTTCTGAAAAAATCTCCGAGCAACCAAGTGACCAATTACAGACCAATATCTAAACTGTGCATCATCTCGAAGGTATTCGAGCGAATTATTTATGATCAAGTGTATTCTGCGTTACGACACTCATTTAGCCCCGTTCAGCATGGTTTCCTTAAAGGCCGATCGACTGTAACTAATCTTGTTCTGTTCAACGACAGCATTACGTATAATATGGAAAGAAGTCTACAGACCGATGCTATTTATACAGATTACAGTAAAGCTTTTGACAGGATAGATCACTCACTGCTTCTACAAAAGCTATGTGCCGTTGGTATAAGGGGAGACCTTTTGAGGTGGTTCTCTTCTTATATTGATAACCGCAGCCAAGCCGTTGTTATCAGCAACTATACTTCGGGCTGGGTGAGAGTTCCAAGCGGTGTGCCGCAAGGCTCTCTTCTTGGACCGCTACTTTTCACTATATTCATAAATGGTATCGATTCTTGTTTTCTCAATTCAAATGTTCTTATTTTTGCGGATGATATGAAAATCTTTAAGCCCATTGCCAATACCTCTGATGCTGTCTCTCTTCAAGGTGACCTAAATAGACTCGATGTTTTCTGCGAACACAATAATCTTGACCTTAATCCAACAAAATGTCTCGCTATATCGTATACAAGAAAAGTATCGCCTGTGTATCATAATTATTCTCTAAAGGGGCATATTCTTAACCGCGCCTATAGCACCCGTGATCTAGGAGTCACACATGACTCGAAACTTCTATTTGACGTTCACATTAACACAATATGTAAAAAAGCTTTCAAGGTCCTCGGATTTGTGATGCGCGCTTCACGTGACTTCAAAAAAATTAAGACTGTAAAATTATTGTATTGTACCTATGTTAGAAGCATACTGGAGTACGCATCCCAAATCTGGAACCCCCAGTATGATATATATGTTAACCGAATTGAAAGGATCCAAAAGAAATTTGTTAAATTTTTAAACCGACGCATTAGGTCTACTAACGATTATTTACCCTCTTGTCGCTCCATGCACCTTCTCCCCCTGACCGAGAGACGCCATATTTCAGACATAGTATTTTTGTTAAAGATTACCACAGGCATCATTGATTGCCCAGAGTTGCTATCTCGAATCAACTTCCACGTACCTAATAGAACCCTCAGGCGTAAGTTCACATTCCTCGTACCGCAGGCTGCAAGGAACTACAGAACTAACTCGTACCTGTTACGAGCCTGTTCCGCTTTCAACAACCTAATCCGTGACCCGAGCACTGACTTTGACATAAATCATGATAGTATTGCAACGATTAGGCGACGAATAACACTGAACTTCTTTGGAGGCGAGTAAGTAGTGAGCAGGCGAATTTCCTTTATCGTTTATTTTATCATTATATTTTTCTTAGATAGGTTTGTCACCCACCCTGGCAGCAAACTTTTGTTTTACGTGTTTTGCGTGTTTTGCATATAATACTAAGTAGCTATAAGTGGTAGCCTATAAGTGACTTTCTGTTTTATAAGTTGCCTTGTAATCAGTTGTTGTTAGTCGATGGCTTCCCTAAAATCTAATAAATAAATAAATCTAATAAATAAATAAATAAATAAATATAGGGACAATTTCCACTGTAAATCACGTTTCATTGCGAAACGCCCGCGTCAACACGCGCCCGTGCGCGTCGCGTTCGCGCTACAACCGCGTCGCGAACTGCACGGAGGGGAAAACCTTCGGGGGCGGACGGACGTCGGCTTCGGCCTAAGGTCGTGCCAGATCGGAACCCCTTCCCGTGCCAGCTCATCCATAGCCAACCAGCGCTATGGATGAGTTCCACAGCCCTTCTCAGGGCTACTCTGCGCCGGACGGGAGCCCTCCACTGGGCGAAACCCCGAGGCGCACCATCCCCCGCCACCGCTTCAGATCGGCCTCCCTCGAGCGGCCCCTGGTTTTGTCGACCTCGACAGAATACGGGTCGCCGATCGTCCCGCGACCAGTCTCGCCGAGAGCAGAGCTCACGCTGGACGAATTGTATTTAATTCGTGCCCGTGACGCCAAACTGTTTTCGGCGGGACTTCTGCGGGCCATGGAGGCCTACCTCGTCGAGCGCCGCGCAGCCATGGAAGGCTGCCAGCCAGCAAGCATCGGCGACGAACTGTTGGACGCCGGCCTGCTGGAGCAGGCCCGCTCGCAGCCCCTCATTCTGCCGCCGACCCGTGGGGGCAAACGACGACCCTCGGACGACTTGCAGCAGGAAGCCGCGAAGCGAGCGCTGCTGGAGCCCTCGCCGTCACCGACTCCCCCGCAACCCCGAGGCCTCGACATGCCGCGGCTATCGCCGGAGCCGCTGGCAACCTCGTACGCGGCGGCCGCGTCCGCATACGCGCCCATGCCCACCGCGCTGGCGACCGTCGCGAATCAGTCCGCCGCGAACGCGAGGCCCCCCCGCCCCATCCCGCACACACACGGAGTGCAGGCCGCGCCCGCGCCCCCCGTCGCGAAACTCGTCGCGCCCGCTAGCGCGCCCCCCGCCGCGCCGCCCGCCGTCGCCCGCCGCCCGCCACCCGCCACACCCCCCGCTGTGCCCGCTAGTGCGCCCCCTGCCGCGTCGCCTACCGCAGGCGCCCCGCCGCCACCCGGTGCCCCCGCTACGGGCGTGGCCGTCACGAAACCGCCCTCCAAGCCGCGCTACCCGCCTATAGTGGTGGAGACCCTCCCGAACTGGGTCCACCACTTCCGCGAAATCCAGCAGCGGCTGAAGAGGGTCCCGAACGCGCGCCCCTACCAAAAGGGTGTGCGATTTTCGCCTGCAGATGACGAGGAATACCGGTGCGTCCAGTCGTACCTCTCGACGTTGGAGAAGACCACAGGGGTGCACTGGTACTCCTACTCGCTTCCCGCCGAAAGGAGCCTGAAGATTGCCATCCGGGGGCTGCCGGCAAACACTGAGCCCGCGGAGATCACTTCCGCGCTGGCAGAGCGCGGCTACGAGGCCAGCTTTGTCAAACAGATTCGGGCACGGAAGGGCAGACCGGGCTGCATTTTCCACGCCCAGCTGAAGAAGACGCCGGGTATAACAGCCAGTCTGTACGATACAGACGAGCTACTTTTTATGCCCGGCGTGAAGATCGAGGCGTGGCGCGGGAAGAAAGGACCAGCTCAATGCCACCGATGCCAGAAGTTTAGGCATAGCAGCCACAACTGCCACCGCCCCCAGGCCTGCGTGCGTTGCGGAGGACCGCACCCCGCCGCGGACTGCGACCGGCCTAGAGAGATGCCGCCGACGTGTGCCAACTGCGGAGGCCCGCACACGGCAAACAACACGTCGTGCCCTGTATTCCGGCAAGAGAGCCGAAACAAGAAGGCCGGTCCAGCGGCCCGCACCGGTGGCCCCAAGATGCAGCCGCCCCCCCCCAAACCCCCAACTGTGCAGGAGTCGGCGCCCTCATCACTCATGGCGGAGGCCAACGCGGCCACCGCGCCAGGCGCGCCCCTATCCAAGCGCAAACGGAAGCGGGGGGGAAAGAAGAACGAAGTGCCGAGAGCGGCTGAGAAGAAAGGAGCCGCAGCACCACCACCTCCACCGGAGAACGAACCGCCGAGGGATCTTGTCGCAGCACTCATCAAAGCACTCCAAGATCCCGCAGTCCTAAGGAGTATCGCCGAACATCTGCCCTGATGGCTGACTCCTTAAGGATTGTGCACTGGAACGCCCAGTCACTCAAAGGAAAGAAGCAGCTGCTGAAAACCTTCCTGCGAGAGTACCGAGTCGACGTCATGCTGGTTAGCGAAACCCACCTCACCGTGAAGATGAAGCTCACCCTCCCCGGCTACACAACCTACCGCAAGGACGAGCGATCCCCGCAGGGGATTGCCTACAGAGGTCTGGCTATCCTGGTTAAAAGGAGTATCGTCCACCAACCCATCGACTTCGAGGAGCACACTACAATCTATGTCCTTGGCGTCGAAGTACAGGTCGCCGGCAACGTTGTGCGACTCTATGCCGCCTATCACCCCCCCGGTGAGAGACTCAATCCTAGGGAGCTCCGGGGACTGCTGGAGTCGCCGCAACCGACTCTCATCGCCGGAGACCTCAACGCCAAGCACCCACACTGGAACTCCTCGAAAGTGTGCGCCGCCGGACGCGCACTCCTCGCCGACTCCGTGAGCCACGACTACGATGTCATCGGACCCTATGAGCCGACTCACTACAACCCGGACGGCTCTGGGGAAATCATCGACATCGTAGTCTACAAAGGAATCCGGACCCAGCCAAGCCAGGAAATCCTGCCAGACCTCCCCTCCGATCACAGACCCATTCTCCTCGTCCTTGCGGATTTGCCAACAAGAGTCTCGCCACCAGCGCCCCGTCGACGGTACAACTGGGCCTCCTTCTCGGCCGCACTCGCCGAAAACCCCACCACCCGGACAGCCACACAGCCAGAAGACGTCGAAGCACTGACTTCAGAGTTGACTAGCAAGATCCAGGACGCGCTCGACACATCCTCGCACACCGTCTCTAGCCGGAGGAAACCCCAACCCCTCCCGGCGAAGATTCAGGCACTGATCTGCGAACAGCGCCGTCTCCGGAAGCTATGGCAACAAACCCGGTGCCCAACTCTGAAGTCCCGCCTCAACGCCATGACGGCCACCACCAAAAGATGCCTTGCCGACCACGCCGAAGAATCTTGGGAACGCCACATCGAGTCCGTAGGCGATCACGTCCCCTCCGTGCATCGCTTATGCCGGCAGCTGTCGGCCACCCCGGCTCCTGTTCGACCGCTGCTGGGCAGCGACGGCTTCCCGAGATTCAGAGCAAAAGACCGAGCTGAAATTTTCGCCGAATGCCTGGAGAGGCAGTTCAAGCCGAACCCCACCGACGACGCCGAACACGTAGCAGCAGTGGAGGAACACCTGCGGCACTACTTCGCGACGCCGATAGCTCCTGAAGAGGACCCCATCTTCTTCTCGCCCGGCCAAGTCCTGCGAACGATCAGGCGCACCAAGCCCAGGAAAGCCCCGGGCGCAGACCGAATCACCAACACGGCGCTGCGCAACTTGCCGCTACCGACTGTGGCGGCTATGACGCGCCTGTTTAACGGCATCATGCGCACGGGGCACTTCCCTACTACATGGAAGGAAGGCCTGGTCATAATGCTCCCCAAGCCGGGCAAGAATGTCAAGAAGCCCGAGAGCTATCGGCCCATCACCCTCCTGAGCACCATGTCAAAGGTGTTCGAGAAGCTGCTGCTAGGAAGACTGCTGCCACACATCCAAGCTCGCCTGGAACAGTTCCGCTTCAGGCCAGAGCATTCAACGACGCTCCAGCTCACCAGGGTACTGAACGACATGACGGTCTGTCGGAATAAGAAAGAATACACCGTCGCAGTACTCCTGGACATGGAGAAGGCGTTCGACAGAGTATGGCACGAGGGGTTGCTGTACAAGCTGTCGACGTCCCCAGCTCCACGACGAATCACCCGCGTCGTGGCCTCGTTCCTACGGAGTCGCCACTACAGAGTGGTGGTGGAAGACACCGTGTCAGAAGCCCGCCCCATCGAAGCCGGCGTCCCACAAGGTTCCTGTCTTTCACCCGCCTGCTACTCCCGATACACGGATGACATCCCAGTTGGCCCTGGTGTACAGCTGGCCCTCTTCGCTGACGACGCAGCATACTATGCGTCGTCCTACAAAGCACCCCACGCCACCGTCAAAATGCAACGCACGCTGGACACCCTGCCTATATGGCTGGCCAAATGGAGGCTCTCCGTCAACGTCGGGAAGACGCAGGCGATGATCACCGGCCAGAGCAACCTGCCACCACCACTCCAACTCCAAGGGAAGGACATTGGGTGGCTGCACCAAGTGAAGTATCTGGGGGTCACCATAGACCGCCGGCTCACGATGAAGACCCACGTCGACAACGTCGTAAACCAGGTCCAGGCTGCACGGGCAAAACTTCGTCCACTCCTGGACTCCGGCCTCCCCCTGCGGTCGAAGCTCGGGATCTATAAAACGTACATCAGGTCCCGCCTCACGTATGCCTCGCCGGCATGGTACGCCCTCTGCTCGGAGTCCAACAAGAAGAGACTCCGGGCCCAAGAAAACCTCTCCTTGCGTACCATCGTCGGCGCGCCTCGCTACGTGAGAAACGCAACGATCGCAAGGGACCTAGGATTGGAGACACTGGACAAGTTCGTCCAGAGGCTGGCAACGAACATGTTCGCACGAGCGGACGGCTCTCAACACCCGCTCGTGCGAGACCTGGCGCCATACCACGCGCGCCCGCCTGACCGTCGCCGCCTACACCGAGACCTGGTTGCCGAGCCGGCAGCACCCCTGGATTGAGGCCACACAACCCGAAGAACACCTCAGCCACCCAATGACCTGGCCGTAGTCACGGCCAGCGGAAGACTCCGCGGAAGGGGGCCATTGCCCCGGGACCGCAACCCCGCACCCTGGAAGGGGTGTGAGAAGATCACCAAGCTGTAAATCACTCTTCGCTCAGACTCCGAATAAAACACTGCTCCTGAGAACCCGGCCTTTTCTTCAAACCTCTCCATCCCCTGTCAAGTAGTGGGCCAGATCGAAGGTGGCCCACATCATGTGAGAGTCCAACTCGCACTTAACCATTTATTTCCATCTTCAGAGAACAGTCTGTTTTCTGAGGAATTTGACAGAATATGCGAGTCCATACATTTCGTATGGACTCGCATATTTTTTCTTTAAATCATTATTCATAAGGGTCATATCATTATTTATGCTTCCTGTACTGTTACTGCGTCAACATAGGCATCAACTTACTCGTCACCAAATTTGGATCCTAAGATATCAATAATGCTGATCTGACTGATGCATCTTTGGCTCATCTTAATTCTACACACATCGCTTTCATTCTTTCTCGTAATTTCGTGCTGAATTATAGTGACAAAGTTTTATGGAAACCGATCATCATGTAAGTACCTTTACCTTTTTATTTCCGTTTTTCAGTTAATGTAACTTAATTCACTAACTGGAAAAATGTTTCTTTGATCGTTTATATTCCTGAGTACTCTAGTTTTTGGGAACTTGCGTTTCAAGGGTATACTGAGAAATATGATGCATTTATACATATAACTCATAGCTCCGTGAGCTGTAACTTTGTTTACTCTTTTTAACCTTGTTAGTGTAAAGGATTACAGACAGACTGACTGATAGAGGGACCAACGCATTTTTGATCAATTACGAAACAGGAGGTTTTGTTTGATAGAGAAATTAAACGTTTCTTTGGGAACTGATGTTTCTTAGAATAAAGGTTTTGAGAACTGATAGATGAGAATAGGTATTCTCAAACATTTAGTTATTACTACTGTATTACTGTACTACATCATATTACAGACAAATGGATTATTTTATTTTTTCACATTACAGGTCTAAGAATATGTTTTTATCATCGGACTCTGACTCTGACTCTTCATCATCAAGCTCGTCAAGTTCGTCGAGTGCTAACTCACACTCATCGGGAGGACGTGCAACGAACAAACCCAATCAGATGACGAACGTGCCCCTACCTGTTGCCCAACCCTTGGCTCCAAATGCGTTGCCTGAGCCTACTGCATCCACTTCTAATCAAGAGAACGTTGCGGTGAAGCAGACTCGGAAACGGAAACGAGTTCCCACCAAGAAAGATCAGAAAAGGTAAACTTAGATTAAATTCATGCTTTAATAAGAATGTTTAAATAATATAACCATAAACCATAATAAGTGTTGTTGTAGGTATTGAAACTTTAGAAAGCGATTTTGCTATCCCTCAGATAAACACACATAGTATTTATTAGACACAAGTTAAAAATAAAGGCTGTAAAAGAAAATCGGTTAGGAAATCAATCACCTAGAAGGAGTAAATGAGCATTAAAAATAAGTTATAATCTGATGAAGATATTATTAAATTTTTAGGTCTCAGGAGGATTTGAAGTCAGCTGAATCTGGAACTTCAAATAAGGCAGCAGTTGAAGTAGAACCTGTAGCGGATGAAAAAAAGAAAGAAAAGTGAGTATATTTTTCTTTTTACATGTTATTAAGTATATTATAGAGCAAGTATTACAGATTTTAAATCTTGAGTAGGATGAGAGTACCTTACGGGTAATTAAAACCCGTTTCACCGGTTAGAAGACCTATATGTCTGTCAAAAACAATTTCTGAAACGAATTGCTCCTAACTTGTATTACTATTCGGGTGAACCTATCTCTAGATTTAACTTTGCTAAGATAATCTAGGATAAAAGAAAACAGTATACTAATATTATTGTGCTCTAAACAGGAACTCGAAAAAAGGCAAGAAAGCAAAACGGATGACCGCCACTGATCTGCTTGGTGGTGAGAGCGACGAAGATGAAGACTGGAAGAAGAAGAATGGTAATGGCTGCGATTTAAGTTCATATCTTTATCGTCGGGTGGCCAAAGGTTATACAAAACAATTTAAAAATGATCAAGAGGGGTCCCAATACATAGATCTGAAAGTTTACAACTGTAAGGAATTGGATAAAGTAAAGCCGAAACAAAGATAGCGTAAGTCAATATTGACTTTGAAAACTAAATCATCAGACAATACGCCAGCTTGGAACTGTCTGGTTCAATTTTTGAAGGAAATAAAGTTACAGTCTAAAGATGTGCCTACAACATTTGTGAACTCGTCAAACATGTCATAAACTAGACATGCAACACTTTTAATGGTTTTGTAGTATTAAAATACTGTATACTCTTTTAATATTTGGACATTATTACTTTATAATTATTCTATGTTAATCAAACTTAAGATAATCTAGGAAAACACATTAACTTGCTCAATAAACGCATAGTGCGTAACGAAATGTTTTTTTTCTTTTCAGAGAGGATATCTTCTAATAACATGTGACAAATGTAATATTCAATTACATCAAGATAGCTATCAGTTTCATTTGAGAACTAACATTAATAAAATAAATTGTATCTTGAAAACTGAACTAGAAAATGTAGATATCATAGCAACAGCCTTCAAAAATAGAATAGTAACGTATAAAGTAAATCCACGAAATGAAAAAAACAGCTTAACACCTGAAGAGTTTCTCTGTGATATTAAAGAAGTTGTTATGCAATTGGTAACCCCATCATTAGAAAAACATGTATCAATTAAAGTAAACTTTGAATTATTTTTAAATTTTGTATTACCTAAGACAGATAGCTTGCAGCTAAAATCGTTCGTTTGTAAGTATGAAGCTGTATTCAGTAACACAGACCTTAATGAAATATATACAAAAGTTATTCATAACTTACAACAACGGTTAATAGAATTTGAGCACTGTGAATCTGGATGGACATTCCAATCTCTAGGGCACTTAGAGTTAAATATCAATAAATATTGTCCATTGAGAGGCGGGTCATATTTAGAGTTACCTGATGTTATAAAATGGACTAAAAGCTGTATAAACATAAAAAATAATGATGATCATTGTTTTGTTTGGTGTATAGTAGCAGCACTGTTTCCACGTAAAACTAGTGTGAATAGAACAAGATCATATCCATATTTTAAATCCGTATTGAATGTTAAGGGAATGAACTTTCCACCTTCAAATAGCGATATCAAATTATTTGAAAAATGTAATCCTTCTATTAGCATAGGTGTATACGGATTAGATAACGAGAATAACATTACTGGACCTCTATATGTAATAGGTGAAAGGAAAATCAATCACGTGAACTTGCTATACATAGAAAAGGGGCAAAAAGGGCACTACTGCCTGATAAAGGATCTTGAACGCCTAGTTAAAAGACAAGTCACACGACATCATGGAAAAGCAAAATTATGTGAAAATTGTTTACAGTTTTTTACAACATTGAGTAAGTTTGAGTCACACAATTGTGCAAAAGTTTTAACTGTTTTACCAGAAGAAAACACAAAATTAACATTCAAAAATTTAGAAAACCAACAAAAACACAAGTTTGTGATATATGCAGACTTCGAAAGTATGTTGTGTGATCACCTTGAAGATAGCACTAAAAACAGTAAAATGTACAAACTTCATACTCCATCATGTTTTGCATATTATATTTGCTGATCATATAATCCAAGTCTAAATAAATATGTTACCTATAGAGGTCCAGATTTTGTGGAAGTATTCATAAAACGGGTATTTTCAGATGCAATGTTCATTCAATCAAAACTCCGTATCAACAAATCGATGACTCCATTAAGCAGTCAACAACAAGAAGATCATTTTAATGCGACTGTGTGTCATATCTGTAGAAAATCATTTACAGATAATGATAAAGTGCACGATCATGATCACATCACCTCAGAATATCGAGGAGCGGCTCACTCAAATTGTAATTTGCTGTATAAAACTAAAGAATTCATTCCTGTTATATTTCACAATCTGACTAATTACGACTCACATTTATTTATTGAAGAATTGATGAAATATGAGGGTGATACTCATATCATACCCAAAACCAAAGAAAAATATATTGCAATCACTAAATACTTCAAATTATCTGCTAAGGAAACACCTAAAATCAAATTTATAGATTCTTTTCAGTTTCTCAGCTCCAGTTTAGATAACTTAAGCAAAAGTTTATCCTCAAATGATTACCATCATTTGGCTCAAGAATTCAAGAACAAACAACAGTTTGAATTAATCAAAGAAAAGGGAGTTTACCCCTACGATTACATGTATTCCTGGTCAAAATTTGATGAAACTTGTTTACTGACCAAAAAACAGTTTTATAATAGCTTATTATCAGAACATATTACTGATAATGAGTACTTCAGAGCGCAAAAAATTTGGGATATATTTAATATACATTCTCTTGGAGAGTACACTGACTTGTATCTCAAAAGTGATGTTTTACTTTTATGTGACATCTTTGAGAAATTCAGAAATTGTAGTTTATATTACTACAGATTAGATCCTGTTTACTATGTATCTTCACCAGGATTGAGCTGGGATGCTATGTTGTTGTATACGGGTGTTCAACTTGAACTGATAAGTGATATAGACATCTACCAACTAATGGAGAAGGGAATTCGTGGAGGCTTAGCACAGTGCTCATTAAGGCATGCTACAGCCAACAACAAATATACCCCTAATTATAACAGTAAAAAGGAATCAAATTATCTCATATATCTTGATTGCAATAACTTGTATGGTTACGCAATGATGAAAAAAATGCCAATATCCGAATTTTGCTTTTTATCTGAGACTGATATAGCAAAATTCAATGTGAGTGATATATCTGATAATGATAATTATGGATATATTTTAGAAGTAGATTTGGTTTACCCTGATCAATTACATAAATCTCATAGTGACCTTCCATTTGCTCCAGAGAAATTCATATTTACATAATTCATAATTCATATTCACCGGGAGGAAAGTCAGAAAAGTTATAAAGTTATAAAAGATAGCTAATTTATATGATAAGTTCAACTATGTCATACATTATGTACATTTAAAAGAATGCTTAAAACATGGCTTAAAATTAAGCAAAATTTACCAAATCGTAAGATTTAGACAAGAAAGTTATCTGAAAATATATATTGATTTGAATACTCGGTTGCGACAAGCATCCACATCAGCTTTTGAAAAAGACTTTTTCAAACTTCTAAATAATTGGAAAGACCATTGAAAATAAGAGAAAACAGGTTGATGTGAGATTGATTACTACTTGGAGAGATAATAAGAACAAAACTAATAAAAAAAATGGAGCTGAGAAACGAATCGCCAAACCTAACTTAGAAAGCATTGCTATCTTCTCAGAAAACTTTGTAGCTATACAGCTTAGTAAGGAAAAAGTTGTATTGGATAGGCCAATATATATTGGATTTACAGTATTAGAATATGCCAAACAACACATTTATCAATTTCATTATGATTTTATACAACTTGAGTACAAAGACAAAGCTAAATTATGCTATACTGATACTGACAGCCTTTTGTATTCAATATATACACACTATTTGTACAGAGATATGAAAGAAAACATGTCAGTATACGATACAAGTAATTTTAAAAATGACAATACTTATAGCATCACAAAGCAAAATGAAAAAGTTCCAGGTCTGCTCAAAGATGAAATGGGAGGTGACATTATAACTGAATTTATAGGTTTAAGAGCTAAACTGTATTATATTCAGACTGAAAAATGTCTAATTAAGAAAGCGAATGGTGTTTCTAAGTCAGTTACAAAGCAAATAACTTCTTCTCAATATAGGGATACATTAACTCGAAATATTGACCTGAAATGTAAAATGAATATTATAAGATCAATGAAACATGTTTTATATTCACAGAGAATCAATAAGCTCGTTTTGAACAGAGATGATGATAAAAGACAAATAATGACGAATCAGGTGACAACATTACCATGGGGTCATTGTGATTCACTTATGTAAAACTGAACAGATTAAATCTAAATGTATTCTAGACGATAGTTTTGCTTGAGTTAAATGCAGAGCAGTACATACAATCTTCTACGTTAAACTCTGCATTTCACTTACATGCTAACTAAATGCTGTATTCTTGTATCTTATCATTTGTAACTGTGTATATCATTATATTGATTATATCAAATAAATATTTTATATGAATGTATAAACATTATTCAATTTTTCAAACCCTAAATAAACATAAAATTTTTAGGGAAGTGGTATAAATAGACCTAACTGAACAAGAATGTTTTAGATAACGATATGAAGTTGATAAAATAAGGACTGGATTTAGAGGTTATTGATATTAATATTGGGTCAGATTCTCAAAAATGTGCAAGACATAGCGAGCTTTTACCAAATACAATTCGTTGTATCATATGTGGTCCATCTGATTGCGGTAAAACAAATGTGATGCTTAGTTTATTACTTCATCGCAATGGTCTAAAATTTAAAAATATATACCTTTATTCTAAGACTACATTTCAACCAAAGTATCAATTCTTATGCGAGATCTTCAAAAGGATTCCAGAAATCAAATTTTATGTGTTTAATGATGATAAGGATGTCCTTCACCCAATCGATGCATTGTGTAATTCTATAGTAATATTTGATGATGTGGTCTGTGAAAAACAAACTAATATACGTAATTATTTTTGTATGGGGCGTCATAAATCAATAGACTCATTTTATTTATCACAAACATACTCGAAAGTTCCAAAACAGTTGTTAAGGGATAATGCAAATTTATTAATCGTTTTTAAACAAGATGTTACAAACTTGCGACATGTATATGATGAACATGTGAATGGTGACATGTCTTGGTATGCATTCAAAGCCTTATGCAAAACAATTTGGAAACAACCACATCAGTTCTTAGACATCAACGCAGATTGTTCAGTTCAAAAGGGAAGATATAGAAAAGGATTTGATGTTTTTATTACATTAGATAAGTGATCTACTTAAAAAGCTAACTTTTCAATAATTATGTCATTGTTAGTCAAACGTTCGATAAAAGCACACCGAGGAATCAAACTGTCTATCTTCATAAAAATGGAACAAACTCTGAAAGAAAAATTAATAAAATCTGTTGATTCTATCAAATCCAAAATGGAAGAAATGCGAAAAGCAGAAGATGAAACTGATATGGCAATGAAAAAGATTTTAAAATCGGTTTTAGAACCACTTCAGACCTTAATCACTCATAACAACTTCACTTGTAATAAAAAAAATACTTGTGCCAGGGAAAATGGAACAGAAAATACAAATATAACAAATTCTACGGAATTTGAAGATGCTGACAATAGTGAATTTTCTGATTCCAGTTTCATGCCAGATTATATAGAACAAACTAAAAATCCCTCTGATAGTAATAATTTAAACATGACAACCGATTTAAGGGAACTAAATAAAATTAACATACCATTTGGATTGAGAAATGAACAAAATCTATTATTTATGGGTAATTCTCTTGTCAAAATAACAAAATCAAATAACAGTAATGATTGTAATCACTATATTACTTTGAACGACAAACGGTTCGAATTAACTACTGGTGTGAGAGAGTTATTGTTACAAAGAAAACCAGATTTAACACTTGTTACAGATCGAGATAGACTTATTTATAAAGAAATGCTTCTTATCACTAACGCTCATAAAAGAGATTTTGATCCTCATGCGCAAATAAAAGGTAACAAAAGTACGAAGTATCTAAAAGTTGTTAAACCCCTTCTTTTAGAACCAGTTAATTCCATTAATGTGAATGAAGAATCCAAAAATATTCATAAAAGTCCTGTAAAAAGTACACAATTAGCTAAAAAAGGTGGTAGTTTACCAACATTAAAAAAATATAACCCAAATACTGATTTCATATACTAGGATGATGTTAATGAATTGGTTGATAGATCAAAAAAAAATATTGATTGCCTCTCGAGACGCTGGAAATAGTAACCATGACAATGAAATTCTATCTATTATTGAGGAGCTCACAGAAGCTGGAATCATAAGAGATTAAAAGTGATATTTTCGTTAACTTTTGTCAGTACACTAATAGAAACCGAAGATGAATGTTGAAAAGTTTGGACACCACATTCATAAGAATAAAAGGTTCAAATGTGACGTTTATCCAACAGAATACGTTTTGGATCTCACATATGATGGTCAATTTGATGCAAAAGATAAATTAATAAAAAACGTACAATTACCAAAAGATATTCAAGACTGTGCCACTAAAGGATACGTCGATAAGTTATCTGATGTATTTTTTAAAAGATTACATACTTTGGAGCTGTCATTCACTGAATTAAATAGAGTAATTGAAAACAATATTAAAATAAATGACAATAAGAAAAATAGAAAATGACTAAATCAGATGTTGTTAATGAAATACACCAAAATGCAAGAATACATTTTCCACGGCGAAGTGTCATTATGAAGGATATTGATGACCTATGGCAAGCTGATTTAATTGATATACAACCTTATAGTAAAGAAAATTCAAAAAATAAATATATACTTATCGTTATAGATACATTTTCAAAGTATGCTTGGGCAGTACCGCTAAAACGTAAAACAAAAGAGGAAGTGTACAATGGATTTGAGTCAATACTTTCACGAGGTCGTCAACCCTCTAACCTACAGACTGATTTAGGAACAGAGTTCTATAATGATAAATTAAATCGACTTATGAAAGCATTTTCAATCAATCATTACTCTACTTATTCAACTAAAAAAGCTTCAATCGTGGAAAGTTTAATAAGAACTATTAAGTCTAAATTATACAAAGAATTCAGTCTCAAAGGCAATTACAAGTGGGGCGATGGTACATTACATAAAATTATTCATTTGTATAATAACTCTTTACATCGAACTATGGGATGTAAGCCTGTTGACGTTACGGAACATAGTAAAAAAGTAATATTGGAGAGGTATTAGAGTAGCTAGATTACAACATATCAATATAATGGATAGGAGAATACAAAGATTTGCTATTGGAGATTTTGTGCGTATAAGTAAATATAAAGGAGTATTTGCTAAAGGCTATACACCAAATTGGTCTACAGAAATATTTCAAATTAGAAAAATCCAAAATACTGCTCCAATAACATATTTATTAGAGGACTCTAGACATCAAGCAATTCGAGGAGCATTTTATACCGAAGAACTACAAAAGACAAAACATCCTCAACTTTTACCTCATCGAAAAAATTTTGAAAAGAAAAAGTAATAAAATGTATGTTAAATGGTTAGGATTGTCATCGAGTGAAAACAGTTGGATTCAACAATGTGACATTTCTAAATAGTAAGTTATATAATGGATTATGCTAACATCTATACCAGTCATGTTTAGAACATGAAAGGATGCAGTCTTCATAATTGGATCATAAATAATTTACCATTTGAGTTCCATTTTCCTGGATACAATAATTGTAGCCCAGGAACTAGACTAAAAAAAAGACTTAAAAGAGGGCTAAAAGGAATCAATCCGTTGGATGAATATTGCAAAGAACACGATATAGCATACAACAGGTACTCTTCTCTAGAAGATAGACATAAAGCAGATATAAAATTAATGAAAATGGCTAAAATACGTTCTTCTGCAAACGATGCAACTATTGGTGAAAAAATAGCTGCTCATATAGTATATAAAGCAATGTAAGCTAAAGTGAGTACAGGAGCTGGGTGGAAAAGTCGCAAACAAAACAAAATCACTAAACGTGAAACTGGGTCAGAATTAAAAAATCACCTAAAGAATATTATAAAACATACAAAAAACACTTGTCGAATTTAAAACCTACCACTAAGAAAGCAGCAATTGAGCTAGCTATAGCTGCTGCTAAGGAATTTACTACAGGTGTTCCTATCAAAGTACCACGTATTATTCCAGTACCCAAAACTGGAGGTGTAATACCGCTAATACCAATTTTCGCGGGTTTGTCAGCTGTCGGAAGTTTGGCTGGTGGAGCATCTGGTATTGCAAAAGTTATCAACGAGTTTAAGGCTGCAAAAAAAACGACTTTTAGAATTCAAAAGGCACAACGAAAAAATGGAATCAGTTTGCATTGGAAAAGGTTTACAACTTAAAAGACATAGAAATGGTTTAAAAATTTATTTACCTTTTTTTTTTTTTTTTTTTATTTATTTACCAAATTGAGAAAAACATCTTAATTATATACATTTACATCACATAAACCACGGATGTTTGTGCGTGATGCTGGAATTCGTGCGAACAGGGTACAATAATTAATTATTAAATATTTTTTTACATTCTACATGGGTACATGGGCATTTCGTAATGTATCGTGCAGTTACGTTACATTACGAAATACCCAAGTTGTTTGTATTTATATAATAAGTTGTTTGTATTTGTGTATAATATATTAAAACAGTGAATAAGTTTATTTATCCATCTATCCATCAAAAGTCAGAGACGAGTAACTTTGGGACCGGATCGAACAGATGGAATGGATGGTGTTGATGAATGGTGTTGTTCCGAGGCTGCAGTAATAATGAAGAATTTTTTTAATTTGAATTTTAGTGTATTAGGGGTGAATGATGCTTTAAGTTCGGTAGGCAGGCTGTTCATCAGTCGTGGTATGATAAATTGAGTAGTTCGCTCACCATAGTAATTTCGTGCTCTAACCGTCACTAGTTCGTTATTTGTCACCTTGCGAGTCTGGATGCTATGTGAATGGGAGACAGTTTTGAGTGTATGGATGTCAGCATATTGTTCTTTGATTATATTATATTTAACTTTAGTGTGAATTGGTAACATGTTGCAGTGATTGAATAAACCATTATAATCAACCGAGTAGTTTAATTTTGCTTGTGGTGATATTAGTTTTAGAATTTTTAATTGTAGTTTATATATATTGTCTAAGTATGTATTAAAAGTGCGTCCATAACTAGACAGTCCATATGACACTATTGACTCTGCAAGAGCGTTATATAATAGTATCCTGGTTGAGAATGGTATTCGGTTCTTTATTATATACATCGTTGCCAGGAACGCGCGTAGTTTTTTGTATACTCTGTCAATGTGTTCTCCCCAGTTAAAGTGTTTGTCTATCACGAGACCCAGGTAGACGTGTGAGTCAACCCATTGTATTTGTTCACACGTGCACCCGGCTCCCGCGATAGTAGTTCCGCTATGTTGGCAACTGTGCGAGTGGGCGATCAGGTGATTTTTCGGTTGGCCTTTGAGGTATGGTGATCTTATGTGAATTACTTTAGTTTTTTGAGCATTCAAAACGAGGCCAACGTCATGGCACGGATGTCAAAGTCCGCTTGCAGGTCTCTCATAGCGATATTAATATCGCTATGAGAGACTATGAGGCATGTGTCGTCGGCAAATTGGTATGATGTGCTGTGTGAGGTGATGTTGGGCATGTCATTTACGTAGGCCAGGAAGTGAAGTGGGCCGAGTACGGAACCCTGGGCAGTGCCTTCGGTTACCAGGAGTGGGTCGCTAAGGGTGTTGTCAATTTTGACCCGTATATGACGGTTGCGCAAGTAGTCTGAACACCACTTCAACAGAGGACCCCTTATACCACTAGCGTCGAGCCTGTTCACTGACTCATCATGTTTAAGTGTATCAAAGGCACGAGAAAAGTCAATGAACAGTGCTAGTACGTGTGTCCTATTATCTAGTCGCTGGTTGATGTCGTCGGTGAATTTGGACAGTAAGGAAGTAGTGCTTTTTCCCGGCTGGAAGCCATACTGTGTACTGTTAATCACTTTGTTCTCGCTATAGAATGAATGTATTTGCTGGCATATGTACTTCTCAACTATCTTATCGATTGACGACAACAATGTGATTGGACGATAGCTAGTGGGGTCCTTATGGCTTCCCTTCTTGTATACCGGCCTGATACAGCCATCCTTCAGCTGATTTGGATATGAGCCCGTTAAAATACTTGTGTTGATAAGGTTGGATAATGCAGTACAAACTTTATCACCTATTCTTTTTAGGTCTAGCGTTCTTATTCCGTCTAGGCCAGGGGCTTTATGAATATTGAGGTTATTAATAATTTTCAAAATGTTGCGGCTGGTTGCTTTTTGGAACCTTAAACTAACTTGTGTGTGTGTTTGGTGTGAGTAATCATTCAGTAATTTGGTTTGACACTTAGGAATTATTTTTTTAACCGAATTGCTAAATTCATTGACAAATAAGTTACTGATATGTTGAGTCGAATTAATAATATTATCATTGAATGCGTTCAGAATTACTTGGTCTATGGATTTTTGTTTTCTACCACTGATTGAGTTAATTATTTGCCAGATTTTTCTTATGTCACCGGTGTTTTGTTTAATTTCGTCTTGATAGTAGTTATTTCTTGCAAGTTCTATCACTTTATTACATTTATTTCGTAGTTGGGTGTATTGTAGACGTGTTACAGAATCAGTTGTGTCCTTTTTCCAGTTGGTAAATAGTGAGTCTCTTCGTTCACATAACTTAGTTAAATTTTTAGTTATCCATGGTACATTGCGGTTGGTTAATTTTGTAGCTTTGATTGTTTTAAGCGATTTTTGGTAGGCATTGGAAAAATTAGATTTAATATAAGAGTAAATCTCATGCGGGCATTTCATGGTATTTGTATAATTCCAGTCGATGTTTTCAAGTTCCTGGGTGAGTATCTTGTGATTGTGTATCGATACCTGTTTTCGAGGTATGTCTCGCGAGTTGGCTGCACTGCTGCCGCCTGTGAGAGTGAGCGCTGTGACTCGATGGTCCGCTAGTACCGTACCGATAGCCGCCGTGTGTGGGTCAAACGAGGGAGCGCGAATTAATATATGGTCAATGCATGACCTAGTTATGGTATTTTTTCTTTTCTCAATAAGTGTGTAGTCGCTAATTCCGCTCGCTAACCCACACCCGGCTAACATGTTTAAATACTCGTCTCTGGCTGATGTGGGGGTTCTGAGGTCAATATTCATGTCTCCGACTATTATTACATTATTTTGGTGAAGAGTGTTACGAATGATTTGGTTAAACTCAGTGATAAAACTAGATTTGTTCAATCTCGGTGGTCTATATATTGCACAAACAGCTATGGTGTGGTTAGATTCCGTCTTAAGGATTCCGGAAATACATTCAAAATAAATAGTTTTTGTCATTAGAGGTGTAAATTTTAGGTTTTGTTTTACATATATTACTATGCCTCCACCTTTTCGCGAATTACGTAACTGTGGGTGCATCGTATAGCCATCAATACTAAACAATTTACATATTTCTTGTGATATATTGACCTCAGTGACTGCTATTATGTCTATTGGATGAATACTATTGTGTATGGTTTGTAGCAATTTAGGGAAGTTTTTTATTGTTGAACGTATGTTAACATGAATACAGGTAAGGTTATAATTACTATTTGGCTGTGATATTATACTGTAATATGCGTTGATATCAGGACAATTAAAGCATTCATTTATATTATTGACTTGTTCACACATTTTTAGGTAGGGAAATTAAATACAAAGTTTTAAATACCTACTTGGCTGTACATATTTACTTGATCAACGCATCTATATCCGACGTTTTTCTAATTATATATACTTTACTCTTGTCCGACTTTCTTACACGGATATTGCCAAACTTGAACCAGATATACTTGTAGGATGATTTGAGCTGGTCTCGGATTGTCCACAGCAGTTTTTTGATTTCCGGGGTGAGCGCCTCGCGTGCTACGATCTTCAGGTCGGCCAGCTCGCGGGGCAGCGATGGCAGCAGTTCGCCCAGGGGCAGCTCGCTGTCTCTGCTGGCGGTGATCCACAGGTCCCTTTCTTTCTCGTTCCGCAGCTGCAGCCGGATGGCGCCGGGTTTCGCCTGGCTGCCGTTGAGCCGCCGGATATTTTCCACTTCGTTGTAGTTCAGGTCGAGTTTGGTAGCGATTGCTTTAATTACTTCTGGTTCTTTTAATTTTATATCCTCACTTTTCGGCACACCAAAGATTTCTACACTACTCGAGAGCAAGCTCTGGTTGAGGTTTGTCACTTGTTGTTCAAGCGCAGAGATCTTCAGCTCAAGATTCTCATTTTTGTTGGCCAGGTTGATATTTTGGTTCTCAAGTTTTTTTTATTTTTACTGAGTGTTCCTTAATGGTGGTCTCTATATTCGTCACTTGATCACTTATGAAGCTCAGTGACTCCCGGAATCCATCCAGCTCTTCCCTGAGCAGTTTGCGCATTTCCTTGTTGATGTCCTGGATGAGCTTTTTCGCGTCGACGGTCACCGGGTCAGTTGTTGACTTGGTCGGTTCCTCGTCCGTGTCCTCAAACTCATCGTCGGGAACGAAGAAGGAAGAGCGCTTTGGGGAGCTCCGTAGACAGTCTTTGCAGCTCCATTCTAGGCCGTTGTTGATTGAGCGGAGGGCAGTCAGCTGTTTAGCTGATATTTTAGCACATTCTATTTTAGCATGCACAACCTTATCACACCTGCTACATTCAAGGCCCGGCGATTTTTTGGTGATGTTCTTTTTGCATGTAAAACACTTAGACATGATTATTGATTTCGGGGGGTAGTACACAAACAAACACGAGTAACGAACGACACTTGTTCACTTGATGAGTACCGAACGCAGATTGAGTACCGAACGCAGATTGACCTGAAAACTATACTAAAAAAAACTAATACGCAGGCTACCCAAACGAGCTCTTACTAATATCGACATAATAAAGCATGCGAAATATATTCCATATTTTCGAGGAGTGTTTATGAGAGATTAGTTACCCAAATTTCCTCTTTCAAAAGAATGCGGTATAATGAATTTAGATAGTTCTCAAAATTTAGGCTCACATTGGGTAGCCTATGTAAAGCTTAATAATTATATTGAATATTTTGATAGTTATGGTAATTTAAAGCCACCAAAAGAATTTGTCAAGTATATTGGATCTGGTATACATTATAACCAGGAAAATATTCAGAAAGATTGTTATGGACGCCGGGCACGCAAGAAACAAGACTGCAAGCCGCGACACTGTCCTGCTCCAACCGGCTAGCACTGTCTCGCTCGCGCTATGATCGCACCGCCGCGACTAGTTAAGCTAGCATAAGCCTGTATATAAGTAGGAACATTTGTAATTTTGATTCGGAGTGTTTCGACCGTCGCGCACATGGACCTATAGTGATCGCCGTTCCACCGCAGTTCGCACGCCACTTCGTAGAAAGCAGACGTGCGCAACACGCGCCCGTGCGCGTCGCGACTTCGCCGTCGCGAGTGAGCTGCACGGAGGGGATTATCTGCTAGGAACGGACGCCGGCTTCGCCTAAGGTCGTGCCTGGTAGGTACCCTTTCGGGCAGCCAACTCGTCCATAGCCCGCCGCTATGGACGAGCCTAAAAGCCCTTCTAAGGGCTACAGTGTCAGTGAAAGTGTCAGTGTCAGTGAAAATGACCGCCAAGCCGATGTGACAGGCAGCCCGCCGCTGGGGATCACCCCGCGCCGTAGTCGCCTCACCACATCGGCATCCCTGGACCGCCTGCTCCCCGTCTCAACGTCGACGGAACATGGGTCCCCATTGGTGCGCCGTCCGGTTTCGCCGAGAGCGGAGCTTGAGTTGGACGGATTATATTTAATCCGGGCCGCTCAAGCCAAACTGTTCTCGCCGGGACTGTTACGCGCCATGGAGGCTATAATATAATAATAAGGATTTTTTCTTTAAATCATTATTCATAAGGGTCATATCATTATTTATGCTTCCTGTACTGTTACTGCGTCAACATAGGCATCAACTTACTCGTCACCAAATTTGGATCCTAAGATCTCAATAATGCTGATCTGACTGATGCATCTTTGGCTCATCTTAATTCTACACACATCGCTTTCATTCTTTCTCGTAATTTCGTGCTGAATTATAGTGACAAAGTTTTATGGAAACCGATCATCATGTAAGTACCTTTACCTTTTTATTTCCGTTTTTCAGTTAATGTAACTTAATTCACTAACTGGAAAAATGTTTCTTTGATCGTTTATATTCCTGAGTACTCTAGTTTTTGGGAACTTGCGTTTCAAGGGTATACTGAGAAATATGATGCATTTATACATATAACTCATAGCTCCGTGAGCTGTAACTTTGTTTACTCTTTTTAACCTTGTTAGTGTAAAGGATTACAGACAGACTGACTGATAGAGGGACCAACGCATTTTTGATCAATTACGAAACAGGAGGTTTTGTTTGATAGAGAAATTAAACGTTTCTTTGGGAACTGATGTTTCTTAGAATAAAGGTTTTGAGAACTGATAGATGAGAATAGGTATTCTCAAACATTTAGTTATTACTACTGTATTACTGTACTACATCATATTACAGACAAATGGATTATTTTATTTTTTCACATTACAGGTCTAAGAATATGTTTTTATCATCGGACTCTGACTCTGACTCTTCATCATCAAGCTCGTCAAGTTCGTCGAGTGCTAACTCACACTCATCGGGAGGACGTGCAACGAACAAACCCAATCAGATGACGAACGTGCCCCTACCTGTTGCCAAACCCTTGGCTCCAAATGCGTTGCCTGAGCCTACTGCATCCACTTCTAATCAAGAGAACGTTGCGGTGAAGCAGACTCGGAAACGGAAACGAGTTCCCACCAAGAAAGATCAGAAAAGGTAAACTTAGATTAAATTCATGCTTTAATAAGAATGTTTAAATAATATAACCATAAACCATAATAAGTGTTGTTGTAGGTATTGAAACTTTAGAAAGCGATTTTGCTATCCCTCAGATAAACACACATAGTATTTATTAGACACAAGTTAAAAATAAAGGCTGTAAAAGAAAATCGGTTAGGAAATCAATCACCTAGAAGGAGTAAATGAGCATTAAAAATAAGTTATAATCTGATGAAGATATTATTAAATTTTTAGGTCTCAGGAGGATTTGAAGTCAGCTGAATCTGGAACTTCAAATAAGGCAGCAGTTGAAGTAGAACCTGTAGCGGATGAAAAAAAGAAAGAAAAGTGAGTATATTTTTCTTTTTACATGTTATTAAGTATATTATAGAGCAAGTATTACAGATTTTAAATCTTGAGTAGGATGAGAGTACCTTACGGGTAATTAAAACCCGTTTCACCGGTTAGAAGACCTATATGTCTGTCAAAAACAATTTCTGAAACGAATTGCTCCTAACTTGTATTACTATTCGGGTGAACCTATCTCTAGATTTAACTTTGCTAAGATAATCTAGGATAAAAGAAAACAGTATACTAATATTATTGTGCTCTAAACAGGAACTCGAAAAAAGGCAAGAAAGCAAAACGGATGACCGCCACTGATCTGCTTGGTGGTGAGAGCGACGAAGATGAAGACTGGAAGAAGAAGAATGGTAATGGCTGCGATTTAAGTTCATATCTTTATCGTCGGGTGGCCAAAGGTTATACAAAACAATTTAAAAATGATCAAGAGGGGTCCCAATACATAGATCTGAAAGTTTACAACTGTAAGGAATTGGATAAAGTAAAGCCGAAACAAAGATAGCGTAAGTCAATATTGACTTTGAAAACTAAATCATCAGACAATACGCCAGCTTGGAACTGTCTGGTTCAATTTTTGAAGGAAATAAAGTTACAGTCTAAAGATGTGCCTACAACATTTGTGAACTCGTCAAACATGTCATAAACTAGACATGCAACACTTTTAATGGTTTTGTAGTATTAAAATACTGTATACTCTTTTAATATTTGGACATTATTACTTTATAATTATTCTATGTTAATCAAACTTAAGATAATCTAGGAAAACACATTAACTTGCTCAATAAACGCATAGTGCGTAACGAAATGTTTTTTTTCTTTTCAGAGAGGATATCTTCTAATAACATGTGACAAATGTAATATTCAATTACATCAAGATAGCTATCAGTTTCATTTGAGAACTAACATTAATAAAATAAATTGTATCTTGAAAACTGAACTAGAAAATGTAGATATCATAGCAACAGCCTTCAAAAATAGAATAGTAACGTATAAAGTAAATCCACGAAATGAAAAAAACAGCTTAACACCTGAAGAGTTTCTCTGTGATATTAAAGAAGTTGTTATGCAATTGGTAACCCCATCATTAGAAAAACATGTATCAATTAAAGTAAACTTTGAATTATTTTTAAATTTTGTATTACCTAAGACAGATAGCTTGCAGCTAAAATCGTTCGTTTGTAAGTATGAAGCTGTATTCAGTAACACAGACCTTAATGAAATATATACAAAAGTTATTCATAACTTACAACAACGGTTAATAGAATTTGAGCACTGTGAATCTGGATGGACATTCCAATCTCTAGGGCACTTAGAGTTAAATATCAATAAATATTGTCCATTGAGAGGCGGGTCATATTTAGAGTTACCTGATGTTATAAAATGGACTAAAAGCTGTATAAACATAAAAAATAATGATGATCATTGTTTTGTTTGGTGTATAGTAGCAGCACTGTTTCCACGTAAAACTAGTGTGAATAGAACAAGATCATATCCATATTTTAAATCCGTATTGAATGTTAAGGGAATGAACTTTCCACCTTCAAATAGCGATATCAAATTATTTGAAAAATGTAATCCTTCTATTAGCATAGGTGTATACGGATTAGATAACGAGAATAACATTACTGGACCTCTATATGTAATAGGTGAAAGGAAAATCAATCACGTGAACTTGCTATACATAGAAAAGGGGCAAAAAGGGCACTACTGCCTGATAAAGGATCTTGAACGCCTAGTTAAAAGACAAGTCACACGACATCATGGAAAAGCAAAATTATGTGAAAATTGTTTACAGTTTTTTACAACATTGAGTAAGTTTGAGTCACACAATTGTGCAAAAGTTTTAACTGTTTTACCAGAAGAAAACACAAAATTAACATTCAAAAATTTAGAAAACCAACAAAAACACAAGTTTGTGATATATGCAGACTTCGAAAGTATGTTGTGTGATCACCTTGAAGATAGCACTAAAAACAGTAAAATGTACAAACTTCATACTCCATCATGTTTTGCATATTATATTTGCTGATCATATAATCCAAGTCTAAATAAATATGTTACCTATAGAGGTCCAGATTTTGTGGAAGTATTCATAAAACGGGTATTTTCAGATGCAATGTTCATTCAATCAAAACTCCGTATCAACAAATCGATGACTCCATTAAGCAGTCAACAACAAGAAGATCATTTTAATGCGACTGTGTGTCATATCTGTAGAAAATCATTTACAGATAATGATAAAGTGCACGATCATGATCACATCACCTCAGAATATCGAGGAGCGGCTCACTCAAATTGTAATTTGCTGTATAAAACTAAAGAATTCATTCCTGTTATATTTCACAATCTGACTAATTACGACTCACATTTATTTATTGAAGAATTGATGAAATATGAGGGTGATACTCATATCATACCCAAAACCAAAGAAAAATATATTGCAATCACTAAATACTTCAAATTATCTGCTAAGGAAACACCTAAAATCAAATTTATAGATTCTTTTCAGTTTCTCAGCTCCAGTTTAGATAACTTAAGCAAAAGTTTATCCTCAAATGATTACCATCATTTGGCTCAAGAATTCAAGAACAAACAACAGTTTGAATTAATCAAAGAAAAGGGAGTTTACCCCTACGATTACATGTATTCCTGGTCAAAATTTGATGAAACTTGTTTACTGACCAAAAAACAGTTTTATAATAGCTTATTATCAGAACATATTACTGATAATGAGTACTTCAGAGCGCAAAAAATTTGGGATATATTTAATATACATTCTCTTGGAGAGTACACTGACTTGTATCTCAAAAGTGATGTTTTACTTTTATGTGACATCTTTGAGAAATTCAGAAATTGTAGTTTATATTACTACAGATTAGATCCTGTTTACTATGTATCTTCACCAGGATTGAGCTGGGATGCTATGTTGTTGTATACGGGTGTTCAACTTGAACTGATAAGTGATATAGACATCTACCAACTAATGGAGAAGGGAATTCGTGGAGGCTTAGCACAGTGCTCATTAAGGCATGCTACAGCCAACAACAAATATACCCCTAATTATAACAGTAAAAAGGAATCAAATTATCTCATATATCTTGATTGCAATAACTTGTATGGTTACGCAATGATGAAAAAAATGCCAATATCCGAATTTTGCTTTTTATCTGAGACTGATATAGCAAAATTCAATGTGAGTGATATATCTGATAATGATAATTATGGATATATTTTAGAAGTAGATTTGGTTTACCCTGATCAATTACATAAATCTCATAGTGACCTTCCATTTGCTCCAGAGAAATTCATATTTACATAATTCATAATTCATATTCACCGGGAGGAAAGTCAGAAAAGTTATAAAGTTATAAAAGATAGCTAATTTATATGATAAGTTCAACTATGTCATACATTATGTACATTTAAAAGAATGCTTAAAACATGGCTTAAAATTAAGCAAAATTTATCAAATCGTAAGATTTAGACAAGAAAGTTATCTGAAAATATATATTGATTTGAATACTCGGTTGCGACAAGCATCCACATCAGCTTTTGAAAAAGACTTTTTCAAACTTCTAAATAATTGGAAAGACCATTGAAAATAAGAGAAAACAGGTTGATGTGAGATTGATTACTACTTGGAGAGATAATAAGAACAAAACTAATAAAAAAAATGGAGCTGAGAAACGAATCGCCAAACCTAACTTAGAAAGCATTGCTATCTTCTCAGAAAACTTTGTAGCTATACAGCTTAGTAAGGAAAAAGTTGTATTGGATAGGCCAATATATATTGGATTTACAGTATTAGAATATGCCAAACAACACATTTATCAATTTCATTATGATTTTATACAACTTGAGTACAAAGACAAAGCTAAATTATGCTATACTGATACTGACAGCCTTTTGTATTCAATATATACACACTATTTGTACAGAGATATGAAAGAAAACATGTCAGTATACGATACAAGTAATTTTAAAAATGACAATACTTATAGCATCACAAAGCAAAATGAAAAAGTTCCAGGTCTGCTCAAAGATGAAATGGGAGGTGACATTATAACTGAATTTATAGGTTTAAGAGCTAAACTGTATTATATTCAGACTGAAAAATGTCTAATTAAGAAAGCGAATGGTGTTTCTAAGTCAGTTACAAAGCAAATAACTTCTTCTCAATATAGGGATACATTAACTCGAAATATTGACCTGAAATGTAAAATGAATATTATAAGATCAATGAAACATGTTTTATATTCACAGAGAATCAATAAGCTCGTTTTGAACAGAGATGATGATAAAAGACAAATAATGACAAATCAGGTGACAACATTACCATGGGGTCATTGTGATTCACTTATGTAAAACTGAACAGATTAAATCTAAATGTATTCTAGACGATAGTTTTGCTTGAGTTAAATGCAGAGCAGTACATACAATCTTCTACGTTAAACTCTGCATTTCACTTACATGCTAACTAAATGCTGTATTCTTGTATCTTATCATTTGTAACTGTGTATATCATTATATTGATTATATCAAATAAATATTTTATATGAATGTATAAACATTATTCAATTTTTCAAACCCTAAATAAACATAAAATTTTTAGGGAAGTGGTATAAATAGACCTAACTGAACAAGAATGTTTTAGATAACGATATGAAGTTGATAAAACAAGGACTGGATTTAGAGGTTATTGATATTAATATTGGGTCAGATTCTCAAAAATGTGCAAGACATAGCGAGCTTTTACCAAATACAATTCGTTGTATCATATGTGGTCCATCTAATTGCGGTAAAACAAATGTGATGCTTAGTTTATTACTTCATCGCAATGGTCTAAAATTTAAAAATATATACCTTTATTCTAAGACTACATTTCAACCAAAGTATCAATTCTTATGCGAGATCTTCAAAAGGATTCCAGAAATCAAATTTTATGTGTTTAATGATGATAAGGATGTCCTTCACCCAATCGATGCATTGTGTAATTCTATAGTAATATTTGATGATGTGGTCTGTGAAAAACAAACTAATATACGTAATTATTTTTGTATGGGGCGTCATAAATCAATAGACTCATTTTATTTATCACAAACATACTCGAAAGTTCCAAAACAGTTGTTAAGGGATAATGCAAATTTATTAATCGTTTTTAAACAAGATGATACAAACTTGCGACATGTATATGATGAACATGTGAATGGTGACATTTCTTGGTATGCATTCAAAGCCTTATGCAAAACAATTTGGAAACAACCACATCAGTTCTTAGACATCAACGCAGATTGTTCAGTTCAAAAGGGAAGATATAGAAAAGGATTTGATGTTTTTATTACATTAGATAAGTGATCTACTTAAAAAGCTTACTTTTCAATAATTATGTCATTGTTAGTCAAACGTTCGATAAAAGCACACCGAGGAATCAAACTGTCTATCTTCATAAAAATGGAACAAACTCTGAAAGAAAAATTAATAAAATCTGTTGATTCTATCAAATCCAAAATGGAAGAAATGCGAAAAGCAGAAGATGAAACTGATATATCAATGAAAAAGATTTTAAAATCGGTTACATTATAACTGAATTTATAGGTTTAAGAGCTAAGCTGTATTGTATTCAGACTGAAAAATGTCTAATTAAGAAAGCGAAGGGTGTTTCTAAGTCAGTTACAAAGCAAATAACTTCTTCTCAATATAGGGATACATTAACTCGAAATATTGACCTGAAATGTAAAATGAATATTATAAGATCAATGAAACATGTTTTATATTCACAGAGAATCAATAAGCTCGTTTTGAACAGAGATGATGATAAAAGACAAATAATGACGAATCAGGTGACAACATTACCATGGGGTCATTGTGATTCACTTATGTAAAACTGAACAGATTAAATCTAAATGTATTCTAGACGATAGTTTTGCTTGAGTTAAATGCAGAGCAGTACATACAATCTTCTACGTTAAACTCTGCATTTCACCTACATGCTAACTAAATGCTGTATTCTTGTATCTTATCATTTGTAACTGTGTATATCATTATATTGATTATATCAAATAAATATTTTATATGAATGTATAAACATTATTCAATTTTTCAAACCCTAAATAAACATAAAATTTTTAGGGAAGTGGTATAAATAGACCTAACTGAACAAGAATGTTTTAGATAACGATATGAAGTTGATAAAATAAGGACTGGATTTAGAGGTTATTGATATTAATATTGGGTCAGATTCTCAAAAATGTGCAAGACATAGCGAGCTTTTACCAAATACAATTCGTTGTATCATATGTGGTCCATCTAATTGCGGTAAAACAAATGTGATGCTTAGTTTATTACTTCATCGCAATGGTCTAAAATTTAAAAATATATACCTTTATTCTAAGACTACATTTCAACCAAAGTATCAATTCTTATGCGAGATCTTCAAAAGGATTCCAGAAATCAAATTTTATGTGTTTAATGATGATAAGGATGTCCTTCACCCAATCGATGCATTGTGTAATTCTATAGTAATATTTGATGATGTGGTCTGTGAAAAACAAACTAATATACGTAATTATTTTTGTATGGGGCGTCATAAATCAATAGACTCATTTTATTTATCACAAACATACTCGAAAGTTCCAAAACAGTTGTTAAGGGATAATGCAAATTTATTAATCGTTTTTAAACAAGATGTTACAAACTTGCGACATGTATATGATGAACATGTGAATGGTGACATGTCTTGGTATGCATTCAAAGCCTTATGCAAAACAATTTGGAAACAACCACATCAGTTCTTAGACATCAACGCAGATTGTTCAGTTCAAAAGGGAAGATATAGAAAAGGATTTGATGTTTTTATTACATTAGATAAGTGATCTACTTAAAAAGCTTACTTTTCAATAATTATGTCATTGTTAGTCAAACGTTCGATAAAAGCACACCGAGGAATCAAACTGTCTATCTTCATAAAAATGGAACAAACTCTGAAAGAAAAATTAATAAAATCTGTTGATTCTATCAAATCCAAAATGGAAGAAATGCGAAAAGCAGAAGATGAAACTGATATGGCAATGAAAAAGATTTTAAAATCGGTTTTAGAACCACTTCAGACCTTAATCACTCATAACAACTTCACTTGTAATAAAAAAAATACTTGTGCCAGGGAAAATGGAACAGAAAATACAAATATAACAAATTCTACGGAATTTGAAGATGCTGACAATAGTGAATTTTCTGATTCCAGTTTCATGCCAGATTATATAGAACAAACTAAAAATCCCTCTGATAGTAATAATTTAAACATGACAACCGATTTAAGGGAACTAAATAAAATTAACATACCATTTGGATTGAGAAATGAACAAAATCTATTATTTATGGGTAATTCTCTTGTCAAAATAACAAAATCAAATAACAGTAATGATTGTAATCACTATATTACTTTGAACGACAAACGGTTCGAATTAACTACTGGTGTGAGAGAGTTATTGTTACAAAGAAAACCAGATTTAACACTTGTTACAGATCGAGATAGACTTATTTATAAAGAAATGCTTCTTATCACTAACGCTCATAAAAGAGATTTTGATCCTCATGCGCAAATAAAAGGTAACAAAAGTACGAAGTATCTAAAAGTTGTTAAACCCCTTCTTTTAGAACCAGTTAATTCCATTAATGTGAATGAAGAATCCAAAAATATTCATAAAAGTCCTGTAAAAAGTACACAATTAGCTAAAAAAGGTGGTAGTTTACCAACATTAAAAAAATATAACCCAAATACTGATTTCATATACTAGGATGATGTTAATGAATTGGTTGATAGATTAAAAATATTGATTGCCTCTCGAGACGCTGGAAATAGTAACCATGACAATGAAATTCTATCTATTATTGAGGAGCTCACAGAAGCTGGAATCATAAGAGATTAAAAGTGATATTTTCGTTAACTTTTGTCAGTACACTAATAGAAACCGAAGATGAATGTTGAAAAGTTTGGACACCACATTCATAAGAATAAAAGGTTCAAATGTGACGTTTATCCAACAGAATACGTTTTGGATCTCACATATGATGGTCAATTTGATGCAAAAGATAAATTAATAAAAAACGTACAATTACCAAAAGATATTCAAGACTGTGCCACTAAAGGATACGTCGATAAGTTATCTGATGTATTTTTTAAAAGATTACATACTTTGGAGCTGTCATTCACTGAATTAAATAGAGTAATTGAAAACAATATTAAAATAAATGACAATAAGAAAAATAGAAAATGACTAAATCAGATGTTGTTAATGAAATACACCAAAATGCAAGAATACATTTTCCACGGCGAAGTGTCATTATGAAGGATATTGATGACCTATGGCAAGCTGATTTAATTGATATACAACCTTATAGTAAAGAAAATTCAAAAAATAAATATATACTTATCGTTATAGATACATTTTCAAAGTATGCTTGGGCAGTACCGCTAAAACGTAAAACAAAAGAGGAAGTGTACAATGGATTTGAGTCAATACTTTCACGAGGTCGTCAACCCTCTAACCTACAGACTGATTTAGGAACAGAGTTCTATAATGATAAATTAAATCGACTTATGAAAGCATTTTCAATCAATCATTACTCTACTTATTCAACTAAAAAAGCTTCAATCGTGGAAAGTTTAATAAGAACTATTAAGTCTAAATTATACAAAGAATTCAGTCTCAAAGGCAATTACAAGTGGGGCGATGGTACATTACATAAAATTATTCATTTGTATAATAACTCTTTACATCGAACTATGGGATGTAAGCCTGTTGACGTTACGGAACATAGTAAAAAAGTAATATTGGAGAGGTATTAGAGTAGCTAGATTACAACATATCAATATAATGGATAGGAGAATACAAAGATTTGCTATTGGAGATTTTGTGCGTATAAGTAAATATAAAGGAGTATTTGCTAAAGGCTATACACCAAATTGGTCTACAGAAATATTTCAAATTAGAAAAATCCAAAATACTGCTCCAATAACATATTTATTAGAGGACTCTAGACATCAAGCAATTCGAGGAGCATTTTATACCGAAGAACTACAAAAGACAAAACATCCTCAACTTTTACCTCATCGAAAAAATTTTGAAAAGAAAAAGTAATAAAATGTATGTTAAATGGTTAGGATTGTCATCGAGTGAAAACAGTTGGATTCAACAATGTGACATTTCTAAATAGTAAGTTATATAATGGATTATGCTAACATCTATACCAGTCATGTTTAGAACATGAAAGGATGCAGTCTTCATAATTGGATCATAAATAATTTACCATTTGAGTTCCATTTTCCTGGATACAATAATTGTAGCCCAGGAACTAGACTAAAAAAAAGACTTAAAAGAGGGCTAAAAGGAATCAATCCGTTGGATGAATATTGCAAAGAACACGATATAGCATACAACAGGTACTCTTCTCTAGAAGATAGACATAAAGCAGATATAAAATTAATGAAAATGGCTAAAATACGTTCTTCTGCAAACGATGCAACTATTGGTGAAAAAATAGCTGCTCATATAGTATATAAAGCAATGTAAGCTAAAGTGAGTACAGGAGCTGGGTGGAAAAGTCGCAAACAAAACAAAATCACTAAACGTGAAACTGGGTCAGAATTAAAAAATCACCTAAAGAATATTATAAAACATACAAAAAACACTTGTCGAATTTAAAACCTACCACTAAGAAAGCAGCAATTGAGCTAGCTATAGCTGCTGCTAAGGAATTTACTACAGGTGTTCCTATCAAAGTACCACGTATTATTCCAGTACCCAAAACTGGAGGTGTAATACCGCTAATACCAATTTTCGCGGGTTTGTCAGCTGTCGGAAGTTTGGCTGGTGGAGCATCTGGTATTGCAAAAGTTATCAACGAGTTTAAGGCTGCAAAAAAAACGACTTTTAGAATTCAAAAGGCACAACGAAAAAATGGAATCAGTTTGCATTGGAAAAGGTTTACAACTTAAAAGACATAGAAATGGTTTAAAAATTTATTTACCTTTTTTTTTTTTTTTTTTTATTTATTTACCAAATTGAGAAAAACATCTTAATTATATACATTTACATCACATAAACCACGGATGTTTGTGCGTGATGCTGGAATTCGTGCGAACAGGGTACAATAATTAATTATTAAATATTTTTTTACATTCTACATGGGTACATGGGCATTTCGTAATGTATCGTGCAGTTACGTTACATTACGAAATACCCAAGTTGTTTGTATTTATATAATAAGTTGTTTGTATTTGTGTATAATATATTAAAACAGTGAATAAGTTTATTTATCCATCTATCCATCAAAAGTCAGAGACGAGTAACTTTGGGACCGGATCGAACAGATGGAATGGATGGTGTTGTTCCGAGGCTGCAGTAATAATGAAGAATTTTTTTAATTTGAATTTTAGTGTATTAGGGGTGAATGATGCTTTAAGTTCGGTAGGCAGGCTGTTCATCAGTCGTGGTATGATAAATTGAGTAGTTCGCTCACCATAGTAATTTCGTGCTCTAACCATCACTAGTTCGTTATTTGTCACCTTGCGAGTCTGGATGCTATGTGAATGGGAGACAGTTTTGAGTGTATGGATGTCAGCATATTGTTCTTTGATTATATTATATTTAACTTTAGTGTGAATTGGTAACATGTTGCAGTGATTGAATAAACCATTATAATCAACCGAGTAGTTTAATTTTGCTTGTGGTGATATTAGTTTTAGAATTTTTAATTGTAGTTTATATATATTGTCTAAGTATGTATTAAAAGTGCGTCCATAACTAGACAGTCCATATGACACTATTGACTCTGCAAGAGCGTTATATAATAGTATCCTGGTTGAGAATGGTATTCGGTTCTTTATTATATACATCGTTGCCAGGAACGCGCGTAGTTTTTTGTATACTCTGTCAATGTGTTCTCCCCAGTTAAAGTGTTTGTCTATCACGAGACCCAGGTAGACGTGTGAGTCAACCCATTGTATTTGTTCACACGTGCACCCGGCTCCCGCGATAGTAGTTCCGCTATGTTGGCAACTGTGCGAGTGGGCGATCAGGTGATTTTTCGGTTGGCCTTTGAGGTATGGTGATCTTATGTGAATTACTTTAGTTTTTTGAGCATTCAAAACGAGGCCAACGTCATGGCACGGATGTCAAAGTCCGCTTGCAGGTCTCTCATAGCGATATTAATATCGCTATGAGAGACTATGAGGCATGTGTCGTCGGCAAATTGGTATGATGTGCTGTGTGAGGTGATGTTGGGCATGTCATTTACGTAGGCCAGGAAGTGAAGTGGGCCGAGTACGGAACCCTGGGCAGTGCCTTCGGTTACCAGGAGTGGGTCGCTAAGGGTGTTGTCAATTTTGACCCGTATATGACGGTTGCGCAAGTAGTCTGAACACCACTTCAACAGGGGACCCCTTATACCACTAGCGTCGAGCCTGTTCACTGACTCATCATGTTTAAGTGTATCAAAGGCACGAGAAAAGTCAATGAACAGTGCTAGTACGTGTGTCCTATTATCTAGTCGCTGGTTGATGTCGTCGGTGAATTTGGACAGTAAGGAAGTAGTGCTTTTTCCCGGCTGGAAGCCATACTGTGTACTGTTAATCACTTTGTTCTCGCTATAGAATGAATGTATTTGCTGGCATATGTACTTCTCAACTATCTTATCGATTGACGACAACAATGTGATTGGACGATAGCTAGTGGGGTCCTTATGGCTTCCCTTCTTGTATACCGGCCTGATACAGCCATCCTTCAGCTGATTTGGATATGAGCCCGTTAAAATACTTGTGTTGATAAGGTTGGATAATGCAGTACAAACTTTATCACCTATTCTTTTTAGGTCTAGCGTTCTTATTCCGTCTAGGCCAGGGGCTTTATGAATATTGAGGTTATTAATAATTTTCAAAATGTTGCGGCTGGTTGCTTTTTGGAACCTTAAACTAACTTGTGTGTGTGTTTGGTGTGAGTAATCATTCAGTAATTTGGTTTGACACTTAGGAATTATTTTTTTAACCGAATTGCTAAATTCATTGACAAATAAGTTACTGATATGTTGAGTCGAATTAATAATATTATCATTGAATGCGTTCAGAATTACTTGGTCTATGGATTTTTGTTTTCTACCACTGATTGAGTTAATTATTTGCCAGATTTTTCTTATGTCACCGGTGTTTTGTTTAATTTCGTCTTGATAGTAGTTATTTCTTGCAAGTTCTATCACTTTATTACATTTATTTCGTAGTTGGGTGTATTGTAGACGTGTTACAGAATCAGTTGTGTCCTTTTTCCAGTTGGTAAATAGTGAGTCTCTTCGTTCACATAACTTAGTTAAATTTTTAGTTATCCATGGTACATTGCGGTTGGTTAATTTTGTAGCTTTGATTGTTTTAAGCGATTTTTGGTAGGCATTGGAAAAATTAGATTTAATATAAGAGTAAATCTCATGCGGGCATTTCATGGTATTTGTATAATTCCAGTCGATGTTTTCAAGTTCCTGGGTGAGTATCTTGTGATTGTGTATCGATACCTGTTTTCGAGGTATGTCTCGCGAGTTGGCTGCACTGCTGCCGCCTGTGAGAGTGAGCGCTGTGACTCGATGGTCCGCTAGTACCGTACCGATAGCCGCCGTGTGTGGGTCAAACGAGGGAGCGCGAATTAATATATGGTCAATGCATGACCTAGTTATGGTATTTTTTCTTTTCTCAATAAGTGTGTAGTCGCTAATTCCGCTCGCTAACCCACACCCGGCTAACATGTTTAAATACTCGTCTCTGGCTGATGTGGGGGTTCTGAGGTCAATATTCATGTCTCCGACTATTATTACATTATTTTGGTGAAGAGTGTTACGAATGATTTGGTTGAACTCAGTGATAAAACTAGATTTGTTCAATCTCGGTGGTCTATATATTGCACAAACAGCTATGGTGTGGTTAGATTCCGTCTTAAGGATTCCGGAAATACATTCAAAATAAATAGTTTTTGTCATTAGAGGTGTAAATTTTAGGTTTTGTTTTACATATATTACTATGCCTCCACCTTTTCGCGAATTACGTAACTGTGGGTGCATCGTATAGCCATCAATACTAAACAATTTACATATTTCTTGTGATATATTGACCTCAGTGACTGCTATTATGTCTATTGGATGAATACTATTGTGTATGGTTTGTAGCAATTTAGGGAAGTTTTTTATTGTTGAACGTATGTTAACATGAATACAGGTAAGGTTATAATTACTATTTGGCTGTGATATTATACTGTAATATGCGTTGATATCAGGACAATTAAAGCATTCATTTATATTATTGACTTGTTCACACATTTTTAGGTAGGGAAATTAAATACAAAGTTTTAAATACCTACTTGGCTGTACATATTTACTTGATCAACGCATCTATATCCGACGTTTTTCTAATTATATATACTTTACTCTTGTCCGACTTTCTTACACGGATATTGCCAAACTTGAACCAGATATACTTGTAGGATGATTTGAGCTGGTCTCGGATTGTCCACAGCAGTTTTTTGATTTCCGGGGTGAGCGCCTCGCGTGCTACGATCTTCAGGTCGGCCAGCTCGCGGGGCAGCGATGGCAGCAGTTCGCCCAGGGGCAGCTCGCTGTCTCTGCTGGCGGTGATCCACAGGTCCCTTTCTTTCTCGTTCCGCAGCTGCAGCCGGATGGCGCCGGGTTTCGCCTGGCTGCCGTTGAGCCGCCGGATATTTTCCACTTCGTTGTAGTTCAGGTCGAGTTTGGTAGCGATTGCTTTAATTACTTCTGGTTCTTTTAATTTTATATCCTCACTTTTCGGCACACCAAAGATTTCTACACTACTCGAGAGCAAGCTCTGGTTGAGGTTTGTCACTTGTTGTTCAAGCGCAGAGATCTTCAGCTCAAGATTCTCATTTTTGTTGGCCAGGTTGATATTTTGGTTCTCAAGTTTTTTTATTTTTACTGAGTGTTCCTTAATGGTGGTCTCTATATTCGTCACTTGATCACTTATGAAGCTCAGTGACTCCCGGAATCCATCCAGCTCTTCCCTGAGCAGTTTGCGCATTTCCTTGTTGATGTCCTGGATGAGCTTTTTCGCGTCGACGGTCACCGGGTCAGTTGTTGACTTGGTCGGTTCCTCGTCCGTGTCCTCAAACTCATCGTCGGGAACGAAGAAGGAAGAGCGCTTTGGGGAGCTCCGTAGACAGTCTTTGCAGCTCCATTCTAGGCCGTTGTTGATTGAGCGGAGGGCAGTCAGCTGTTTAGCTGATATTTTAGCACATTCTATTTTAGCATGCACAACCTTATCACACCTGCTACATTCAAGGCCCGGCGATTTTTTGGTGATGTTCTTTTTGCATGTAAAACACTTAGACATGATTATTGATTTCGGGGGGTAGTACACAAACAAACACGAGTAACGAACGACACTTGTTCACTTGATGAGTACCGAACGCAGATTGAGTACCGAACGCAGATTGACCTGAAAACTATACTAAAAAAAACTAATACGCAGGCTACCCAAACGAGCTCTTACTAATATCGACATAATAAAGCATGCGAAATATATTCCATATTTTCGAGGAGTGTTTATGAGAGATTAGTTACCCAAATTTCCTCTTTCAAAAGAATGCGGTATAATGAATTTAGATAGTTCTCAAAATTTAGGCTCACATTGGGTAGCCTATGTAAAGCTTAATAATTATATTGAATATTTTGATAGTTATGGTAATTTAAAGCCACCAAAAGAATTTGTCAAGTATATTGGATCTGGTATACATTATAACCAGGAAAATATTCAGAAAGATTGTTATGGACGCCGGGCACGCAAGAAACAAGACTGCAAGCCGCGACACTGTCCTGCTCCAACCGGCTAGCACTGTCTCGCTCGCGCTATGCTCGCACCGCCGCGACTAGTTAAGCTAGCATAAGCCTGTATATAAGTAGGAACATTTGTAATTTTGATTCGGAGTGTTTCGACCGTCGCGCACATGGACCTATAGTGATCGCCGTTCCACCGCAGTTCGCACGCCACTTCGTAGAAAGCAGACGTGCGCAACACGCGCCCGTGCGCGTCGCGACTTCGCCGTCGCGAGTGAGCTGCACGGAGGGGATTATCTGCTAGGAACGGACGCCGGCTTCGCCTAAGGTCGTGCCTGGTAGGTACCCTTTCGGGCAGCCAACTCGTCCATAGCCCGCCGCTATGGACGAGCCTAAAAGCCCTTCTAAGGGCTACAGTGTCAGTGAAAGTGTCAGTGTCAGTGAAAATGACCGCCAAGCCGATGTGACAGGCAGCCCGCCGCTGGGGATCACCCCGCGCCGTAGTCGCCTCACCACATCGGCATCCCTGGACCGCCTGCTCCCCGTCTCAACGTCGACGGAACATGGGTCCCCATTGGTGCGCCGTCCGGTTTCGCCGAGAGCGGAGCTTGAGTTGGACGGATTATATTTAATCCGGGCCGCTCAAGCCAAACTGTTCTCGCCGGGACTGTTACGCGCCATGGAGGCCTACATCGCCGATAGCCGCGCGGCCCTGGAGGGTACGCCTGCGGCTAGCATCGGCGAAGAAATCCTCGACACGAGACTGCTGGAGCAGGCGCGTGAACAGCCGCTTATCCTGCCGCCCCCGCCCCGTGGGATGAGGCGGGCGCGTAGTGAAAGCCCGTCAGACGAACTGCTGCGGGGTAGTGGGAAGCGGGCCTTGCTCGCTGACTCACCGTCCCCGCCGCCCCGCCCGCCTGCACCCAGGAAAACTGGACCGGACATGCCGAGGTTGTCGCCCCTGCTAGGCGAGCCCCAGGCATCCGGGTCTGGCGCCGCCGCCCCTGGACCGAACGCCGTGTGTGAACGAGACAGTGAGAGTGCTACAACACAAATGATAGGTACGAGTGTTTCACCTAATAAGTGCTCTCCCGCAGTGTCGTTTGCCGCGGCGGCCGCGACCGCAATTCCCGTGTCTGGGGCACCGCGCCCCAGCACCGCGCCCCCCCCCGACCAGTGAGGCACCCGGTGCCGCCAACCGCGCGTCCACCCGCCCCGTCGGCGACCACGTCGCGAGTGCCCACCCGCCCCACGCGCTCCGCCGCTGCGCCCGCGATAGTGCCCGCCCGCCCTACGCGCCCCGCCGCCGCGCCCGCGAACCCGCCCACCGCCGCGACTGTGCCCGCCCGCCCTAAGCGCCCCGCCGCTGTGCCTGCGAACCCGCATGCCGCCGCACCCGCGATAGGGCCCGCCCGCCCAATGCCGCCCGCCCGCCCAACGCCGCCTGCCACTGCCGCCGCCCAAACCGCAGCCGCGATCGCCACCACCACCGCCGCCCCGTCGGGAGGCGCTGCGCCACAGCAGCCCCGCCAGCCGCGCTATCCGCCCCTTATTGTGGAGGTCCTTTCCAACTGGGCCGACCACTTCAGGGCGATAGCCAGCGAGCTCGGCCGGGCTCCCAGTGCGCGCGCCTACCAAAAGGGTGTGCGCTTCACCCCCACGGCCGACGACGAGTACCGGCTTGTACAGCGCTATCTGTGCAGGCTGGAGAAGGACCACGGAGTTCGGTGGTTCTCTTACTCGCTGCCGGCCGACAAGACCCAGAAGGTGGCGATCCGCGGGCTGCCTTCCAACACCACGCCGGAAGAGATCGTCGCGGCACTTGCAGAACTCGGTGTGGAGGCCGAGTACTGCAAGCAGATCCGGGCGCGCAAGGGGCGCCCCGGTTGCATCTTCTACGCGTCCCTGTGGAAGAATCCCGACCGTGCCCCCGGTGCAGTATATGAGATCTCAGAGCTCATGTACATGCCGGGGGTGAAGATCGAGGCTTGGCGCTCCAAGCAGGGCCCGGCCCAGTGCCACAGGTGCCAACAGTTCCGGCACTCGTCGCATATGTGCCACCGCCCCCTGGCCTGCGTGCGTTGCGGCGGTCCCCACTCGGCGCGGGAGTGCCCCCGCCCGAAAGACCAGCCGCCGACGTGCGCCAACTGCGGTGGCCCGCACACGGCCAATAACGCGACGTGCCCCGTGTTCCGCCAGGAGGCGCGGAACAAGAAGGCCGGCACTGTGGCGCTCACTAATGCGCCTGGGCCTAAGAAGATGCAGCCTCCCCCTCCGCCACGTCCTGATCTGCAGGAAGAAGAATTTCCAGAAGTCCGCCGTTAGAGCAACATCTCATTGTGACTGTCTCTTGAGTTATTTACCTTATCAAATTTTCCTGAGCATCTGGCTTCTCCTGAAGCCAAGTCCGCGATAGATCATACTACAAATTATGTGTACAAGTGTTATCCAAGATCTATTCAGTGTAGTTTGTGCCTAATTACAGTTTAATTAGCACCCGTCTACGCGACCGGCCCCTGAATGCTAGTGTCGTTTGTTTACGTGCCTAAAGAGTTGTGTGCGCGTAATTCGCTAAAAGCGGGTGTTAAGTGTAGTGTACATCAGTATCCCCAACTGTGAACATCTAAATCAAAGAGTTATATCAGTGTTGACCTTTGAACCTCTTTAATATCGGACCTGGAGAAGCTTTATTTACATATACCTTCCACACATACTTCCTAGCTCGAGCGCGACGAGCGTGACATCTACCTGTGGCCTACTGCACTTAGCGGATCATTTGCGCTCGCGTCGCGTACCGCCCGTCATCGTCACTCATCTATCACCGCGCTGCTAGTTAGATTATAGGCTTGATCGACACCCCCTACCATAGACTGCCGCTAGAGGGCGCACTGGGTTCGTTCACCATGGAATGCAGGATTTGCTCGAGTGAGTTGCTGGAGGCTGATCACATAAAATGCTGTTCTTGTCTTGCTCTATTGCATTACTCATGTGCGGGCTTATCTGAGAAAGACTTCGGTCGTATCCTGCCTATGAATAAAATCAAATGGAAATGCTGCGCTTGCAAGGAGGCAAAGAACAAAAAGATGCCAAGTACCGCAATCCCAGAGCCAAATCCGAAGTCAAACTTAATACCACAGTTCGATCTTACTGGTGATAGGCGAACAGAGCTGAATACGTCAGACTCATTAATCAACTTCGACACAAGATCCTTTATGACCTACATCGACTCTAAGTTTGCTGCCCTACAAAAATCATGGCAGCACGATATCGACTCGGCCCTTACAAAGATTCAGTCGCAACTGGACATCTTCTCTGCCAAATACGCCGGATGGGAAGCCCGTATATCAGCGATGGAGGAGAGGGTATCCTCGACTGCCACAGGTGAGGACGTCGAGCGACTACTCACCGACAACAAGGCGATGAAGGCCACAATCGCAAGCCTCGAGATAAGCGCGGTTAGCCTGGAGAAGAGGGTGGAGGACATGGACCAGTCTGCAAGATCATGCAACCTGGAAATTCAAAACATACCGGAGCACAAGAACGAAAATCTTATCCAGGTGGTCTTCGAGATCGGCAAATTGATAGGCGTCGAGATGGATGCGGGCAAGGTGCGGGCGGTACATCGCGTCGCTCGCGGGCCTAGCGCTGCCCCCGGCCCCGCCGCCGCCGCGGCCACAGACGCACCCCCCCCCGCGCCCCAAGAACATCGTCGTGCAACTGACCTCCCGCCGCCTGCGCGATGACGTACTGTCGGCCGCGCGCGTGCGCCGCGAGCTGTATACTGACCAGCTGCAGATGGGTGGGGAGTCACGCCGGTTCTTTGTTGCCGAACATCTTACCCTACGTAACAAGAAACTTTTTGCAATGGCCAGGAAGGTGGGCAAAGATGCCGGCTTTAAACATGTATGGGTTAGAAACTTCGCGATTCAAATGCGTAAAACCGATTTCAGTAAAATATTTTATATTCGAAGTGAATCTGACCTTGCACGCTTTGTATCTGTATGACTGCCTATTATACCTATACATATTTCCATAATGTTATTCATGTATCATGCCTGCTGTAGTTGCCGCCGAGTTTTATCTGCATTACACAAATATGTACCAAGCAACTACCTATACATCTGTCACACTCTCATACTGAGCCGTCTAAAACGTTCACATCTGTCACTTAAACCATCACTTGTTTTGCCAAATTCCACCCATACCTACAATGCATTGCTTTTCATCTCGCCTTTCATTCAACACGCACATAAATCTTCTCAACATGTATACTGCAAAATTCTAAATGAATTAAAAGAATTTCTTCGTATTTAACCATTTAACTGTTTATTATCAAAACGTTGGCGGAATGAAGGGCAAATTACACGATCTACGATTGAATTTGATGAACAACAGCTGCGATGTGGTGGTTATTACAGAAACCTGGCTGAATGAACGAGTCTACGATGGCGAACTTTTAACCAGCGGTTATCAACTATTTCGACGTGATAGAGACTTCACCAAGACTACTAAGTTGGATGGCGGAGGAGTCATGGTGGCAGTGAGGAACTCGGTGCAGGTTTACCGCAGACAGGACTGGGAATCCCCGAGCGTGGATGAGATCTACCTGGTATTCCCCGATAACCAACACTCTGTCCTAATTATGTGTGCTGCTTATATCCCCGATTCTTCTCCCTATAAAGTTTATGAATCACACTTAGTAAAGGCTCAGGACGTCTTCATTGAGATGCCTGGCTATAATTTTTGTTTATTGGGCGACTACAACATCCCAGGTATCGATTGGCAATTCCAGGTCGGTATAAAAGGCTGTAACTTACCGGACCAGTACTTAATAACCGAGGTTAACAAACTTTTATCCAACACCATGTCACTTCTAAATATGCTACAATTCAATAGCATCAGAAACATAAACAACCGGACTCTTGATTTAATCCTAAGCAATATAATTGACATTGATGTCGTTACCTCCACGCAACCTGTATTGAACGTTGATAGACATCATCCACCATTGGAAATATCATTATCTACTAATATGTCCGAAAAAATATTACCGAACGCAAACATCACTAAGCTTAACTTTTATAAAACAGACTACGTCACTGCTATCGAGAAACTGCAGAGCATTGATTGGGTTACAGAATTGACACACTTGAACGCAGAAGAATCTTTAGATTTATTCTATAAACATATATATTATATTATTGATATAACTGTCCCCCGTGTTAAAACTAAATCACGTAAATATCCCATTTGGTTCTCTAAGCATCTGATAAAATTATTTAATCTGAAAGACAAAGCGTGGCAGAAGTGGAAAGTTTATGGAGCGTTGGCGGACTACAATCGGTTTTCTAAGTTACGCGCCAAATGTAAACATGAGATGGACATTTGCAACAAAAAATATGTAAGTAATGTCGAGGAGTCTGTTAAGGTGGACATTAAAAACTTCTGGAAGTACACTACCGCTCTTAAAAAAACCAATACCGGCTACCCTTCAGTGATGAAGTCGGGAGACACTACTTCACATAAAATTGATGAAATAGTCGAACTTTTCTCTGAATATTTCCATTCCGTGTTTGAGCCAAACTCAGGGGTGTCACCTAACTTGGTCGAACTTAATCTTATTGACAATCCCAATAGTCCCCTTCACCTGTTCAGCTTGACCCTATCTGAACCTGAAGTAACTTCAGTTCTTCGACAGTTGGACATCACCAAGGGTGCGGGTCCAGATAAAGTTCCACCTATATTCCTGAAAAATTTGCATGAATATATCTCTCCAGCACTTACTATTATATTTAACAAATCATTACAAGAGGGCATTGTACCATCAGTCTGGAAGCTTGCCTATGTCACGCCTACCCATAAGTCAGGACCAAAAAATGAGGTTTCCAACTATCGTCCCATTTCCCTTTTATCCACCCTAGCTAAAACATTCGAAAAATTGGTACATAACAGAGTATATCCCCTTTTGGAACCATTCCTTGATCCAAAACAGCATGGCTTTGTCAAACTCCGCTCCACTCTCACGAATCTACTTATTTACTCCAACGATCTCTTTGAAGCCATGGATCAGAATGTCGCAATGGACTCCGTATACACCGACTTCAAGAAAGCATTTGACAAAGTCGATCACTTGCTGCTTCTTAAAAAACTGGCATACAATGGAATCAAGGGAGACTTACTGAGATGGTTTGCATCTTACTTAGAAGACAGGCACCAATCTATCGCCCTTAATGGCAAACTGTCAAATGCAGTTTTGATAACCTCAGGCGTTCCTCAAGGATCTATCATAGGCCCATTTCTTTTTGTCATTTTTATCAATGATACAGCACAGTGTTTCCAACACTGTAACTACCTACTGTACGCGGATGACCTAAAGGTCTATAGGGAAATCCATTCCGACATGGACACCGTGTTGCTCCAACAGGACCTGGACAGACTTGACGCTTACTGTACCGTTAATAGTATATCCCTAGCATACAATAAGTATCAATATATAAGATTCACAAAACAGGTGATAGAGCGTAATACGCGTGAATATCATATAGGCGGACATGCATTGCAAAGGGTCACATGTATTCGGGACCTTGGCGTCTACTTTGATGCAAAGTTGACCTTCGATGCACACATCGCACACATAACTAAGAAAGCTTATCAGATGCTTGGATTCCTCATGCGTACAACTAAGAGCTTTAAGAAACCCAAGTCCTTCCTCACGATTTACGGCTCTCTCGTTCGTTCCCATCTTGAATACGCATCCCCTATCTGGAATCCTTTCTATGCAACGTATGATGCACAAATTGAAATGGTACAGAAGAAGTTCCTCCGTAGTCTCAATTACCGTGTCAGGGCTCCAAAGAGGTCATATGATATCCTGCTTACAAACTACAGACAGACGTCCCTCCACGATCGTCGCACCCTCGCGGACGCCGTTGTTCTCAAGCGGATCTGCACCAGTTACTACAACTGCCCAGAGCTTGTCTCCCTTATAAGGTACCATGTCCCGCTCAGAGCTCCGCGGCACAAGCGGCTCTTCCACGTGAAAGCCGCTCGCACCAATGCTGGTAAAAGGGAGCCAATAGGTCGACTCTGTGCATACCACGACAAAAACTTTGCAGAGGTCGACTTGTTTGATTCATCTGTCAATCGGTTTAAGCACTCCATACGCAAGCTGTTGTTCAAAAAACTCGAGGATAATAATCCTTGACTGTGGTGTGGTAATTTCATGCACGTTTGTGCAATAGATGTACCCTAATTGTAAACAATGCACATTTTTCTCTCATATTTTGGTTTTTAATTTTAGTAAGAATGTATATTCTTAGCACCTAAGTACTTTAGTTGTTGCTCATTCGGAGCTAATTCTTCCCAAATCATTTAAGCCATATGTGGGATACCCTAAGGGATAAGTTAGATTTTAATTAACTGTATATTTATCCTCTGTTTGTTTTTGTAATGTAACTTGTCCTGTTTGTAACCCCTGAATAAATAAATAAAAAAAAAAAAAATAAAAAAAAAGAAACGGCGCCCGCCTCGCTTATGGCACAGGCGCACGACGGAGTCCCCAGGCAGAAGACGAAGCGGGGGGGGAAGAAGAAGAAGGCGACGGCTCCACCTGCCGCCGGCGCCGCGGCGGCTACTCTCGCCGCTAGCGAGACTGTGGCCGCCGCTGGCGCCGCCACTCCGGCTGCGGCGATAGGACAGCAGGACTTGGGGCACCTCACAGCCCTGCTCGCCATCCTCAGCGACCCCACTGCCCTGGGCAGACTCACCGCTCTGCTCCGCAATGCATGAGCCGCTCAGGATCGTCCACTGGAACGCGCAGTCGCTGACAGGGAAGAAGCGGCTGCTCCACGTGTTCCTGAGGGACTACCGCGTCGACGTGATGCTCATTAGCGAGACATTCCTAGCCGGAAGCGACAAGCTGTCGCTGCCCGGCTACTTCGTCTACCGCAAGGACGAGAAGTCCACCAGCGGCCGGGCCTTTCGAGGCTTGTCAGTCATCGTCGGCAGGAAGATCGTCCACCAGCTCGTTGACGCCCAGGAGTATACATCCCTGTATGCTTTGGGCGTCGACCTCCAGGTTGCCGGCCAGGTGCTGCGACTGTACGCCGTGTACAAGCCCCCCAGTACCCCAATCCGCGCCTCTGAACTACGGGGGTAGCTACAGTCGCCGCATCCGACACTCGTCGCTGGCGACCTCAACGCCAAGCACACCGTCTGGAACTCCACCAGGGTGTGCCCAGCTGGACGCGCCATCCTTGCCGACTCCGTGAGCCACAACTACGTTACTACGTCATCGGTCCCGACGAGCCCACCCACTTCGATTCGCGGGCCGGTTGGGACACCATCGACGTCGTAGTCGTCAGAGGTCTCCGGACTCCGCCGAGCCAGGAGGTTCTCCCTGACCTCCCATCGGACCACAGGCCAGTACTTCTCGTCCTGGCGGACCTTCCCACCCGGGTCTCTCCGCCAGCATCACGCCGACGCTACCAGTGGGGCGCCTTCACCGCCGCCCTCAACCAGTCTTCGACCACATGTCCAGTCAACCAGCCGGAAGACGTTGACCGCCTGGCATCGCTGCTAACCACCCAGATCCGAGACGCGCTCGACCTATCATTGCACACCGTAGCTCGCGGGAGGAAGCCCAATCCTCTTCCTGCTGAGCTGCGCGCACTCACCCGCGATAAGCGCGCTCTCCGGAAGTAGTGGCAGCAAACCCGCTGCCCAACGATGAAGACCAGGCTCAACGCCATGACGGCAGAGCTGAAGCGCCGACTTGATCTCCACGCCGAAGAATCTTGGGAACGCCACGTCGAGTCCATGGGCGACCACGTCCCCTCCGTGCATCGCCTATGCCGGGATTTGTCGACTACTCCAACTCCCGTCCGAACAATCCTGGGCAGCGACGGCCTACCAAGATTTCGAGCCCAAGACCGTGCGGAGATCTTCGCCGAATGCCTCGAGAAGCAGTTCAAGCCGAACCCTACGGATGATGTGGAGCACGTCGCAAAAGTCGAGAGACACCTGCGAGAGTACTTCGCCACGCCGATAGCTCCCGAAGAGGACCCCACCGTCGTCACGCCCGGCCAGATCATGCGTGCATTCAGACGTACCAAGCCCAGGAAAGCCCCGAGCGCAGACCGCATACCTAACATGGCGCTGCTACATTTGCCGCCACGTACTGTGGCGGCCGTTACGCGCCTGTTTAACGGTATATTGCGCACGGGCCACTTCCCAACCCAATGGAAGGAGGGCTTGGTCATCATGTTGCCCAAGCCGGGCAAGGACTCCAAGCTGCCTGAGAGCTATCGGCCGATAACTCTACTGAGTACCATCTCAAAGGTGTTTGAGAAACTCCTGCTGGCGAAGCTACTGCCCCACATCCAGCCGCGCCCAGAACAGTTCGGCTTCAGGCCCGAGCATTCCACGACGCTTCAGCTCACCAGAGTACTGAATGTGTGGGCTCCTTCGACAACCCACACTTATTACTGGGGCGGTGGCTGGCTCGTAGAAAGAAGAAGAAACAGCGCAGTTTTGGTCGAACAGGGTCGCAGCTTCCTTGGCAGGGTAGTAGAGAGCTTTTCGCTTGTAGTGGACTGTATTGTACTGCTCCGAACTGAGAACTGTGTCACTGAGAACTGTTACTGTTCTTGCTTGATAATCTTCTCACGCACCCCTTCTGGGGCGTGGGGAGTCGGGGTCAGGTCGACGGACCTCTTCCCGAAGAATCGCCTCTGTCCACTCCTGTGGACAGGTCATCGGATGGCCCCTGCGGGCGGTGGTCTTCTTGTGGCGCTGGTGTGCAGTGGGTGATCGCCGGCTAGGCAACCAGGTCGCGTGGCAGGCGGCGGCGGTCGGGCGGGCGCGCATGGTGCGGCGCCAGTTCGGCGATGTGCGGAAGGTGTGATGCATCCGCACGCGCGAACATGCCCTTCGCCAGCCTCTGGACAAACTGGTCCACGGTTTCCCATCTTAGGTCCCTCTGGATTGTCGCGTTCCTCACTTAGCGGGGGGCGCCGACGATGGTACGCAGAGAGAGGTTCTCTTGGGCTCGGAGTCTTCGTTTGTTCGTCTCCGAGCACAGGGCGTACCATGCCGGAGCCGCGTAGGTGAGGCGGGATCTCACGTATGTCTTGTAGATCCCGAGCTTCGCCCTCAGAGGGAGGCTGGAGTCGAAAAGTGGACGCAGCTTGGCGCGTGCCACCTTGACCTGGCTGACGACGTTGTCGACGTGTTGCTTCATGGTGAGCCGGCGATCAATGGTCACTCCCAGGTACTTCACCTGCGAAGACCACTCGATGTGCTGTCCCTGGAGCTGGAGCGATGGCGGAAGGAGACTCTGGCCTGTGATGAGCGCCTGCGTTTTCCCAACATTGACGGACAGTCGCCACTTGGCGAGCCAGTCGGGCAAGATGTCCAGGGTGCGCTGCAGTTTGATGGCAGCGTGCGGAGCCTGGAACGACGACGCATGTTACTGTTCCCGCCGGACGCCCGCAATTTATTCTGATTGGCGTACCGCGGGCGGCGGTGGGAGCAGCGATGCTATGAGCAGCGAGCGAGCGAGACGGCTTGCGTTTCTCTATCCGTCTCTTTCTATCTATCTTTCTCTCTCTACCTGTCTCTCTCTGCCAAGGAAACACGATTAGCAAACCTTTTATTTACCTATACTATTTACAGAGTTATTAAAAACTTAATGCTAAATTACTTAGAAACTAAATTGTAAATAAACTAAGTTATGTCGCGAACATCTTCTCCCGCCGCAGTCTTTCCAAGCTGTAATTCTTGCGGTTCGCGGCTTACAGGCAGGATAATTAGTTTCTTCGTGGGGCGTCGCAGGATCCCTCGTACTGTCCTGACGTCCACAGCGCGTATCTCTCCGTCGGGTCCAGGGAAGGTAGCCACAACTTGTCCTTTCGGCCAGATGTTGCGAGGTAGGGTCCCGTCGGCGATGAGGACTAAGTCCCCAACTTTTATGGTCCCTCGTGCGTGGGGCTCCCGCCGGTGTTGCAGCTCCGGCAGGTACTCCCGCACCCATCTGGCCCAGAAAACATCGGCGAGTCGCTGGCTAGCAATCCATGACTTGCGGCTGATGTCATCACCCTCTACGAAAGCGCCTGGTAGTGGCACTCTGGACGGCCCCCCCATGAGAAAATGGTTCGGCGTGAGCGGCTCGTCGTCCCCCGGTGACATGGAGACATGGGTCAGCGGGCGGCTATTGATAGTGTGTTCCGCTTCGATGAGCAGCGTCATGAGTACTTCTTCATGGGGCACCTTCTCGCGCAGGGTTGTTTGTAGCGCAGTTTTCACACTGCGCACCATCCGCTCCCACGCGCCTCCCATAAATGGCGCGCCCGGTGGGATGTAACGCCATTTGATGCTCCGCACTGAGGCCTTCTCTGCCATCGCTCCTTTCGCCATTCTCTTGAGCTCACTGTCCGCGCCACGCAGGTTGGTGCCGTTGTCGCTCCATAGTTCTGTCGGGCAGCCTCGCCTACTGATGAAGCGACGAAGGGCCATGATTGCCGAGTCCGTGCTCAGGCTCCCAGCCAGCTCCAAGTGTACGGCGCGTGTTGTAAGGCATGTGAACAACGCGCCATACCTTTTCTGTTGCCCGCGACCGACGGTGACTGCCATCGGGCCAAAGTAGTCGAGTCCAGTGTAGGTGAAGGCTCGGCGATGGTGGGCCAGTCGACATGGCGGGTGGTTGCCCGTTGATGGCCAGGCGGGCTTCACTTTTCGAAGTCTGCAGGGCTGGCACCTCTTGACGGTTGTTCGGACGGAGACTCGTAGGCGCTGCATCCAGTATTGTTGCCTGACTTCGTTGGCGGTCGTCTCGAATCCTCCGTGATGCAGTTGGGTGTGTACGTAGGTTATAAACAGCCGCGCCCATGGATGACCGCCGTCCAGTATGGCCGGCTCGCTCTGCGTGGCTGTGATGCCTTCGGCTGCGGCGATCCGTGATTTAAGGCGCAGGATTCCGTCTTTACCCAGTTGTATTGACAAATGTTTGAGGCGGCTGTCGTTTGCGATAGGGCTCCCTTTTCGTAACGCAGCTATCTCGGTTTCGAAGTCTTGGTGCTGAATGGCTTTGACCCATAGGAGCTCGGCGCACTGCATGTATTCTGCGGGAAGAAGAATAACTTCCAGTTGGGGCTTGCGGCGAGCCACGACGTCTACTTTCTTGGCTAGACGCGGTGTGTTTGCTTTCCAGTTCGGGTCAACACCTTCAGACTTCTTTGTCCTCTTTCTTGTGGCCAATGACTGCTCCCTTTTTGTGCGCAGCAATGCGATAAACTGGAGAATTCTGGCAGTGGATCTCATCAGTCGTAGCCAGCTGGAGAACCGTGCGACGTCTGGGAGAGCTTCGGCAAAACGTGGTGGTGTGGTCGCCACGTTCACGCGCTCTTCCCCGGTTTCCATCTTGTCGGTGAACTCTTGTTGCGGCCATTCCTCTTCCGGCTGACGTAAGAAGTCGGGTCCGACGAGCCATCTGTGGTTCGAGTCGAAGTCATGCGGCATCATTCTTGTGGCGTCGTCCGCCACGTTGAGTTTTGTGGGGACCCACCGCCATTCATTGGTTCTGGTGCTTTCGGAGATTTCCGCAACCCGATGTGCGACGAATGGCTTGTAGCTGCGTGGGCCTGTGCGCAGCCATGTCAGCACGGTGCTTGAGTCTGACCGGAATACCCGGCGTGCGGGCTTGATGTCGTGTTCTTCAACGGCTGTTCGAGCTAGGCGGCAGCCCAGCACAGCTGCTTGAAGCTCCAGGCGCGGGATGGAGATTGTCTTTAGTGGAGCGACGCGCCCTTTTGCGATGATTAATGAGACTCGCGATATCCCCTCTTCATCCGTAATTCTCCAGTAGACGGCAGCGGCGTAGGCGGTTGAGCTGGCGTCGACGAAAATGTACATCTCGGCTGCTAGTTCCCGCGCCATGTATGGGTGACAGCGCGGGATCGACAGCTGTCCCATTCTCTGTATGTTGTTGGCCCATATGTTCCAGGCCTCAGCTTCTCTCGGTGGCAGCTCTTCGTCCCATCCCGTACCGGAGCGCCAAGTGTCTTGCAGGATTCTCTTGGCTTGTACTGTGACCGGTGTCGCTAGGCCCAGGGGATCGTATATCGACATGACCACCCTGAGTGCCTCCCTTTTCGTCGGTGTTCTCTCGTCCCTGATAATGGCTGCTGGGACCCTCGTTAAATTGGTGTTGAAGCCGAGTGTGTCGGCTTGGGTATCCCAGATCATTCCAAGGATCTTCTCTGGTGCAAGTTCGACGATTTTCTTGTTAGACTCCGGTTCCAGCTTATGTCTGACGTGTGCTGAGTTGGACGCCCATTTTTGTAGATGAAGTCTTCCCTCTCTGTGGATGCGAGCTACTTCTGTGGAGATTTCGAGCGCCTCTGTTTCTGTGTTGAAGCTGGCCAGGTAGTCGTCCATGTAGTGGTTACGTAGTATCGCATTGACGGCCTTTGGATGTTCTTCAGCGTGGCGTTCAGCGTTCGTGTTCTTCACAAAGATCGCCGTACATGGTGATGACTTTGCACCGAAGATGACGCTCTTCATACGGTATTCTGTTGGCTGGCCCTCGCGTCGGCTTCCTCTCCACAGGAAGCGCTGCATGTCTCTGTCTTCTTCTCGTATGGAGATCCGTAGGAACATGTCCTTGATGTCCCCGGTGACGGCTATTGGCCGCTGGCGGAACCGAATCAGGATCCCAGGAAGTGATTGGAGTAGGTCCGGTCCTGACAGCAGTAGGTCATTGAGGCTGACCCCACTGGACTTGGCGGCGGCGTCATGAACGATGCGCAGCTTCCCTGGTTTCTGCGGGTTGATGACGGCAAAATGCGGAAGGTACCATGTCCTCGTTGATCTGGTAGTGGGCGCTTCTTCCGCAAAGTCGCTGCTCAGAAAAGCTGCCATCTGTGTTTCGTACCGCTTCTTGAGATCTTTGTCCTTGTCGAGTTTCTTCTCAATCATGAGGAGTCGGCGGTAGGCAGTGCCGTAACTCTCAGGTGGGGTAAAATCGTCGTGCTTCCACAGCAAACCGGACTCGTAGCGGCCATCGGGAGTGTGTTGCGTCGTCTTCTTCAGGATACTGAGCGCCCGGCTCTCATCCGGGGTGACCGAGTTACGTGGTTCCACCCCCAGTGAAGTGTTCTTTCATTAGCGCCTCCATTGACTCCTCTTCTGGGGCGCTGATGACGACATGGTTGACTCGATGTATTAGTGCGTGCCGAGGAACGTGTCCATGCAAGACCCAACCCAGCTCAGTCAGTGATGCGACTGGCTGGTTACGGCCTCCGAAGCGCGTTACGACGGAGAACAACAAGTGGAAGTTGTCCTGTCCCAGGAGTATCGTTGGAAGCCCCTTGTCGTAGACGAGTTGTTCCTCGAGGTCCCTCAGATGCCCGCATTCTGCAATGAGTTGTCGCGATACTGTCTGTGGTGAGAGATGAAGATCTTCCATGGTTCTTGCTGATATGTGGAAGCTTCGCTCTTGATCTCTTCCTTTGATAGTGAAGTTGACACGTCAAGATTGTTGATTTTCTATCTTCATACCGGCGACACCCTCAATGTAAAATGGCTCTGCTTGTCCGGTGGCGCCGATGTTCTTAGCTGTTGCTGCGTTGATTATCGTACAGGTCGATCCATCATCCATCAAGGCGTATGTGTCCACGCTTCCATTCGGTCCGCTGACTTGTACCGGGATGATTTTCAATGCAGCTGACGTTGACGCTTGTGTCGATGCGACGAAGGTGGTCGGTGTCTCTTCGCAGTAGTGCAGCTGGGCTTCTGGCTTATCTTGATGCAGCAGTCGGTGATGGCGGTATATGCATCCATTGATGTTGCATTGATTTGATTTGCAGGCGTGCCGCATCTTCTTGGTGCACAGGCAGCGGAAGCATAGCCTATGCTTTTTGGCGAGTTCCCACCGCTCCGATACCGTTGCCTTTTTCATTTCAGAGCAGTCTGCCGGCTTATGATCTGCTTCACAAAGGCGGCATTGTGGTGTGCGTTTCTTCGGTGGCGGCGTGTCATCAGCGACGTAGGTGCGGACGATTTTCTTGGTGGGTGGCTCCCGCCGGTCTTCAGGTGCGATGATCTCCGCCGGGGCGAAAGTCCCACATCTTTCCGCCGCAGTGGACAGGAAGTGTGATAGCGTCAGTAGGTCCGGCCGCCCCTCCGGTTGCTCAGCATTGTAGTCGTAATACTTGTATCGCAGTGCTGACGGAAGCTTCTCCACTATGCTGCGCACTACTTCTGCGTTGTAAAGGTAGTGCGGCTTGCCCAACGCCTGTATGGTACTGGTCGCGTTGAGCACCCTTGACGCGAAGATGCAGATGTCTCTTGGGTTTTCTTGAAGCTTCGGCAAGGCCCGTAGTCTGTTGAGTTCTACGGCCACGAGTGCGTCCGGGCGGCCGAATCTAGTCTGCAGCATTTTCATAACGGCGGCGGGTGTTGTTACTCCGATGAAGAGACATTGAACTGCTTCCTTGGTCGCCCCTCGAAGGCAGCGGCGTAGACGTGATAAGTTCTCTTGCTCTGTTAGGTGGCTCGCAGTCTCTTCGTAGGCTGCTTTGAATGGCAGCCAATCACTCGACGCCCCATTGAAAGGCGCCAGTTCCATGGTACGTGGGTGCGATGTTGTCCTTGATGCTAAAGTGATAGCAGCTGCGAGTTCACTGAGATTAGTGTGAACGTATGGACGTAGCGCCGGCGGTGGCAGCGGTTGGAACTGTTGCGGTGTCGGTGGTACTTGCAGCTGTGACAAGGGCGGTGGTGGTTGCAGTTGCGGCAGCGTCACTTGTTCTTTAGAGTGAGTCACGGCGTGGGTGTGCGGTGGCGGTAGAGATGCGTCGGGACACGGCAGCGGTCCCTCAGGCCTGACGTCCTCCTCGGCAGACGGCGGTGGTAGGAAAGGAGTATCTGCAAGGGCAAGCATCGAATTCCTGACCCACTCCGTCGTTTGCTGGTTTTTGACAGTATCCTCTGCTTCGCTGTAGTTCGACTCGTCTTCGGATGATTCCGCTTCTAGCATCGCGACGCGGGCCCGGGCTAACTCCACCTCCTTCTGTAATAATTCTTCCCGCGCCCGCATCAAACGTCGCTTGCTCACGACAGTGGAGCGGGCGACAGAACGGCGGGTGGCTGCGCGGAGAGGGGTAGGGCTTGCGTTGCTTCCGGCGGGTGCGTGCGAGGCCGGGGGCCCACGGGGTGGCGTCGGGCGCAGGGGGGCGGCTGCTACGACCTCGTTTCCCGGCGGAGTCTTCGGCAGTGTAGATTCCGTCGTTGTCGTAGTGCCCGTCGTGCCCGTAGTTTCCGTGGTGGTTGACCCCGTAGTGGCGTCGGAGGTATCCGTAGTCCCGCCTGTAGCGGTACGCGACGTGGAAGAGTTCTTCTGGCTGCGTGTGACAGGCATTCTTCTTAAGATCCGGCTCGAAGGACCAGAAAATGTGGGCCCCTTCGACAACCCACACTTATTACTGGGGCGGTGGCTGGCTCGTAGAAAGAAGAAGAAACAGCGCAGTTTTGGTCGAACAGGGTCGCAGCTTCCTTGGCAGGGTAGTAGAGAGCTTTTCGCTTGTAGTGGACTGTATTGTACTGCTCCGAACTGAGAACTGTGTCACTGAGAACTGTTACTGTTCTTGCTTGATAATCTTCTCACGCACCCTTTCTGGGGCGTGGGGAGTCGGGGTCAGGTCGACGGACCTCTTCCCGAAGAATCGCCTCTGTCCACTCCTGTGGACAGGTCATCGGATGGCCCCTGCGGGCGGTGGTCTTGATGTGGCGCTGGTGTGCAGTGGGTGATCGCCGGCTAGGCAACCAGGTGCGTGGCAGGCGGCGGCGGTCGGGCGGGCGCGCGTGGTGCGGCGCCAGTTCGGCGATGTGCGGAAGATGTGAAGCATCCGCACGCGCGAACATGCCCTTCGCCAGCCTCTGGACAAACTGGTCCACGGTTTCCCATCTTAGGTCCCTCTGGATTGTCGCGTTCCTCACGTAGCGGGGGGCGCCGACGATGGTACGCAGAGAGAGGTCCTCTTGGGCTCGGAGTCTCCGTTTGTTCGTCTCCGAGCACAGGGCGTACCAAGCCGGAGCCGCGTAGGTGAGGCGGGATCTCACGTAGGTCTTGTAGATCCCGAGCTTCGCCCTCAGAGGGAGGCTGGAGTCGAAAAGTGGACGCAGCTTGGCGCGTGCCACCTTGACCTGGCTGACGACGTTGTCAACGTGTTGCTTCATGGTGAGCCGGCGATCAATGGTCACTCCCAGGTACTTCACCTGCGAAGACCACTCGATTTGCTGTCCTTGGAGCTGGAGCGATGGTGGAAGGAGACTCTGGCCTGTGATGAGCGCCTGCGTTTTCCCAACATTGACGGACAGTCGCCACTTGGCGAGCCAGTCGGGCAAGATGTCCAGGGTGCGCTGCAGTTTGATGGCAGCGTGCGGAGCCTGGAACGACGACGCGTAGTAGGCTGCGTCGTCTGCGAAGAGTGCCAGCTGGGCACCCGGCCCGACGGGGATGTCGTCCGTGTATCGGGCGTAGCAGGCGGGAGACAGGCAGGAGCCCTGGGGGACTGTTACTGTTCCCGCCGGACGCCCACAATTTATTCTGATTGGCGTACCGCGGGCGGCGGTGGGAGCAGCGATGCTATGAGCAGCGAGCGAGCGAGACGGCTTGCGTTTCTCTATCCGTCTCTTTCTATCTATCTTTCTCTCTCTACCTGTCTCTCTCTGCCAAGGAAACACGATTAGCAAACTTTTTATTTACCTATACTATTTACAGAGTTATTAAAAACTTAATGCTAAATTACTTAGAAACTAAATTGTAAATAAACTAAGTTATGTCGCGAACAGAATGACATGACGGTTTGTTTAAACAAGAAGGAATACACTGTCGCAGTACTCCTGGACATGGAGAAGGCGTTTGACAGAGTATGGCACGAGGGGTTGCTGTACAAATTGTCGACGTCTCCAGCCCCAAGAAGACTAGTCCAGATCATCGCCTCCTTCCTGAAGATCGCCGCTTCCGAGTGATGGTGGAAGACGCCGTCTCCGAGGAACACCCCATTGCAGCCGGCGTCCCTCAGGGGTCCTGCCTGTCTCCAGCCTGTTACTCCCAATATACGGACGACATCCCCGTCGGGCCGGGTGCCCAGCTGGCACTCTTCGCCGACGACGCTGCCTACTACGCGTCGTCGATCCAGGCACGGCACGCTGCCGTCAAACTGCAGCGCACCCTGGACATCTTGCCCGACTGGCTCGCCAAGTGGCGGTTGTCCGTCAACGTTGGGAAGACGCAGGCGCTCATCACAGGCCAGTCCCCCTTCCACCACCACTCCAGCTCCAGGGACAGGACATCGCGTGGTCTCCGCAGGTGAAGTACCTGGGAGTGACCATCGATCGCCGGCTCACCATGAAGCAACATGTCGACAACGTCGTCAACCAGGTCAAGGTGGCACGCGCCAAGCTGCGTCCACTTCTCGACTCCAGCCTCCCTCTGAGGGCGAAGCTCGGGATCTACAAGTGCTACGTGAGATCCCGCCTCACCTACGCGGCCCCGGCATGGTACGCCCTGTGCTCGGAGACGAACAAACGGAGACTCCCAGCCCAAGAGAACCTCTCTTTGCGTACCATCGTCGACGCCCCCCGCTACGTGAGGAATGCGACGATCCAGAGGGACCTAAGATGGGAACCAGTGGACCAGTTTGTCCGGAGGCTGGCGAAGGGCATGTTCGCGCGTGCGGATAGCTCACAACATCCGCATATCCGCGACATGGCGCCGTACCACGCGCGCCCGTCCGACCGCCGCCGCCTACCACGCGACCTGGTTGCCTAGCCGGCGATCATCCAACGGAACACCCAAAGTGAGAAGATCTTCACCGCCCGCGAGGGCCCCCCGATGACCTGTCCATAGGAGTGGACAGAGGCGCTTCTTCAGGAAGAGATCCGATGATCTGACCCTGACTCCCCACGCCCCAGAATGGGTGCGTGAGATGAATACTTGATTGATTTGATTTTGATTCATTCAGATACGAGCATTGGAAGAATAAACATCTCAAGAGCGAACTGAGTTTTCCTGAATAGAACCCGAACCACATACAGTCCACAACAACTGTTGGTCCTTCGAGCCGGATCCTGGGAAGCAAGAAGAACCTGCCCCTGTACATCGAGGATCAGAACCGATCCTAAGAAGCGCACCGAACGAAGAAATTCCACGAGTCGCCAAACCTAGTCTGCGGGCCATTTGCCGATCGCAATGGTCGTCACTCGGAGCCAAGGTGACGCCGCAGACACGGAAGAGGAACGCTGACTCACGGAAGAACGTCTTCGAGAGGAACAGCTGCGCATCGAAATGGAGCGACGTAGAAGGCTGTCAGTGAACCCGCCAGCTTCACCATCGGCGGGCGTACCATCGACGTCGGTGCAGTTGCAGTCAACAACCGGGCCGTCAATGGCTCCGGCGACCACTACTGAAACCGGAGAGGGGCTGTTGCGTGGAGCAAGATCGCCGGTGCGGTAAAACGATCGCACAGATCCACAGCAAGCGCCACTACACGACTACGACTGGCGGAACTGGAAGCAGCGGAGAAATTGTCGGCGCTAAAGAAACAAGAACTGGAGCTAGAGGCCGACCTTATCAAGAAGCGACTGGCTGCTCAGGTCTCCGCGATACAAGACGACCAGGAGAGTCTTCATGGGGACTCTATTCCACCTGCCGCCCGACAACAACGGGTAGACGACTGGCTGTTGACAACGCCTCTCAACGATCGACGAGAGGAAGCGGTCAACACGGAGCAAGAGCGACCAAGGCAGCTACGATTCGAGCCACAGCGAGGAAGATCACCTACTCCTACCCGACCGAGGAGAAGTGTGGAGGAATTGGCGGAAGCCCTGCAGAAGATGGCACGGCCGAGGCTGCGTTATGTTGACCTGCCGTCATTCACCGGCTCAGTAAATGAGTGGCTACCCTTCAAGGCCTCCATGCGAGACTCCACCAAGATGTACAACATCTCTGCCGCCGAGAACATCCAGCGACTGAGGAGCAGTCTCAAGGGAGAGGCACGAGACGCCGTAGCTGCACTACTTCACACGGCCACGAATCCGGACGTGATTATGAAGACGTTAGAGCAGTGCTTCGGTCGCCCAGAACTCATCATCGACCGAACTATGGATGCGCTGAAGAAGTTGCCAAAGCCCGGGACATCAGCGACGGAGTTGAACAACTTCGCAATCAAGTTGCAAAACACAGTCTGCGTGCTGACAACGATCGACCGGCATGGATACCTGAACAACCCCATGCTGACACGAGAGGTGCTAGAGAAGCTCAGCCCGCACATCCTCTCGCGCTGGTGTGACTACGCAGAACAAGAAGAGGGAACCATGGAGCCAGAGATCGTCATCCTATCTCGCTTTCTCATGCGCGAGGCGGACAAAGCTTTACGCCACACGTACGCGCCAGCTACAACGATGACTACGGCAGTGAAGAGAGAGCAGAAGCCTACTGCAACACCAAAGAAGAAACCGAGCCCAGTATACAGCGTCGTTGATGAACAGCAGGCAGAACCATGCCCGAGCTGTGAGCAAGCCCACACGCTTCCGCGGTGCCCGACCTATATGCTAATCCGCCAGTAGCCAATATGGTCAAGGAGGCAGTACGTTACAAGGCACTGGAATTGGACAAGCGTTGGGACCTTGTGAAGGAGAAGAAACTATGCTTGAAGTGCATTGAACGGAAGCACCGACGCGGCAATTGCAAGGCGAAGCCATGCGGCGTGAACGAGTGTCGCCGCCCACATCATCGCACGCTACACCAAGGGGAAGAGGCCACGCAGCAACAGAGGACAGAGCCGTCACCACCGAGCAGCAGTGAATCAGTCCTGTCAGTAGCAACACGGACCAATCCCGACAAGCGAGCTGTGCTACTGAAGATGTGCCCTGTTGTCATCGCCGGACCACGGGGGGAGGTGGAAACATTGGCGCTGCTAGACGAAGGGTCCACCATTACCCTCATCGATGACGACCTGGCAGAGCAAATCGGCGCTGAGGGACCAAGTCAGCCACTAAAGATGAACGGGGTCAACATGACTCAGCAAGAAGGAAGAAGCAGACGTGTCACCGTGCAACTCAAAGGCAAGAGCGAGAACGCGCTCTACAAGTTGCAGGCACGCACCGTGAAGAACTTGCAGCTTCTACAGCAGTCAATCCCAGTCACGCTGCTGAAGCAAGCACATCTGCGTAACCTGCGGCCAAAAGAAGTGTGCTACGAACGAGCACGACCCGGCATCCTGGTGGGCACAGATCACTGGGAAATGATCGTATCCCGTGAGCTCAAGATCGGCGGCCCCAACGAACCGGCTGCTTCTCGCACTCAATTGGGCTGGGTGATATATGGCACCGCACCACGCAAGACTATCGTCAGCCGCGAAAACATCTTGCACGTGTTCAACACGGAGCACGACGGAGATCAACGCCTTCAAGAACTGGTGGAGGCGCACTTCCGCATCGACGCGCTCGGCATCACTCACAAACCACGTGTGGGTGACGCAGATCGGCGAGCCATGAACATCGTCGAGAACACCTTGCGGAAGATCAACGGTGGTTACGAAGTCGGACTACCATGGCGGCGTGACGACGTGACCATGCCGTCAAATTACGATGCGGCACTTCATCGCCTGCGCAAGATCGAGCAGAAGATGCACGCGGCACCTGACTTCGGCAGAGAATACACCGCGCAGATCGAGAACCTACTGAGCAAGGAGTACGCCGTACCATGCGACGGATCGGAGCAGTCGAGCCCGGTCTGCTGGTTCCTTCCACACTTCGCCGTGCAGAACCCAAACAAGCCCGGCAAGACAAGACTGGTATTCGATGCGGCGGCCAGAAGCAAGGGCGTGTGCCTAAACGATAAGCTGCTGGAGGGACCGGACCTGCTACAGTCACTGCAGGGGATCGTGTTCCGGTTCCGAGAGAAGCCCATCGCAGTGACCGCAGACATACAAGAAATGTTTCTGCGAATCAAGATCCGTGCCGAAGATCAACCGGCTCAACAGTTCCTGTGGAGAGGCGTCGACCGAACGGGCCCACCTCGCCGATACAAGATGACGAGCATGATCTTTGGCGCAGCGAGCTCACCCTTCATGGCGCATAGCGTGCGCGACCACAACGCACGTGTACATGCTGAGACACACCCACTCGCTTTGAAGGAGATTATGCGCAGCCACTACATGGATGACCTGGTGGCAAGCTTCAAGGATAAAGAGGAAGCACGGCGCACCATTGAAGAACTGAGAGCAGTGCACGCAGTCGCCGGCTTCACATTGCGAGGCTGGAATACGAGCCATCGGAGCGTGCTGCAAGGTGTGCCGCCAGAGCTGTACTCTGCATCATGCCGCAACTCACTGTGCGACAAAATGGAGGCACAGAAAACAGGGACCGACAAGGAGCCGTCCAGATCGGAAGACGGCCGCGACAAGATCCTCGGGCTCTTCTGGAACGCCGACCAGGACGAGTTGGGCTTCAACACGTCGATGAACCGAGTCCCAGCTGACGTGCGGGACCAGAGAAGAGCTCCCACGAAGAGAAAGGCTCTCAGCACGGTCACGTCCATCTATGTCCCGCTGGGACTACTGAGCCACTACACCATAAGAGCGAAGATCATCTTGCAGAGTCTACGGCGTCTCTCGATCACATGGGACGAGCCTATCCCGGAGGAAGAGGCAGAGCTCTTCGCATCATGGCTGCAGCAGCTGGAGGAGATCGCCCTCCTACAAATGAAGAGGTGCTACAACTTCAACAATGCAGATGAAGTGCAACTGCACATCCTATGCGACGCCAGTGAGCAAGCCTTCGCAGCAGTAGCCTACTGGAGAGTCATGCGCCGTGACGGGACCATCGGAGTAACACTGGTCGCAGCCAAGGCCAAGGTCGCGCCACGCCGGACGCAGACGATTCCCCGACTCGAGTTTCAGGCAGCAGTCATTGGAGCCCGACTCGCCGACACCATCAAGAAAGAACACGACATCGAAGTCGCACGAACGTACTACTGGACCGACTCATCAACAGTGGTGCATTGGATACGCAACGACGGTCGCCGGTACACACCATTCGTCGCGCACCGACTTGGCGAGATATCGGAGCTCACTGAGGCGATTGAGTGGCGATGGCTTCCAACTGCAGAGAATGTGGCAGATGACGCTACGAGGTTCGCCCATACGCCTGTCAACATGACCGACCGGTGGTTCCAAGGACCAGCCTTCCTCTACGAACCTGAGGAGCACTGGCCAACTGAACCGGCAACCACCGTGGCAGAAAATGAAGTCCTCCACACAAACGAGGAAGAACAAGGAGATACCTGGCTACCTGATCCAGCCCGGTTCTCCAAGTACGAGACTCTGGTACGAGCAACGGCGCGAGTACTGGCCTTCATCGACATATGTCGGCACAGAGCCGTCGACATGGAGCTACGACACATCGCAAAGGCAGAGGAGAAGCTTATTCAGCGAGCACAGGAGGAGGGCTTCGGCGCCGAGATGAAGAGGATCCAGTCCGGTCGCCCCATACAAAGAACGAGTCGTCTGTACAAGCTGGACCCGGTGCTTGAAGACGGTCTACTCCGAGTACGAGGTCGCATCGAAGCAGCAACAGCACCTATGGAGACAAAGAGGCCTGTTATTTTGGATGGGCGACATCGCCTGACAAAACTCCTCGTGCATCGAGAACACTGCGCCACTGGACACGCAAACAGGGAGCGCGTGACCAACGACCTGCGCCAGCGCTACTGGGTCATACACCTACGACCAACTGTTCGCGCTGTGGAACGGAGCTGCTCCTACTGCCGACTGCGCCGAGGAAAACCACGAGTACCTGCTGCGGGAGACCTTCCCCGTGCCCGCCTGGACCCATTCCACCGCCCGTTCACCAATTGCGGGGTGGACTATTTTGGGCCGATGATAGTGAAGATTGGACGACGACGAGAAAAGCGGTGGGGGGCACTCTTCACGTGCCTCACCTCACGAGCGCTGCACATCGAACTTGTTGCATCGCTCTCCACTGACTCTGCAATAATGGCGCTGCGACGAATGGCAGCACGAAGAGGATGGCCGCGCCTCATGATGTCGGACAACGCCACGAACTTCCGAGGGGCCGACCAAGAACTGCGAGCCGCCTACGCCAAGTGGGCACCTGCGCTGCGAGACGAGGGACTACTCCACCGTATGGAGTGGCGCTACATCCCTCCAGGCGCGCCGAACCAGGGAGGAGCATGGGAGCGGCTGGTGCGCTCAGTGAAGACCGCGCTGAGCGTCACCCTGCGAGAGAAGGCGCCGCCAGAAGAAGTGCTGAGGACGCTACTGACCGAAGTCGAGTTCTGCGTCAACGCCCGTCCGTTGACCCATGTCAGCGTGAGTCATTACGACCCAGAGGCACTCACCCCGAACCACTTCCTGTTGGGGTCATCGACGGGCATGCCGACAACGGGTCCCTGCCAAGAAGACGACCGACGTGCTTGGAGAGCAAGCCAGGCACTCGCTGACCACTTCTGGCAACGATGGGTCAAGGAGTACCTGCCGACCCTGGTACCCCGAGGCGAGCCCAGGAAAGCAGAAGGAGCTCTGCGAGTCGGCGACATCGTGATCATCGTCGACTCTTCTCTACCGCGGAACGACTGGCCAATGGGAGTCATCGAGCGGACATACCAGGGACCAGACGGCGGGCTGCGGTCGGCTGACGTGCGCACAAGTACGGGGACATTCCGACGTCCCATCAGGAAGATCGTCATCCTGATGCATGAGAAGGCTGCGAGCTCGTCGTCCTGATGGCAAGAGGAGGCTGCGCGAGCTACGCCGGGGGGAGAATGTTATGGACGCCGGGCACGCAAGAAACAAGACTGCAAGCCGCGACACTGTCCTGCTCCAACCCGCTAGCACTGTCTCGCTCGCGCTATGCTCGCACCGCCGCGACTAGTTAAGCTAGCATAAGCCTGTATATAAGTAGGAACATTTGTAATTTTGATTCAGACCACAGGCCAGTACTTCTCGTCCTGGCGGACCTGCCCACCCGGGTCTCTCCGCCAGCATCACGCCGACGATACCAGTGGGGCGCCTTCACCGCCGCCCTCGACCAGTCTTCGACCACATGTCCAGTCAACCAGCCGGAAGACGTTGACCGCCTGGCATCGCTGCTAACCACCCAGATCCGAGACGCGCTCGACCTATCATCGCACACCGTAGCTCGCGGGGGGAAGCCCAATCCTCTTCCTGCTGAGCTACGCGTACTCATCCGCGATAAGCGCGCTCTCCGGAAGCAGTGGCAGCAAACCCGCTGCCCAACGATGAAGACCAGGCTCAACGCCATGACGGCAGAGCTGAAGCGCCGACTTGATCTCCACGCCGAAGAATCTTGGGAACGCCACGTCGAGTCCATGGGCGACCACGTCCCCTCCGTGCATCGCCTATGCCGGGATTTGTCAACTACTCCAACTCCCGTCCGACCAATCCTGGGCAGCGACGGCCTACCAAGATTTCGAGCCCAAGACCGTGCGGAGATCTTCGCCGAATGCCTCGAGAAGCAGTTCAAGCCGAACCCTACGGATGATGTGGAGCACGTCGCAGCAGTCGAGAGACACCTGCGAGAGTACTTCGCCTCGCCGATAGCTCCCGAAGAGGACCCCACCGTCGTCACGCCCTGCCAGATCATGCGTGCATTCAGATGTACCAAGCCCAGGAAAGCCCCGGGCGCAGACCGCATACCTAACATGGCGCTGCTACATTTGCCGCCACGTACTGTGGCGGCCGTTACGCGCCTGTTTAACGGTATCTTGCGCACGGGCCACTTCCCAACCCAATGGAAGGAGGGCTTGGTCATCATGTTGCCCAAGCCGGGCAAGGACTCCAAGCTGCCTGAGAGCTATCGGCCGATAACTCTACTGAGTACCATCTCAAAGGTGTTTGAGAAACTCCTGCTGGCGAAGCTACTGCCCCACATCCAGCCGCGCCCAGAACAGTTCGGCTTCAGGCCCGAGCATTCTACGACGCTTCAGCTCACCAGAGTACTGAATGACATGACGGTTTGTTTAAACAAGAAGGAATACACTGTCGCAGTACTCCTGGACATGGAGAAGGCGTTTGACAGAGTATGGCACGAGGGGTTGCTGTACAAATTGTCGACGTCTCCAGCCCCAAGAAGACTGGTCCAGATCATCGCCTCCTTCCTGAAGAATCGCCGCTTCCGAGTGATGGTGGAAGACGCCGTCTCCGAGGAACACCCCGTTGCAGCCGGCGTCCCTCAGGGGTCCTGCCTATCTCCAGCCTGCTACTCCCAATATACGGACGACATCCCCGTCGGGCCGGGTGCCCAGCTGGCACTCTTCGCCGACGACGCTGCCTACTACGCGTCGTCGATCCAGGCACGGCACGCTGCCGTCAAACTGCAGCGCACCCTGGACATCTTGCCCGACTGGCTCGCCAAGTGGCAGTTGTCCGTCAACGTTGGGAAGACGCAGGCGCTCATCACAGGCCAGTCCCCCCTTCCACCACCACTCCAGCTCCAAGGACAGGACATCGCGTGGTCTCCGCAGGTGAAGTACCTGGGAGTGACCATCGATCGCCGGCTCACCATGAAGCAACATGTCGACAACGTCGTCAACCAGGTCAAGGTGGCACGCGCCAAGCTGCGTCCACTTCTCGACTCCAGCCTCCCTCTGAGGGCGAAGCTCGGGATCTACAAGTGCTACGTGAGATCCCGCCTCACCTACGCGGCCCCGGCATGGTACGCCCTGTGCTCGGAGACGAACAAACGGAGACTCCGAGCCCAAGAGAACCTCTCTTTGCGTACCATCGTCGACGCCCCCCGCTACGTGAGGAATGCGACGATCCAGAGGGACCTCAGATGGGAACCAGTGGACCAGTTTGTCCAGAGGCTGGCGAAGGGCATGTTCGCGCGTGCGGATAGCTCACAACATCCGCATATCCGCGACATGGCGCCGTACCACGCGCGCCCGCCCGACCGCCGCCGCCTGCCACGCGACCTGGTTGCCTAGCCGGCGATCATCCAACGGAACACCCCTCGTGAGAAGATCTCCACCGCCCGCGAGGGCCCCCCGATGACCTGTCCATAGGAGTGGACAGAGGCGCTTCTTCAGGAAGAGATCCGATGATCTGACCCTGACTCCCCACGCCCCAGAATGGGTGCGTGAGATGAATTCTTGATTGATTGATTGATTTTGATTCAGTCCTCAGCCAGGTCAAGTTGGCACGCGCCAAGCTGCGTCCACTTTTCGACTCCAGCCTCCCTCTTAGGGCGAAGCTCGGGATCTACAAGACCTATGTGAGATCCCGCCTCACCTACGCGGCTCCGGCATGGTACGCCCTGTGCTCGGAGACGAACAAACGGAGACTCCGAGCCCAAGAGAACCTCTCTCTGCGTACCATCGTCGGCGCCCCCCGCTACGTGAGGAACGCGACAATTCAGAGGGACCTAAGATGGGAAACCGTGGACCAGTTTGTCCAGAGGCTGGCGAAGGGCATGTTCGCGCGTGCGGATGCATCACACCTTCCGCACATCGCCGAACTGGCGCCGCACCACGCGCGCCCGCCCGACCGCCGCCGCCTGCCACGCGACCTGGTTGCCTAGCCGGCGATCACCCACTGCATACCAGCGCCACAAGAAGACCACCGCCCGCAGGGGCCATCCGATGACCTGTCCACAGGAGTGGACAGAGGCGATTCTTCGGGAAGAGGTCCGTCGACCTGACCCCGACTCCCCACGCCCCAGAAAGGGTGCGTGAGAAGATAATGAAGAAGAAGATTTTGATTCATTCGGATACGAGCATTGGAAGAATAAACATCTCAAGAGCGAACTGAGTTTTCCTGAATAGAACCCGAACCACATACAGTCCACAACAAAGATCATCCTTATAATTGTGAACATCTCTGTTTGAATTTTTTAAATAATTTTTGGAAAAATATAAAAGCAGTTTGAAGTTCAAGTCTTGTCAGTCTTTTAATTTTAATCATGTCTATAACACTAACTTTTACTGGTAATAAACCAATATTGGAGTCATATTTTCAACCGCCATTGAACATAGATAGCAAGTGGGAGTGTGGTCTGTTATATTTTTCTGCATATAATTCAATTCCAAATATAAAATCAAATAACAATTTATTTCATTACGGAAATGATGGTGAACAGGTCACAATACCACATGGAACATATGATCTATATGATCTTCTTCATTTTTTGGAATCTAGTGTTAAAAACTGTAAAATTGATATTAAACCTAATAACGATACGTTAAATTGTTCAATATTTTGTACGAAAACAATACATTTTGATAAAAAAAATAGTGTAGGCAAAATTTTAGGTTTTCTGAATACTAAATTAGAACCAAATAAATGGCATGATTCTGAGACTCCAGTAAACATTATTCCATTGTCTGTCATAAGGATCGAATGTGACTTTGTGCAAGGATCTTATTTAAATGGATTTCCATATCACGTAATACATGAGTTCGTGCCAAATGTTCCTCCAGGTCATCAGTTCATAGAAGTGCCAAAAAAAAAATATACTTACCAATAGAAAAAAATAATATTTCATCAATAACTTTAAAAATCACTAACGAAAAGGGAGATTGTATTATCTTTAGAAAAGAAAATATACAATTACGTTTACACGTTCGGAAAGCAAAATGTTAGTTTTCAATAAAAAGCTAAACAGCTATTGTGTTATATTCCTACATCCTATTAATACAATCCTACAATATTCCTACTACACTTAAAGTGAAACGACGTACTATAAAAAATAAACTTTCCAAATCAAATAAAGAATTTCTTAAAGCACTTGGATTTAAAATATGAGTATATTACAGATATCTAATTTACCACAATTCGACAACTCGATCGAGAGTTGTGAAATTCACACATATAGTCCCTATAGTAACAGTTTCAGAGAAAATGATGAAATCAGAATACCTATCCAACAACAAGACTTATATTTGCTTCCATCCGCAAGTTCGCTATTCATTGAAGGCTCTGCAATTGCATACTGTTAAATTCCACGCCTCAACCGAACGGGCGTGGAATCTTGGTAGGGTTGGTTTTCACCAGGAGTATCACAAGTGGTACTGACCTTTGACGCCGTTAACCGGAATTCGAAAGCTCAATTCGAGGCAGGAACACGGGATGAGGAGCACAAGGGGTGGGGGGAGAGGAGTCGAATCTTACTCTCGTCGTAGCCCGATGCTGTCGCCGTCGTGTTGCTTGCCGACACAAAGAGTCGCTGTCCGAATGCGACGAATTGGGGACCGAACCACTTCAACCTTTCACAACACGAAGCACTCACTCCGATGACTTGAATCTACTTATTTCCCGACGATTGTTCCGTGTTTATTATAATTAACATTCCGACCAGGCCCGACACCTGTGTTAGACAATTATTACTACTAAAATACAGCCAAGGCCCGAACGCCATGTGCCGACATTTTTTCCATGTCAAAAAAAGTAACCTCTAACTCGTCATCTCGTTTCTATACAAGTGACAGCTGCTAGTTCCGTTTCCGATCACTCGCGGTCCGAGTCGCGCAACAAAAAGAGGTGCGTTCCGAAGCATAAATATTAAACAGTCACCCGCCCGGACAGGCCCGAACCTGTCCCTAATCAATAGGAAGGCGAGAAAGTGTTGCGACCGCTCTCTTGAGGACCGAGTCCCCCACCTTGACTTCTGCTGATCGAGGCGTGCCATCCCGACCCGTGTACAATTTGACGATCCGTCCTCGTCTCCATCTCAATGATGGCAGGTTCGCATCCTTAATCAGCACCAAATCACCGACTTGAGGGGGGCTCGTCCGGTCAGTCCACTTAAGGCGCTGCTGCAAGATGTGCAAGTACTCAAGGGACCACCGTTTCCGAAAATCTTGAGCCATCTGCTGCAACATCTGCCACCTAGTTAACCGACTTAACTTAACATCACCGAATGGGTATTCTGGCAGGGCGTTAAGGGGCTGACCTATCAGGAAGTGACCCGGCGTCAACGCTTCCAAATCATTTGGATCCGAACTGAGCGGGCACAACGGACGCGAGTTCAGTGTCATTTCAATTTTACAGAACAGCGTCGCTAGCTCTTCAAAGCGTAGAGAGGTCTCACCGATGATCCTCGTCAGGTGCGACTTAGCCGATTTAACCGCAGCCTCAAAAACTCCTCCCCAATGAGGACATCCCGGCGGACTGAAAACCCATTCAATTCCTCGTCGGGAGCAAGCCGTACCGATGGCGTCCTGGTTACCGTTCAGGAATTGAGTGACCTCCTGCAGATATCGCCTGGCTCCGACAAAATTTGTGCCGTTGTCCGAACGGATTAATGTCGGGAGGCCCCTTCGTGAGACGAACCGATCCAGACATGCGATAAATGCCTCCGTAGTGAGGTCACTGACCACCTCCAAGTGGACTGCCTTCGTGGCCAAGCACACGAAGACGCACAGGTATGTCTTCACTAATCTGGCGTTCCGTAGCTGTGAAGACTTGACCATGAATGGTCCCGCGAAATCCGTTCCGACACCCGCAAAGGGCCGGATTTCGTTAACCCTATCCGAGGGCAAATCGCCCATCTGGGGCTGCATCGTAGCCGCCTTAGCCCGATAACAAGGCAGGCACCGAAATACGACGCTACGCACTAAGCGTCTTCCCGATAGAATCCAGAAATCGCACTGGAGAAACGCCATCAAGGCGTGGCATCCGATATGCTCATTCCGAATGTGTCGATTCTGTATCAACAGTTCGACCAACTTCCCTTTCCTAGGGAGTAACAACGGGTGGTGAGCCGCATAAGGCAGGTTGGCATTCCGCAGCCGACCTCCTACCCTCAGCAATCCTTGAGGGTCAATAAACGGGTTGAGCCGAGCCACAGCTCCCTTCAGTTGGACGCGTCCGCGTCTCAGAATGTCCAGTTCGGACTTAAAGTGCACCGTCTGCACGTTCCGTACCAATGCGAACAACGCATGGTTCCGTTCCCGTGGTGTCAGGACCTGTGTCCACACCCGTTGCGCCTCAGAATTGCGACAATTCCGCGCAAATCGGAAGATCCAGGCGGTCACATTGACCAGCTTGTCGAGCGAGCTGTACCGTTCCAGCAGGCTGAACTCCTCTTCCGGCTCTGGTTGCGTCGTACAGACACCGACTGTCAAGGCGCCGTTCGCCGAGGTAACGCGTGGACTCATTGGCCAATCCGATTCGGCTTGAGTCAACCATTTTGGACCCCACCACAAGGGATGTCCAACTAACTCCGGCGCGTGACACCCACGAGACGCACAGTCTGCTGGGTTCATTTCCCCTGGAACATGTCTCCAGATTAAGGGAACCTCCGAATTCAAAATCTGCGAAACCCGATTCGCCACAAAAATCTCAGCTTGTGAACTGAAGCCTTCAGCCAGCATAACACGATCTGGCTGTCCGTCCAAGCGTAGACCTTATCTTCTAACGCTATTGACCCACGAAGAACCGTCATCGTGTGGTTGAGCAGACGAGTCAGCAGAGCCGCTCCCGAAAGCTCTAATTTGGGAATGGTCAGGCGAAGTGCGCAACGGCGCAACCTTGCTCTTGGCCATGACCAACCGCACATCAACCTCCCCCGAGGAGTCGACCGTACGCAGATATACCGCAGCTCCGTAGCCCTTCTCCGAGGCATCGCAAAACCCATGCAGGGTGGCGGTGTATCGTTTGGTGGGGACCAACCTCCGTGGCAGTGAAATCCGATTGATGCCAGGGAGGGTCGAAAAGAACGAGTCCCACTCTGAGCTCAATGACCCGCCGATCGGGTCGTCCCATTTCAGCTCAGCAGACCACAATTGCTGCATAAAACACTTGAGCTGAAATGTTACCGGGGTGATCCACCCGTTTGGATCAAATGTCCTAGCCATCGTTGAAAGGACGTTCCGTTTCGTCCAGACCTTCGGGGAGTCCAACTCGACCCGATACAAAAACATGTCTGACACCGGCTGGTACTGGACGCCTAATACCGACAACATATTTGGATTTTCCAAATTTTCAAAAATGTGGGGATCCTGCCGGCTGCCCCACGCCTAGCGACTCGTAGTCCCTTATTCGGTTCTGTACTCTCGGAGGTGATACAGAAGTTTTGGGAGGTGGAGGAACCACCTACGGTCCGCCGGTTGGACCCGGTTGAAAAAGAGTGTGAACAGTTTTATCGGAACAATACTGGTCGCCTTCGGTCAGGTCGATTTCTCACACGTCTTCCATTTCGGAGTGATCGCCCACCGCTGGGCAGTTCACACCATGAAGCCGAGACACGGCTTCTGTCGATGGAACGACGCATGAAGCGTGACGGGATTTTCCGGCAGAAGTACGTCGACTTCATGCGGGAATACGAGTCGCTCGGCCACATGTCGGTTTCGGGTATCGACTGGAAGCGTGAAGACCACTGCTTCCTGCCTCATCACGCGGTCTTGAGGACCCCGGAGGGCAAAATACGGGTAGTGTATGGATGGATCGGCATCAACATCTAACGGCATGAACCTGAACCAGTGTTTGCATTCAGGGCCGAAGTTGAACCATGACATCGCGGATGTTATCACACGGTTCCGTCGACACAATGTTGTGTTTGTAGCTGACATCCGGATGATGTTTAGACAGACGGTCATTCACCCTGACGATAGACGGTATCAGCTGATACTGTGGCGAGAGAGCCCAGATCAGCCCATCAAGGTGTACGAGCTGAACACCAACACGTACGGGCTACGGTCTAGTCCTTATTTGGCGATTCGCACTCTGCGGGAGTTAGCGGATCGAGAACGGTTAAATTTCCCTAGAGGAGCAGCAATCCTGGAGCAGTATCTCCACGTGGACGATATCTGTACCGGTGCAGATTCCGTAGAGGAGGCGCTCGCTCGTCGGGACGAACTAGTTGAGCTCTTACGGGGTGGAGGTTACGAGCTCCGGAAATGGATGTCGAACTCTCCAGAGTTACTGTCTGGTCTTCCGGATGACTACCAGCAGGATCCCCACATTTTTGAAAATTTGGAAAATCCAAATATGTTGTCGGTATTAGGCGTCCAGTACCAGCCGGTGTCAGACATGTTTTCGTATCGGGTCGAGTTGGACTCCCCGAAGGTCTGGACGAAACGGAACGTCCTTTCAACGATGGCTAGGACATTTGATCCAAACGGGTGGATCACCCCGGTAACATTTCAGCTCAAGTGTTTTATGCAGCAATTGTGGTCTGCTGAGCTGAAATGGGACGACCCGATCGGCGGGTCATTGAGCTCAGAGTGGGACTCGTTCTTTTCGACCCTCCCTGGCATCAATCGGATTTCACTGCCACGGAGGTTGGTCCCCACCAAACGATACACCGCCACCCTGCATGGGTTTTGCGATGCCTCGGAGAAGGGCTACGGAGCTGCGGTATATCTGCGTACGGTCGACTCCTCGGGGGAGGTTGATGTGCGGTTGGTCATGGCCAAGAGCAAGGTTGCGCCGTTGCGCACTCGCCTGACCATTCCCAAATTAGAGCTTTCGGGAGCGGCTCTGCTGACTCGTCTGCTCAACCACACGATGACGGTTCTTCGTGGGTCAATAGCGTTAGAAGATACGGTCTACGCTTGGACGGACAGCCAGATCGTGTTATGCTGGCTGAAGGCTTCAGTTCACAAGCTGGAGATTTTTGTGGCGAATCGGGTTTCGCAGATTTTGAATTCGGAGGTTCCCTTAATCTGGAGACATGTTCCAGGGGAAATGAACCCAGCAGACTGTGCGTCTCGTGGGTGTCACGCGCCGGAGTTAGTTGGACATCCCTTGTGGTGGGGTCCAAAATGGTTGACTCAAGCCGAATCGGTTTGGCCAATGAGTCCACGCGTTACCTCGGCGAACGGCGCCTTGACAGTCGGTGTCTGTACGACGCAACCAGAGCCGGAAGAGGAGTTCAGCCTGCTGGAACGGTACAGCTCGCTCGACAAGCTGGTCAATGTGACCGCCTGGATCTTCCGATTTGCGCGGAATTGTCGCAATTCTGAGGCGCAACGGGTGCGGACACAGGTCCTGACAATTAAGTCTGAAAAGACCGAAACTCAATGGTGTGATCTTTTTCAGTCTTTATAAACTCCATCTCCGACGTCCTCTCTTCTTCGTATCATCTGTACGCAGATGATCTACAAATGTATCGCCACTTTTCCTCCTGCGATGTAGTTTCATCCGTGGAGGCACTGAATGCTGACCTCGAGAATGTGAAAGACTGGGCCTCATCATACGGGCTGTTAATAAACCCGAATAAATCACAAGCCATGATTTTAGGAACCAGGCACACTCTTTCCTTGTTACAAAAACCCATTGTTCCCGTATCATATAATGGCATCACAATAGAGTACACAGATAAGGCGAAAAACCTTGGGGTTATTTTTGACAATTAGGTGTTTTGGTCTCCACATGTCAGCGAGGTCAGCAGACGGGTCTTTGCGTCTTTTCACTCCCTCAGGCGTCTGCAGTACTTCTTGCCGCGGTAGACCAAAATCACCCTTGCTCAGTCCCTTCTCCTGCCGCTAATCGACTACGCCGATGTCTGTTGGGCGAGCGCGAATGAAGATCTTCTGAATAAACTCGAACGACTTCAGAATCTCGGGATTCGGTTTATCTTCGGGCTGCGCAAATTCGCAAAGAGTTGGGGTGGTTTCCGATTCGTCGTCGCCGAGACTCCTATATTCTTTTTTATCTTTTCAATATATTGAAAAATCCGCGCTACCCCAGCTACCTTCGAGACCGCTTTGAGTATCTCTTTTCAGGAGATCGGCAACGGAGATCTCACACGGTCTCACTCTTAGCCACTCCAAGGCATACCACTTCCGCATATGAGCACTCCTTCAGGATGCAAGCGGTCCGACTGTGGAACGCACTTCCTTGTGCGATAAGAGACAGCCCCACTCTTTTCGCTTTCAAAAACCGGGTAAAAGAGCACTTCCTCTCTCTTTTGTGATATTTGTATGTATATTATTATTAAATGTAAACTTTGTGAACAGGTTTATGTATGTATTAATACGTATTTAGTAGTTTGGTATATACGAGTATGTATTTTATTTACCGTATTTTATAGATATGTAATTTACTTATATGTATTTTATTATTGTTTAGATATTGTGCACTGCCTACCCTTTATTGATAAAATTTCCTGTCATGCCTTGGTTTACTGGAAGAAATCTCTTTTTAGAGATAAGCTCGCCTTTGTACATATGTTTTCTCTTAATGTATCTTTTTTAAATAACTGTGTTCAATAAAGAATTATGAAAAGTACCCTATACAGGTGACATTAATTAGCTGACCATATACATATTGAAGAATGGTAGTACCCATCAATATGTACAACTTTCCCCAAGAAACAAAAAAAAAAAAATCCTCAGTAGATCAGGGTAATCAATATTTTTCATTATTTCAGCTTGATATCTCCATGCCTTCCTGACAAAGGGGTCTTGACAGATAGACAATAAAGTGAGTAGGAGACTTTTTATTTTTTTACCATTTGAAAAAATTATTGAGCGATTACCTATTTATATGCTCTTTTACCCGGTTTTTGAAAGCGAAAAGAGTGGGGCTGTCTCTTATCGCACAAGGAAGTGCGTTCCACAGTCGGACTGCTTGCATCCTGAAGGAGTGCTCATATGCGGAAGTGGTATGCCTTGGAGTGGCTAAGAGTGAGACCGTGTGAGATCTCCGTTGCCGATCTCCTGAAAAGAGATACTCAAAGCGGTCTCGAAGGTAGCTGGGGTAGCGCGGATTTTTCAATATATTGAAAAGATAAAAAAGAATATAGGAGTCTCGGCGACGACGAATCGGAAACCACCCCAACTCTTTGCGAATTTGCGCAGCCCGAAGATAAACCGAATCCCGAGATTCTGAAGTCGTTCGAGTTTATTCAGAAGATCTTCATTCGCGCTCGCCCAACAGACATCGGCGTAGTCGATTAGCGGCAGGAGAAGGGACTGAGCAAGGGTGATTTTGGTCTGCCGCGGCAAGAAGTACTGCAGACGCCTGAGGGAGTGAAAAGACGCAAAGACCCGTCTGCTGACCTCGCTGACATGTGGAGACCAAAACACCTAATTGTCAAAAATAACCCCAAGGTTTTTCGCCTTATCTGTGTACTCTATTGTGATGCCATTATATGATACGGGAACAATGGGTTTTTGTAACAAGGAAAGAGTGTGCCTGGTTCCTAAAATCATGGCTTGTGATTTATTCGGGTTTATTAACAGCCCGTATGATGAGGCCCAGTCTTTCACATTCTCGAGGTCAGCATTCAGTGCCTCCACGGATGAAACTACATCGCAGGGGGAAAAGTGGCGATACATTTGTGGATCATCTGCGTACAGATGATACGAAGAAGAGAGGACGTCGGAGATGGAGTTTATAAAGACTGAAAAAGATCACACCATTGAGTTTCGGTCTTTTCAGACTTAATTGCGCTGCTGACGACCTCTCAGGTATGAGTCGAACCAGCCAGCAGCGTGGGAGGAGACATTCAGCGATGTTAATATAGCGACAAGAATGTAAAAATAGACGCAGTTAAAGGCATTGCTGAAGTCAAGCAGGGCCAGCACCGTAACCAACCTCTGATCCATGGCTAGCTGTATATCATCGCTGACTTTTAAGAGTGCTGTGGTAGTACTATGCCCTGGTCTGAAGCCAGATTGGAAAGGATTGAGAAGTTTGTTTGATGAAAGGTAGGAGGTGAGTTGGGAGTGGACCAGGGGCGTAGCTACCGCCGTATTTGCCGTATCAATTATACGGGGCCCCCGGGCCACGGGGGCCCCCAAAGTGTGTAAGGAAAAAGAATAAAAACTTTCTAATTTATTTTATTTTACAAATGACAAAATTCTATAAAGCAATTCCTTTTTATGTATGAGAGGTAGCTGCGCCTCCTCTCTAATCAGTCACGATATAGCACTCTGTATAGAAGGACGTCTGTATTTCTCTTTATCCGCCGCCATTAGAACTAACATTTTCTTCAGGTGATGTCGATCTCAACGGTCTTAACCAGTTCTTTTCTTCTCCCCCCCTCGTGATAGACCCCGCCACAAAGCAAGCAACCCTTCGTCATCTACGGTTGAAGGCTGCAGTCTGTACCTCACCGTTCAACTTTAGTCTCGTTGGAATCGGCGCAGTTAGAAAGGCAGTGCTAGCGGTCACATCCAAAGCTGCTGGTGGCGACAACGTCAGCCATCAGATGATCCACAGCGTCCTTGAAGAGTTGCTCCCTCCAATCACCCACATCATAAACTTCTCTCTATCAGCTAGATCTTTTCCTAGTCTGTGGAAGAAAGCTCTTGTCATCCCACTGCCCAAAAATTCCAATCCCTCCTCCCTCAAAGATTACAGGCCCATATCTACTTTACCTATTCTCCCCAAAGTCCTTGAATCCATTGTCCACTCCAGTGGCGTAGCGTGCCTTGTCGGGGCCCCGTATAAAATTTTTTTTGGAGGCCCTTATATGGAGGTAAAGATTTTTCACAAAAGAAAAAAAAAATTGTGAGAAGTAATATTTATTTATCACATAATTTACCCATTTTACAAATAAAAATCTAATTTTAAATATTCACTCTCCTTGCCTTTTTATCGGCAAACTGATTTATTAAATCATTTATGGCTGATGATGATTTTAGTTTTTCTAAAGTTTCTGCCTCTATGGACAATAGTGAGATGTCTGACAGCCGTTCTTGTCCCATCGAAGTTCTTAAGTATTTTTTTATTAGTTTTAATTTTGAAAAACTTCTTTCTGCCGTTGCGGTTGTAACTGGAAGGGTCAAGAATAAAAAGCATGCTGTGATTACCTCGGGAAAACTGGATGCAAGACTATTGAATTTTACTAGCAATAATTCAATGAGTTCTTTAATGGAATATTTTTTTTTAATTTCAGAATTTAAGCATGTTTTTAGAGCCTTTAATTGGTCACAAAGGTTAAGTGAGATGTCTTTACTGTATTTAGCAGACAGTTTTCCGGAAGCGTTTAATATCTCTTCGCTTGAAGAAGATAGGAGTTTCTCCGGTTGTAATATTTCGAATATACTACTCAGGTTGCAAAGGCTCTGAAATCTTTCTTTAGTTTGAGAAATTAATATATCTAAACAGCAATAGTATACATTGACTTTGAAATAGGATTCCGGGTCGGAAATTCTCTCATCTTGTGATAACTCATCAAAAAAACGCTTCGTTATCTTTCGCCTACTGTTTTTAAAAACAGTTGTTACCCCCCACTTTTTTGCTAAATCTTTGGATTCATTTAGCAAACTATTAGATGAAGTCTGATTTCTTAATTGGCACAGTCTATTTAAAAGATTACTTAATAAAATACTAGATTTCTGTAGGTCATTATTTTCATGCTGTAGAGCTTTAGAAACAGGATTAATAATTTCAAATAGTGAAGAAAAAAATGTAACGAGCACTAAGAAATCAAAACTCTCTAAAATATTAATTATACTTTTACATTCTTCACGTTCATCTTTTTTATTTGAAATTAAATTTAGTTGGTACAAAGTTTTCATGATTAGTAAAAAAAATTTCTTTACTGCTAATAAAGCGTCGTTCCTAGAAGACCATCTGGTAGGACATACCTTTTTAAGGGTAATCAAATATTTTTTAGATGAATCGTCACTTAGCATAGCGTTTTATACTATTGCCAAAAAAAGTATATATTTTTTCTAAATTATCGAAAAAAGTCGATACTTCACGAACATGTCTCGCAGCATCGTTCAAAACCAAGTTTAAAGCGTGCGCAGCACAATGAACATAATCGGCATTTGGAGCATGCTCTTTTATTAGGATTTGTAATCCTCCATACACACCCGACATAACATTTGCTCCATCGTATCCCTGTCCTCTACATTTAGTCAAATCAATTCCATATTCTTTAGTCAAATTTAAAATGACAGTTTTCAGACCTGCAGCACTGCAATCGGTTACTGCTATGAATCCTAAAAAGGACTCACAGATTTTTATTTCTTTAGGCACATTATCATCATTTTCTGTAACCGAGATATATCGAAAAACTACAGATAGTTGGTAAATTTTTGACAAGTCTTGTGTTGTATCCAGAATTATTGTCAGAAATGGAGCTTTTTTAATTTCTGAGATAATACTGTTCCTAAGATTAGTACCAAGCAAACTAATAATTTCGTTTTGAATCGTAGGGCTTAAATAATTTATTTTACCTTTCGGTTTTAGAAAAAGTTCTTTTAAAGTTGCATCATAGTTAGATAGCAGACGTGAAATTGCCATAAAATTGCCAGAATCAGAATCATGCCCCCTCAAAGGTAGATTACAAGATACTAAAGTAATTATAACATTAATTATACGATGCAGTACATCTCTCCAGAATGTAATTTTACTATCGATTTCACTTTTCAATAGAGTATCGATGGTATTTCCTTGCAACCAATTATTATAAGAGAGTGAGGCACTAATATGCTGCTGTGACTTTTCATGGTCAAGAATAGTTTGTGTGAAATTGCTTCTAACCGAAACACCGTTAACCCAAGCAGAGGAGTACGATTTGTTTTGACGATCTGCTAATAACCAACAGAAGTGACAGTACGGTTTGTTTAAAACGTTAGAATAACATAACCATTTTCTTATAATTTTTATGCCTGCCTGATTGAAATATGAATAATAATAAGCTGAAAAAGGTCGGTTATTTTCTGAAACTTTTGGAAATGGTCCTTGTGGTTTAAATGGACCCAATTTAAAAATATTTTTCGTTCGCATTCAGTTAAATTGTCACCAAAATTTCCTCTATCTGATGAAATTATATTACAATCTGCATTATCTGCAGATATATCAGAATCGTTGACTTGGGGTTCCTCGATTTCTGGATGGACATCCGATAAATTATGTGCTTGGCTTTCTTTTATTTCCGGATGGATATGTGACGAAGAACATGCTTCAGAAGAATCTAAAAATAAACGAGTAATAGTTAAAAATAAATACGAATGCTTTGATACTAAACTAAAAAGAGTTATATATAAATAAATAACGTTACTAAGGGTCACAGTTAGAGAGTGTTCAGTTCAGACGCACACAGATTCTACGCGGATTGTGCTCGTACCTATTAGTAGATACAAAATCACCTGCAGCCCGTCCGTGCATTACTATACACCTGCGTGCTATTTAAACGCAGCGCGTAGTGTAGTGGCCATACAAAACGAGAACCCGAAAGCGAGTCTGCACATCTGAAGTTCTCAACACGCAATTAACGATACGATACGGACTGATAAACAAACAACAAAACAAATCGATCCTATAGATAAGTTAGAATTTTGTTTTTTTTAATCAAGGCACCCTAAAAACAGTATAATTGTGAAAATCGAGGGGGGAGACAACTTTTTGTGACGGACAGATGGACAGACCGAAATTAAAAGATTTCCTTGTTTATCACTACGGGCCCCTCATAAATGGGTTGGGTAGTAGTGTAGTACTTACCTTTCCAATCTAAATCACTCACAGTAATTTGTCTCTGAAAAAATGAAGAAATTTTGGGCACTTTTTTTCACTGTCCGTGGGCGGTAGGAGTTCTGGCCCCTTCATTATTACGATAGGTGGCAGATTGTCGTTGTCCTCCGTCCAGGAGTCTGGGACCTCTCGCTCTGCTACTGTGGTAGTGATCTCCACGCTGGAAGCCGGTAGTGTCAACTGCTCTCCACTTCTCTCCCCTCTTAATCCGTAAATTTGATTTGTGTGTCGCTTAATGATACGATCTACTTCCAACAACTGTACTAAATAGGCAGTTTTTGCTACTTTCTTGAAAATTGTTCCTCTCGTCCAACATGTTTTTTGATTCTTGTAAACCTTAACTAATACTGAATCTCCTATTTTAAAATCAATGTTCCGTCTACCGCCGTAATATTCAACCTGTGAGCACTGAGATTTCTTTACAGTTTCATTCAGAGTTTGATCGGAAGAGCGAGGAGGTAATGGGTTTAATAAATCTAACCGACATCTTAAATTACTTCCGAAAAGTATCTCCGCAGGTGATCGGTTCGTGGAAGAATGACATGAATTCCTATATGTAAAGAGAAACTCATTTAACTTCGCATTAGTATCAATGCGATTAGTTTTTGATAACAAAATAGCTTCAAGAGCCCTTTTCACTATTTTCACGTAACTTTCGGCCTGACCGTTACTTGCTGGATGGTAGGCCGGTGAAGTTAAATGAGTGATACCGTTACTGATACAAAAATTATCGAAGTCTACAGAGACAAAGGATGGGCCATTATCCGTACAGATTGTATGTATTAGTCCAAATCTAGCCATAAGTTCACACAACTTCTCTATGACTACCTTGCTACCATAACCTGTGCTAACATCGTAAACCTCTACCCACTTTGAGTAAGCAGCTACCAGGTACACTTTGTTGTTCATGGGTCCTAGGAAGTCTAAATGTACCCTGTACCATGGTTCGGGAGGGTAGGGCCAGGGAGCGAGCGGCGCCCGCGGCGGCGCTGGTCGGAGTTGCTCGCATGAGGGGCAAGTCAGTATTGCGTTACGCAAAGACCCTGACATACCCGGCCACCAGAACTTTGACGCTGCTGAGACTTTCATTTTCCTATAGCCTAGGTGACCTAAATGCAATTCACTAATTATTTTGGGTCTTAACGCCTCAGGAATCACTAACCTCGAGCCCTTCATCAAACAGCCTTTCTCTATTATAATTTATAATAATTATACCTTGGACACCTTTTACACACATTGATCTAGCCCCAAACTAGGATTCCCTGTATCTTGGGTACTAGACAACGATATATATATATACTTATATAGAGAAATATTATACTTAGATAGATAAACAACCATGACTAGGGTACAAACATCCGTTCTCATCAAACAAACATTTGCCCCCACCGGGACTCGAACCCGGGACCCTTGGTTTCGTAGGCAGCGTCACTGCCGACTCGGCCATTCGGGTCGTCATGAATTGAAAGTACAAACCTGCAATCAAAAAAAGGTTTCATTGTCTTATCTTTGATTTTATCTGGCCACCCGTGCGCGGTAAATCTTGTGCTAAAATATTGTCCGATTGCGTGGCTTCACCTATCTCTCTTAATGACATGGGCGGTGACGTCGAATTCCACATGAAACAGCAATACGTTGCATTGTCCGGTGCGAAGTCATCGTGCGCGATAGTACTTCTACAAACCGGTTTTCGAGCCGCCGCTTCGCAGATCCTCACTTGTTGTTTACTCGGTGCGTCTATCGATACCATGGACCTACTAAGATAGTCAGCACAGTTATGTGCACTGGATACGTATTCTATCACATAATTATAAGCCGTTAAGAACAGAGCGTATCGCTGTAGTCTGTTCGCTGAGACTTCGGGGATTCCTTTACCTGGCTTGAATATTGACAACAGAGGTTTATGGTCCGTTTTTAAAACGAATGGGTCCGCCCTGCCGTAAAGGTATTGATGGTATTTTCTGATGCCAAAAATTATTGCAGTAGCCTCGTTTTTCTGCTGAATTTAGTGCGAGACGCATACGATATTGGCCTTTCAATACCATCTTCTACCTGAGATAGCACAGCGCCCAGACCCCACGGTGACGCATCCACAGTCAAAGTTATTCGCGCATCCGGGTTGTAATGTGCGAGCGTCGTATCAGCTGATAGCTCCTGTTACCATTTAACTTCCTTTTGCAATACAACATGCAGGAGTTGTAAGATGCTTGAGGCATTTCTAATGAATGACCGATAATAATTAACCAGACCTAAGAATGATTTCAATTCCGTCGCATTCTCAGGTCTTTTGGCTGCCGTTATAGCATTCACTTTATCGGGTGACTTGTGCAATCCGTGTTAGTCAATAGTAAAACCCAGGTATGAGATTGAGTCTTGGAAAAAACTACACTTATCTCTTCTTAGTACGAGACCCGCATTTTCTAAGCACTTGAATACCGCATGAAGTCTAGTTACATGCTCTTCCTTGGTTCTTCCGGTTATCAAAATGTCATCCAAAAATTGCAATACGCCCCCCTCTAGAATGCTGTTTCCCTTGTCTCCAATAGTTTTCTCATTTTCAACCCTTCCCTCCAGAATATTCTCTAAAATACGCTGAAAAATAGCGGGTGCGCTCGAAAGACCGAATAGCAACCGTGTATATTTATATAAACCTCTATGTGTGTTGACGCAAGTCAACTGTTGTGACTCCTCAGCAAGTAACAGCTGATTATACGCCCCTGAAAGGTCCAGCTTTGTGAATTGCTTAACCTCCATGCAGCTTTGAAAAGAGTTCTTCTACCCTAGGCAAGGGATACTTTTCGATAATCAGCTGTTAGTTGAGCGTTGCTGAGTAATCAGCACATAAGCGTATATTGCCATCTTGCTTCAACACTGGCACTATTGGGCTTGCATAGTCCGAAAATTTAACTGGTTTTATTATACCTAATCCTACTAAACGGTCAATTTCCTGCTCCAGCTTTGGCCTGAGTGCGAGGGGAACAGTTCTAGCTTTAATATAAATAGGGTTTGATTCCGGTTTTAAATTAAGTTTGACTTTTGAGTCTTTACAACAACCTAGTTTATCTGAGAATAGATTAGGATACTTCCTCAAAAACTGTCCTAACTCGTTGTTCGATTCCAAATCGATATTCGATCGATGGTTTCTGAACGGCCATTTTGAATTTGACGTTAGCTGCCAACCTAGCAGTTTTTTGACAACTGACAGAAAAAAGCCCTCGCAATGTAAACGCGTTTTGGTTAGGGTATTGAAATTAAATCGCAGGCCATCTGGAATGTATTCGGGTTTCCCTCAGGATTGTTAATATAGCTGAGTGTGTTATTGTTTCTCGAACCAGATAAAGTTCGCATTTTCGTGCCCGATTGTTTTTACCACGTAACATAACCTGTGTTGGAACACTGTGCTCATTGAAGCTGGCCCGCCAGTCATACCTGGTTGGCTGAAGAACCTGTCTACCAAGAAGAGCCTAGGGTGCACCCGGGCCTTGCAGAGAGACAGGAGGTTGACGGGACCAAAGCACAGACCAGGTTAGATCGACCCCAATTAACTTCAGCTCGGTGAATCGCCGACGTTCACACTTCTTGGCAACTGATCGTTACGCTACCTCGTAGCTGATGGGCCCCTACGAGGTCATTAGGTGCTGAGAAACCTGAACATTTTGGTAGCTAGAGCGTGGCTTCCTGAGATTTGCAGCCGTCAAGGGCTCCAGGAAGGCACGATTTGGGACTATCAATCTGTAGGTATAGGCGGTTATTAGGTAACTTGGTTGTTGTTCCTATATCCACATAGATTGGTAGTATTGTAAGTTATAGGTCTATTGCTGGTAGTAGATAGACAGATATTGAATTGAAAATTGCATTGAATTACCAGTTAGTCAATCTATTAGTGGTCTAGTAATGCTATTGAATGAATGTTTTGGTTAACATAGGTAGTTACATCTATTGATAGCAGGCTATTACATTGTTTTCAGTTTATAGCAATTTATAACTTGAACTAATATTGACTATCTGTGTGTTTTATAATGATAAAGGGAAACTAAATTGTATCTACAGAATTTATATAGATATAAAACTCGGTTCCTATTGTTTAAGGAAAACAACATTGTTTAAGTTGTGGTTTAGGGTTCCCTCGTTTGGGTTGTAGACTGGAGGGTCCAATAAAATTGAGTTACTGCAAATTGTGAGTAAGTATCGTTCCGATCATGTCGTTATCTGAAATCCAGAAGGGTGTTTCTAAGGAACTCAGATGGTTTTCCTCCGCACACGGTCTGATAGACCGTTTAGATAGGCATGATGTGGTATTGGAGCGGTCTATGGACATTAAGGAACGTTACAATAGGGTGCTCGAATTGTCCGCGCAGGCGGAATCAGTTGATGGTTGCGCACCTGACAGGCTGTCACGGTTGATAGGGGATGTCGACCAATGTATGGAGATGGCAGCTGCTATCACGCAGAAGGCTGCGGACATACGTAGACAGCGCGAGTCCAGCCATGGTGGTGACATTGAAGCACCTCTGCCGCTTCAGGGATCGGGGTCCAGGTTACCTGCCATAACTATGCCTACTTTTGACGGCGTGTCCGGTGAATGGATGAGCTTCATCAATCTGTTCGACAGTTTGGTGCACATGCGATCGGACATTACCAAGTCTGTCAAGATGGCTCAGCTGGTGGCAGCATTGAGGGGTGAGCCTAGGGAGCTGGTCGCTCATTTGACAGTTACGGAGGGTAACTATGAAACGGCCAGGCAATTGTTGGTCAGACGTTACCATAACAAACGGAGGTTGGCCGATGCCCAACTGAACCGTTTGTTTAGTATCCCGGTTGTGAACAAGGTCGGGGCCATACAGACGGAGGTTTTGAACCCATTGTTGTCCGTCACCAAGGCTCTAGAGAATCTTGGACTTCCGGTTGGTGAATGGTCGTACTTACTGTTGTACATTGTACTTTCCCGCCTACCCGCTGACGTGCAGACTCGTTTCGAACAGTCTCACGGGAGGTCGGCCGAGGACCTGCCCGCCTTCTCCGACTTGGTCGGATTTTTGGAAGAGGAGTCTCGACGGGCAGAGAATTTGGGGTTGACGGTCACCCATCCTTCGGAGCCACAGAGAGCTGTCGGGAGCGCTGTGAGTAGGGGCCCTCCGACGAGGAAGGACCGCACCAACCGGCAGTCATATGGGACTGTGAGTGCATTGACCCCACATAGTGAGACCTGCCCATGTTGTAGGCAGATTGGCCATGCTGTGGCCAATTGCAATAAGTTCGGGGAACTTAGGGTTCAGGGACGGCGCCAGATGGCCAAGCAGCGGGGCTGGTGTTTCCTGTGCCTCGGGCCACACATGGCTAGGGACTGCACGCGCACACAAATGTGCGGATATTGTGGTGGGGCCCACAACAATCTGTTGTGCATGAACCGGTCCGGCCAACAGCCACCACAGGGCCGTACCCAGGGTGACACGGCAAGGGGCCCTGAGAATTCGTTTGCGACTCGGAGCGCAACTCAGGGGCCAACGTCCCCACGTGCACAGGGCAGTACTAGGGTGCAGGGCCGCACTCAGGGTCATCACATGGGGGGCCCTGAGTTTTCGGTTGCGACTCAGCATCCGACTCAGCGGGCAATGGGGCCACAAGCACGCGGCCACCCAGGGGTGCAGGGCCGCACTCAGGGTCATCACATGGGGGGCCTTGAGTTTTCGGTTGCGACTCAGCATCCGACTCAGCGGGACATTGGGTGTGATGAGCAGGCCGTAACGGGCGGGTGGCATGGGACACCTTCGACCACGGGTGCGGTTCGGACGCCGCCTCAGTTGTCGCCCCGCTCGTCGCCTCGTCCTCGTCGGTCACATGTGATGTCCCCCCCGCTCATGGAGCGGCCACGGTTGAATTCACGCCCACCCCCCTTTACGGGGAATCGTAGGTTGGGAACGGAACCGGCGCGTGGGCCATTTGTACAATGGGACCCTCTGGCGTATATCTGCATACCTGATCAGTTACAGGCACAGTGGGGCCCCGGGGGTCCTCGCTAGGAATTTGCGGCCCAACCATTTGTTGCCCCCCAACCGGAGACGGTGGTGTTACCGATCGCCTCTGTGCTTGTTTGGGATTTGGCGGGCAACCCAACATACGTTCGCGCCCTATTAGATTCTGGAGCTCAGGGCTGCATTGTTTCGAATGATTTAGCAAAATGGTTGGGCCTCAAGGTAAATAGGTATAATAAATCAATACGGGGCGTGGGGAATGTTACGGTTACGAATGTAGTTGGTCAATCGGTGATCACGTTCTCTCCACGTTATGACATTTTGACAAAAACATCCGTGCAAGCTTTAGTAATGACGCATGTCATGGGCAGACACCCCTTGGTGAAGTTGAATCCGGCCGTTCGATTCCTGACATCAGGACTCAAGTTGGCGGATCCCGATTTTGACACTCCAGCCCCGGTCGACCTGCTACTGGGAGCAGACGTTCTGGGTAGGTTTCTGTTGTCGGATCAGCGAGTTCTTCAGCCGGACGGGTTGATTGCTGTGGATACTAAGTTTGGTCACGTGATCATGGGTCCGGCATTGCCAATGGTTAGGCCTGCCGAGTCAGATGGCATACTTATTGGCTCAGCGTTGTCAGACGTTATCCAACGTTTCTGGGAGATAGAGGAACCTCCCACCGTTCGTCGAGTCGACGCAGACGAAGAAGAGTGCGAGTTGTTTTACCAGAATAGTACTGGTCGCCTTCGTTCTAGTCGTTTTGTAACTCGACTGCCTTTCAGGGCCGATCGACCGCCACTAGGAGAATCTAGGAAGATGGCTGAGACGAGATTGATGTCGATGGATCGTAGGATGACAAGGGACGCCGTATTTAAACAAAAATATGTTGATTTCATGAGGGAGTATGAGTCGTTAGGACACATGTCGGTGTCGGGTGTGGACTGGAGATCTGAGGATCATTGTTTCCTTCCACACCATGCCGTCCTACGAACCCCTACCGGCAAGATTCGAGTTGTTTTTGATGGGTCAGAACCTACCTCGAACGGGATGTCCCTGAATCAGTGTCTACATTCGGGACCCAAGTTGAGTCGTGATATTTCGGATATTCTCACGAGCTTTCGGAGGCACCAGATTGTATTTGTCGCAGACATTCGGATGATGTTTAGGCAAACGGTAATTCATCCGGCTGACAGAAGGTATCAGTTGATACTTTGGCGTGAGTCCACGGCCGAGCCAGTCAAGGTCTATGAGTTAAACACGAACACGTATGGGTTACGGTCTAGCCCGTATTTGGCGATGCGTACCCTGCGGGAGTTGGCGTCGCGTGACCGTGTGAGCTATCCTAGAGCCGCCGCTATCCTGGAGCAAGATTTGTACGTCGATGACGTCTGCACAGGGGCAGCCAGTGTAGAGGAAGCTCTGGACCGACGTGACGAGCTCATTCAATTGCTGGAACGAGGCGGCTATGAACTACGTAAGTGGATGTCCAACTCCCCTGAGTTGATGGCTGGTCTCCCAGATGAGTTTTTTTGAGACAAGACCCGCACGTTTTTGAGAATCCTGACAACCCTAACATGTTGTCAGTACTTGGAATTCAGTACCGGCCCGTCCATGATGAGTTTACCTATCGGGTGGTTTTAGAAACACCGAAGGCCTGGACGAAGCGGTCAGTACTGTCAACGATTGCGAGAACGTTCGACCCAAATGGATGGATTTCTCCAGTCACCTTTGCTCTCAAATGTTTTATGCAAAGGCTATGGGCGGCTCAGTTGACCTGGGACACCCACCTCTCAGGTGATTTGTTGATTGATTGGACGCGAATGTTCACCTCGCTATCGGACATAAATAATGTATCGCTGCCGAGGAAATTGGTCCCTGCTGGGGATTACAGGGCAACCCTTCACGGGTTTTGTGATGCCTCTGAACGAGGGTTTGCGGCAGCGGTTTATTTGCGAACCGTCACCTCCACCGGGGAGGTCGACGTGCGTTTGGTTTTGGCAAAAAGCAAGGTAGCGCCTATTCGGACAAGGATGACGATTCCAAAACTGGAACTGTCCGGGGCTGCTCTTTTGACCAAATTTTTGAATCACACTCTAACAGTGTTGCGTGGGTCAGTGGTTTTGGAGGATACGGTGTACGCTTGGACGGACAGCCAGATTGTTTTGTGCTGGCTGAAGGCTTCGGTCCATAACTTAGAGGTTTTTGTTGCGAACCGTGTCTCCCAGATTGCGTCGTCTGAGGTCCCACTGACCTGGAGACATGTACCAGGAGAATTGAACCCGTCTGATTGTGCATCCAGGGGATGTCAGGCTCCTGAACTCGTTAGACACCATTTGTGGTGGGGACCACCCTGGCTTGCCAAGAGAGAATCGGACTGGCCCCACAGCAATGTAGTACCAAGCCCAGGAAAGCCCCGGGCGCAGACCGAATACCCAACACGGCGCTGTTACATTTGCCGCCACGCACTGTGGCGGCCGTTGCGCGCCTGTTTAACGGTATCTTGCGCACGGGTCACTTTCCAACCCAATGGAAGGAGGGCTTGGTTATCATGTTGCCCAAGCCGGGCAAGGACACCAAGCTGCCTGAGAGCTATCGGCCGATCACCCTACTGAGCACCATCTCAAAGGTGTTTGAGAAGCTCCTGTTAGCGAAGTTACTGCCCCACATCCAGCCGCGCCCGGAACAGTTCGGCTTCAGGCCCGAGCATTCTACGACGCTTCAGCTCACCAGAGTACTGAATGACATGACGGTTTGTTTGAACAAAAAAGAATACACTGTCGCAGTACTTCTGGATATGGAGAAGGCGTTCGACAGAGTATGGCACGAGGGGTTGCTGTACAAGCTGTCGACGTCCCCTGCCCCAAGAAGAACGGTCAAGACAATCGCCTCTTTCCTGAAGAATCGCCGCTTCCGAGTGATGGTGGAAGACGCCGTCTCCGAGGAACATCCCGTCGCAGCCGGCGTCCCCCAGGGCTCCTGCCTGTCTCCCGCCTGCTACGCCCGATACACGGACGACATCCCCGTCGGGCCGGGTGCCCAGCTGGCACTCTTCGCAGACGACGCAGCCTACTACGCGTCGTCGTTCCAGGCTCCGCACGCTGCCATCAAACTGCAGCGCACCCTGGACATCTTGCCCGACTGGCTCGCCAAGTGGCGACTGTCCGTCAATGTTGGGAAAACGCAGGCGCTCATCACAGGCCAGAGTCTCCTTCCACCATCGCTCCAGCTCCAAGGACAGCAAATCGAGTGGTCTCCGCAGGTGAAGTACCTGGGAGTGACCATTGATCGCCGGCTCACCATGAAGCAACACGTTGACAACGTCGTCAGCCAGGTCAAGGTGGCACGCGCCAAGCTGCGTCCACTTTTCGACTCCAGCCTCCCTCTGAGGGCGAAGCTCGGGATCTACAAGACCTACGTGAGATCCCGCCTCACCTACGCGGCTCCGGCTTGGTACGCCCTGTGCTCGGAGACGAACAAACAGAGACTCCGAGCCCAAGAGAACCTCTCTCTGCGTACCATCGTCGGCGCCCCCCGCTACGTGAGGAACGCGACAATCCAGAGGGACCTAAGATGGGAAACCGTGGACCAGTTTGTCCAGAGGCTGGCGAAGGGCATGTTCGCGCGTGCGGATGCTTCACATCTTCCGCACATCGCCGAACTGGCGCCGCACCACGCGCGCCCGCCCGACCGCCGCCGCCTGCCACGCGACCTGGTTGCCTAGCCGGCGATCACCCACTGCACACCAGCGCCACATCAAGATCACCGCCCGCAGGGGCCATCCGATGACCTGTCCACAGGAGTGGACAGAGGCGATTCTTCGGGAAGAGGTCCGTCGACCTGACCCCGACTCCCCACGCCCCAGAAAGGGTGCGTGAGAAGATTATCAAGAAAGTGGCAATGTAGTAGTATCTTCGGATCATGGCCCCAGAGCGGCCGTGCATGTTACCCAGAAGGCTGAGGACCCTGACGCCGGGTTTCTGCTGGACCGGTATAGCTCACTTGACAAGTTGATAAACGTGTCCACTTGGATTAGGAGATTCGCTCGAAATTGTCGTACTCCTCGCGATCAGCGAACGTTGAACCCTATTCTGACTCCGGCAGAGCGAAACGAGTCGCTATTGAATTTGGTCCGGTTGGTACAGTCCTCGAAGTTTGGGGCAGAATTGGAGATTATACGAAGTGGACGTTCGAAATTGAAGGGAGCCGTCGCGCGTCTCAACCCCTTTGTTGATTCGACCGGGTTACTTCGGGTAGGAGGAAGATTGCGCAATGCGAATCTGTCGTATTCGGCTCGTCACCCACTTCTGCTCCCCAAGGGGGGACAGTTAGTTGAATTGCTGGTGACTGATCGTCATATTAAAAACGCGCATGCCGGCTGTAACGCGTTGTTGGCCACGCTCCAGCGGGAGTTTTGGATCTTATCTGCCCGCCGTGTCATACGGAACATCGTGTTTCGGTGCATGCCTTGTTATCGACTTAAGGCTGCCACGATGCAACCTCTCATGGGGGACTTGCCCCCTGATCGTGTGAATGAGGTCAGACCGTTTTCAGGTGTTGGTACGGATTTTGCAGGACCGTTTATGGTGAAGAGTTCACGATTGCGTACCGCTAGGCATTACAAGGCGTACCTATGTGTGTTGGTTTGTTTATCCACCAAGGCGGTACATCTCGAGCTCGTTGCTGATCTCTCGACAGAGGCTTTCATTGCTTGTTTGGATAGGTTTGTTTCTCGAAGGGGACTTCCAACTTTGATCCGCTCTGATAACGGCACTAACTACATCGGTGCGGAACGATACTTACGAGAGATAGTCAACTTTTTGAATGTAAATAAAGTGGATATTGGAACGGCCCTCTCCCGTCGGGGTATACAGTGGACCTTCAGCCCACCGATTTGCCCCCACTGGGGTGGGATTTTTGAGGCCGTAGTTAAGTCAGCTAAGACGCACTTGGGGCGTATAGTAGGTCAGACCGCGCTGACTTTTGAGGAGCTCGCGACATTGTTTTGTAAGATCGAGGCCGTTCTCAATTCGCGACCGTTGTGTCCGCTCAGCTCGGATCCAAATGACCTGGAGGCTCTGACCCCAGGCCATTTCTTGATAGGACAGCCACTTAACGCGTTGCCCGAGCACCCCTTCGAGGGAGTGAAATTATATCGGTTGTCAAGGTTTCAGATGTTGCAGCAGTTTACTCAGAATTTCTGGAAGCGTTGGTCGCTCGAGTATCTGCATATCTTACAACAGCGCCTTAAGTGGACTGACAAAACTAGCCCCCCTAGTGTTGGTGACCTCGTTCTGGTTAAGGATGCTAACCTACCGCCACTACGTTGGCGCAGGGGGCGCATTGTTAACTTGTTCCCTGGCAAGGACGGGACCCCCCGGTCTGCAGAGGTTCTAGTAGGAGGCTCGGTTCTAAAACGAGCGGTAGCAACGTTGTCTCGGCTGCCCGTAGATTAGGGAACAGGTGGGTGCCTGTCCGGGCGGGTGATTGTTCGATTCCAAATCGATATTCGATCGATGGTTTCTGAACGGCCATTTTGAATTTGACGTTAGCTGCCAACCTAGCAGTTTTTTGACAACTGACAGAAAAAAGCCCTCGCAATGTAAACGCGTTTTGGTTAGGGTATTGAAATTAAATCGCAGGCCATCTGGAATGTATTCGGGTTTCCCTCAGGATTGTTAATATAGCTGAGTGTGTTATTGTTTCTCGAACCAGATAAAGTTCGCATTTTCGTGCCCGATTGTTTTTACCACGTAACATAACCTGTGTTGGAACACTGTGCTCATTGAAGCTGGCCCGCCAGTCATACCTGGTTGGCTGAAGAACCTGTCTACCAAGAAGAGCCTAGGGTGCACCCGGGCCTTGCAGAGAGACAGGAGGTTGACGGGACCGAAGCACAGACCAGGTTAGATCGACCCCAATTAACTTCAGCTCGGTGAATCGCCGACGTTCAAACTTCTTGGCAACTGATCGTTACGCTACCTCGTAGCTGATGGGCCCCTACGAGGTCATTAGGTGCTGAGAAGCCTGAACACTCGTCATCAGAGAAGTTGCATGAATTGATGGGGCAAACTTGCCAGTTAAACTTTGACATGAAATCACGGCCTAATAAAGGTGGACCTCCACCTTTCACGATGCAAACATCAATGTTTTGTGTGTGACCACGGAATGTGAATGCTAGTGTTATTTTCCCCAATATTTTTATCGGACTGCCATCGTAACTTTGCAAGACAGTTGTACTATTACAGAGAGGAAAATTCGAAAAATATTCGTGATATACTGAATCTGATATAACTGTTACAGCTGAACCCGTGTCAACTTCAAAACACAAGGTAACATCCTCCACGATTACCGATTCCTGCATTGGTTCTCCTCTTAAAATACGAATATTGAAAATTAATCTTTTACCGTCATCGCTCTCCTCGGAACAACACTGTAAGAAATGATGACCACTTTGTTGAGCTTCACACACTCGCCTCAAATGGCCTTTGGCCTGGCACTTCCTACACGAGGCATTTTTATAACGGCACTTATTTGCTGTATGCCCGAAATAACCACACAATGTACACCGATCCGTGGTAGAACGCGATAATCCTCCTGCAGGTGCATTGCCAGCGGCGGCGGCGCGAGGCCGCGGCGCCGGCGCGTGCGCCATCTTGTACACGTCGAGCGTGGCCGGGGGCGCCGGCGCTGCTGTCGGTCCCGGCGCCGCCTGCCGAGCACCTTCCCTGGCGCAACGAATGCTCTCCGCCAGCTGCAATGCCTTCTGCAGACTGAGCCCTTCTAGTGGCTCGCTAAATAGGCGATCTCTTTCTTTTCCGCTTGTCATGCCTATGACGAAGCGGTCTCTTAACGTGGCATCTAAGGAAGTGGATGGAAACTCGCCATCCATTGCCAAACCACGTACTCGCGCCGCCCACGCCGACAAGGTTTCTTCTGCTTTCTGGACAGCACTAAGGAACTTGTATCTTTCCGCAAAACCACACTTTTTGGTCTTGAAGTGTCCATCCAGTAACCCAGTGACCTGATCATAAGGTAACAGTCCAACTTGTCCCGGCAGCGCAAGGTCACGTACGAGTCTGTAAGTAGTCTCTGCTAAGCTACTTAACAAAATAGCCCTCCGTTTTGATTCGGACTTGTCCACGTCTTCGGTGAAATCATTTGCTTGAAACCACTGCTCGAGGCGATCTTTATATAAAATCCACTCTTGGGTCTCATGATTAAATATACCCAACGAACCCACGGTTATTTTTGCCATTATTGCACGCGAAAAAATGATAATTAATCCCGGCTCGTTGCCACTGTTAGTTCTAATGGCGGAGGACAAAGAGAAATACAGACGTCCTTCTATACAGAGTGCTATATTGTGACTGATTAGAGAGGAGGCGCAGCTACCTCTCATACTTAACCTAACAGAAAATTCCTGGGAGTTGCCAACACCAAGGGTTTTAAGAAATTTCCAGACATGAGCTGGGTTGTAAATTTCTATACGCTCATAGATGTGGCATCGCTTCGCGTCACGGCACATGCGGTTGCATAGGTTTCGAAGGCGTTTAAATATAAGGAGATTGTTATCGGTTGGGTCTCTCTTATATCGCCCCTTCGCGCGGTTTCTTTTTGCCATTAAACGCTAATAGCGTCTGTCAACCACGGAGCAGGAAAATGTTTTACCTTGACCTTTTTCATTGGTGCGTGATTGTCGAACAGCCCCAGGACAATTAAGTTGAACTTCAGGATTTTGTCATCAACGGTCTCACCAGTTACAACGGGGGTCCAATCGACAGATGAGGCATCTGATTTCAGGGAATCGAGGTTCACACCTTTGAAGCTTCGAATATCAAGGAATTTGACTTTGCGCTTAGGGAGCCTAATTTTGTATGAAACATACACCAGATCGTGATAGGAGAATGGAGCATTAAGCTGGCCATGAGCAGCCACCTTGGCTATATTGGAGATAATCATGAGATCTAGAAGGGAGGGAATACAGTGCGGTTGAAAGTGACTAGCGTCAAGGGGAAGAATATGTAAGTTAGAGGAATTTACAATAGATTTAAGTTTGGCAGAGCGGGCGTTATTTTTCAGGAGACAGGTGTTAAAATCACCGAGAATGAGAATGTCACTATAGACATGTACTTCCCGTTCATGAAACGTAATCATGAAATTTTCCAAGGAGGATGGTCTTGGAGCAAACGTAAATAAACTGTGCACGGTGGGCGCACCACGTTGGGGGGATCTTGGGCAAACAAGGGAAGGGAAAGGGGGACGAAGGTAAGAAACGGACAACACTCAGGAGTGGTGTTCTTGTCTTGAAGGGTCGCCGGACGCAGCGGGGAGAGGTCCTGTTCGGTCGGCGTCGTTGCGAGGAAAGAGGAAGAGTGGAGTCGGACATTCTGGGGCGTGGGGAGTCAGGGTCAGATCATCGGATCTTTTCCTGAGGAAGAGATTACCTGTCCACTCCTGTGGACAGGTCATCGGGGGGCCCTCACGGGTGGCGGTGATCTTCTCACTGGAGGTGCTCCATTAGGTGATCGCCGGCTAGGTTTGCTAGGTCGCGTGGCAGGCGGCGGCGGTCGGGCGGGTGCGCGTGGTACGGTGCCAGTTTGCAGATTTGCGGGTGGTGTGGGACAAACTGGTCCACAGATTCCCATCTAAGGTCCCTCTGGATCGTCGCGTTCCTCACTTAGTGGGGGGCGCCGACGATGGTACGCAGAGACTTTAATAAATAAATAAACCATTGTTGTAGAAAGTACACATTGAATTTTAATGACAGGTAAATCTAAGTCACAAGCATAGAAACTCTTTCAAAAAGTAGGTCAGTAACTAACAGACCAATAAGATTGAATACATGCTTCACTTAACATCCCGTCTCGTTTTTCTTATTGGTGATGTTGAGTCCAGCTCTTTAAGTCGTGGCCAGAATAAGGGCTTCGTCAGGAAGTCCGCCACCTGGTCGACTCCTTTCACTTTGAGAGTTGACAGAATTCCTGTCGTGACACATTCTCTCACAAAGAAGTGCCTCAATCTTATATGCTTTGTCCTTTGATAGCATTAAACTGGAGGATCATGTGCAAGTCGAATAGCTGACTCACTGTCTAGGTATAACAGTGTTCTGATATCTTTGAGTGGCAACATGAACTGCAGAATTCTTTTTAGCCATATTGTTACGAGCGTGGGGTTCGTATTTGATAGAAAAACACGAATTAATCCACTAAATAAAACACTCACTTTATTACCCAAATTACGCACTTACAATTCACACGAACTGTACTTAAAATCCACTAATTAAAACACTCACACTATTTCACTAATTATGCACTCACTATTCACACGAAGAGTCTTTCTCTCCGATTATCCTTGTACTATCAATCAAGTATTCATCTCACGCACCCATTCTGGGGCGTGGGGAGTCAGGGTCAGATCATCGGATCTCTTCCTGAAGAAGCGCCTCTGTCCACTCCTATGGACAGGTCATCGGAGGGCCCTCGCGGGCGGTGGAGATCTTCTCACGAGGGGTGTTCCGTTGGATGATCGCCGGCTAGGCAACCAGGTCGCGTGGCAGGCGGCGGCGGTCGGGCGGGCGCGCGTGGTACGGCGCCATGTCGCAGATATGCGGATGTTGTGAGCTATCCGCACGCGCGAACATGCCCTTCGCCAGCCTCTGGACAAACTGGTCCACTGGTTCCCATCTGAGGTCCCTCTGGATCGTCGCATTCCTCACGTAGCGGGGGGCGTTGACGATGGTACGCAAAGAGAGGTTCTCTTGGGCTCGGAGTCTCCGTTTGTTCGTCTCCGAGCACAGGGCGTACCATGCCGGGGCCGCGTAGGTGAGGCGGGATCTCACGTAGCACTTGTAGATCCCGAGCTTCGCCCTCAGAGGGAGGCTGGAGTCGAGAAGTGGACGCAGCTTGGCGCGTGCCACCTTGACCTGGTTGACGACGTTGTCGACATGTTGCTTCATGGTGAGCCGGCGATCGATGGTCACTCCCAGGTACTTCACCTGCGGAGACCACGCGATGTCCTGTCCTTGGAGCTGGAGTGGTGGTGGAAGGGGGGACTGGCCTGTGATGAGCGCCTGCGTCTTCCCAACGTTGACGGACAACCGCCACTTGGCGAGCCAGTCGGGCAAGATGTCCAGGGTGCGCTGCAGTTTGACGGCAGCGTGCCGTGCCTGGATCGACGACGCGTAGTAGGCAGCGTCGTCGGCGAAGAGTGCCAGCTGGGCACCCGGCCCGACGGGGATGTCGTCCGTATATTGGGAGTAACAGGCTGGAGACAGGCAGGACCCCTGAGGGACGCCGGCTGCAACGGGGTGTTCCTCGGAGACGGCGTCTTCCACCATCACTCGGAAGCGGCGATCTTCAGGAAGGAGGCGATGATCTGGACTAGTCTTCTTTGGGGCTGGAGACGTCGACAATTTGTACAGCAACCCCTCGTGCCATACTCTGTCAAACGCCTTCTCCATGTCCAGGAGTACTGCGACAGTGTATTCCTTCTTGTTTAAACAAACCGTCATGTCATTCAGTACTCTGGTGAGCTGAAGCGTCGTAGAATGCTCGGGCCTGAAGCCGAACTGTTCTGGGCGCGGCTGGATGTGGGGCAGTAGCTTCGCCAGCAGGAGTTTCTCAAACACCTTTGAGATGGTACTCAGTAGAGTTATCAGCCGATAGCTCTCAGGCAGCTTGGAGTCCTTGCCCGGCTTGGGCAACATGATGACCAAGCCCTCCTTCCATTGGGTTGGGAAGTGGCCCGTGCGCAAGATACCGTTAAACAGGCGCGTAACGGCCGCCACAGTACGTGGCGGCAAATGTAGCAGCGCCATGTTAGGTATGCGGTCTGCGCCCGGGGCTTTCCTGGGCTTGGTACATCTGAATGCACGCATGATCTGGCAGGGCGTGACGACGGTGGGGTCCTCTTCGGGAGCTATCGGCGAGGCGAAGTACTCTCGCAGGTGTCTCTCGACTGCTGCGACGTGCTCCACATCATCCGTAGGGTTCGGCTTGAACTGCTTCTCGAGGCATTCGGCGAAGATCTCCGCACGGTCTTGGGCTCGAAATCTTGGTAGGCCGTCGCTGCCCAGGATTGGTCGGACGGGAGTTGGAGTAGTTGACAAATCCCGGCATAGGCGATGCACGGAGGGGACGTGGTCGCCCATGGACTCGACGTGGCGTTCCCAAGATTCTTCGGCGTGGAGATCAATTCGGCGCTTCAGCTCTGCCGTCATGGCGTTGAGCCTGGTCTTCATCGTTGGGCAGCGGGTTTGCTGCCACTGCTTCCGGAGAGCGTGCTTATCGCGGATGAGTACGCGTAGCTCAGCAGGAAGAGGATTGGGCTTCCCCCCGCGAGCTACGGTGTGCGATGATAGGTCGAGCGCGTCTCGGATCTGGGTGGTTAGCAGCGATGCCAGGCGGTCAACGTCTTCCGGCTGGTTGACTGGACATGTGGTCGAAGACTGGTCGAGGGCGGCGGTGAAGGCGCCCCACTGGTATCGTCGGCGTGATGCTGGCGGAGAGACCCGGGTGGGCAGGTCCGCCAGGACGAGAAGTACTGGCCTGTGGTCCAATGGGAGGTCAGGGAGAACCTCCTGGCTCGGCGGAGTCCGGAGACCTCTGACGACTGCGACGTCGATGGTGTCCCAACCGGCCCGCGAATCGAAGTGGGTGGGCTCGTCGGGACCGATGACATCGTAGTTGTGGCTCACGGAGTCGGCAAGGATGGCGCGTCCAGCTGGGCACACCCTGGTGGAGTTCCAGACGGTGTGCTTGGCGTTGAGGTCGCCAGCGACGAGTGTCGGATGCGGCGACTGCAGCAACCCCCGTAGTTCAGAGGTGCGGATTGGGGTACTGGGGGGCTTGTACACGGCGTACAGTCGCAGCACCTGGCCGGCGACCTGGAGGTCGACGCCCAAAGCATACAGGGATGTATACTCCTGGGCGTCAACGAGCTGGTGGACGATCTTCCTGCCGACGATGACTGCCAAGCCTCGAAAGGCCCGGCCGCTGGTGGACTTCTCGTCCTTGCGGTAGATGAAGTAGCCAGGCAGCGATAGCTTGTCGCTTCCGCCTAGGAATGTCTCGCTGATGAGCATCACGTCGACGCGGTAGTCCCTCAGGAACACGTGGAGCAGCCGTTTCTTCCCTGTCAGCGACTGCGCGTTCCAGTGGACGACCCTGAGCGGCTCATGCATTGCGGAGCAGAGCGGTGAGTCTGCCCAGGGCAGTGGGGTCGCTGAGGAGGGCGAGCAGGGCTGTGAGGTGCCCCAAGTCCTGCTGCCCTATCGCCGCAGCCGGAGTGGCGGCGCCAGCGGCGGCCGCAGTCTCGCTAGCGGCGAGAGTAGCCGCCGCGGCGCCGGCGGCAGGTGGAGCCTTCGCCTTCTTCTTCTTCCCCCCCCGCTTCGTCTTCTGCCTGGGGACTCCGTCGTTCGCCTGCGCCATAAGCGAGGCGGGCGCCGTTTCTTCCTGCAGATCAGGACGTGGCGGAGGGGGGGGCTGCATCTTATTGGGCCCAGGCGCATTGGTGAGCGCCACAGTGCCGGCCTTCTTGTTCCGCGCCTCCTGGCGGAACACGGGGCACGTCGCGTTATTGGCCGTGTGCGGGCCACCGCAGTTGGCGCACGTCGGCGGCTGGTCTTTCGGGCGGGGGCACTCCCGCGCCGAGTGGGGACCGCCGCAACGCACGCACGCCAGGGGGCGGTGGCACATATGCGACGAGTGCCGGAACTGTTGGCACCTGTGGCATTGGGCCGGGCCCTGCTTGGAGCGCCAAGCCTCGATCTTCACCCCCGGCATGTACATGAGCTCTGAGATCTCATATACTGCACCGGGGGCACGGTCGGGATTCTTCCGCAGGGACGCGTAGAAGATGCAGCCGGGGCGCCCCTTGCGCGCCCGGATCTGCTTGCAGTACTCGGCCTCCACACCGAGTTCTGCAAGTGCCGCGACGATCTCTTCCGGCGTGGTGTTGGAAGGCAGCCCGCGGATCGCCACCTTCTGGGTCTTATCGGCCGGCAGCGAGTAAGAGAACCACCGAACTCCGTGGTCCTTCTCCAGCCTGCACAGATAGCGCTGTACAAGCCGGTACTCGTCTTCGGCCGTGGGGGTGAAGCGCACACCCTTTTGGTAGGCGCGCGCGCTGGGAACCCGGCCGAGCTCGCTGGCTATCGCCCTGAAGTGGTCGGCCCAGTTGGGAAGGACCTCCACAATAAGGGGCGGATAGTGCGGCTGGCGGGGCTGTTGTGGCGCAGCGCCTCCCGACGGGGCGGCGGTGGTGGTGGCGATCGCGGCTGCGGTTTGGGCGGCGGTAGCGGCAGGCGGCGTTGGGCGGGCGGGCGGCATTGGGCGGGCGGGCCCTTTCGCGGGTGCGGCGGCGTGCGGGTTCGCAGGCACAGCGGCGGGACGCGTAGGGCGGGCGGGCACAGTCGCGGCGGTGGGCGGGTTCGCGGGCGCGGCGGCGGGGCGCGTAGGGCGGGCGGGCACTATCGCGGGCGCAGCGGCGGAGCGCGTGGGGCGGGCGGGCACTCGCGACGTGGTCGCTGATGGGGCGGGCGGACGCGCGGTTGGCGGCACCGGGTGCCTCACTGATTGGGGGGGGGGCGCGGTGCTGGAGCGCGGTGCCCCAGACACGGGAATTGCGGTCGCGGCCGCCGCGGCAAACGACACTGCGGGAGAGCACTTATTAGTTGAAACACTCGTACCTGTCATTTGTGTTGTTGCACTCTCACTGTCTCTTTCACACGCGGCGGTCGGTCCAGGGGCGGCGGCGCCAGACCCGGATGCCTGGGGCTCGCCCAGCAGGGGCGACAACCTCGGCATGTCCAGTCCGGTCTTCCTGGGTGCAGGCGGGCGGGGCGGCGGGGACGGTGAGTCAGCGAGCAAGGCCCGCTTCCCACTACCCCGTAGCAGTTCGTCTGACGGGCTTTCACTGCGCGCCCGCCTCATCCCACGGGGCGGGGGCGGCAGGATAAGCGGCTGCTCACGCGCCTGCTCCAGCAGTCTCGCGTCGAGGGTTTCTTCGCCGATGCTAGCCGCAGGCGTACCCTCCAGGGCCGCGCGGCTATCGGCGATGTAGGCCTCCATGGCGCGTAACAGTCCCGGCGAGAATAGTTTGGCTTGAGCGGCCCGGATTAAATATAATCCGTCCAACTCAAGCTCCGCTCTCGGCGAAACCGGACGGCGCACCAATGGGGACCCATATTCCGTCGACGTTGAGACGGGGAGCAGGCGGTCCAGGGATGCCGATGTGGTGAGGCGACTACGGCGCGGGGTGATCCCCAGCGGCGGGCTGCCTGTCACATCGGCTTGGCGGTCACTTTCACTGACACTTTCACTGTCACTGACACTGTAACCCTTAGAAGGGCTTTTAGGCTCGTCCATAGCGGCGGGCTATGGACGAGTTGGCTGCCCGAAAGGGTACCTACCAGGCACGACCTTAGGCGAAGCCGGCGTCCGTTCCTAGCAGATAATCCCCTCCGTGCAGCTCACTCGCGACGGCGAAGTCGCGACGCGCACGGGCGCGTGTTGCGCACGTCCGCTTTCTACGAAGCGGCGTGCGAACTGCGGTGGAACGGCGATCACTATAGGTCCGTGTGCGCGACGGTCGAAGCACTCCGTCATCCTTGTACTAGCACTCGATCGCAGTTAAAATGAAACTAAACTCGCGCCGGCCGGCGGCGCCTTTTATATCCCGCGGAGCCGCTCTGGACACATTGTCCACACATATCGCGAATATTCTAGTAAGGACCAGCGTGCGGGCCGAGAACATTCGAGACCATATATGTCTCTCTCTAATGGTGCACTCTCTCTGTCACTCCCTTCTCGAATGTTCCGAGTATAGCTATCTCTTTCTAGTAGTGCTATCTCTGTCACACACTTCTCGAATGTTCCGAGTATAGATATCTCTTTCTAGTAGTGCTATCTCTGTCACTCCTACCGGATATTTCGCCATATAACGATTTGTGCTTCAGAGGCCCATAAGGGGTCCTGAAAACGCCTGAAGACGGGTTTTCAGGTTATGGCGTCATCTGATAGAGGGTGCCCTGAAACGGACTGAAAACATGTTTAGGCGCCTGAAAACGACGGCAACTTGGGTGAAATTTCGATCTTTAGATATGTGATAGAGTAACTTCTGAAACGGCCTGAAATGACTTTTCAGCCAGCTGAAAACGCCTCTACAGCACTGAAATTGACGTTCAAAGTTTTTTTGACCTAACCTACCGGCGTAACACTACCCCCTCCTAAGACATGCTCGTCCCGAGCATCATTATTTCCGTGGTATCTGGCCAGCCGGTCAACATGAACAATCTTGCTCGGACTACGAGGATTCCGCTGGATTCGATACGTGACGTCGTTTATTTTGGTGACTACCTTGTAAGGCCCTTCCCAATTCGGAGATAGTTTCGGGGACTTTCCTACTCGTCGCATAGGGTTATGTAGCCACACCAACGAACCTTCCTCAAAACCCACTTGATAAGACTTCCGGTCATATCGGGTTTTCATCTTTATGCTAGCGTGGAGCCCGTGTTCACGTACCAGGCTGTGAACATCATCAATCCGATCCCGCAAATCACTTGCATATTCCGTGATGGTCCTTGGTGTATCGGGCGGACGTCCAGTCAGGAGATCTGCAGGCAGACGGAGTTCTCTTCCAAAATTCGCATACGATGGAGTAACCGCCGTACTTTCATGAGTTGCCGACCTATAAGACAACAGGAAGAGGGGGATATGCCGATCCCAATATTTTTGATGGCTCTCAACGACCTTGGCTAGATGTCTCTCCAGTGTCTGGTTAAATCTCTCAACCATTCCATCTGACTGTGGATGATACGCCGTAGTCCTCGTCTTATGAATTCCCATTATGCGACAAGTCTCCTGAAAGACCGCAGATTCGAAGTTTCTTCCTTGATCTCTGTGGATTTCGAGTGGTACCCCAAACCGGCAGAATACTTCGTTCACTAACTTTTCAGCTATGGTTACCGCTTCTTGATTAGGAATGGCAAATACTTCAGGCCACTTCGTGAAGTAATCCATCACGACAAGAATGTACTTGTTTCCGGAGTCCGATGCTGGGAATGGTCCTGCGACATCTAATGCAACCCTTTTCCAAGGGGCTCCCACGTTGTACAACTTGAGTGTTCCTCGGCTATGGGTATGCGGTCCCTTGACTGATGCACAGTTAGTGCATCGTTTACACCAATTTTCAACATCTTCTCGGCAGTGAATCCAATAAAAGCGCTGCCAAATTTTCATTAGGGTCCTTTTTACTCCAAGGTGTCCACCGGATGTTCCATCGTGAAAGCTTCTCAAAACATCTTTCACCCTTTTCTTTGGGACAACGACTTGCAGATGAGCATCCTTCCCATTTGTTGATTCCCATTTTCTACATAGAACGCCATTATGCATAACCAAGCTATCCCATTGTGCCCAGTAGCTTTTTGTTACCGCACTCATAGGAGCTACATCACACCATCTTGGTTTAGGTGCGCCAGCATTAATCCAATCAAAAATGGGTCTCACGTCAGGGTCCTCTTGTTGCGCTTGCTGCATGATTTCATCACTCCACTCGTCGCTAACCGTATCAGTTCTTATCATTCGAACACATTCCTTGCCTTCTTGTCTTGAGCAATGTTTACAGTTGTCCGCACAAGGTCTACGTGATAGGGCGTCAGCATTTCCATGTGATTTCCCACTACGGTGTTCGATGATGAAATCATACTCCTGCAGTTGTTCAATCCATCTCGCCACTTGTCCCTCGGGGTTTTTAAATTCTAGCAACCACTTTAAAGCAGCATGGTCAGTTCTGATACCAAACTTTCTTCCCAGCAGGTATTTGCTGAAATGTTGTAACGTCTTGACAACTGCTAGCAATTCCCTCCGAGTTACACAGTAATTCCTCTCTGGTTTTGACAATGACTTACTGAAATATGCAATCACAACTTCGTTATCTCCTTTCTTTTGCGACAAGACACCTCCAATTCCAGTATTACTAGCATCTGTATCCACAATGAAATCCTCATCCGGGTCTGGATACCCCAATATTGGCGTTTCACAAAGTCTTCCTTTAAGCTCGTTGAAACTTGACTCACATTGTTCGTTCCAGTCAAATGATCGCTTTTCTTCCGTTAGTTGATGCAAAGGCTTTGCTATATCCGAGAAGTTCTTCACAAAACGTCTGTAGTATGAACAAAGCCCCAAAAAGGCAGTCTTGTCTTTTGGTGTCGGCCAATCCTTCACAGCGCTAATCTTCTCAGGATCTGTCTGGATACCGTCTTTCGAAATCACGTGTCCCAAGTAATTCACTTTACGTTTGAAAAACGAGCATTTCTTCGGACTGAGTTTCAGATTTGCCCCTCGTAGTTTGCCTAGCACCTGCTCCAATTTATTCAAGTGGTCGTTGAAGTCTCTACCAACGATAATGATGTCATCGATGTCAGTGCTGTCCTGGCTTGCTCCTTACTCCAACCATTAGCCTGGGAAACAGACTCGAACTGCAGCCTATAGGCAGTCCACGATGAGCTACCGTCAAAGGGGGGCACTTTGAACCTGCCGCCTTCGGACACCGATGCGTCGGGTACATAGGTACTTGGACCATTAGCCACTTTGATCTCAAGTTTTTGGAGACGGCTCTCACAGGTCTCAATTTTTTTATCGACATCATGGACTCGACTCTCCAGTTTTTCATCCATATCGGCCAGTTTTTCCTGGACCTCGAACAACTCTCTCTTCCATTCGGTCGTGGACTCATGTACCTTACGAAGCATTCGTGCCTGTACCTCCTGGTGATCCTTTTGTTCCCTAAGCTCATTCTGGAGGATTAGAGTCTGTTCTTCCTGTTTCCTGGCCTGTTCCTCCTGTTTCCTGGCCCGTTCCTCCTGTTTTCGCGACTGTTCCTTTAGCTCTCTCGCTTGTTCCTTTAGGAGGACGAAGATAACGTTGAGGTCTACTCCTTGTGCAGCTGGAGCAGGTGATTCCGACGTACCAGGCGTCGAGTCTCCAGACCCAGACGTTTGGCTTCGCGTCGTCACTCCTTTTGGCTCGGTTTCTCGTGGCATTAACGGCATTTTCTATCCCACTTCTGACACCAAATGTTACGAGCGTGGGGTTCGTATTTGATAGAAAAAAACGAATTAATCCACTAAATAAAACACTCACTTTATTACCCAAATTACGCACTTACAATTCACACGAACTGTACTTAAAATCCACTAATTAAAACACACACACTATATCACTAATTATGCACTCACTATTCACACGAAGAGTCTTTCTCTCCGATTAGCCTTGTACTAGCACTCGATCGCAGTTAAAATGAAACTAAACTCGCGCCGGCCGTCGGCGCCTTTTATATCCCGCGGAGCCGCTCTGGACACATTGTCCACACATATCGCGAATATTCTAGTAAGGACCAGCGTGCGGGCCGAGAACATTCGAGACCATATATGTCTCTCTCTAATGGTGCACTCTCTCTGTCACTCCCTTCTCGAATGTTCCGAGTATAGCTATCTCTTTCTAGTAGTGCTATCTCTGTCACACACTTCTCGAATGTTCCGAGTATAGCTATCTCTTTCTAGTATTGCTATCTCTGTCACTTCTACCGGATATTTCGCCATATAACGATTTGTGCTTCAGAGGCCCATAAGGGGTCCTGAAAACGCCTGAAAACGGGTTTTCAGGTTATGGCGTCATCTGATAGAGGGTGCCCTGAAACGGACTGAAAACATGTTTCAGGCGCCTGAAAACGACGGCAACTTGGATGAAATTTCGATCTTTAGATATGTGATAGAGTAACTTCTGAATCGGCCTGAAATGACTTTTCAGCCAGCTGAAAACGCCTCTACAGCACTGAAATTGACGTTCAAAGTTTGTTTGACCTAACCTACCGGCGTAACAATATTAATCCTCGGGCTGCTTCGCTAGCGGCCACTATTTCCGCTTCGGTAGAGGATATGGTTACTGAAGTTTGCTTCTTACTCTGCCACGCAATAGCTCCTCCTGAGTAGAGACAAATCATTCCACAAGTTGAATGTCCACTTGTGTTATCCCTAAAGTGACCATACATCCCGCTTTGGGCGGGACAGTCCCGCTTTCAGACTGTCTGTCCCTCTGTCTCCCGAAAGTGCAAAAATGTCCCGCTTTAGCAATTAGGTCAAAACTTATTTTAAATGGAATACATTTAATATTTTACCAAATTAAAAAAAACGACAGCCGTTTAAAAAACTAATTTATATTTTTCATAAAATGAAACCTAACTGGGAAGTCACCCTTTCACATAAAAATATATTTTAAGAAACCTGTTCATGAAAGAACTGTTAATTTTTTAGGTAACAAACAAAAAAAACACCGAATGAAGATCCCCGTCCTTTTTTGAAGTTGGTTAATAAAACAGTTAAAACCGTTAAGGAACCCTTATCTGGCTGACTGTCTGTCCGTCTGTCGAGCCCATTTTTCTCCACAGTAGCAGAGGTATAAAATCAAGTTGAAATTAATATCAATTACCTACTCAGGTCTGTGGTCCAATCTAAGTCAAAGCAAACAAAAGATACGGCTGTTTTTGCAGCAAATTTGCTTAATTTACTTGATATTCGCATACGAATCTAAACCATAGGGTACTTCTAGTTGACCTAGAATCATGAATTTTGGCAAGAAGTAAGTAATGTATAATAGCACAAGTAAAGGAACATCCTAAAAACGAAAATTTGTAGTTCCTTTACAAAAAAATGCTAGTCCGACTCGCACTTGGTAGTTTTTTGCTTTCAATATCTGCATGCGTTCCGCTCCGGCAAAAATAATAAATGGTCACGTTAGTTATCCCCCCTGTAAAGTACACGACGACTGGCTTCCACCTGAAACAGAAACATACTTATAATGAATAAATTATTAAGATATAGGTACTTACCTGGTATGTTAACCCGCTACTGCCGTGTGTCTGTAACATTATGTAAATGTGTGAATAAACGCTCGTGTACGGGCGCGAGTCTATGTGTGTGTGTTGCCTAGCTAGCTTTGTCTCGTGCAGTGACTCTTTGACCGCCAACCAAAGCGCATGTACTCGCTCCCTACGCACAAGCTACCAAAAATCGCTGTTTTTACATACCGAAGTCCTTACCTGTCCTGCGCCTGCTTCTATCAGCTACATTTGGTCCTTCGAGCCGGATCAAAAAGGATTCCGGATAAAACAGTGAACAAAATGTTCAGCACACCGCCACCGCACGCTAAGGCTACATCTCGCAGTGAGCGCGCTCACGTTCGTGAAAAGTTGAAACATTCCATGGCTAACGGTAGTGAAGAGCTCTCAGCGAAAACATGCCCTCCGGCAGGGAAACTCATGGATTTAAAACCACTGGATACCAATTTTCTACAGAAAGAGGAAGCTACAGAATAAGAGGGTATCTCGAAAACATTGCTCGACGAACACCGCGCCTCAGTTCCCTCGGCCAAGAGCTCCAGATCTTCACTGCTGGCACGCAGAAAACAATTAGAGCTAGAGGCAGCCGAGGCCAAGGTGAGAATCGACCGGGAATTGATTGATAAGAAGCTAGCAGCTGATCTCGCCGCGCTCGATGACCGTTCCTCGAGAAAAAGTCGCTTTAGTGATAACCAATCAATGCAAGCAGCATCACAGAAAGTGGAACAATGGCTTGAAAACAGTGTACAGGAACCGGTCGTTGACCATCCCGTCCATGAACCTGCCTCAGCGCCCACCGCCGTAGCCACTTCAAATTTGCAACTGTCGCACGCGATTGCCAACCTTGCCACCGCGACACAGAGCGCAAATACGAACTTCATGTCAAGATTAGCCACATCCAAGGACCTGCCCCCATTCCACGGCAACCCACTCGAGTGGTTGCAATTTAAAAGAAGCTACGAAGACTCAACAAAATTGTGTAAATACAGTTATAGTGAAAACATCGCAAGACTGAACAGATGCCTCCGCGGTGAAGCCAGGGAAGCCGTTTCATCGCTGCTCATGAGCGACACTACTCCAAGTACCATTTTAGAAGCACTCGAGCTACGTTTTGGACATCCTGAATTAATTATCTTCAAGTTGGCTTCACAATTTAGGAAACTGCCCTCCTTGCCACATAACTATCATAACGAGATCGTGAACTTCACAGTTAAAGTGAAAAACTACGTCGCCGCCGTACAATCCATAAATCAAAACGACTATTTAAGAAGCCCAGATTTGCTCAACACCGTTTTATCAAAATGCCCAACTACACTTCTTAAGGCTAAGACTGATGCCAAATCCCCCCGGGCCCGCAACCCCCTTCTCTGACACCCGCTCTCGCCTATTCGAAGCCCAAAACATTCTATTTTATGGGGTTTTGAAAAAAATAATACTCAATGTGATAAAGCCGGTTTGTGGCTATAACATGTATTTTTTTCATCAATTTCAAGCATTTGTATGAGAAGCTGATTCAGTTTTTAATGTTTAACAACAACATCAACATGTCTTCCAAATGCTTGAAATTAATGAAAAAATATATCTGATAGCCACAGACCGGCTTTATCACATTGAGTAATGTTTTTTTTTTAAAACCCCCTTAAAATAGAATATTTTGAGCTTCAAAGGGTCTAGCAGGCGTCGGAGGGGGCTGTGCGGGCGACGCGGGGCAGGACGCGGTGAGGCGTGGCTCATTCAGCCATCGGCATCAGTGCGCGAAGCCCGCGTCTACTTTGATAAAAAGCGTGCTGTTTGATTTTGTGCTTTGCTTCCTGCTGAAGATGCCTGGCGTAAGGAAAACAGTATTACATTCTCGTAAAGCAAACCAACTTCGCTGGAAAAAACAACGTTAGTACCATAATTTACTATTTCCGCAGATATATTTTGATAGATACCTACCTAGCATACATCCAAACTCTATTATAGTCAAATTTAAATGTACAACATTACATAAATGGCTCCATGTCCTCTATTTCGTAGGAGAGTACCTAATTCAGTATTTTAGTAGGTAACTTTGTAATCCAGGACAGAACAGTTATACAGTCTGTTCTTTACGTTTATTTCCCAAAATGTCCTATTCCCAACATCCGTACGTGCAGAATGTCCCTTTGTTCTTCTTGTACAAAATGTCCCTTCTCGAAAATGTTTATTTGTGATTATGTCCCTTTGTCAAAATCATGTAGAGGCATATTGTCCTATCCTATTATGACAAAATAAGTCCCAATTTCACAATATCTTTACTCATAATGTACCCTTCCCAAAATAGCCTTTCTAAATACGACCCTTTCGCAAAATCATTTGATGCCGCATACTATCCTGTTTGCTAAATGTCCATCGAAAATAAATACCTTTTTTAGGGTTTCGTTTATCAAAAAGAAAAACCCATATATATAATGTGCCTTTCATAAAATGATTTTCATTATGATTCCATTCTGTTTTTCAGACAAACACTACATGACATGAATGTTGATGCAGATATGGTGAGCAACATACAGTTTGTTGCATTTAATAACATAAATACAAGTAGGTACCTTCTTAAAAAATGCATTGTTTTTGTATTTATCTTCCAGATTGATGTGAGTGTAGCCAAGTAAATTAAGCAATCCTGTTTCCTGGCCTGTTCCTCCTGTTTCCTGGCCCGTTCCTCCTGTTTTCGCGACTGTTCCTTTAGCTCTCTCGCTTGTTCCTTTAGGAGGACGAAGATAACGTTGAGGTCTACTCCTTGTGCAGCTGGAGCAGGTGATTCCGACGTACCAGGCGTCGAGTCTCCAGACCCAGACGTTTGGCTTCGCGTCGTCACTCCTTTTGGCTCGGTTTCTCGTGGCATTAACGGCATTTTCTATCCCACTTCTGACACCAAATGTTACGAGCGTGGGGTTCGTATTTGATAGAAAAAAACGAATTAATCCACTAAATAAAACACTCACTTTATTACCCAAATTACGCACTTACAATTCACACGAACTGTACTTAAAATCCACTAATTAAAACACACACACTATTTCACTAATTATGCACTCACTATTCACACGAAGAGTCTTTCTCTCCGATTAGCCTTGTACTAGCACTCGATCGCAGTTAAAATGAAACTAAACTCGCTTTTTGCTTGATAATCTTCTCACGCACCCTTTCTGGGGCGTGGGGAGTCGGGGTCAGGTCGACGGACCTCTTCCCGAAGAATCGCCTCTGTCCACTCCTGTGGACAGGTCATCGGATGGCCCCTGCGGGCGGTGGTCTTGATGTGGCGCTGGTGTGCAGTGGGTGATCGCCGGCTAGGCAACCAGGTCGCGTGGCAGGCGGCGGCGGTCGGGCGGGCGCGCGTGGTGCGGCGCCAGTTCGGCGATGTGCGGAAGATGTGAAGCATCCGCACGCGCGAACATGCCCTTCGCCAGCCTCTGGACAAACTGGTCCACGGTTTCCCATCTTAGGTCCCTCTGGATTGTCGCGTTCCTCACGTAGCGGGGGGCGCCGACGATGGTACGCAGAGAGAGGTTCTCTTGGGCCCGGAGTCTCCGTTTGTTCGTCTCCGAGCACAGGGCGTACCATGCCGGAGCCGCGTAGGTGAGGCGGGATCTCACGTAGGTCTTGTAGATCCCGAGCTTCGCCCTCAGAGGGAGGCTGGAGTCGAAAAGTGGACGCAGCTTGGCGCGTGCCACCTTGACCTGGCTGACGACGTTGTCAACGTGTTGCTTCATGGTGAGCCGGCGATCAATGGTCACTCCCAGGTACTTCACCTGCGAAGACCACTCGATTTGCTGTCCTTGGAGCTGGAGCGATGGTGGAAGGAGACTCTGGCCTGTGATGAGCGCCTGCGTTTTCCCAACATTGACGGACAGTCGCCACTTGGCGAGCCAGTCGGGCAAGATGTCCAGGGTGCGCTGCAGTTTGATGGCAGCGTGCGGAGCCTGGAACGACGACGCGTAGTAGGCTGCGTCGTCTGCGAAGAGTGCCAGCTGGGCACCCGGCCCGACGGGGATGTCGTCCGTGTATCGGGCGTAGCAGGCGGGAGACAGGCAGGAGCCCTGGGGGACGCCGGCTGCGACGGGATGTTCCTCGGAGACGGCGTCTTCCACCATCACTCGGAAGCGGCGATTCTTCAGGAAAGAGGCGATTGTCTTGACCGTTCTTCTTGGGGCAGGGGACGTCGACAGCTTGTACAGCAACCCCTCGTGCCATACTCTGTCGAACGCCTTCTCCATATCCAGAAGTACTGCGACAGTGTATTCTTTTTTGTTCAAACAAACTGTCATGTCATTCAGTACTCTGGTGAGCTGAAGCGTCGTAGAATGCTCGGGCCTGAAGCCGAACTGTTCCGGGCGCGGCTGGATGTGGGGCAGTAACTTCGCTAACAGGAGCTTCTCAAACACCTTTGAGATGGTACTCAGTAGGGTGATCGGCCGATAGCTCTCAGGCAGCTTGGTGTCCTTGCCCGGCTTGGGCAACATGATAACCAAGCCCTCCTTCCATTGGGTTGGAAAGTGACCCTTGCGCAAGATACCGTTAAACAGGCGCGCAACGGCCGCCACAGTGCGTGGCGGCAAATGTAACAGCGCCGTGTTGGGTATTCGGTCTGCGCCCGGGGCTTTCCTGGGCTTGGTACGTCGGAATGCACGCACAATCTGGCCGGGCGTGACGACGATGGGGTCCTCTTCGGGAGCTATCGGCGTGGCGAAGTACTCTCGCAGGTGTCTCTCGACTGTTGCGACGTGCTCCACATCATCCGTTGGGTTCGGCTTGAATTGCTTCTCGAGGCATTCGGCGAAGATCTCCGCACGGTCTTGGGCTCGGAATCTTGGTAGGCCGTCGCTGCCCAGGATTGATCGAACAGGAGCAGGAGTGGTCGACAAAGCCCGGCACAGGCGATGCACGGAGGGGACGTGGTCGCCTATGGACTCGACGTGGCGTTCCCAAGATTCTTCAGCGTGGCGATCAAGTTGGCGCTTCAGCTCTGCCGTCATGGCGTTGAGCCTGGTCTTCATCGTGGGGCAGCGGGTTTGCTGCCACTGCTTCCGGAGAGCGCGCTTATCGCAGATGAGTGCGCGTAGCTCAGCAGGAAGAGGATTGGGCTTCCCCCCGCGAGCTACGGTGTGCGATGATAGGTCGAGCGCGTCTCGGATCTGGGTAGTTAGCAGCGATGCCAGGCGGTCAACGTCTTCCGGCTGGTTGACGGGGCAACTGGTGGAGGGTTGGTCTAGGGCGGCGGTGAAGGCGCCCCACTGGTAGCGGCGACGTGATGCTGGCGGAGATACCCGGGTGGGCAGGACGAGAAGAACAGGCCTGTGGTCCGAAGGGAGGTCAGGGAGAACCTCCTGGCTCGGCGGTGTCCGGAGACCTCTGACGACCACGACGTCGATGATGTCCCATCCGGCCCGCGTGTCGAAGTGGGTGGGCTCGTCGGGACCGATGACGTCGTAGTTGTGGCTCACGGAGTCGGCATGGATGGCGCGTCCAGCTGAGCACACCCTGGTAGAGTTCCAGGCGGTGTGCTTGGCGTTGAGGTCGCCGGCGACAAGTGTCGGGTGCGGCGACTGTAGCAGCCCCCGTAGCTTGGCGGTGCGGATTGGTGTACTGGGGGGCTTGTAGGCGGCGTAGAGTCGCAGCACCTCGCCGGCGACCTGGAGGTCGACGCCCAAAGCATATAGGGATGAATACTCCTGGGCGTCGACGAGCTGGTGGACGATCTTCCTGCCGACGATGACTGCCAAGCCTCGAAAGGTCCGGCCGCTGGAGGTCTTCTCGTCCTTGCGGTAGACGAAGTAGCCGGGCAGCGACAGCTTGTCGCTTCCGGCTAGGTGTGTCTCGCTGATGAGCATCACGTCGACGCGGTAGTCCCTCAGGAACACGTGGAGCAGCCGCTTCTTCCCTGTCAGCGACTGCGCGTTCCAGTGGACGACCCTGAGCGGCTCATGCATTGCGGAGCAGAGCGGTGAGTCTGCCCAGGGCAGTGGGGTCGCTGAGGAGGGCGAGCAGGGCTGTGAGGTGCCCCAAGTCCTGCTGCCCTATCGCCGCAGCCGGAGTGGCGGCGCCAGCGGCGGCCGCAGTCTCGCTGGCGGCGAGAGTAGCCGCCGCGGCGCCGGCGGCAGGTGGAGCCGTCGCCTTCTTCTTCTTCTTCCCCCCCCGCTTCGTCTTCTGCCTGGGGGCTCCGTCGTTCGCCTGCGCCATAAGCGAGGCGGGCGCCGTTGGTTCCTGCAGATCGGGACGAGGCAGAGGGGGAGGCTGCACCTTCTTGGGCCCGGGCGCGTTGGTGAGCGCCACAGTGCCGGCCTTCTTGTTCCGCGCCTCCTGGCGGAACACGGGGCACGTCGCATTATTTGCCGTGTGCGGGCCACCGCAGTTGGCGCACGTCGGCGGCTGGTCTTTCGGGCGGGGGCATTCCCGCGCCGAGTGGGGACCGCCGCAACGTACGCACGCTAGGGGGCGGTGGCACATATGCGACGAGTGCCGGAATTGCTGGCACCTGTGGCACTGGGCCGGGCCCTGCTTCGAGCGCCAGGCCTCGATCTTCACCCCCGGCATGTACAAGAGCTCCGTGATCTCGTACACAGCGCCGGGGGCACGGTCTGGATTCTTCTTCAGGCTGGCGAAGAAGATGCAGCCGGGTCTTCCTTTGCGCGCCCGGATCTGCTTACAGTACTCGGCCTCCACACCGAGTTCTGCAAGCGCCGCGACTATCTCCTCCGGCGCGGTGTTAGAAGGCAGCCCGCGGATCGCCACCTTCTGGGTCTTGTCGGCCGGCAACGAATATGAGAACCACCTCACACCGTGGTCCTTCTCCAGCCTGCACAGGTAACGTTGCACAAGCCGGTACTCGTCTTCGGCCGTTGGGGTAAAGCGCACACCCTTTTGGTAGGCGCGCGCGCTGGGAGCCCGGCCGAGCTCGCTGGCTATCGCCCTGAAGTGGTCGGCCCAGTTGGGTAGGACCTCCACAATAAGGGGCGGATAGCGCGGCTGGCGGGGCTGCTGTGGCGCTGCGCCTCCCGACGGGGCGGCGGTGGCGGTGGCAATCGCGGCTGCGGTTTGGGCGGCGGCAGTGGCAGGCGGCGTTGGGCGGGCGGGCGGCATTGGGCGGGCGGGCCCTATCGCGGGTGCGGTGGCGTGCGGGTTCGCAGGCGCAGCGGCGGGGCGCGTAGGGCGGGCGGGCACTATCGCGGGCGCTGCGGCGGAGCGCGTGGGGCGGGCGGGCACTCGCGACGTGGTCGCCGACGGGGCGGGCGGACGCGCGGTTGGCGGCACCGGGTGCCTCACTGAACGGGGGGGGGGACGCGGTGCTGGGGCGCGGTGCCCCAGACACGGTGGATGCGGTCGCGGCCGCCGCGGCAAACGACACTTTAGGAGAGCACTTATTAGGTAAAACACTCGTACCTGTTTGAGTTGAAGCACTCTCATAGTCACTCGCGGCGGCGGACAGTCCAGGGGCGGGGGCGGGTGCCTGAAGCGCGCCCGTCCAGGGCGACAGCGACGGCATGTCGAGGCCCGTCTTCCTCGGCGGCGGCTGGTTCGTCGGTGGCGGGGGCGGTGAGTCCGCAAGCTGGACTCGCTTTCCATCTCCTCGGAGACGCAGCTCGTCGCTCGGGCTTTCGCTACGCGGGCGCCTCGTCCCGCGGGTTGGTGGAAGCACCAAAGGCTGCATTTTCGCCTGCTCCACTAATTGCGCGTCGAGAAGCTCGGCGCCGATACAAGCCGTGGGCTTGCCCGACAGGGCAGCGCGGCTTGCGGCGACGTATGCCTCCATGGCACGAAGTAGGCCCGCCGAAAACAGGTTGGCTTGAGCGGCCCGAATTAAATATAATTCGTCCAGCTCAAGCTCTGCCCTCGGGGACACAGGACGCCGCACCAAGGGCGACCCGTACTCCGTAACTAAACTCGCGCCGGCCGTCGGCGCCTTTTATATCCCGCGGAGCCGCTCTGGACACATTGTCCACACATATCGCGAATATTCTAGTAAGGACCAGCGTGCGGGCCGAGAACATTCGAGACCATATATGTCTCTCTCTAATGGTGCACTCTCTCTGTCACTCCCTTCTCGAATGTTCCGAGTATAGCTATCTCTTTCTAGTAGTGCTATCTCTGTCACACACTTCTCGAATGTTCCGAGTATAGCTATCTCTTTCTAGTATTGCTATCTCTGTCACTTCTACCGGATATTTCGCCATATAACGATTTGTGCTTCAGAGGCCCATAAGGGGTCCTGAAAACGCCTGAAAACGGGTTTTCAGGTTATGGCGTCATCTGATAGAGGGTGCCCTGAAACGGACTGAAAACATGTTTCAGGCGCCTGAAAACGACGGCAACTTGGATGAAATTTCGATCTTTAGATATGTGATAGAGTAACTTCTGAATCGGCCTGAAATGACTTTTCAGCCAGCTGAAAACGCCTCTACAGCACTGAAATTGACGTTCAAAGTTTGTTTGACCTAACCTACCGGCGTAACAATATTAATCCTCGGGCTGCTTCGCTAGCGGCCACTATTTCCGCTTCGGTAGAGGATATGGTTACTGAAGTTTGCTTCTTACTCTGCCACGCAATAGCTCCTCCTGAGTAGAGACAAATCATTCCACAAGTTGAATGTCCACTTGTGTTATCCCTAAAGTGACCATACATCCCGCTTTGGGCGGGACAGTCCCGCTTTCAGACTGTCTGTCCCTCTGTCCCCCGAAAGTGCAAAAATGTCCCGCTTTAGCAATTAGGTCAAAACTTATTTTAAATGGAATACATTTAATATTTTACCAAATTAAAAAAAACGACAGCCGTTTAAAAAACTAATTTATATTTTTCATAAAATGAAACCTAACTGGGAAGTCACCCTTTCACATAAAAATATATTTTAAGAAACCTGTTCATGAAAGAACTGTTAATTTTTTAGGTAACAAACAAAAAAAACACCGAATGAAGATCCCCGTCCTTTTTTGAAGTTGGTTAATAAAACAGTTAAAACCGTTAAGGAACCCTTATCTGGCTGACTGTCTGTCCGTCTGTCGAGCCCATTTTTCTCCACAGTAGCAGAGGTATAAAATCAAGTTGAAATTAATATCAATTACCTACTCAGGTCTGTGGTCCAATCTAAGTCAAAGCAAACAAAAGATACGGCTGTTTTTGCAGCAAATTTGCTTAATTTACTTGATATTCGCATACGAATCTAAACCATAGGGTACTTCTAGTTGACCTAGAATCATGAATTTTGGCAAGAAGTAAGTAATGTATAATAGCACAAGTAAAGGAACATCCTAAAAACGAAAATTTGTAGTTCCTTTACAAAAAAATGCTAGTCCGACTCGCACTTGGTAGTTTTTTGCTTTCAATATCTGCATGCGTTCCGCTCCGGCAAAAATAATAAATGGTCACGTTAGTTATCCCCCCTGTAAAGTACACGACGACTGGCTTCCACCTGAAACAGAAACATACTTATAATGAATAAATTATTAAGATATAGGTACTTACCTGGTATGTTAACCCGCTACTGCCGTGTGTCTGTAACATTATGTAAATGTGTGAATAAACGCTCGTGTACGGGCGCGAGTCTATGTGTGTGTGTTGCCTAGCTAGCTTTGTCTCGTGCAGTGACTCTTTGACCGCCAACCAAAGCGCATGTACTCGCTCCCTACGCACAAGCTACCAAAAATCGCTGTTTTTACATACCGAAGTCCTTACCTGTCCTGCGCCTGCTTCTATCAGCTACATTTGGTCCTTCGAGCCGGATCAAAAAGGATTCCGGATAAAACAGTGAACAAAATGTTCAGCACACCGCCACCGCACGCTAAGGCTACATCTCGCAGTGAGCGCGCTCACGTTCGTGAAAAGTTGAAACATTCCATGGCTAACGGTAGTGAAGAGCTCTCAGCGAAAACATGCCCTCCGGCAGGGAAACTCATGGATTTAAAATCACTGGATACCAATTTTCTAGTGTTCTTTTAAGCGAGTTTTAAAAATAGAAAGTGACGGGCTGTCTCTGATGGCGCTAGGAAGTTTGTTCCAGAGCCTGATAGCTGAACCATGAACCCATGTTGAACCCATGTTCATATGCGGCTGTATTGTGTTGCGGAGTTATAAGCAGTGATCGAGCGTGAGATCTTCGAGGCCTATCCGAGGACAAAAATTCAAAACGATCTCGTAAGAAGACAGGATAGCGAGGATAAAATAAGATGTTATAGAGGCAGATGAGGATATGAGAATCCCGACGAAGACGGATAGGGAGCCACTTTAACTCCCTGCGATACTCCGAGACGTGGTCATACTTGCGCAGGCCGAAGACAAACCGAATCCCGAGGTTTTGAAGTCGCTCGAGTTTGTTCAGTTGCTCTTCATTCGCGCTCACCCAGCATACGTTAGCGTAATCGATCAGGGGAAGGAGAAGAGACTGGTCAAGCGTTATTTTTGTCTGACGAGGCAGGAAGTATTGTAGTCGTTTGAGGGAGTGAAAAGTGGCAAAGACTCGCCTACTGACCTCGCTGACATGCGCTGACCAGGAAAATTGGTTATCGAAGAAAACTCCTAGATTTTTGGCCTTAGTACTATATGAGATTATAGTTCCATCATAGGTTATAGGGGCAATGGACAGATTCTGTAACAAGTTAAGGGAAAACCTGGAACCAATAATCAAAGCCTGGGACTTACTAGGGTTGACAAGTAGTCCAAAAGAAGTGGCCCAGTCCCTAATTCGCTTGAGATCGGCATTTAACATTCCCACAGCAGACACCATATCAAAGGGAGAAAAATGACGATAAATCTGGAGATCGTCTGCGTAAAGATGGTATGATGACGAGAGAGTATCCGAGATGGAATTTATGAAGACGGAGAAAAGAAGAGGAGAGAGAATACCACCCTGAGGGACCCCCGCAACGAGGTCACACCACTCCGTTGAAGTCACCTCCGACCTAATACGTTGCTGGCGACCTCTCAGATAAGAGTCGAACCAGCAAGCAGAGACGGAGGACACATTCAAGGACTTCAGGGTCTCAACGAGGATATCGAAATCAACGCAGTTAAAGGCGCTGCTGAAGTCCAGCAGTGCAAGCACAGTGAGCTGTTTCTCGTCCATCGCATGCTGAATGTCATCGGTGACTTTAAGCAAGGCCGTGACAGTGCTATGACCGGGCCTAAAACCGGATTGCAGTTGATTCAGCAAGTTGTTTGAGCATAAGTAGGAGGATAACTGAGAATGGACAATGGATTCAAGGACTTTGGATAGGATAGGCAGAATGGAAATTGGACGAAACTCTTTAAAAGAGGAGGGATTTGATGTTTTGCAATTTCTAATTTGGACAAAGTTGCGACACATGGACAAATTAACTCTCCTTTTTCCTATCATGACCTGATTTACCTCTCATATAAGATTAAGACTCCCAAGAGCAATGCAAAACTTATTTAGATTCGTAGCTTCAAGGGTATTGATTCTGCATCCCTTAAATCAGATGCCGCGTCGATTGACTGGACACCTATTATCACTAGTGAGACCGTTGATGATAAGATCCACCACTTCAACGCAATTATTCTGGGACTATTTGACAAGCATGCACCGGTCAAGAAGGTTAAGGTGAAACACCTTCCAGCACCCTGGCTCACCGACGTTATCAAAGTTTGATGGCTAAAAGGAACAGAGCCAAATGCCTGAACAAAAAGGATACTACAGCCGAGAACCTTGCCACTTTCAAACGCCTCCGAAACCGCTGTAATCGCATGTGTCGTGATGCCAAGCGCCGTCATATATTTGAGTGTATCGAAAGATACACACCTGCTCAAGTATGGAAATTCCTTAGAACGCTTGGTGTCGGTAAGTCTCAGGATCAAGCGGCTGGCATTGTTGATCTCAACGGTCTCAACATTTTTTTTCTCAGCTCCCCCTGTCGTCATGGATCCCACCTTAAAAAATGCCACTCTGTGTCACCTGCGCTCGAGGTCTGCTCCCACCTCCACTCCATTTGACTTCAGACTTGTCGGAATTGATGTGGTTAAGAAAGCAGTGCTCTCCATTTCCTCCAAAGCCGTGGGTGACGATAATATCTGCTCCAAAATGATCAGCAACGTACTTGACGAGCTTCTTCCAGCTATCACACATATAATAAACTTCTCTCTCTCCAATAGTTCCTTCCCAAATGTGTGGAAAAAAGCCTTAGTTATCCCATTACCCAAAACATCAAATCCCTCCTCTTTTAAAGAGTTTCGTCCAATTTCCATTCTGCCTATCCTATCCAAAGTCCTTGAATCCATTGTCCATTCTCAGTTATCCTCCTACTTATGCTCAAACAACTTGCTGAATCAACTGCAATCCGGTTTTAGGCCCGGTCATAGCACTGTCACGGCCTTGCTTAAAGTCACCGATGACATTCAGCATGCGATGGACGAGAAACAGCTCACTGTGCTTGCACTGCTGGACTTCAGCAGCGCCTTTAACTGCGTTGATTTCGATATCCTCGTTGAGACCCTGAAGTCCTTGAATGTGTCCTCCGTCTCTGCTTGCTGGTTCGACTCTTATCTGAGAGGTCGCCAGCAACGTATTAGGTCGGAGGTGACTTCAACGGAGTGGTGTGACCTCGTTGCGGGGGTCCCTCAGGGTGGTATTCTCTCTCCTCTTCTTTTCTCCGTCTTCATAAATTCCGTCTCGGATACTCTCTCGTCATCATACCATCTTTACGCAGACGATCTCCAGATTTATCGTCATTTTTCTCCCTTTGATATGGTGTCTGCTGTGGGAATGTTAAATGCCGATCTCGAGCGAATTAGGGACTGGGCCACTTCTTTTGGACTACTTGTCAACCCTAGTAAGTCCCAGGCTTTGATTATTGGTTCCAGGTTTTCCCTTAACTTGTTACAGAATCTGTCCATTGCCCCTATAACCTATGATGGAACTATAATCTCATATAGTACTAAGGCCAAAAATCTAGGAGTTTTCTTCGATAACCAATTTTCCTGGTCAGCGCATGTCAGCGAGGTCAGTAGGCGAGTCTTTGCCACTTTTCACTCCCTCAAACGACTACAATACTTCCTGCCTCGTCAGACAAAAATAACGCTTGACCAGTCTCTTCTCCTTCCCCTGATCGATTACGCTAACGTATGCTGGGTGAGCGCGAATGAAGAGCAACTGAACAAACTCGAGCGACTTCAAAACCTCGGGATTCGGTTTGTCTTCGGCCTGCGCAAGTATGACCACGTCTCGGAGTATCGCAGGGAGTTAAAGTGGCTCCCTATCCGTCTTCGTCGGGATTCTCATATCCTCATCTGCCTCTATAACATCTTATTTTATCCTCGCTATCCTGTCTTCTTACGAGATCGTTTTGAATTTTTGTCCTCGGATAGGCCTCGAAGATCTCACGCTCGATCACTGCTTATAACTCCGCAACACAATACAGCCGCATATGAACATGGGTTCAGACTACGAGCTATCAGGCTCTGGAACAAACTTCCTAGCGCCATCAGAGACAGCCCGTCACTTTCTATTTTTAAAACTCGCTTAAAAGAACACTATCTTTCTCTTCCATACTAGATTTATGTAGGTTTATTGCTTTGATATATATGTAGTATAATTTTGTCTATTTGTATTGATATTATGTATTTATGTACATATTAGTAATTAGTTTATTATTTTAATATTTTTAACGTTGTGCACATAGGTCTACCTGTTATTTCATGTATTCTGTCCATATTAGGTTTGCTGGAAGAAATCTCTTTTTAGAGATAAGCTCGCCTTTGTACACCTAGTTTCCATTTTGTTGTATCTGTATCTTCTGTTTTTGTGCAATAAAGTATAAAGAGTAAAGAAGGTTACCACGAATTCCAAAGGGTTGCAGTCTCGAGACTAGTCTTTTTATAGGAACGCGGTCAAACGCTTTCTCATAGTCTAGATAAACCACATATGTGGGCACGCGGTCATTCTAATTTGCTGTCCAGTAATCTAGGCATAGCAGAAGGTTGGTCACCGTGGATCTTCTTGGAACAAATCCGTGTTGTTCATCAGTTATAACCTGCTCTTTGGATAGGAATTCGCGGATTTTTGTGACAATTATCTTTTCCATTGCCTTGCATATGATACTTGTGAGACTTATTGGGCGATAGTTGGCTGCGACAAGTTTATCTCCTTTCTTATAAATCGGCGTCACAACTGCTTCCTTCCAGTCATGCGATAGACTACCCGTTCTAAAGGACTGTTCCATAATAGATGCAAGTTTACAGTTCAGAACATTTTTGCATTTGTTGAGCAGTATTGCAGGTATCCCGTCTGGTCCCATAGCTGTGTCATCGTTGAATGTTTTCATCACCTTTGTGACTTCATCTGGCGAAAACTCAATATGGTCAAGTGAGTTTAATAAGATTGGTACATCTGGAGTAGGAATTTGTAAGTTGGGCTGTTCTCTTACGTAGGATTTTTCAAATTGTTTTGCAAAGATCTCGGAGACTTCATTGTTTTTACAAGTAACTGTCCCTGTGGATTCATCTTTAAGCGAAGGTGGTACAGCTACTCTGGATGTAAGCTGTTGGCGAATGTACCCATAAAAGCATTTCGGGCTACTGTTAACTATTCCTCTTTCAAACTTAATCCTTGACTTCCTGACTTCTGCAATGATTCTATTGTTTATTTTTCTGTAATCTTCATATGTCTCTGTTGTTTTTGTAAGTCGATATAGTTGCCATTTTTGAAGTTTTTGTTGGGTGAGTTTGACTATCTCTGGACCTATCCATGGTTTTCTGTGGTTGCGGTGTTTGCTCGGTCTTCGAAGAGGTATTGTTGTTTCTATGGTTTGTATTATAGTAGTCTTGAACTCATCCCAGGTATTGTTAACGTCGTTGTGACTAGGACTATTTATGTGTTTAGAAGCCAACATAGACGACACAGATTCATAGTTAGCTCCAAAGAAGTCTCTTCTCGGGGGCTTGTTCAACGATTTTGATAAAAATCCACTCTCAAATTGCAGTGTACCAATTAGAACCATGTGGTCACTTTTACCTATTGGTGGGTGATGAATAATGCTTGTGCATAGGTTTTCATTATTGCATAGTATAAGAACTAGCAATGATTCTTCATTGTTACGTTTTCGTGTAATATCTGTTACTAGTTGGTATAGATTGCTATTGGTAAACATATCCACAAATTTTTCATGAAGCGGTTTGTATCCATCTAGGTTTTGTAAGGGCCACTCAAGGTCAGGAAGGTTAAAATCTCCCGCAATTAAGAGGTTTTGTTTTGAATCAGCTGTTTTTTGTATCGTTTCCAACAGTAGTTGGAAACGATACAAAAAACAAACGACACTGTCGTTGCTTCTATCATGTCCAAAAAGCGTATATCCCCTAATGTCTATCAAGTTGTTTGTGATTTTGGATTTTAGTTGGGTCTCTGTTATAATAATAAAAGTAGGGTTTGTTTTGCCAATTTCCAATAAGAATAAATCTCGTTTTGCCTTTAAAGATGCCAAGTTCGTGTAGAAAAACGTTAATTGCGTCAGACCATTAGTTAAGACTTTTTTGTGGTTTCATCGATGTGTGTTGTTATGATCGGTTTGTTGTTAACATATCTGATGGTGAGGTTATCCTCACCTTTTTCGATTCGTTGTGTGAGTTCTCGTCGCAGATTTTTCAGGTGGTCGCGCTGGCACGGGGTTAGGTCATTTTTGGCCGCAACCCCTCTAAGCTTTTTACCATTCTTAAATACCTGGATCCTTTCCTGTTTGGCAGTACTAGTTTGATGGGCTGAGGGCCCGAGCCAGGCTGGGGCTTTCCCAGGCGTATTAGGGCCACAGGTGCCACTGGCTCGGGCAGTGAGGCCAATGCCTTCTCCACCTGCTCCTGGTCAAAAATCTTCCGAGCCTCTACTGAAGTTGGCTCATCCCCATCCGCATGCAACTCCGGCACCCCGAACATAATGACATTTGATGCCCTTCGGTTTCGTTCCTCTATCTCATCGATGATGGCCTCAACATTGACTGCTGGTTGGCTAGTCCTCAAGGCATCCACTTCGGTTTTGAGTTCATCCACTAACTTCCTCAAGGCGGACAGTTGGCGAACTCCTTGCTCACAATCGGGGCACAAATATTTGAGTGTCGGCGACTGCAATGCAATCACTCTCAGCTCTGTCACAAGTAACCCGCTGCACTTAACACAGATCTGCCTATCACAGCCGTGGCACACTATTTTCGGATTTTTATCATCTAACTTAGATATTTGCTTGGTACACTTCAAACAGTTGGCCATTTTATATGGTGAGTCTGCACTTTTGAGGTTAGAGCAAGATTTGATACACTAAAGTTAGACTGGTGGGTATATTTGTTGAACACAATTAAGTATTGGTATATTTCTGCAAATTTACTTCACTTTCACTGCTATTTAGCGCGTTTTACGTATTAATTTCAATAAAATTGTTGGGAGCAACTATCAAAACAAGTGTATAGAAAAGCGCGGGTAGACGAAAAAAAAAGGGTATCCTATTTCGTGAGAAGCCCGTCGCCGTAATGGGAGACATTAGAGACATGTTCCTTCGTATTCAAATAAAAGAAGACGACCATAATCATCATTCGTCGTCCGCCGCTTGCCCGAAGCACCCGTGCATCGGTCGCTGTCTCGAATCGTGCGTCCCTATCGCGCTCACGCGCGCGTCCTTCTCGTCATCGTGACCAATGAAAAGTGGAAAAACAACATTCCAATCAAAACAAAACCAAGTGCCGGATTGCAGTGAGTGAGTGTACCGCTGGAGGTTGGATTTCGCCTGAGGTGGGTCACGTGTACTACAAAGTAGGCACAGAACACACGCAGGCACACACGCCTCCCTGCACTAGGCAGGGAGGGAGATCGTCCCTCCTCCGGTGACAGACATTTATTGTTTCCCCCCCACCTGTTAGTGCAGATTAAGATGGAGCAGGAGATTCATGAACTCCGGCTCCGTAACCAGGCGCTGTCCCAAGAGCTCAGCCAGCTCCATGCCGAGAGAGAGTCGTGGACTAACTCTCAAGGTTTGTTCTCGCAACAAACCTTGTTTGAGCGGTCGCCGGCCTCTCCGCCTGAGAGCGGGCTGACTCATAGCCATCAAGACCCCGTCATTATTCCGCTTGAGCAGACTCTACTGACCAGCCGCCCGGTAAATACACCCGATTTCAACGAAGTCGCAATGGATCAGGTATACTCTGACCCAAGAAACTCTTTTGATGGTCTCACCGAGGAAGGGGATGCTTCCGCCTCGGATGAAGACAACTTCAACCCCGCTAGGCCACGCAGGAAACGTGCCTCTAAGAGGCCTCCTACTCCAACCATTGGTCCGGAAAACTCCCTCGCCAAGGTCGGTCGTCCGTCCAAGGCCACCCTTACTCCCTCCGCCGTAGCCAAATCCTTGCCAGCGCCCTCTGTATCTGTCCCGGCTACAGTCCCGGGCACGCGCAAAGCGCTGCCACCCAAGATTTGTATAAAGAACAAAGATATGTGGTTGAAGATTGATGGAGCTCTCAAAGAGCGTAAAATCAACTTTGTTAGGGCCACTAACACTACTCATGGGATCCTAGTCCAATTACAGACCTCAGACGACTACCGTGCTCTGACTAAATTCCTGACCGCTTCTAATATTGAGTACCACCATTGGACTCTACCGGAGGATAGAAGACTTCGGGTGGTTGTCAGGGGTCTTCCAAAGGAGATTGAGAGCGACTTCGTTGATCATGGAAGACTTGAAGGCGAAAAACATTCGTGCACAGGATGTACAGGATGGATGGTCGCTCCAAGTTACCGTACGACCTGGTACTGGTTGTGGTCGATCTATCACCACAGGGGAAGCAGATCTTCCAGGTTATGGAGATCTGCCACATTTCAGGGCTGAAAATTGAAAACCCGCATAAGAAAAATAAGCCGCTTCAGTGTTTCAACTGTCAGTTGTTTGGCCAAGAACTGCCATAGGAAAGGCCGCTGTGTTAAGTGCCTGGAGGACCACGCTCCGGGGGCTTGCACACGCCCAACCGACCCCAAGGAGTCTGACGGCCCACCTGGGTGCGTCAACTGCGGTGTGCTTGGTCACACCGCAGCCTACGGAAGTTGTCCGGCCCGACCTAAGCCTCGCCTATCAGTACGGGCGAAAGCCCATGCCCCAGCCCCAACTAATGTAGGCCAGGCTCATCCTCGCCCGAGCCATAATGCCTGGGCTAAGCCACTTAGTTGGGTTCAGGGTTCAGCGGTAAATCACACCAGCTTCCCCCCTCTTCCCCCTTCTAGGCAGTACCCCTCTACTCCCAATTCTTCCGCTGTGGCTAACAAGCCAAGCAAAATTCAAACAGCTCCAGCTGATTTATCAACTAGAGCCATGCCCCCCAACTCAACAAGACCCCCTCCACCGACAGAAACTAGGGACTATTTAACAGACCTACTGACCATCTTGGACAGAATAGACCCTGATGAAATTGATGAGTTTTTACTCAAAATTGATACTGCAGCACTAAAGCAGGACCCTGCTGCTGCCTTGCGAGCCTGTCAAGCTCACAGATCATTGATTTCGGCGATCAAAGGCGTTCTCAGGAACCGTAATGTCTATTCTCCGTAACGGATACCACACCCGGTAGGATTAAACCTAGTGCATTGAGATTGGCCTTTTTTAACGCTGATGGCTTGAAGAGACAAAGTGACTTAGTATCCGCCTTCCTATCAGACCACCAAATTGACATTCTCCTTGTACAGGAGACTTTCCTTAAACCCCAACACAGAAACCTCAACATTTCTAATTATAAATTGATTAGAAATGATCGCACTAATGGAATTCGTGGGGGCACGGCAATCTATTATCGGAGAAGCCTGCACGTCTCCCCGTGTGACTGTCCACCGCTTCAAAACATAGAAGCCTCAGTTTGCCGAATAGCAATGAGGGGTCATCAAACTATTACTATCGCCTCATGCTACCAAAGACAGGGCTCAAAAGACAGTCTTAGGCAACTCGAGGAGTCTGACATCTCGTCCCTTCTTAGTTTGGGTGATTCCGTCATCATTGCGGGTGACCTTAATAGCAAACATGTCGATTGGAACTGTAGAGTGACAAACTCAAACGGTCCTCTCTTAAAGAAAGCCACCGAGAAACTTGCTATTGAACTACTAGCCCCAATGACTCCTACGCACTTTCCTAAGAACAACCCGGACTCGGAAGGTGACATCCTCGATATTATGCTTCTTAAAAACATTCTTCTCCCAATAAGAGGGATAGAAGTATTCCATGAACCATCTATACTTGGTGATATTGAACCCCGCCCGCCCGCCATAAAATCAACCATAGACTGGACTTTGCTCCACAACACATTCAAGAGAAACTCCCCCTCCGAAGAATTAGAAAGAACCCAAAAGTCATCGATTCTCAATCTGATGTTAACAAAGCTATAGAGTCGCTGACTTCGCACATCCAGAAGTCAATTTAAGCATGTACTAAGCCGGTAAACTCATCTGGTGATAGTAGGTGGAGATTACCTGATTTATGATTTTTTTTATTGTTTTTTTTTTTTTTTTTTTTTTTTAACTAAATTAATTTGTTTTAATTCGTCTATTTGTGAATATAGTGTTAATTTAAGTGTTTGTTTAGTCAACTACAGTGTGCCAGTGCTAAATGTGGTCAGAATTGTAATTGTGATAAAATAATCGATCACGGACCGAAAGACAAAGGAAATTTCAAACTGCCAACGGAAACACCCCGGGGGAGTATTGTTTTCATATTTGCTTATTCATATTTTACAAGTATATGACTTGAACTTAACTATATACTTATACACTACATACTGCTCAACTCTCACTATTGTGAGAAACGTCCATCCTCACACCGCAGCGTCTTTGTTTTGTCTCTTAGCACTTGACAATCTGTGGAAGTACTTTTGACGATAAAACTAGCTGTTCACTCATAATTATTACACGATATACACAAGTGCACTGGTAGGTTAGACCTTGGCAATTAGTGCGAATATAATGTAAGCTTGTAGGTGATTCTAGAGACATATTAGGTACTCACTTCACAGCTGATCATCACAACACTTGCAAAACGACTAAAATTGTTAGATAATAAGTATAACTTTCATTAGTTCAGAACATTTATACTGTTAACCTATATTGACTTGTAATAGTTTAATTGAAACTTGTTGACTTTGACGTAGAATAGCTATATAGGGAATTAGGAACTATCATATCAGTACTACAGCTACTAACTGCAAGTCTTTATTCCTTCTGTTTTATTTTAATTTTGTTTGGAGCACCCATTCTTTTTTATTTTATTTCCAGGCATGGCATCCAACATTACTACGCGGAGAATGCACGCACTACAGCAACAACTAACTGACGCAGAGGAGTTAAACCAAAGGCTATTGGAAGAGCGCAATGAAAATGACTGAGATAAAAAGCTTGAGAGCCAAGAACTCACAGCTTAGAGATAGTGTGTCTACTTTGCGAGAAACACACGAGGAGTCGCAAAATGAGATTCAAAGATTGGAAAAACTTGTGGAATCTTTTGACACTCTGCGCACTGACCTTGCTTCTGCTTGTGATCGCAGTAAATTCCTCCAATACCTACTCAATGAGGCAAACTTGAAGTTGACTGATATGTGCATAGAAAAAGACTACAATGAATCTCGCCACATTACCTCTATCCAACAAGAATTAGAAGTAGCCAACCTAAGCACTATTTTTCAAGCCATGCAGACAAGCAGCAGAAAAATTAAAAAAAATTTTAAATTAAATAAATTCATGAAGAAAACTAGAGGTAAAAGTACTGAAATTAGCCTTGAAACGGCAATCAAACAGAATATTAAGAATCTCCTTAATGCAAGAGCTCCGGGGAAAAAATGTAGGTTTACAGTCGGACCTTCAACATGCCCGAGTAGAAATCCAGCATCTACATGACCTGCTAGCAAATACACTACAATTTTATGCCAAAGAGCAAAGTGAGTTAGCAGAACTCAGAGCCGCGACGTCTGAGTTAGTACAGCTACAACGCCAGAATGCGGAATTGGTGGGCGTTCTAATTGAGAATGAGGAGAATGAGACCAGCAAGGAGGACGAGCTCACATCACTAACTTTGGTCTCGACCCCCCTCAACGAGAGTGTTGCAGCGTCCACCGCTGCCCCAACCAAAAAACAGCGTCGCCGTCGTCGACGAGGAGACACCTCGCAGCTCAACAGCGCGAGCACCGCGCCGCTCGCTGTCCCTGCTGAGGCGTGTGTCATGCCGCAAGCTGCCCCGAGGGCCGCGCCGTTCGCCGTTGCGCACGTTGCGACGCTCGCTGCCGCGAATGCCGCGCCAACCGCCGCCACGTGCATCAAACCGCACTCCAACACGTGTGTCCCGCCACTCACCTCCACTCGTGTACCGCCAGCTACCAAAATATGTGCTCAGAAAAAAACTCTGTTGTTCTCCGACAAAGTAGGTGCAGGATTTGGGACTCTATTACATAACCGGCTTAACCAAAAAGTAACGAACATTTGCTGTCCAAATAGTTCATTTGTAGATCTAGTGAAGATGATTAGTCGCGGTATCTATGATGAGTACAGCACTATTGTAATTATGGTAGGAAATCATTCAAACATTAGTCGGAATGATTTGAATAAAAGTGTTGAAACACTTCTAGACTTACATAGTAGGATGAAATGCAAATTTATACTATGCAATTTTCCATATGCCTGTAATTTGACAGAACTACAGAACAAATCTGTGCATAGAATGAATATTCATTCATTTAATTTAACATGTCATCATAGCGATGCTATTTTATATTTCGACATGAATAATTTTATTCATAACTTTACTCTGACACGGGATACATTGTACCTGTCTAATAAATATAGAAAATTAGTAGCTACATCGTTAGCTTATAATATATGCGACGCAGCTATAGTTGGTTTAACTAAGTTCAACTTGACATCAGCTTATTTTAAGAGTAATATGACATGCACCCCTATTGGGAATTCACCTGTTAATTATACTTTGCATGCAACATTGGAATCTGTTCCAAGTAATTTAAATTAGTTCATAAGACAATAGAGGAAATCTCTAGCATACAAGAGCCACTAAATATGTCAAAATGTAAGCCCCAGTTAAATATTGCCCATCAAAACATCCAGGGGCTACCTGGCAAAGAACTTGTATTAGAATTATTTCTAAAAAATTCTGACATTGATATTATTTGTGTTACTGAACACTGGTTGAAGGAAAATATGATGTCTTTTAACATAAATAATTACAAAATTGTCAGTTGTTACAATAGAAAGACTGCTGATAGAGGTGGTTCTTTAATCTTAGTGAAAAATAATATTAAGGTGAAACAACGGAAAGATATTCTTGCACTTACTGTTGAAAGACAAATAGAGGTATCCTGTGTTGAGTTAGATAGCCATATTATTGTATGTGTCTACAGGCCACCGAGGGATGAAAAAGGCCATGGCAATTTCGAAATATTTGAGAAAATTATGGAGGAAGCCCTCATTAAACTTTGTAATAACAGAAACAAGTTAATTATTTGTGGCGATCTTAATGTAGATCTGCTTGTAGATACAACACTGAAGCGACGATTAATAACTCTGTTCAAATCATTTAATTTATGTCATGTATTTCTAGAGCCGACTAGAATTACACTTACCAGCCAAACTTGCTTAGATAACGTTTTTTGTGACTGTGCATTCACAAGTAAAAGTGTAATTAACTGTTTACCCTCCGATAACAGTGGTCAAACAGTTTCATTCCCAATTACTATTAAGGATAAGACTGGTCCATCATTTTATAGGCCTATTACATCCCATAGACTAGAGACATATACGAAAAACTTAGATATAAATTTGCCAGTACCGGATTTTAATGAACAGAACCCAAACAAAATCTACTCAGACTTCTTCAACATTATTCAGACAGAATTCAATAAAGTTTTCAAATTAAATAAAGTCAGTGACTACAACGGTAAATCTAAATTTGATGACTGGGCAACGTTTGGAATTCGTAAAAGTAGAGTTATCTTGTATGACCTTTATGATCAAAAAACCTATAACTTTGATCGAAAATTTCATGACTATGTTAAAAAATATTCCAAAACTTTCAAGTTGGTTTGTAGAACTGCAAAAACTTTACACATTAATAGAAAAATTCAAAATTCAAATATTAGAATGAAAACAGTTTGGCAAATAATAAACCGCGAAACTGGCAAAGTTATACCAAGGGACAGTGATTTCTGCCTAAAGATAGGTGATGATGTTGTTAAATCCAACGTTGCTCGAGCTTTTGAAACATTCTTCACCAATGTACCCGTACTCACAACGGACCGTCTAAATTCATCTCCATTTGAAGCAGAGACTTTATTAAAAAATAACACTAGCGTCAGTAATGTACATTTAAAATTTCATCATGTATATCCCCAGGACATTGCCAAACGTTTAAATTACTTAACTTAAAAAATACGGAAGACCTGTGGGGTATATCAGTCAAAGTCATTGGTTCAGTAATTCTAGTTATAGCCCCACACTTAGCTTATATATTCAATAAATGTGTTGACGATGGGGCTTTTCCAGACCTCATGAAACACAGTAAACTTATACCGCTGTTCAAATCGGGAGATGAGGGCGATCCTTCAAATTTCAGACCAATATCTGTTCTTCCAACACTAAGTAAAATATTTGAAAAGATTAAACTCAATCAAATGCTCTCACACTTCAACCGTACAAAACAACTCCACGCTAAACAATATGGTTTCACTAGGGGTAAATCGACTACGGATGCAGGTATTACCCTTGTATCTCATATTTATTCTGCATGGGAGGCCGCACAGGATGCTATCGGAGTTTTTTGCGACCTGTCGAAGGCGTTTGATTGTGTTGATCATAATACGCTATTAATGAAATTAAATCATTACGGAGTTAGAAATAAAGCGTTGGATCTACTAAGATCATACCTAAGCAATAGAATTCAAAAGGCAGAAGTTAACGGCGTAAAATCTGATGGATCGGGTGTTAAAATTGGCGTTCCACAAGAGTCCATATTAGGCCCTTTCTTATTCCTGGTATATATTAATGATCTGCCTTTCATGGTGGAGAAATTAACTGACATAGTGTTGTTTGCTGATGATACTTCAATGGTCTTCAAAATTGAAAGACAAAAAGGAGATTTTGGTGATGTTAATGGTGTATTGTCTTTAACCTTGAATTGGTTCACAGTTAATAATTTATTGTTAAACGCTGGTAAAACCAAGTGTATCAAATTCTCACTTCCAAATGTCAGGCAAGTTGAGACCAGTTTGGTGTTAGACAACAGCACGTTAGAATTGGTAAATGATACGAAGTTTCTTGGAATAACCATTGATAGCAAATTGCAGTGGGGACACCACATAGATAAATTGGCTGGTAAATTAAGTTCTGCGGCTTACGCTGTTAGGAACATCAGACAAAGCACGGATGTGGCTATATCTAGGCTAGTATATTTTAGTTACTTTCATAGTGTGATGTCCTATGGTATCTTGTTGTGGGGGAAAGCAGCGGATATTCAAACTATTTTTATTTTACAGAAAAGAGCTATTCGAGCAATTTATAATTTAAAACGAACAGACTCCTTAAGAGAGCTTTTTAAAGAAATTGACATACTAACAGTAGCTAGTCAATTTATTTTCGAAAATATAATGTATGTACGCAAGAACCTTACAACATTTTCCAAACTTAGCGACAGCCTAACAAATAATCACAGACTATGTGCGCCCCGTTTTAGACTTGCGAAGGTTAGCAATTCTTTCAAGGGTCAGTGCATTCTCTACTACAATAAGATACCTCTGGAGATTTTGAAATTGCCATTTGAGCAATTTAAAAAGCATGTTAAAGCGACTTTGTTGAAAAAGGGATATTACAATGTTCAAGATTACTTAAATGACAGGACTGTATGGGGTTAATCTGGCTCAACACAGACCTTGCTGTTAATAATTTTGTAATTATTTATTCCTGCTTATTAATCATAACAATTAAATTTTTCATATTTGTATTAGTTAAGCACAACCTATTTTTAAAAGAGATCTAAAAATAAATCTGTGGGAGTTTCTACGCCCTTCTCTCCCACAGTGGTCCAACGTAGAGAAGAGGCAAAAAATGAAGTTTGCTAAGTATATGTAAATATCTACAGTAATAAAGTACTTTGACTATTGACTATTGACTATTGAGGATATACGCGACCTCATCCGTGAGATGCGCGCTGCCCCCAGAGCCTATGATAACTTCCCGAGCACTGACAACAAAATCGCAATGCGTCGTTCCCAGCTATTAGTTAAAACTGCCATCAAAGATCACAAATCGCAGAGATGGGATCAACTTCTGGTAGAGCTCACCCCAGATCATCAGGATTACTGGAGGTTAGCGCGCACTCTCAAATCGGACGCGGTCGTGGATATCCCAACCCTCTCCAGACCCGACAAATCACTGGCTTTCGAGGATGCTGACAAGGCTGAGTGTCTGGCTGACAGTTTAGAGAGTCAATGTTCATTGTCAAATGAATCTTTTGACCAATCCCACGTAGACCTGGTGGACTCTGAAGTAGTCAGACGCTCATCACTTCCCCCTCAAGATACTATCGAGCTAGTTAACATCAATGAGGTCAATCTTATTATCAAGGAGCTTCACTCCAATAAAGCCCCTGGCTCTGACGGAATTGCTAACCGGGTTCTTAAGAACCTCTCCTACCCCCTTCTAGTCCTATTGGTGACCATTCTAAATTCCGCCATTGCCACCTGTATGTTCCCGGATGCATGGAAGGAAGCTGATGTGATTGGGATTCATAAACCGGGTAAAGATAGATCGATACCAACCAGTTACCGCCCTATCAGTCTCCTTAAATCCTTTGGTAAGATCTATGAGAGGGTGTTAAACAGACGACTGAAGGCGATAGCCTTCGGTAGAGGCCTCGTTCCAGACGAGCAGTTCGGTTTTAGAAACGGTCATTCCTGTGTCCACCAAGTACACAGGATCACCGAATTTATTTTGGACGGTGTCAACCAAAAGAAGCCGAAAGGAACGGGTGCCTTATTTTTCGATGTGGCTAAAGCGTTTGACAAGGTTTGGCACAACGGCCTGATTTGCAAGCTGTACAACTTGAATTTCCCTGACAGACTAGTTCTTATTATCAGAGACTTTCTCTCTAATAGGAACTTTAGGTATAGAGTGGAAGGCACTCATTCTAGACCTCATCCAATTAAGGCGGGAGTCCCACAAGGCTCTGTGCTCTCGCCTCTCCTATTCTCACTCTTCACTAGTGACATCCCCAAACATCACAATGTACAGCTTGCCCTCTTCGCCGATGACACAGCTCTCTATTACTCTGGTAGGAATAGAGAAATAGTCATTAAAAGACTCCAAATTGCCGCCACTCTCTTGGGCGATTGGTTCAAGAAGTGGCGGATTGAACTCAACCCAGAAAAAAGCCAGGCTATATTCTTCTCCCGCTTCACACCACTCAGTGAGTGGTCTCGTTTACCACAAATCTCCCTGTTTCGTCGGGCTATTCCATGGACTCGCCAAGTGAAATACCTTGGAGTGACACTGGATAGCCGTCTCACCTTCGGACCGCACATAAGAATTGTGAGGAATAAAGCCAAATTCGTTTTAAGCCGGCTTAACCCGCTTATTCAATCCAAGAGCAAACTCTCCTTACGCAATAAGCTAAGATTGTACTTAGCTTGCGTCCGTCCTATTTTTACATATGCTAGTGTGGTGTTTGCGCACGTGGCCAAAACCCTCCTAGATACTCTCCAAATCCTCCAAAATAAATTTCTTCGTCGAGCCACGGGTGCCCCGTGGTTTTTGCGAAATTATGATCTCCACAAAGACCTGAAAGTGCCTACCATCCGCGACTTCATTAAGAAAGCTTCTACTCGATACTTCGATAGAGCTCTTCACCACTCCAATCCCCTTATTCGCTTTGCGGCTGACTACGCCGCATCTCCCGAGGCCACCCAACCGAGACGTCGTCCCCGCAACATTCTCTCAGACCCTGTAGACGCCATTACGGCGCAATTAAATTTACAAGTACCCCCGGACACAGACAACCCCGACCCGACTCTACCCACCTGTCCATTATACATCCACCGCCCGCGCACGCGCAGGCGGAGGCGGCAACTTAGATCACCCACACCAGACACTGCTCAAGCCGCAGACACCCCACATGACTCCGTACACTCTACGCCGGCACAAGACACACAGAGACGCAGCGACACACCTTAGTTGTGCCCGGCTGCCAAGTTCACTTCATTTACCACAACCCTCCCAGGTTGGGTCTCTTCCCCGGTAGGGCACGCACTCACGTGTAAATAAACTATTTGAGGCGGGGACTACTTGTCCCGCCCACTCCAAAGGCAAAGTTTTGAAGGACAAAGAGTCTGAAAACAACAAAGTTCAAGGCAAAAAACCTACGATTTTTGTGGCGCGAAACTAATGACAGCGAAATCAAAACATATGTCATGACGTGTTTGTTATTCGGTGCAAATTGTTCTCCGTTCATCGCACAACATATAAAAAAACAAAAATGCGACCAGATTTAAATACGAGATGCCTGAAGCCACCGACGCGATCCTAAAGTCCCACTACATAGTCGTCCATATTGAAAGTCTGGATGACATCGAAACTGCAAGAAAAATGATCAAATCAATATCCTATGTTCATCATCAAGACGGTTTCCAGATAAGAAATTGGATTAGTAATAAACAAGAAGTTTTAACCGACATGCCAAAAGAGACCTTAAGCGACAAGGCAATAAGAATCAAATCTTCTTGCGACGAGTTACCTTACCAGAGAGAACGCTGGGACTGTTGTGGTTTCCCGCCAGTGACTCATTCGGGTTCGATTTATCGCTCAAGCGCATACCTACGGACATTCTGAAATTCCAAAGAAAACCTACGAAAAGAGAACTCTTGCGCATTTTCATATCCATATTTGATGTTTTTGGTTTTCTCGCTCCATTCACAGTGAAAGCAAAAATAATGCTACAAAATACCTGGCCTAAAGGAATAATTGAGAGCGTCCACCCTGGCGCCGACGGTCGAGTACGCATTGTAGACATAAGGACAAAGACGGGAATACTTACCAGACCGGTGACCCGCGTGGCCTTGCTCCCTACTGCAGCCGAGAATGATTGTCCTGAAAGGACAATGGGGGGGAGAATGATGTAAAGTTCACGACGACTGGCTTCCACCTGAAACAGAAACATACTTATAATAAATAAATAATTAAGATATAGGTACTTACCTGGTATGTTAAGCCGCTACTGCCGTGTGTCTGTAACATTATGTAAATGTGTGAATAAACGCTCGTGTACGGGCGCGAGTCTATGTGTGTGTGTTGCCTAGCTAGCTTTGTCTCGAGCAGTGACCAGGGGCCTCAAACTTCAAAGAAAAAAGGGGGAAAGGAACGATGTATATGATCCCACATTCCGAAGTATTGTAACGACCTTTGGTTTCAGCTAAAATAATGTATTTTTAATTTAGCCGTATTCTTATGGTCGTAGTTAAGTTGACGACTTTCAGAGGTCGATGCAGTAGCGAATTGTTTGATGCAGTGTTGCCGGTTTAGCGTCTTTGTCGCTAGAAATGGCGAAATTGATACGAGGATCGAACGGGGAATTAACTGAGAACGGTAATATACTTTTTTAGTTTAATTAGTACTCCCACCACTCCCACTCATACAAATTTAAAATTTTAGATAGATTCTCGACTCCGGAGACCATTCGCAAACTTTCCTTTTTCCCATCGCTACATTCGCTACTAGACTAACCACAAAGTACAATACTATATTAACAGCGACACGAAATTTCTGTAGTTGCCAACACTGTATAACATAAGCTAGAAAAAAAGATGTCTGTTTGTTGTCTTATCGTGTCTTTTGCGCAGCGCAAGCGCAGCGAAATTTTAGTTTTTTGGTAAATATTGTGTTGTGTTGGTGTTTGATATATACGTATCCCGTTTAGTTGAGCCTTGGCTCCTCCGGTTGATTTACTACTGCACATCTTTGGTGACTAAACCGCAATAGAACTGAGACAGGACTCCTAAGTATTGTTGAGAAAAGGCTAAAGTGTTTGTACCATGTCCACGACCAACCACTGCTGTGTTCCTGGGTGCACGAGTAAGGAAGGTAATATCTATTGAATCACCACATTGTATAAAGCCGGTCACTCACATTCGCGGAATGTGCGACGTTTCATTTCTGCTTTCCACCACGATGGCAAACTCCAGTGCTGAGTTCAGAAACATCGCCCGCTCATCGCCCGCTCACGTCCGCCGACGCACCAGCCCGTTCAGAAAGTCAGTGCGATCATAGATTTGTAATGGGAACTGTCATCGGGTAACTTTCGCCCGACGATAATCACACTCGGTGCGATGTTTCTGTACTCAGCCCAGACTTGATAGCCATTGATACCTACGCTAAGATATCGCATTGTTGAGTCAAGTAGAATCAATCAGCTCAATTAGATACCAGGAAGTGTGGGTCAGAGTGTTGACAAGGGAAAACTTTACTCTCAAGATATCAGCGAGATAAAACTCATGTGATGTAGTACCTAGTATGGTCAAAACGGCGGTGTGTCGCATATTGGTATGGTTTTGCGGTGGCTATGGCGAGAGCGCTAAACAGGTTTGTTTGTAGCCCGCTCGGCATCGTTGACAAGTCAAAACAGGTTTTTTTAGCGCTTCGCTATTAGCCACTGGCACGCAATTCCGTACGCGAATCCCGGACCAGAATAGCTGCATTACAACTGCAAGCCAACTGCAAAATGGAGGTCAGTGTGTAGATAAGGGGGTGGAGTTTTTTTTCCTTGGCGCCCCCTTATCTACACTGCAACCCAGTTGTGTTGAATAAACGGAAACTAAGTCTGCCATTGAAAAAGTGGCCTGTGTATCGCGCATACCTATAAATCTTGTTATAAGCTCGGCCAACTGTGTCTGCTGGTTATAGTAATACCAGTAGTCTCAGTTGGTGCCTGGAGCTGCCGTTCTTATTATTTTTATTTCTTTTAGGTCACGGTGTGGTGCATCATGGGTTTCCCGACCCTAAGAAGGAACCTAAACGTTTTAATACATGGTTATATGTCATTGGTGGTGACATCTTAGGCTTAGAGAATGAGCAAATATAATATGAAACGTCGTGTGTGTCACTCACATTTTGAAGAGAAATATTATTGTCGCAATAATAGAATCAGCAACATAGCTGTTCCAACATTGAAAATGCCAGGTAAGGTTTTTTCTGTCCACATTTCATAAAAGCACACTTGTCAGTGCTTTAAATTGCCAATTTGCTGTGCCCACACATGGTATAAAAGCCCAAACTATATTTCTCTGTGAGAAGACCTGCGCCCTGCATTGGGACGTTTATTAGGCTGTTTATGAAATTAATAATTTCAAGCTCATGAATTTATTATAACAATTTTCTTTCTAGAAACCAAAATTTTGGTCTGTCATCTGTCAACCAGTGCTCTTGTGCTCCCAAACATTTAACAGTTTTCTCATCAAAAATCGCAGTTTTGTTCCTAAATAATACTTCAAAGTGATGGTGAAGTGCTAAATACCATGTAGGAGTGTTATCCAAGTGCAAAACCAGCTACAACTTCACAATAAGTGCATCAAAAACATCGCTCGCAGAACACCTTGTGCACCTACCCACCAAACAATTTGTATTTTTGTGGACGTGTTTCAAAATATACAAATAGTTCCTTGTCCAACATGGCATTTATTGACATGAGCACAAAAGTGTTGCCATAGTGCAGAAAAAAATAACTACTACTAAATGGTATCAAACCAGATGGCTGATACCAATTCCGACATCACATCTGTATCCAATCACAAAAACCCGGATGTTACTGGAAGCAAGACTCTTGTGCAATCATTCTTTCATCCTAGTCTGTTTTTACAAAGAGCCCGAAGTAACTCTGTTGGTAGCAGACCAAATACCGACAATCCAGGTTCCATTACTCAACAATCTGCTATCAACAATGATGATGATCGATCGAAAATAAGGGCACCTCCCACCTGGCAAAGAGTACCGATGTCAAAACAATCGCACAAAAGAAAAAGGGTAAATACACCCCCACCAGAAACCCAAACATCCAATAGTTTTGATGGACTACAAATCGAACGCGATAATGGAAATCACTCGCAGGCCAAACGAATGCCAAGCAAACCACCACCTATTGTTCTCTATGGCATAGACGACGTAAACAAATTATCAGAACTATTGGAAACTGTGGCAGAAACAAACTAATTCACTTACAAGGTGGTGAATAGGAACCAACTTCGACTCAGCACCATGGACATTGCAGTTTATAAAAAACTTATAACTCTTGTTAGAGAGCATGGCCTCTTAGGCCATACCTTCAACCAAAAAGATCAGCGATGCTACAGGCTAGTCATCAGAAACCTGCATCACACAACACCACTAGACTCTATAAAAGATGCTATAGAAACCAGTGGAAACACTGTTACTGGAGAAATTATTAATGTGAAGTTTGGGCCAGATAAAAAGCCTACCTCTACCTTCTTTGTAAACTTGTCACCTGGGCCGAACAACAAAGCTGCCAAGGAGATAAAATATATCTACCACCAAGCAGTTGCTATTGAAGATCCTCGCAAGAAGAAGACACTTGTCCAATGCCAGAGATGTCAACAATATGGTCATTCAAAAAACTACTGTATGAGACCATACAGGTGTGTCAAATGTGCACAACCGCATAAGACATCGGAGTGCCTCAAGCGCGATCGCAACACACCGGCCACTTGCGCGTTATGCCATGGTGCCCATCCGGCTAACTACAAAGGATGCGAGGTATACAAGGAAATATCATCAAGAAGAGAAAATCACACAAATAACAAACGGTTACACCCCAAAGCTATGAAAAATGCAGAATCAGAAGTTAATCTGGAAAGTCAGCTTCCCCCTCCCACCGAAAAAGTTAAGCCAAATTGGACTAAAAACGAGCAAACAAGATATGCTGATGTACTAAAAAGCAAAAGTAGTAACGACATAGAAACTCCTACACCAACTTCAATTGAACAGATGCTCCTGAAACAATCAGAAAAATTCGAGATTATCCTACAACAAATGAGCACCCTAATCAGTCTCATATCAACACTTGTCTCCAGACTTTCAAAATGACTTCCCTCAAGATAGCAACCTGGAACCCGGATGGCTTATCCCCAAGAAAAGGAGAGATAGAAGTTCTCCTAAATACACACAATATAGACATACTACTGGTAAAGAACTACAACATCTATTCTACCAACCGGCGAATCAAGATGGCGCGCGCGCCCCTTGCATTGTTTTTCACGTGTTATTGTTTTTAAAATTAAAAAATAATATTTCTATTGTTAGTTTCACCACAAAAACTACGTAAAAATGCTACCCAGTTGTCAACTCACCTACAAAAGTGTTTGTTATTTAAGTGATTAACAGTGAAATTATGAAAAACATGAAACTTAATTTCAGGGGACCCTCAACATTTTCAGCATAAACTCTTCCTTAATAACGAAAACAAGTAAAAACTGTGAGACGCTCAGAGGTCATTAACCCAATACAACAACAACAAACTGTGTCAAAATATCAGTGTTTTACATCATAATTTCCTACCTCAAAATTGTGTGTGTACTTTAAAAAGTACTTAGACCGTAAAAATCCGTGCCAAAAAGCTATTCTAATTAATAAAGTCATTATTTTTCTTCGCAAAACAAAATACTCAAAGTGATACCTTAAGTTTCCAATAGAGGGCCCTGCATGTATTATCTGATAGTGTTGATACAAACAATATACTATTTAGGTCAGGGTTAGAGTTGCCAGCAATATATATAAAAAAAAAACGCCCAATGTTGCCAGTATCGAAAACAAAAACGCAGCGTACACTCCTAAATGGCGGGATCGGATGAGGCGGGCGTACGTAAGCAGGACGTACACGAAGTACGACGAACATGGAACAAAAAAGCTTAAAGCTAGTCTTCACAAAAAGTATAAAGCTAGTAAGTCTCAGTGTGATTATGAAACGTTCTCTAAAAGTAGAGCCCTCGTCAAGAGCAAAATTGTTATGAGGCATGACCAGTTCCTAGCAAGAGTTCAAGCTCAACTTACAAAGGATCCGAAATCGTTCTGGAGCTACGTCAAAAACAAACGTTCTAAACGTAGTAGTCCAACCCGTGTCACCAAGAATGGCGTTGCTATAGCCGACGAGGTATGTGCACAAGAGTTCGCGAGATATTTCGAGTCTGTCTACGCTGAGGTGCCACCGCGGTTGGACGCGGAGGCGGCTTTGAAAGGGAGTGGGAGCGCCCGGGTGCACGTCGCACAGCTCACACTCAGAGATGTGCGCGCTGCCCTGACTCAGCTAAAGCCAAAGCACTCCGTTGGCCCTGATGGCATACCACCTTATTTAGTTAGGGACTGTAGGAGGGTGCTGGACAGACCGTTGCTCTACCTCTTCAACCTGTGTCTGGAAAGCTCTGAATATCCCGATGTCTGGAAGATTACGAGAGTTATTCCAGTGCCAAAAGGTGAAACAGGGTCGGATGTCAGTGGCTACAGACCAGTAGCGGTTCTGTCCACGTTTGCAAAGGTCTTTGAGTCGGTGTTACAACGTAGTATATACCTCCAGATGAGGGAGCAGGTTTCGGACGCACAGCACGGGTTCCGACCAGGCCGTAACACCGCCTCTAACCTTCTGTGTTTTGTGTCTTACGTAACGCCTCCACTTGATGCGCGGGGGCAAGTAGATGTCGCTTACTTCGACTTTAGAAAGGCCTTTGATACAGTGGACAACGACGTCCTTCTGGAGAAGTTAAGTGGGGTCGGCTTTACTCCCCAACTTATGCAGCTTTTTGTGAGCTATCTTAAGCACAGAAGACAGTATGTGGAATATGTGGGTTCTACATCAGAGCCGTATTTCACATTTTCTGGCGTTAGTCAGGGCAGTAACTTGGGGCCTTTAGAATTTATTATTATGATTAATGACCTTCCGAAGGTCATTAAGGACGATGTCTGTCTCTTGTTTGCGGATGACCTCAAGTTATTCCTGGAAGTAAGGGACATCTCGGATTGCGAAAAGCTGCAGAGGGATATAGATCGTGTGGTTGAGTGGAGCAAACACAACAAACTGTTCTTCAATGTTGGGAAGTGCGCGTTGATGTCTTACACCCGCGTACGCGAGACTTTCCACCATAAGTACTCGGTAGATGGGGCAGAAATGACGCATAAGAGAGAGAATGACGGGTAAGAGAGGTCAAAGATCTTGGAGTGCGTATGGCCACTGATTTATCGTTTTGTAATCACATTGTAGATGTCACTAAGCAAGCATTTAAAAAGCTCGGATTTGTAATGAGACAATCAAAAGAGTTTAGGAGCATTGAAACTATAAGTGCCCTATACAATGCTTTGGTTAGAAGCAAACTAGAAAGTAGTGCGATTATCTGGCACCCACATGAAGCGAAATATAGTGTCATGGTGGAGAAAGTGCAAAACCGATTTGTTAGGTACTTATATCTAAAGCTGTACGGAGTCTATCCTTTCTTCCCGCTTATGTATCCAACCCTGTTCGTGTTGGGCATGGTTGGTTACAATGAGCTGGGGGTGAGGAGGGGCCTCGCACTTTCTTCTTATGTATTTAAGGTTTTCCGAGGAATGCTCGAAAACCCTCTGGTGTTGGCGAGGTTGGGACTGTATGTGCCGAACAACTACCTCCGAGCAAGGAACCATAAGTTTTTCTACATCCCGCTGGCGAGGATGGGGATGCTGCGGGGGGCACCTGTGATGAGGGCTCTGGCTCTCTTTAATGATATAACAGAGAGAACCGAGGTGGACCTGTTCCAATGTTCTTTAACGGGATTCGCAAGGGTCGCCACTTATTGTCTGTGTTATAGATAAGATTTATTTATAGCTTTTTGTCCTTATATTTACTGTCTGTTTGTGTCGATTTGGTTTTTACTGTGATGTCACAAGCATGTATGTTATAAATAAATAATAAAAAAAAAAAAAACTTCGGCCCACAAGACAAACTTTCGCATCCGAATACAGACATACTCGACACCACGAGCCTGATGGCATATATGGACAAAAAGTTTGATGCTCTCTCTAAAAACATTAAGGACTTTAAGGTATCTGTGAGTGAGCAGCTGGAAAACCTATCAAAAACTGTGAACTCCTGGGAAGAAAGAATCCAAAGACTGGAGGCCCGGTCAGATGAATACACTGTCCCCACAGAGAAGCTGAGGAACCAGGAGGAACAAATAACAGTTTTAAATAACACAATCTCCCTCCTACGTGAACAAACAGTCACATCAGACCAGGACACTACTAGACTCTGGGAGCGGATCAACGAGCAGGAGCAGTTCGCTGTTCGTAACGAGCTGGAGATTTCCGGGATCAATGAGATCCACAATGAAAGTCTCCACCACATCGTTTCTATCGTAGCAGTGAAGATTGGGGTCACTATCGAAGAAAACGAAGTAAACCTGATTACACGTGTTGGCCCAAAACGGGAAGAGTACGACGCAGCCGGAAAACCGAAAAAACCTCGCCCCGTGGTGGTACGCTTTCTCAGAAACTCAAAAAGAAACTCGGTGCTCGATGCCACGCGTGAAAGAAGAGGACTCACCACCAAAGACATTGACTTAGAAGGCCCGACGAACACGCTTTACTTCAACGAGCGTCTGACGAAGTCTAACCGCAAGCTTTTTCTTGAAACAAGACTCAGAGCCAAAAAAAGTGGTTTCCGGTATACCTGGGTCAAAAATGGCCAAATACGAGTTCGTAAAAAAGGGAAGAAGCCACAACTCATTCGCAACCCTGATGACCTTGACCGCCTCATGGGCCCAGACCTTCCGGACATTTCCCCTACAGCCCCAACAGCCTCAGCAAATACACCACACCATTCCAAAATTCTCCGCCAGATACTCACGAAATGAAGCCTCGCAGTCCACTTAGCTCTCTAATACGTCCTCTCAGTGCAATGTGCCTGATGATATTATTAAAGTTCCTGATATATTATTTTCTACCAGAAAAAACTACTATTAACATTAATTTTAAGTCTTTGAAAATGAGTGAGTCTTTTTCCACATTTGTTATTGTTGTTTCCAGTCTCACTAGCTGCAATGTGTCAAACATTATTTATTTCATATATTTATCTACCCACGTGTATATCTACTGTATAAAATATTATTTTTATTACTCATATTACTATGATTATAATGTAGACAAACGTAATACATACAAATCTTCCGCTAACACGATATCTTGCTGCGCCATACGTGACTTATACAACCCAAACAACACACACTCTTTAATTCAACTACAAAAATGGCCAACATGAATATTGCAAGCGATATCGATATTTCATTAGCCATCCCAAGTCACGCAGTTGAATCAGCTGAACTCTGTAAAAACGTGTTGGTAAATTCCTATAATCTGAAAATTGCAACATTTAACATCAGAAGCCATAACTGCAATTTCGACAGTTTCCTATCTTTGCTTCATCGTCTAGACCTCAACTACGATGTTATCATTCTGACTGAATGCTTCCTTGGCCACTCTCCACTCATTAGATAAAATTATGGATATACACATTATCACACTACCAAGTACACCAACCAAAATGGAGGCGTCATTGTTTATATCAGAGAAACCTGGAACGCTACGGTCTCCGAATCAGAATTTGTTGACGCAAACTGTCTTCTGATTAGCTTACCAAACAGTTTTAAAATAATAGCTCTATATAGATCTCACTCCGTGCATAATATAGGAAATTTTCTAGTTTCAATGGACAATATTCTCAAGACACTAAAACACAGTAACAACACAATCATAGCAGGCGATATTAACATAAATATCCTCACAGACTTTTTATCTTTGCCTAACTGCAGAACACGGTTTTCTCCCTGCCGTTACCATACCCACTAGAGATAAATCCTGCATAGACCATATTTTCCTAAAAACTAAAAATATAACCATAGCCGTAGTCTGCAAAACGTCAGTTACAGATGACGACCTCGCAATGGTCGCTATAAATACGAATCAAACTATTAACTCACCCAAAATACAGATATCTAAAACTAACTATAACGAGGTAGCAAATGACCTGAAAGCCAACGATTGGACTGTTGTCACCAACTGCCAAAATGTTTCAGAGGCAAACAATATTTTTACAGGAAAACTTAATGAGGTCATCACAAGAAACACCGAAGTCAAACAAACCAGTCGAGCTCAGTATCCCATAAAGCCTTGGATAACTCCGGGTCTGATACGATGCATGAAACACAGAGACAGCTTACATCTTAAATGTAGGAAACACCCAAATGACGCAACCGCTCACACCATCTACAATAGATACCGAAACTTCTGTGTAATATACTTCACCGAGTAAAGTCAGAATATGAAAATAAAATGCTAACCGAAAATCACAAAAACCCTAAAATGTTATGGAAAACAATTAAAAATATCTGCGAAATTTCAACATCTAAAACAAACTCTTCTGCCGAGCTCTTAAGAAGTAAAAGCAACACAATCGAATCCATAAATGAATATAACAGATACTTTACAACTGTAGGAAGCAGCTTAGCTAATGATATACTGGTAAAAACTAACCAAACAGAAACAAATTTAGCTTCCCAAGCCACATCACCATCCTCACCACCTAACTCTTTCTTCTTTCAACCAAGTAATGCATTTGAACTCACAAGCTACATCAAACAACTTAAAAACGACAGTGCACCAGGTCTAGATGGCATCAAAAATCTTCTGGTCAAACACATTGCCCAACATATTGTAAAACCTCTTCTTCACATTTGTAATCTCAGTCTTCTCAGTGGCATCTTCCCAGACTCCTTGAAAGTAGCCTCTGTTACTCCTATTCATAAAGCTAGCGAAAAATGCAACCCTAGTAACTATAGACCAATCTCTCTACTTGCGGTATTCCCAAAATTACTTGAAAATATTACTAACAAACGCCTCATCAATTACTTAGAATCGAACAATTTACTATCATCAAACCAATTTTGATTCTATTAGAGAACCTGTCATTAAAAAGAAAATTTCGTTTGTGCCAATAACTGCTGACCGGTTAGAAAGAATGAGATACTCTTTAGCCCAGGAACTACCGTTTTTGGCTGCTGAACAGTCTCCTAATATAATGTATAACTTATTCTTTGAAACCTTTATGAAACAGTACAGCGCGATATTCACTTCAAAATCGGTTGTGGTTAGTGGTTCAAACGACTTTAGTACGTGGGCTACTGCAGAGTTGCATAAACGCAGGCAAGCATTGTATGCATTGTATGAGGAACGACGGTTCAACATGAGTGACGAATTTAAAGAACAAGTCAAACAGTTCTCCAAACAATTTAAATTAGACTGTCATACAGCTAAACGTAATTTTCTGAGTAGTAAAATTAAGAATAGTTCCGATGTTATAAAAACGACTTGGAAAATAATTAATGAGGAGGCCGGTCGTAGTAAAAAAGCGAGTCACGATTACGAACTAAAAATCAATGGACAGCTTACGAGTTCTAGCTTAGAAGTTGCAACTGAATTTGAATCGTTTTTTACTAATGCACCGGCTTCCACGACTAAGTATTTAAATTCGTCACCTTTGTCTGCTGTTGCAATATTAAAAGATAATGTCTCAGAGTGTGCTTCATACTTGAATTTTAAGCACGTCACAAGTTCAGATGTCGTAAAGGCATTTAAATTGATAAATGTTAAGAAAACGAATGATCTTTGGGGACTCTCTGTTCACGTCGTTAAATCCCTGATCGAATTAATTGCACCTGACCTAGCGGTCATTTTCAACAATTGTATAGACTGCGGTGAATTTCCTGATTTAATGAAACAAAGTAAGATAATTCCCCTCTTCAAAGCAGGTAGTACTCAAGACCCCACCAATTTCAGACCTATATCAATACTACCAACTTTTAGTAAAATTTTTGAGAAATTAATCTTATCACAGCTATTACATCATTTTGAATCAAATAAGCTAATGCATAACAAACAGTTTGGATTCACTCGCGGTCGTTCAACAACAGATGCCGGAATTCAGTTCATTGAAAGTATTTTTGATGCCTGGGAAGAGTCACAAGATGCCCTAGGCATTTTTTGTGACTTATCTAAGGCTTTTGATTGCGTTTGTCATGAAACATTGATCAGGAAATTACATCATTATGGAGTTAGAGACACGTCATTGAATTTGTTAAAATCTTATCTGAACGGAAGAATACAAAGGGTAGACGTAAACGGAGAACGATCACCAGGATCATTGGTTTCTTTGGGCGTGCCACAGGGCTCAATATTGGGACCCTTCCTATTCCTCATCTATATAAACGACTTACCCTATCTAGGAAGGGACTGTCATGATATGGTACTGTTTGCTGATGACACCTCACTTATTTTTAAAACAAAGCGAAACCAACACGCTACTGATGATCACGTGAACAATACCATATCAAGAGTGGTAAATTGGTTTAATGTTAATAATTTGCTATTAAATGAGAAAAAGACTAAATGTGTTAAGTTTCTTACTACTAACGTTAAAAATAATCAGACATGTATAACAATTAAAAATGAGGAATTGGAATTGGTAACCAGCACAGTGTTTCTAGGTATAACGTTGGATTCCAAACTCCAATGGGGTCCACATATTGATAAGCTATCGAACAGACTGAGCTCTGCAGCTTTTGCATGCAGGAAAATCCGTCACTTGACAGATTTAAAAACAGCCAGATTAGTTTATTTTAGTTATTTTCATAGTATTATGTCCTACGGTATTCTGCTCTGGGGCAGTGCTGCTGACATAAATACTATTTTTGTGCTGCAGAAGCGGGCTGTTCGTGCGATTTATAAAATGAATAATAGAGATTCTCTTAGAAATAAGTTTAAAGAAGTAAATATATTGACAGTCCATAGTCAATATATTTACGAGAATATTATGTATGTCCATAAGAACATTGTTAACTTTCGAAGAAACTGTGATATACATAACTTTAATACTAGAAACAAGGACAAACTTGCAGTGCCCACTACTCGGCTCCATAAAATAAAAAACTCGTTCAAGGGTAATTGTGTAAGATTTTACAATAAACTCCCAAGCACTTTGACAGATCTATCAATTAATAAGTTCAAGAAATACATCAAGCAAAGGCTTATTTCTAAAGCTTACTACAGTATTAAAGAGTACATAGACGATAAAAATGCTTGGGACTGAATTGTTCTAATTAATTGTGAGCATCCTCACTGCCAGAGTTTCTTTTACTGGACACTTGGAGGCCTTTTACACCTCCAAAGATTAATTTAATTATACAACTGTTGACTGTGGGGACCATTTACATCTCCTATTATCATTGTATTATTGACTAAAGAGACTATACATCTCTGTTATTTATATTTTAATTATTTTATTATGACATTTGAGACTCTTTACATCTCTCAGAAACAATAATTAAGTACTTTTTTTTTCTGATAATATGATAATAATACCAAATGTTCTGTAAAAAATGAAATGAAATGACATGTGAAAGTGCCCTTGTGGCCTATTTACAGAATAAACGTTTTGAGTTTTGAGTTTTGAGTTTTTGAGTTTTGACAGGGAAAATCAACCGAAGACGCAATAACCCTATTCTTAAACTCGGTATCTTCCCAGCTTGACAAAGGGCACTGTTCGATCGGCGTTTTCCTGGATCTTGCTAAAGCCTTTGATACCGTTTCTATACCGATTCTATTATAAAAACTGGAAAACCTGGGCATTAGGGGTGTAGCACTTGACTGTTTCAGCAACTATCTTACAGACAGAAAACAAATGACGAAAATTGGTAATTTATACAGTGACCCAATGCCTATAAATTACGGAGTCCCACAGGGCAGCATCTTAGGTCCTACCTTATTTATTGTTTATATTAACGACATAGGAACCAGTCTCCCAACCTCTGTCTCAGCCGAAATAATATGCTATGCCGATGATACAGCTCTAATATTCAGTGATAAATCTTGGAAAGACATTTTCTCAAAAACCATAAATGGACTATCAGGAATATTGAACTGGCTCTCACAAAACCTGCTCACCCTAAACACAAACAAAACTAAATACCTTTGCTTCCATAAAACATTAGCCACACAACCCGACACCTCTACTGTACAAATTCATACTTGCGATATCTCTGCTGCAAATTGTACCTGTGACACAATTCAAAGGACTGACCATATAAAATACCTAAGCATCACGATAGATGAGAAACTCAACTTTCACAAACACATACGCACCCTCTCAGGTAGAGCCAGAAAACTGATCCACATAATGAGACTCCTTCGAAACGGAGCTAACAAAGACACCCTAAAGCTGGTCTTCATATCCTTATGTCAATCTGTTTTAAGCTGTAATGGTACACGAGAGTCGGTACATTTGATACTTCATTCTGCGTGATAAAGAGCTAGCCCAACGCCGCGCTGTTTTGAATACGAGAATCGGTTCAGATAACGTTTGGGGGTTTTGCGTAGCTCGGTGGCAAGTTAGCAAAAAACAGAGCCGACGCGTGTGATGGTTCGGGGAAGTTTACAGGTCAGGTTTTTTTGTCGCATTCCTGCGAGATGTGTAGAGATCAGAGCCGATTTGGCTGCGCGTTGAATAAAATTATGAATAACTAAATAATGAAAGGTTATTATGGAACGATACGGAGAAAGCTATTATGTTGATTGCAAATATACAATTGCGATTGAGGTATGAGATGGAGGGTCTGACACGACTAGTTTGAATAGCATTCTAGTGGTCTTTGCTACGCGCGTCTAGCGGTCGGGAAATGCTTAATTAATCGCAACAAGCTTTTATTGGTCAGCGATCAACAGATTCTGTGTATCGGCAGTACCAAATGATTTGAGTGATAACCTACGGTTGATCATAGTGAATATGCGTACACACAGTTTGTAGAACGGCGGATCTGCATGGCATGGTTGAAAATAGACCCTGTGTAGTTAGTGATAAGAAGCTTCGCTTGGGCAGAGCGTGTTCGCAAAGGACGCTGGTTTTTTTTCTTTCAGACATGTGGGGCGTATAAATACGAGAGCGTGGGAGGGGAGAGCATTCAGTCTCAGCGTCTAGCTACTGTGACAGTCGTCTTTCACGAGTTCTAAACAGTTTTGTCTGCCGTGTTACGCGTCAGAACTATACGAAATTGTGATTGCGAAGTTTCAGTGGTTTTTCGTGAGTGTCTGAAGCGCCGAGATATACCTCGGTTCCTAACCTTTATATCAACCAACCCCAAATTCCAAAACTATCCTTGGGTCGTTAGAAAAGAACTTGTAAGTCAATTATCTGAGTCTGAGTCTGGGCTTGGAGCGACCCTAAATTCCTTTTTCCTTCACCATAGGGTTCCTGGATTGGCTCTTAGGATATTCGCGGGCTAATCCTCTCCTCATTCCTTTCGAGTAGCGAGTTTTGAAATTCCCACACACACAGTCATTCAACATTCAAGCACATTCAAATCAAACTCAACCATTTTCGAGTGGTGTCGATAATGGACGTGGTATAACACTAGGTTTTTAGACTAGGCTAGACAGGAGTTTAGTTGCGGCTAAACCTAGGTTGGCAGGGCATAGGGAGACTGTTTGATCGATGAGGTTCCGCGGATGGAAATAACAAATTCAGAACAAAGTTAAACCGGTGTCAACACAGATAACATATCCTGTTGATATTTTGACATTTGAGTGTTGTCGGGGACGCGCGAAGAGATCAATTTACAGTCTAAAGTTCATTGTTTAGGTCCGGGTAGGTGTTTTGCATTGCCTTGGGTCAGGTTGGATTCAAGTTGCATCTTTAAATTAAATGTAAATTTCGCTGGAGGTCTAATGTGTAGGCTGAGTCGGTATATATGATCAGGCTCAACTGAGGCGTGCTGCGGCTAGTGGAATTCATAGTTCGGTATTTATCGAACTATGCACTTCGCTATGGTGTGGGTTAGATCTCCTAAAACAATAATGCTTACGTTTCGATAACATCCAGCTCAAATTGCGCAGAGTTGAAGGTTTCAAAACGTTACGGACCTTTTGAGGTAACCGCTAGTTCAGAACCCATTTCGGAAAATCAAATCGCAATTGTGTAAACCGGTCTTTTCGGATCGTTATTGCCGTGAACCAAATATATAATTGGAACCACCACAAGCCGCTACTAGCGAGCACATGAAATATCATTGAGTACTCACGTCGTAAAACTACGACGGATATCTATACGATATCACAAACAAATATTATAAACTGTGGTCGACCACTAAAAAAGGTTCCTAGCGCCCATATATTCAAAAACCAGATGGTACCATCACCGATAAAATATAACAACGATCGTTCTGGCGCAATACACCGCTGACTGATGCGAATTACCGGCTCGCGGACATATATGCTTTCTCTGTCTAACTTGAAACTGTAACTTCCTGACCCAAACTTCGTTCGACTATTATACGCCTAACGAACTTCTCAACGAACGAGAAATTCAGACTTATCATTCTTAACTTACAAATCTTACAGCTGAATCGGGTCCTCTCATTTTGGGATAGATAGAATAGACGATCATAGCTACTGATAGCGGTGGCTCGACCTTAGCCGTGTGCCGTTACAAAGCTACTGCATAGGATGTTGGGGAGGATCGTCTAAATCACTCATGCTCATCTTGGAAAGGGCCCAACGCTCAATACTAAAAGTAATGTTTGAAAAACCAGTCAGATACCCCACCACGACTCTATACAAAGACAGTAACTTACTGAGCATTCGGAAATTATTTATCCTTAAATCAGCGTTAGACCAAAACCGCATCAACATCAATAGACCAGAAAACAATACCCTTCTAAACCAACGTGTCTTCCGTTGCGTTCCTAAAGTAGCACAAACAACCTTTGCACAGCGTTTCCCCCTCTTTTTACACCCTTTCATTTACAACAGAATTGCCAAAGCATGTGATATAAAGTCCACAATTAAAGAAGCAAAAACGGAAAATAGTTAGCTGGCTTCACTAGCAAGATTACGACGACACCGAAAGAATGATAGGAATTAACCACTATAGGTAACTAACTCTACTATTATAGTATATAATGTAGACGTAGACTTTTTACTATACTATAAAAATGTATACTACATAATCTACATTACAAATACTTTAATGTTATTAAAAAATTATTATGATATCACAAAATAGGCGTAAGAACAGTAACTGACTACTTTTAATATTATTTTCTCTCTTTCATAAGTGTTATTTTTTTATAAAATTGTATTTCTCGTAAGTGTAAGTTTAATTGCTTTTGTTTTATAAAATTGTGTGCGAATTTAAACAAACTACCAATCAAATGGTAATTCTGCCTACAAGCGCCCACGACACAGGCTGCGCCTAGTGTGGGAGCTACCGTAAAAACTACTGTGCAATTGTGTTTTTGGATAATAAACATTTTGATTTTTGATTTTGATTTTTTGAACCACCCCATGGAACCGCTCATGCGGGAGCAGCCGTCATTATAAGATCCAGTATCAAACATTGCGAACTTCCACAATTTAAACAAGCTCACATACAAGCAGCGACTGTCTTAATAGAAGACCGAAACGGATCTTTTAATATCTCTGCAGTATACTGCCCACCCAAGCATAAAATATCTGAGGAACAATATGATGAACTATTCAAATCCCTAGGCTTACGCTTCATAGCAGAAGGCGATTGGAATGCCAAACATACTCACTGGGCCTCAAGATTGACTACCACTAGGGGTAGAGTGCTGAAGAAAAGTTTGGATAAGAACCACCTCACTGCAGTCTCAACAGCAGAGCCTACCAACTGGCCAACAGATCCAAATAAATTACCAGACGTCATAGATTTCTTTATTGTAAGGGGCCTGGCTAGACTTTCTTACCACATAGAAACATGTCTGGATGCCGACTCAAATCATGTACCAGTGATAATAACAGTTGGAATAACAGCTCTACCTACTGAGAGAAACTTGAAGTTGTACAATAAATATACAGACTGGACTGCATTTCGGGAACTGGTACATGAACGACTAGATCTCAAAGTGAAGCTGAAAAGTGACTCTGACATTGATAATGCAACCAGAATATTGACAACGACCGTACAAAAATGTTGCTGGACGTCTACACCAGAACTTCCTAAACGCCCACCACAATGTAAAGTGTACTCGGATAGCATAAAATTAAAAATACTGGATAAAAGAAGGCTGCAGAGAGTATGGCATAATAGCAGACATCCAAGTGACAAAACAACGCTTAATAAAGCCATAAAAGACCTAAAACTCATGATAGCGGAAGCTGACGACGTCGCTGTCCAGGCTCACTTGGAAACACTCTCCGCCACAAAATGCTCAAATTACTCTATGGAAAGCATGTAAAAATTTAAATCGACCGCTGCACCACAAGCCACCGCTCCGGAATCAAGATGGTACCTGGGCAAAAACGGCACAAGATAAGGCCGAAGCCTTCGCCAACCATCTCAGCCAAGTATTTAAACCCAATGATCCAGGACCAAATGCAAACGAATCAGATATTGACTTGGTTCTAAACCAAGATTATCAACTCAATCTACCTCTTAAATTTGTGACACCTAAAGAGATCTGTATTCACATAAGATATCTAGAGAACAACAAGGCACCGGGCTTCGATCTCATTGACAAGAGGGTCCTCGAGGAACTACCACGTAAGGGCATAGTGTATCTCTGTACTTTGTTCAATGCCATCACGAGACTGGGCCACTTCCCAGATATTTGGCGGGTTTCCCAGATTATCATGGTTCCTAAACCGGGCAAACCAGTCCACGACATAACATCATACCGGCCGATAAGTTTGCTACCAATTTTATCCAAGTTGTGTGAAAAGATCTTGCTAAACAGACTGAGCAAGGTTCTAACCGAAAACTCTATAGTCCCCGACCACCAATTTGGTTTCCGTAAAGAACACGGTACAATAGAACAAGTTCACAGAGTTTGCAGAACTATTAGAAAGACCTTCGAGAAGAAAGAATACTGTTCGGCTGCATTCCTCGATGTGCAACAAGCCTTCGACAGAGTATGGCATAAGGGGCTTTTATTCAAAATAAAGACTCTATTACCACATACATTTTATGGAGTATTACAATCATACCTGTCAAACAGAATATTTCAAGTCAAAGAAAATTACTGCACATCACCTTTCCACGACATATCTGCGGGAGTCCCACAAGGTTCAGTATTAGGGCCCGTATTGTATACTTTGTACACATCTGACCTACCACAAAGTTCAGAGGTCACAATCGCAACCTTTGCCGACGACACGGCTATTCTAGCCTCAAACAGAAGTCCAGATGAAGCATCTCGAAAACTACAAAAAAGTTTGCACTGTGTAGAAGAGTGGTTATCCAAGTGGAGAATTGCAGCAAGCGCATCCAAATCAGTGCACATAAATTTCACCCTCCGCAAAGAAGACTGTCCACCAGTTAGCCTAAATGGCACTCATCTCCCACACCGTAACACTGTTAAGTACCTGGGAATGTACCTAGACCGCAGATTTACCTGGAGGCAACATGTTCAAGCAAAGAGAGATGAAATTAATTTAAAATATAGAGGCCTACATTGGCTGCTTGGAAGAAACTCAAAACTAGCAATCGACAACAAGCTAGTCATCTACCAGGTCACACTGAAACCAATCTGAACATATGGCATAGAACTATGGGGTTCTGCTAGTGATTCCAACGTAATGATAATACAAAGAGCTCAAAACTATATTTTAAAACAAATAACTAATGCACCCTGGTTTATCAGAACAGCGGAGATCCATGATGGAACCAATATGCTTATGGTCAAACAGGAGATGAAGATGCGTTGTGACAAGTATAAACAACGCCTTCTAAGGCACCCAAACCAACTTGCAGGCCAGCTTACAATACCAGAAACCATACGCAGGTTAAAAAAGCGGCGTGATATATTTGACCAGGATAGTCAGCAAATAAATTGACTCCACATAAGAAAGGCAGACTCCACTGGGAGTAGCGCCTTCCCGATATAAACTACATCGAATCTGTTTATAGTCGAAAGACAGAATGAAAGATACAAACACATAAAAAAAAAGCATCTTGAAAGAAAAACAAAGCAACAGAATCCTAGTCTGCAACTACCATCAACATCTACAGGTAACAAATAGTTAATTGTGTATTGTCCAAATATCTTTTTAAAATGTTTTGTTCAAATGTGGTACAATTTTTATAAATGGTGTGTTTAAATTATAGTTGACTATGGATATTGTGCCAAATTGATGAACTGATATGCACGCATCAGCTTTAAGCTGCTTGTGCATCCTAAATAATAATAATATTCAAATTGTTTTCCAGATAGTAATATACTGACTAGAATGGAAGTTACACAATACAGTGTAAGGAAACCTTTGGAAGAAATAACTAATAAGTTGGCAACATTTACTACAGGTAACTTATAACTATATACTTCATGCTAACTGAGTTATTACCAAATAGATTCATCCGATAGAGTCAAATTATTACTATTATAGTGCGCTTTATTTATAGGCTGGGTAGGAAAGTAAAAAATGTTGTTACTATGATTTTTTTAAGAGAAATCTTATTTATGTTCAGGACCAGTACTTCCGTCACAGGAGCAAGGACAAGTAACGAGCAATCCTACTTTCTCCATAAAGGCAAGTCTCCCGCAAAAAGTAGGTAAGACGAATTATTATTGTTTACCTTAGAAAATTAAGTAGGTAATTAAATTAAAAAAATACAATTATCGAGATAATGAAAATAAAGAATAGAAAATAATAATCTATCAACAATAAAATGAAATTATCCAAATGTCAAAAACTCAATCAAAACAAAACAATCCTCTGCATGAGGAATGCCCCGGAGGGGTGGTCAAACATAAATAGAGTTCTTTCTTACGTTGAGCTGCAGAAAAAATGTTAAAATTTTCATGGGCCGTAAAATTTAAATGAGCATAACGTCAGCTGTCATGAAAATTATGTACTCAAAAATTAGTGCTTTGCTTTAAAAAATTAACGGTCAAGTGCGAGTCGGACTCGCGCACCAAGGGTTCAACACACTCTTGTAGATATTTATACACGTAGAAACTAAAAAAAAACTTTATCAAACTAAACAAAATAAAAAAATGTAATAACATTATTTCAGAACCCGAGAACGTGCCGTTGGAGCAGGTGCAAGAGCTGCCACCTTCCAATCCTACAGTTGCTAAAAGTTCCCAACAAAATCTAGGTATGCGTAGTAGCGTGGTTCTTTCTTTAATTGAATGGGTTATCCAGACTGGAGGGATGTTGTAACAAACTTCTGGCAAAATATAATTATAAATAAAAATTATTAACAAAAAACCCTTCTATATGTTAACTTTTATTTTTCAGAAGGAAAAAGGACTACAGTTAAGAAAAATACCCGTCGTATATTCTTTACACAGAAGGAACGAGACGTGCATGCAACTATAACTGCTGCAAAAATTAAAATATGTAAACTGAAAAATAAAGTAAAAAGTCAGACAGCTGAAATGAAGGCAGCAAAGAAAATAATTTCTGACCCATCTACACTGAAAGTCATACAGAATTGCTCCAGCACTGCCAAACTTTTAATGCAAATCCAGTGGCGGGTAAATAAAAAAAGGGAAAAGGTCGGCGATTTACATTGCAAGAAAAGATACTTGCTTTGTCAATGTTGAAGCAAAGTTCTAAAGGGTACAGATTTTTAAGAAAAATATTTATCCTCCCAGCACCACCAACTCTTATAAAGCTTGTGCAGAAAAGCAATCTTGAACCTGGCGTCAACAAAAACATTTTCTCGCAGATGCGAAAAAGGGCGTCTTCAATTAAACTTGAAGTGAAGCTATGCGTTTGATTGTTCGACGAAATATCCCTTAAACCACATTTGTCGCTCAACGAAAGAAAAGACAAAATGTCGGGATTCGTTGACAACGGGACCGAAAGAACGCTTGAATTTGCTGACCACGCCCAAGTTTTTATGTTGCGTGGGCTCATAAATAATTATAAGCAACCTGTGGCGTACACATTTTTGGCGAGTGCAACGAAAGGACCCGAATTAGCGAGGCAAATGAAAGAAATAATAACCCAAATTCAACAAGCGGGGTTGATAGTAGTGGCTACAGTGTGTGACCAAGGCACTAACAATAGATATGCTATTAAATTGTTGATGAACCAGACCAGAGGGATATATCTAAGAAGAGGAGAAGACCCCAAACAAAATATTATGATGATAAATGACCAAGAAGTTGTTCCCCTATATGGCCCACCCCATCTTCTCAAAGGGATCAGAAATAATTTACTGACCAAAAACGTTCAGTACACCAAGGAAGGCGTGGTCAAAACCGCCAAGTGGTCTCACTTGAAGAAATTATATGAGGAGAACCCTGGTTACAAAGGTATAAGAATGATCCCTAAATTAACTCAAGAACATGTGAACCCTGAAAATAATAAAATGAAAGTCAAGTACGCGTCTCAGATTTTTAGCATGGGATACCTGGCAGGTAATTATCATCATATTGTTTTGCTTTATCTACCACCAGTAGTCACATTGTGCCTATCAGATGTTATTGCATAGAATTTTATCGTATTTAGCATTTGATTTCTTACGCCCTATCAAGCTATGTTGCATTTTTTGTGTGAACTAGAATATAAAATATGTATAATATTTGCCTTCCAGACAAGAACATTCTCCCGACAGAGTGCAGAGACACGGCAGATTTCCTGTTAATTATGGATAATTTATTCGACTCGGTTAATGGGAGCTACCGGAAAAACAAATACGCCAAACCTCTACTTGGACCGGTAACGCCATCTTCAGTCCACTCAAGAACATGGGACGAGACAAAAAAAGTTTTGCAAACTGTAAAGTTTTGTAAAGAGGTTAACGAATCGGGAAAAGCGGAGTCAGTCCCATCTGTAGTAAATTGGGTGTGGACACTAAATGGCATGCAAGTTTTGCTAAAATATCTCCATGAAAAATATAGCGTCTCGTCTGTGTGGATGCGGCACCTTAACCAAGACCCAGTCGAAAATTTCTTTGGAGCCATTAGGAGCCATGGGTGCCGCAACATTAATCCGACGTGCGAACAATTCGAGGGAGCATTCGCTTGTTTGCTGATAAACAGCCAAAATTGTGTCCACACCCAAGGAAATAATTGCGAAGTAGATTTTTGCAAAGGCTTGTACGACCTCGTCATCGACGGCAACGCTGAGCCATCGTTTAATAATATCAGTTTAAATCTCGAAATTGTCTTTATTCCCATCGAGGATAAAGAAAAAGACCCAAGAGTCATCGGGCCACTGCAATACGTCAGTGGCTATTTTTTGAAAAAAATGAGCCAAATCTTTAGAAATTGCCAAGTGTGCAAAGATGATTTGGTGAACAAAAACGAAATTGAGTACATAAAATATAGAGAATATGAAAGTAAACGGTGGTTCTGTACTCCCAGCAATCAATTAATTAAATTAATATCAAACTTACAAGATCTAATCAATCAAATTTTAAAAGAAAGTTCGGAAAAAAGATGATTTGCGAAATAATAAAAACAACTGCATTAACATTAATTGATTTTGATTGTTTCAAATTCCAATCACATAAAGAAAGGTTGATCAATTATTGTATTAAATTAATGTATCGATTCATGATACATAATTACTGTAAAAATATTAACAAAATCTTGGCTGGGAGGAGAGAGGTCGAGGATGATGAGGATGTACTACAGATGAAAGCAAAGAAATATTATAAAAAATGTTATAAAAGAAAAATCTCAAATTAAGTGTTAATTATGTTTGTTTATTGAAAACTGTGTGGCAGTGGGACTTTTTCCATTTTTAGGGTTCCGTTTGAGAAACAAGGAACCCTTATAGTTTAGCCCCCCCTTATTATTATTATTTTTTTATTTTTGTATGAAATTCGTAAAGCGGTTTATAGAATACATCTACATACCAAGTTCCAACTGTGTAGTCTTAATAGTTTCGGAATAAAGTTGCTGTGACATACGGACGGACAGACGGACGGACGGACAGACAGACTTGACGTAACTATAAGGGTTCCTTGTTTTTCAAACGGAACCCTAAAAACAACATCTATTATGATTATGAGAAACAAAAGTAGTCTAACTAAAAATATACTAAAAGCATGTTATGCTAACCAAAAGAGTTTGTTAAAGTATTGTCATGAGAAAGTACTAAAACGCCATTAAAGTTATGTTAATATGTCAAAGTCATTATGCGAATAAAAATTAGGAAACGGAAAATTATGCGAAGCAAAGGTATCCTTTAATTAGGTATAGTCAGTCTGTCTTATATAACATGCATATGCAACATGCATGATAACGATAACGTTTTTTGTGACTGTGCATTCACAAGTAAAAATGTAATTAACTGTTTACCATCCGATCACAGTGGTCAAACAGTTTCATTCCAAGTTACTAGTGAAAATAAGACTGATCTCCATCATTTTATAGGCCTATTACATCCCATAGACTAGAGATGTATATGAAAAACATAGATATGGGTTTGCCAGTACCGGATTTTAATGAACAGAACCCGAACAAAATCTATTCTGACTTCTTCAACATTATTCAAACAGAATTCAATACAGTTTTTAAATTAAATAAAGTCAGTGCTAACAACGGTAAATCTAAATTTAATGACTGGGCAACATTTGGAATTCGTAAAAGTAGAGCTATCTTGTATGATCTCTATGAACAAAAAACCTATAATGTTGATATAAAATTTCATGACTATGTTAAAAAATATTCCAAAACTTTCAAGTTGGTATGTAGAACTGCAAAAACTTTACACATAAATAGAAAAATACAAAATTCTAATAATAGAATGAAAACGGTTTGGCAAATCATAAACCGTGAAACTGGCAAAGTTATACCAAAGGATAATGATTTCTGCTTAAAGATAGGTGATGATGTTGTTAAATCCAACGCTGAGGTAGCTCGAGCTTTTGAAACATTCTTCACCAATGCACCCTTACTCACAACAGAGCGTCTAAATTCATCTCCATATGAAGCAGAGATTTTGTTAAAAAACAGCACTAGCATCAGTAATGTAGATTTTAATTTTTATCATATATGTCCCCAGGATATTGTCAAAACGTATAGATTACTTAACTTAAAAAATACTGAAGACCTGTAGGGTATGTCAGTCAAAGTCATTGGTTCAATAATACTTGTTATAGCCCCACACCTAGCTTATATATTCAATAAATGTGTTGATGATGGAGCTTTCCCAGACCTCATGAAACACAGAAAACATATACCTCTGTTCAAGTCGGGAGACAAGGGTGATCCGTCAAATTTCAGACCAATATCGGTTCTTCCAGCACTAAGTAAAATTTTTGAAAAGATTATACTCAATCAAATGCTCTCACACTTCAACCGTACAAAACAACTCCACGCCAAGCAATACGGTTTCACTAGGGGTAAATCGACTACGGATGCAGGTATAACCCTTATATCTCATATTTATTCTGCATGGGAAGCCGCACAGGATGCTATCGGTGTTTTTTGCGATCTGTCGAAGGCATTTGATTGTGTTGATCATGACACGTTACTAATGAAATTAAATCATTACGGAGTTAGAAATAAAGCGTTGGATCTACTAAGATCATACCTAAGCAATAGAATTCAAAAGGCAGAAGTCAACGGCGTTAAATCTAATGGATCGGGGTAAAAATTGGAGTTCCAAAAGGTTCCATATTAGGCCCTTTCTTATTCCTGGTATATATTAACGATCTGCCTTTTATGGTGGAGAATTTGACTAACATAGTTGTTGGTAGTGGTATAAGTGAAACGAAAGTTTACACTCCTTGATAGGTCTTTATTGGACAGTGGTCGCAATAACACTACAATTCGACTTAAAAACTAGCTTATATTTATACTCGGGGCTAGCGGTCGGTCCATTGTTCTCTCCGTGTTGGTCGCAGGGATCGTGACTCCTAGTTCAAAGTCGACGCATGCGGTCCCTGTCGGCGCGCTGCTCCATCTCGCTCGCACCTCCAGTCGGTCAGTCGGCCGGTTGCGCTGGCCGGGGCTCGCTGTCCGTAACATCCTCCCCCCGGCGCAGACTCGTCGTAGCCTCCTCTTCCACGCGTAGGACGGCGAGTTTCCTGGTAGGTCGCGTGAAGACTCCGCCTTTTGTTCGTATGTCGGCGCTGCGCACGTCGTTGTCCGTGCCGACGTGTATGCGCTCGACGATGCCGCGCGGCCATGTGTTGCGTGGCAACCCGGAGTCCACCACGACGACGAGGTCGCCCACTCGCAGTGGTCGTTGGAAATCCGCTGCGCTTCTGCGTGGCACCAGGGTGGGAAGATATTCCCTGGTCCATCTTCTCCAGAATTGGTCAGCCAGTCCTTGGGCTGCTCTCCACTTGCGCTGATCAGCTGGGTCGCAGGGGCCGGTCTGGGGCAGGCCGCTCGATGTCCCGATCAGGAAATGATTAGGCGTCAGCGCCTCTGGGTCCGCCGGGTCCACCGACACGTGGGTCAATGGGCGCGCGTTCACGGCGTACTCAGCCTCCAGCAGCAAAGTCAGCAGCACCTCCTCCTTAGGCACCTGCTCGTTCAGGGTGGCTTTGAGGGCGGTTTTGATGGACCGCACCAGTCGCTCCCAGGCGCCTCTCATGTTCGGCGCCCCGAGTGGGATGAAGCGCCAGTCCATGCGCTGCAGGTGCGCGTAGTCTCGCAGTGCTGGTGCCCACTCCTTGTAGGCGGCTCGTAGCTCGTTGTCAGAACCTCGGAAGTTGGTCCCGTTGTCGCTCCAGATCTGGCGCGGCCATCCGCGGCGCGCAGCCATCCTCCTCAGGGCCATGATTGCTGCGTCAACGTCGAGGCTGCCCACCAGCTCGATGTGGACAGCTCGCGTCGTCAGGCACGTGAAGAGCGCGCCCCATCTCTTCTCTCGCCGGCGCCCGACTGCTACCAGCATCGGGCCGAAGTAGTCGACCCCGCAGTTGGTGAAAGGCCGGCGGTTGGAGTCCAGGCGGGCCGGTGGCAGGTTCCCCAGCGGCGGGACTCGGGGCGTCGATCGGCGCACTCGGCAGAGTGCGCAGGATCGGGACACCGCACGCATAGTGGGACGTGCGCGCAGTATCCAGTAGCGTTGCTGCAGGTCGTTCAGCACGCATTCGTTGCCGGCGTGTCCGGCGGCGGCGTGCTCCCTCAGCACGATCAGCCGAGTCAGCGGGTGGTGTCCATCCATGATGAGTGGCTGCTTGGCTTCTGTCGGTACGCGTGCGGCATTGATTCGCCCGCACACGCGTAGCAGGTCATCCTGCATCATCGGGCCCAGCTTGTGAAGACGGCTGGAGGCTGGCAGTGGTCGGCCCGCTTGTAGCCGTGCGATCTCCTCCCCGAAGCTGTCTCGCTGCGCCTTGGCCACCCATAGCTGCTCTGCTCGTTCGAGGTGGCGCAGCTCCAGGCGCTCAGTCTTCTTTTTGCATCTGTCGATGAAAGCCAATATAGTAGCAGTGGCCCGAATTAACCGCTCATATGATGAGAAGCGGCTGATATCCGGCAGGCCATCCGCTCCCCCCGTGTTGGATGCGTGGTGCGTTGCCTCGACATCCTCTGGCTCGTGGTTCGATGCTCGGGGCCAGGCGTCCTCAGGCTCGTAGAGGAAGGCCGGGCCGATGAACCACCGGTCGTGTGGTCCTTGTGGCATGTTCTCCGGGCGCGTCGCGTCGTCTGCCACGTTGTGCTCGGTTGGCACCCATCTCCATTGGCTGGGCTCGGTCGCCTCAGCTATCTCGCCGAGCCGGTGCGCTACGTATGGGGTGTAGCGCCGCGCGTCGGTACGAATCCACTGGATCACGGTGCTGGAGTCGCTCCAATAGACGACTCGTTGTGGCTGCCAGTGGTGTTCTCGCTTGATCATGTCTGCGAGTCGTACGCCAATCACTGCAGCCTGGAGTTCAAGGCGCGGGATCGTCTGGGGCCGCAGTGGGGCCACCTTTGCTTTGGCGGCGGCCAAAGCGATCGTGATGCGGCCGTCGGCGTGCTCAAGGCGCCAGTACGCCGCTGCGGCGTATGCTTGCTCGCTGGCGTCCACGAAGACATGAAGCTGTCGCTCTGGCTCTGCAGTGTCCTCTTCGTTGTAGCGGCGTGGGAGTCGCAGCTGGGCCATGTCGTTCAGTACCCCCAGCCAGCGGTCGAAGCGTTCGGCGTATGCCGATGGCAGGGTCTCGTCCCAGCCCATGCTGATGCGCCACAGGTCTTGCAGCAGGATCTTCGCCGTGATGGTGTAGCTGCTGAGTAGGCCCAGCGGGTCAAAGATTGACATGACCGTTGCCAGTGCCTCTCGCTTGGTCGGTGCCCGCTGCTGCATCCGGACTGGGTCAGGGACGCGGGCCAGGGTGGTGTTGAACCCCAGCGCGTCGCTCGTTGCGTCCCACAGCATCCCCAGGGTCTTCTCGTTTTTGACCTCGTTGGAGCCCAGGGTTGTAGGGCGCCGGGCTCGTAGCTCCTTAGGGATGGTGTCCAGCAGGCGCGGGCAGTTGGAGTTCCAGCTTCTGAGGGTGAAGCTGGCCCCGGCGTGTACCGCGATGACTTCGTCGACTGCTCTCTGGGCCTCCTCCGCTGTGTCAAAGCTGTGGACCAAATCATCCATGTAATGACTGCGGGTGATCAGTGGAAGTGCCCTGGGGTGCGTGCTGGCGTGGTCGATCGCGTTCTGATCGCGCACACTGTGTGCCAGGAATGGTGAGCTGCTCGCGCCGAAGATCATCGACGTCATCTTGTAGTGGTCAGGCGGACGGGTTCTGTCGCCGCCTCTCCAGAGGAACTGCTGCGCGGGTTGGTCCTGGCTCCGGACCTTGATGCGCAGGAACATCTCCGCGATGTCGGCAGTCACGGCGATCGGCCTCTCTCTGAAGCGGAAGAGGATGCCCGGCAGCGATTGCAGCAAGTCCGGGCCCATCAGCAGCTTATCGTTCAAGCTGGTGTTGTGTGAGCGGTGCGCAGCGTCGAAGACCAGGCGTACCTTGCCCGGCTTGTTGGGGTTCTCCGCCGCGAAGTGTGGCAGGAACCATTGTATGGGGCTTCGCTGCTCGCTCCCGTCGCATCTCTTCGCGTACCCTTTGTCCAAAAGGTTCTGGATCTGCTGCGTGTACTCGACCTTAAATTGGGGGTCGCGGTCGATCTTCCTCTCGATCCCATGTAGACGCCTCAAAGCGTCGGCGTAGTTCGACGGCAGCACGATGTCGTCCGTGCGCCATGGCAGCCCAACCTCGAAGTGGCCGTCGACTCGACGGGCCGTCTTTTTGAAGATATCAATGGCGCGCTGATGTTCCGGCGATGTCTTCACACGGAGAGACACACCCAGCGCGTCCACCTCGAAGTGTTGCTTCACCAGCTCGTGAAGGCTCTCGTCGTCCTCGTAGCGGCGTTCGGCCGCGTGGACGTGCAGCACGGCGTCCTCGTCAGTGCGGCGCAGCAGTCGTGGCACTGTCCCGTAGACGACCCACCCTAGGTCGGTCTTGGAGGCGGCGGGCTCATTCCGTTTGCCGGTCCGCATCTGGTGTGATACGATCAGGTGCCAGTGGTCGGCACCGATCAATATCTGGGGCTTCGCGTTCTCGAAGCCGTGGTCTGCCAGATGTCGCAGGTGGCGGTAGCGCAGCACATCCCGTGACACGCTCTGTTGCCACAGGTCGAGGTTGCGGACGGTTCGGGCCGCTATCTCGTGGTGTGCGCGCTCCTGATGCCCTCTGATTTGGACAGTGACTCGTCATATAAATCATTTATTTGCTTATAATATGCGTACAAGGAGTTCTTAAATAGCTAATGTCCTAGCATATTAACCATTTAGAATGGTGTGCAAATATTATAATACAAGTAATGGAAATAGAAGGTCAAAATTGGTTCAATTAAATTAATCACAGCAATCATAACATTATCAATAACAATAATAATTACAATAAATAAATGCAAGAACACATTTATAAACATTATTTTTTTTAAAAGTCACTAACATTATAAAACATATTTTCCAATAAGAAATTAAATAACTTGATTTTGAATAGATTAATTTTGAGGTCTTTTAGCTCTTCCGGAATAGTATTAAATATTTTAATTGACATGCATAGTGGGCTATTGGAAAACAGTTTGAGCCTTTGTGGTGGTAAATAAAGTTTGTTTTTACTTCGGCCTCTACAATTGAATACCTCACAGTTTTTCCTAAATAGGTCTGGATACTTTTTGACGAAAATACAGACTTCAAATATGTACATACAAGGTAATGGCAGTATGCCCAATTTTTTGAACAGAGGCTTACAACTATCAATATATCCAGCGCCACACAAAGCCCTTATACATTTCTTTTGTGTTATAAATGCCCGCTTAACGTCTACCGAGTTGCCCCACAATATCAGACCATAACGAAGTACCGGTGCAACGTACCCGTGGTATGCTGACAGAGTAGCCTCTCGTGTGGCTACGTCTCTCATCCGCCTCAGTGCGTACACGAATCTGTTTAACTTAAGACATACTTTGTCAACTTGAGCTTTCCAGTTGCAAAACTTATCTATTGTCACACCTTAAAATATTGTAGAGTCAGATTCGGCTAGAATTGTATTATTATGATTAATTATTAGTTGATTGTGATTAGCATTATCATGAGTCTGAAATTGAATTAATTGTGTTTTCTCTATATTTACTTTTAAATTATTACATTCTAACCATTTACTAACGCTTTCTAATGTTTCACCTATCTCTGTTTGCAACTCATTTCTATTTTTACATTTAACTATTAAAGTTGTGTCATCTGCAAACAGTACGCACTCATTCTTAGTCATGTCAGGTAAATCATTAATATACAGCAGGAATAAAAGGGGGCCCAGTACACTGCCTTGCGGTACTCCAAAATCATTAGAGCGATATTTTGAGTGAAATGACTTTTTATGTTTATTATTTATCATTTCTATTTCTACACACTGAGTCCGGTGACTTAAATAGCTATTTATCCATTCCCAACAGTTTCCTCTAATCCCATACCTGTACAGTTTTTCAAGTAGAGTTGGATGTGACACGAAATCAAAGGCTTTACTCATATCTAAGAAGATAGATGCAACGGCCATTTTAGAATCTAAGCTTTGTATAATGTTATTAATAAGAGAAAAGCAAGCTAATGTTGTTGAACGATTTTTTCTGAAACCAAACTGCTGCTCCTTAAGTATTTTAAACTGTGTGACAAAACTGTATATTTTGTTGTACATAGCCTTTTCTATTATTTTGGAAAGAACGGGTATTAGGGTCACAGGCCTATAATTGTTCATATCGTTCCTTTCGCCCTTTTTATAGAGAGGTTTAACAACTGATTGCTTAAGACGTGACGGGAATTTTCCTTCTGTAAATGATAGGTTTATTATATGTGTCAAAGGTTTTGCAATGTACCGAGCACAGAGTTTTAGGATTTTCGTGTTTATTTTATCATAGCCAGTGGAGGCGGTATTTTTCAATGTCATTATTATATTAAATATGTCTTTTTCGTCAACTGGCGACAGGTATATTGATTCAGCTCTATGGCTTATTAACGGAGTCAGTACTTGATTATTTTTATCTTTACTGTCTGATGTGTTTGTTAAGTCTATAAAGAAGTTATTAAACAGCTCACTTATATCACTTGCATTTGTATGAAGTGTGTCCTTTATTTTTATACTAGTAATACCTTTTTTGTCTTCAATTTTAGCAATATTATTTTTAATTATATCCCAGGAAGCTTTACATGTATTTTTCGAGTTTTTTATATAGTTTGTATTTTGAATTTTTTGACAGTTATGGATACATTTTTTTAATATTGTGGCATAATTTTTATATGTAATTTTATAGTCTTTTTTAGTTGATGAATGTGACATAATATATTTCATGTACAGACTTCTCTTAGTAATGCAACAGCGTTTTATTCCTTTTGAGAGCCATCTATTCTTTATTGGTTTGTTAATAGTTTTTTTTTTTTCAATCGGAAAACACATTTCAAAGAACAATACTATTACATCGTGGAATAAGTTGAACGCTCGCTCTACACTAGTTTCTGAAATTACTTCATCAAATGAGAGGCATGACATGACCTCAGTAAACTTTCTTAGATTGTCATCCGAAACGTCTCTCCTATACTCAAACCAGAAGGCAGGAAGTTTTGGAACATTGTTGCTATACTCCTTTTGGAAACTTATACTCTGGCCCGTTTCGTGGTCCGACAAGGCCAGGCAATGAACTTTAGCTTCGACTTCGATTGTAGCGTTAGTGACAATAAGATCTATACACGACTTCCTCCTAGTGGGCACGTCAATGCGGTTAATCATGCTATGATTGCTCAATATACTTAACAGTTCCTTTGAAAACCTGCTCTCTGTCATCACATCTATGTTCCAATCTCCACATAATACAATATTTTTACGTCTTAATGAATTTAATAAGCGAGATAATTCTTTGAAAAAGGTTTCAATCGGTGAATCTGGGGTACGGTAAATGCATATAACATGCAAATTATAATCTAGTAACTCTACTCCACAGCATTCAAAACTGTAGTCCTGGGGTTTTAAGTTTAACGTAGCTTTATACTCTATTCCGTTTTTCAATAGAATACATGTACCACCTCTACGTTGATGTTGCCTACAGTAGGATGCAGCCAATGTGTAGTTTACCAACCTTAAATTTGCTTCTGTACCGCGCCTAAGAAATGTCTCGGATAGACAGATTATGCTTATTTCTCCAATATCTGTACCAAGTTCGGCTAATGCAGCTTCGAGAATATCACGTTTTGATAATACACTTGCTATATTTTGATGAAATAGGGTTATTGTATGTTTTAAATTCAGATTTTGTTGATCTTTTTTAGTATTAATACCACACAAATTTTGGTCGAAAATATTTGGAAGATGTGGCTTAATTAATGTCTCAACATCATACGAACATTCAACAGTGGCGATCGTCAGATCTTCCGTTGGTTCCTGCGACGCCATTGAAAAGAATTGTTTTCATTTAACTGTTTGTCCGCACTTCCAATTCGTTTTACAATCCCAGATATGTCCTCAAAAACAGTCTTCATGCCATTCCTATTAATATATCCATTTTCGTGGAACATCCGAAATGTACACATTAAGAGCCTATTAGAATCCACCAGATTTGCATAGTTACATTTTAAATTATCCAGATACAACCGATTATTAAATAATTCCACTCGAGCATTGAATATATTTGCATCGTATGAATATCTGTATGTAGGTGTACATAAAATAATATTAGTGTGTTGCACCAACACCAATTTTTGTCTTATGAATGTAATTAGTTCAGTATATTCACAGGCACTCTTAAAGTCTCTATCACCTATAAATATGATACAGTGATCATTTTTCGTGTATCCTTTCAGTTTAACCTCGATACTTCCCAACAACTCTTTCAGTCCTCCACCATTAATTTTATAGTGAATGATGCTTTCTGGTTCCAAAAACTCTTCCGCAATGTCACGTGTCATCTTACCTGTGCAGCTGCTGATTATACATAACTTAGTCGAATAAGAGCTGCTTAATTCGCTTTTGCTTTCTGAAATGTATATATTGCAATACATTTTTGTGTATAAATGTTCGAAATCCATCTCTTCGTTATAATGTAAAAGTATTTCTTTCTCTATGTATTCTTTCTCGCTGGCTATGGATATTGGAGTTTCTACTTGGTAATTAGTTTGACATGTTTTATCGCAGTGTGTGATTTTTTTGTTGTTCTTTCTCAAATCCACTTTTTTATTTGTACTGAATAAAGATTTTGGCAGTTGCCTTTTCTTGCAAGAAGATGGTAGAGTTTGTGTCGGTGACGTGCACAATGATTTCAGGCTGACTATTATTTTATCTTTTTCCTCTACATTTTTACGAAGCTCGTAGGTTTCAGACAGTAGTCTCTCAATTTCCAGGTTTGCTCCTGCTAGATTTGCTTGTAGATCCAATATAGTACTCTCCATTTCGTGAATTTTTTCGTGTGGATTGGAGCCGATATCTGGACAGCTTCTATTAATGTCCTGTTCCGGGTTTAGTGTATCACCGTAGAGTTCGTCATCACTTTTCTCTTCATCAGAAGATAGAGACGAAAAACTATTATGTACTGGAATGTTCGCCCTATATATAGGGCGCCGTCGCAGAGTAACATTTCTAGATGTATTTGGTGTCTCACATAAGGTTGTAATAGATAGTGGGAGGGACGTACCCTGTAATCCTTTGTTTCCTGAGTTGAGTCCCAATTTAGTTTTACAATCAGGACATTTCCACGATCTGTCATAATTATGAGCAGTCCTTATGTACTCTTCTGTCTGGATACCAAGACATATAGGGTGAAAGCTTTTCTTACAGCAGCAGCAAGAGATTCGCTCACATGTGTTTGTTCTCTTATTACACACCGAGCAGTTCATTTTTAACTCTAAATTATTTTGTTTTATTTTAGATAATATCTATTATGTATGTATTCGTTATTCCATGTACATGTAGTGACATCTATTGTTGCACAGATTAATTAACTATGTACTGTGCTGCCATCTATTTAAGTTTTATTGAACTTCGTTACCGTGCCCTCTATGTTATACTCGTAGAACTAGATAGTAGTTATAGATTCTTTATTGCTACTCTCCGTCAGCGGTTCCGCTACTCACCCACAGGTGGCAATATGGTATGTTGCAGTTAAAACTGTAGATCATTATTTTCCATTTTTGTGGTTGTTCTTCGGTTTTGAACCAGGAACCTTTAACTTGTGAAACGCCGGCTCCCAACTCACGCTACCGAGATAGTTACTCGTAGTTGGTACTACTCGTAGTAAGAAAAAATATTTTTGTAAGTTTTCGGATTTGAACCGAGGACCTCCAACTTATGAGTCGCCGTTCTTCGGCTCACGCCACTGGGACAGTTGTGAGATCCTGCGAAATTTTGATATTGGTGCCGTCCGTTTATCTCGCGCTACATGGACGACATCTATTGTCGTTTCGCGCGCAAATGTGATGGATTGCACTGATTGGTGTACTTGAGGCGTCCTCCGTTTTTGGATATCAAACGGTTTCCAATGTCATATTTTTGCTTGTTTATCTTATTATCACTGATTATTTTCACATACAGTATTGTTTTTATCACTTAACTTTGTGTTATTAAGATTTATTTCACTGGGTCTTTTGTAATTATTGGTGTTTTTGTATTTTATGCACTGGTTATTTGTTTCGTCGATTTTATCCACATTATTCAGTTTCTGGTTGAGATAACACTTATATAGGGTTGTTGTCACTTATACTGCACAAATTAAATGTATTTAATGTCAATTACTAAAAACTGCATTTTTAAATAAAGTTTAACACGGAGCACCACGAAAAGCTGTGTTTATCGTAGAGCGCCCTCTAGCGGATCCGACTGTCCGTCGACTGTCCGTGTGTGGCTGCACTGCGTTCATCCCGCGCAGGTTCAGTGGCGCGAGGTCTCCCGTGGCACCGACAGCGTCAGCGAGGTCCTTGCTGATCAGGGTGACGCTCGATCCCTCGTCCAGCAAAGTGACTTCAACTCTGCAAACCTTTAAGAGCACAGCATGGTCGTTAGTGTTCGCAATTGACATTACCGCTTCAGCTCCCTGGTCGTTGGCGGGCTCGGTGCACACGGTCGGCGTCTCCTGGGCCTGGCGGCTGCTCCCCTCGTGCAGCAGCGGGTGGTGTGGACGGCGGCAGCCGTTCGTGTTACATCCCTTGGCTCTGCATACGTTGCGGCGGTGCCTGGACTCCATGCACTTGAAGCACAGGCGTTCTGACCTGGCCCACTCCCAGCGGGCATCGGTGGTCATGTTCAACAGCTTGCGGCATCTGTTGATTGGGTGCTCGTTGCCACCGCAGCAAAGACAGGTCCTGCGATCTGCAGGTCTTCGCTCCTCTTCCGCGGTAAGCACCTGGGCGGTGCGCGCTGTGGCGCGCGGCAGACGGGGGATGACTGGCTTAGCGCCGCCGTATGTCTTCACTGGAGCGGGGGCCACGGGCGTGATTGACTGGCCTGGTGGGTGAACAAATGTTACCATATCCCTCGCTGCTTCCTTCAGAAAGCGTGTCAGACGTACGAGCTCTGGTTCTCCCTGGTTCGCTGTCTGCCTCGCGGACGTAGCCCAGTTGCACTTCATGTAGTCGGGCAGCTTGCTCACCACCTCTCGTACCAGGAGAGGGTTCTCCAGCCATTTCTCGGCGTGCAGGTCTTCCAGCCCGAAGACCACGTTCTCCACCTGTGAGGCAAAGACACTTAGAGAGTTAGTGTCATCTCGTCTGGGCGCCGGAATCTGATGCAGCATCGTCAGGGAGTTGTCGATGAGCAGCTCTGGTCGGCCGTAGAGCTCCTCCAATGTCTGCATGATCCGATCTGGACGCCTTGCTGTCCCCAACTGGTTGATCACGCTGGCTCTCGCTTTCCCTTGCAGCGCGATTCGGAGTCGGTTCACGTTCTCCTCGGGGTCGATATGGTATTTTCTCGTGGTGCTCTCCATCGAGGATTTGAACGATACCCAATCGCCCGGATCGCCTGAGAAAATAGGTAAGTTCAAGTTAGGTTTATAACTGTGAGGTCGATCCAACTTCTGCTCAATCCTCTCGAATCGCTCTGCGAGTAGTCGTCCCGTCGGCGTGGGTGAGCGAGAGCGGCGCCGCGCTCCATACTCTCGCTGTGGCGCGTCTAGCTGCAGCTGCTCATGTCTGAAGGTGACATTAGGTCTCTCCCCCCGTCGTTCAGGCGGGGTATGGCGTCGCTCGGCTTCGGTCCCCGTAGCTGTTGTTGTTGCGGCGGTCGGGTAGCTCGTCGACCGAGCGTCGGCGATGGGGTAGCTCGTTGTCCCGGCGGCGGCAGCTACTGGGCCCAGCCAGGCACTCATCCGCTCATGATGAGAGCCGGACACGTTGCTCGCTTGTTCGTCGATAGCTACACTCTGCATCTGTAACTCAAGCAACCTTTGCGCGTTTTCGAGGTCGAGATCGACCTGCCTCTTCTCGAGCTCTAAGGCCCGACGTCGCATCTCGTTCATACGTGTTTGGGCTTCGATCTGAAGCTGTATGCGCCTCTGAGTCACGGCGCTGGATGTAGACCGCACGGAGTTCGCTCGTCGCACGTTCTCCTCGGTCAGCGGAGTCAATCTCGGGCAGTGTGCTGGCAGCACGGATCCTGCCTGACCCATTGACGGTTGCTCCGACGGGGACCGGGGCGGCACGACGTCTCGTTTGGTCTGTAAAATGCTGCTTCCATCCTCGGCGCCGGCCCGGGCTCCGGCGCGGGCATTGGCGGCGGCAAGGGCTTCTGCAGCTTCGGCGGCGGCCGCTTCGGCGGCCTCCATGCGTGCACGCATCTCCGCTTGGGTGGACTCGACGGCGGCGGCGGCGGCTTCAGCAGCCTCGACGCGGGCCAGCATCTCGGCTCGGGCGGCCTGGTCAGCGCTCGCGGCGGCGGCCGCAGCGGCGGCGTCTGCGTCTGCCTTTGATACCATCTCGTACCGATCTGATACGGTTCTGTACTTCGAACGGAGTTGTCACTCAACGTTCTAGGTACGAATAATCGGAGTCAGGCTCAACGATCCTTTCTTTCTATCGGCACTGATCGGAGTTAGACTCAACGATCCTGGCTCGAAGGACCAAAATGTTGGTAGTGGTATAAGTGAAACGAAAGTTTACACTCCTTGATAGGTCTTTATTGGACAGTGGTCGCAATAACACTACAATTCGACTTGGTGATCTTCTCACACCCCTTCCAGGGTGCGGGGTTGCGGTCCCGGGGCAATGGCCCCCTTCCGCGGAGTCTTCCGCTGGCTGTGACTACGGCCAGGTCATTGGGTGGCTGAGGTGTTCTTCGGGTTGTGTGGCCTCAATCCAGGGGTGCTGCCGGCTCGGCAACCAGGTCTCGGGGTAGGCGGCGACGGTCAGGCGGGCGCGCGTGGTATGGCGCCAGGTCAATTCGACTTCTTCTTGATAATCTTCTCACGCACCCTTTCTGGGGCGTGGGGAGTCGGGGTCAGGTCGACGGACCTCTTCCCAAAGAATCGCCTCTGTCCACTCCTGTGGACAGGTCATCGGATGGCCCCTGCGGGCGGTGGTCTTGATGTGGCGCTGGTGTGCAGTGGGTGATCGCCGGCTAGGCAACCAGGTCGCGTGGCAGGCGGCGGCGGTCGGGCGGGCGCGCGTGGTGCGGCGCCAGTTCGGCGATGTGCGGAAGATGTGAAGCATCCGCACGCGCGAACATGCCCTTCGCCAGCCTCTGGACAAACTGGTCCACGGTTTCCCATCTTAGGTCCCTCTGGATTGTCGCGTTCCTCACGTAGCGGGGGGCGCCGACGATGGTACGCAGAGAGAGGTTCTCTTGGGCTCGGAGTCTCCGTTTGTTCGTCTCCGAGTACAGGGCGTACCAAGCCGGAGCCGCGTAGGTGAGGCGGGATCTCACGTAGGTCTTGTAGATCCCGAGCTTCGCCCTCAGAGGGAGGCTGGAGTCGAAAAGTGGACGCAGCTTGGCGCGTGCCACCTTGACCTGGCTGACGACGTTGTCAACGTGTTGCTTCATGGTGAGCCGGCGATCAATGGTCACTCCCAGGTACTTCACCTGCGAAGACCACTCGATTTGCTGTCCTTGGAGCTGGAGCGATGGTGGAAGGAGACTCTGGCCTGTGATGAGCGCCTGCGTTTTCCCAACATTGACGGACAGTCGCCACTTGGCGAGCCAGTCGGGCAAGATGTCCAGGGTGCGCTGCAGTTTGATGGCAGCGTGCGGAGCCTGGAACGACGACGCGTAGTAGGCTGCGTCGTCTGCGAAGAGTGCCAGCTGGGCACCCGGCCCGACGGGGATGTCGTCCGTGTATCGGGCGTAGCAGGCGGGAGACAGGCAGGAGCCCTGGGGGACGCCGGCTGCGACGGGATGTTCCTCGGAGACGGCGTCTTCCACCATCACTCGGAAGCGGCGATTCTTCAGGAAAGAGGCGATTGTCTTGACCGTTCTTCTTGGGGCAGGGGACGTCGACAGCTTGTACAGCAACCCCTCGTGCCATACTCTGTCGAACGCCTTCTCCATATCCAAAAGTACTGCGACAGTGTATTCTTTTTTGTTCAAACAAACCGTCATGTCATTCACCAGAGGTGAGCTGAAGCGTCGTAGAATGCTCGGGCCTGAAGCCGAACTGTTCCGGGCGCGGCTGGATGTGGGGCAGTAACTTCGCTAACAGGAGCTTCTCAAACACCTTTGAGATGGTGCTCAGTAGGGCGATCGGCCGATAGCTCTCAGGCAGCTTGGTGTCCTTGCCCGGCTTGGGCAACATGATAACCAAGCCCTCCTTCCATTGGGTTGGAAAGTGACCCGTGCGCAAGATACCGTTAAACAGGCGCGCAACGGCCGCCACAGTGCGTGGCGGCAAATGTAACAGCGCCGTGTTGGATATTCGGTCTGCGCCCGGGGCTTTCCTGGGCTTGGTACGTCGGAATGCACGCACAATCTGGCCGGGCGTGACGACGATGGGGTCCTCTTCGGGAGCTATCGGCGTGGCGAAGTAGCGAAGTACTTTCGAATTCGACTTAAAAACTAGCTTATATTTATACTCGGGGCTAGCGGTCGGTCCATTGTTCTCTCCGTGTTGGTCGCAGGGATCGTGACTCCTAGTTCAAAGTCGACGCATGCGGTCCCTGTCGGCACGCTGCTCCATCTCGCTCGCACCTCCAGTCGGTCAGTCGGCCGGTTGCGCTGGCCGGGGCTCGCTGTCCGTAACAATAGTGTTGTTTGCTGATGATACTTCACTGGTCTTCAAAATTGAAAGACAAAAAGAAGATTTTTGATGATTTCAATAGAGTATTATCTTTAACCTTGAGTTGGTTCACAGTTAACAATTTATTGTTAAATGCTGGTAAAACCAAATGTATCAAATTCTCACTTCCAAATGTCAGGCAAGTTGGGACCAGTTTAGTGTTGGACAGCAATACGTTAGAATTAGTTAATGACACGAAGTTTTTGGAATAACCATTGATAACAAATTGCAGTGGGGACCCCACATAGAAAAATTTGCTGGTAAATTAAGTTCTGCGGCTTACGCTGTTAGGAACATCAGACAAAAAACGGATGTGGCTACATCTAGGCTAGTATATTTTAGTTACTTTCATAGTTTCATGTCCTATGGGATCTTGTTGTGGGGGAAAGCAGCGGATATTCAAACAATTTTTATTTTACAGAAAAGAGCTATTCGAGCAATTTATAATTTAAAACGCACAGACTCCTTAAGACAGCTTTTTAAAGAAATTGACATACTAACTGTAGCTAGTCAATTTATTTTCGAAAATATAATGTATGTACGCAAGAACCTTACAAAATTTCCCAAACTTAGCGATAGCTGTAATGTTAACCTAAGAAATAATCACAGACTACTTGCGCCCCGGTTTAGACTCGCGAAGGTTAGCAATTCTTTCAAGGGTCAATGCATTCTCTACTACAACAAGATACCTCTGGAGATCTTGTAATTGCCATTTGAGCAATTTAAAATCCATGTTAAAGCGACTTTGTCGAAAAAGGGATATTACAATGTTCAAGATTACTTAAATGATGTGTCTGTATGGGGTTAATCTGGCTCAACACAGACCTTGCTTTTAATAATTTTGTAATAATTTATTCCTGCTTATTAATTATGATAATGACTAAATATTATATTTTGTATTAGTAAAGCGTAAGCAATTTTTAAAAAGAGATCTAAAAATCAATCTGTGGGAGTTTCTACGCCTCTTCTCGCACAGTGGTCCAATGTATAGAAGTGGCAAAAAATGACGATTGCTAAGTATATGTAAATATCTACAGTAATAAAGACATTTGGAATTTGGAATTTGAATTTGCAACTTGATAGCTAACCTAAAACTTCATAACATCCTAATAATAATATCTCTAAGTGCTGATAGCAGTGATGGCGATGACAACTCTTCTGTTAGTTCAACTGAATAAACAAACGATTCTTTCCGATTGTTTTGGTAACATCAGTAGTGTTTAAAAAGTGAATTTTACATAGTTTTAGGTTAGCTGTCAAGTTTCTGTTATATTAGTTGTTTTTGTTTAATAAAATATAAAAAATTGTATAACAAGATGTATTGTTTTTTCATTTCGTATTCGATTCTCGCGCTTTCGATATTCGGATATCGACAGATATATCGAGTGATTCCCATACAAACTCTCGATATGGCTTTGGATTTTGGCTATCCGTATATGGAATGGGCGAGAATTGACCTCCAGACCCAGATCCGTATATCGAATGCATGAGAATAGGCCCCCCGGTGGTGTTGTGATATAGGTTTATTATAGTTATATAGTGTGTTAGTTTGCTTGGAAAATAACAGATGGCGCTAGCTATGCACTTCCCATTTCTGGGTCAAAGATTAGTCTCTATTTCAGTATATAACAAGGTACTCTGTGGCAGTGACCCTTTGACCGCCAACCAAAGCGCATGTACTCGCTCCCTACGCACAAGCTACCAAAAATCGCTGTTTTTACCTACCGAAGTCCTTACCTGTCCTGCGCCTGCTTCTGTCAGCTACACCCCCATGATCTGCATCGCTGTAGCCTTTCAGGCATTTCGATTTGTCAGATGAATGGTAGGTAAAACCAAAATATTGTGTGCCTTTGATATAGCGCAGTATTCTTTTGACTTTGGCTATATCTCCTGGCATGGGGTTATCTAAAGTTCTGGAGACTAAGCTCACTGCGAATGTGATATCACGGCGTGTCCCAAATGCTAGATAAGAGGCTTGTCTATATGGAAATGGATCCCTTTCCATCTCTTTTCTTTAGTAACATGGTCTTTCACAATATGTGTTACGGCAGCTTTGCAGTCGTGCATGCCGAATCGCTACAACAGTTTCTTTGCATATCCTTTCTGGTCTATGGTAATCGATCCATCATCGTTTCTGGCAATCTCGATGCCTAAGAAATATGAACCAGGTTTTGTCGTGATCTTGAAGTGCTGACGCAGCTCATCAAGAAAAACTTGCGTTTCAGACTCCGATAATGACGCCAGCAATCCGTCATCAACATATAATGCTAGGATTAACTTTTTGTTACTATCCTTGTTTCTTATAAAGAGACATAATTAATAATAATAATTTTAATAATAATAATAATTTATTTATTCATAAAATCTTACAGTTCAAAGGTGTATATAACAAGAACATAAATTACAGATAGGCTACATTATTTTCATACAGCAGACCAACAACCAAGCTAAGCATTAAAAATGCCTGTGTTATGATTACTAGCTGCTCACATTAACACCGTTAGAGTCTAAACAAAAGTTACAAATTATGTCATGTATGAGAGCATAATATTATGAAATGTGTCCCTCCCTGGGTCGCCGGTGAAAATGCGTGTGAGTGTTGTTTTTGTTTTGTGTGTATTCAGCCATTTAAAATGTATGTGCGGATTTTACTTTATTATAGATAAAATATTTTCAGTTTGCTCGTAGTTTAGTGTTAAAAGCCAATTAGTTATAATTTGCTTACATTTAAATTTACATAGACCAAATATACTATGATCTTTATTGATAATGTTATAGAGCCTGGGACCCTGAAAGACGAGAAATCTGTTCAAAAAGAAAGTTCTGCTTCTTACAGCAGAACAGACAGCATAATTTCGTCGATTTATACCGATTTCAGTTGAGTAAGGAGTGTAAGAATGTTGTTTTAGTGTTGTATGTAATATGTACAGTTGTCTGACGGTTAGAGTGTCTGAAATTTCATGTAGAGCTCTGGTTGGGAACCTATAAGGTTTGAAGAGACAGATTTTTAGTATAAGTCTTTGAGCTTGTTCCACTGCTAAGATGTGAGTCTTTGGGGATCCACCCCAGCATGTAATTCCGTACGTCAACAGTGATTGGACTAGAGCCTTGTATACTTGGTTAATTAGTTTATCGCTTGCGACGTGTCGTAGTTGCTTGAAGACATAGGCTAGTTTTCTTATACGCTTGGCTAGATTCTGTGCTTGCTCGTTAAATGTCAGGTTGCAGTCTATAGTTATACCAAGGTATTTAGTTGAGTTAGTACTAAGAATACTGTGACAAGTGCAGGTGCTGTTTGGAGGGTAGGAGCATTTGTGGGAGATTATAGTTGAGTTTTGGCGAATCTCAGAGCATGAAGCCTGGTTGACAATAGAAAACATCATGTATGTTGTTTTATCGGAATTGAGTGTTAGATAGTTAGCTGCAAGCCAGTGCGTAACAAGATTGAACCCATTTTGGGCTAGGGAGAAGGCATCAGCCCAGGTGTCAGCACTGAAAGTGAGAGTGGTGTCGTCTGCGTAGGAGACAATTTTACATTGTGCAAGGCTTAGGTCGCATAGTTCGTTAATATAGCATAAAAATAGTGTGGGGCCTAAGATACTACCTTGTGGGACCCCGTGATAGACTGGTAGTTCATCACTGACATGTTCATCTATTTTGACTCGTTGAGTTCTATTTGACAGGTAACTTTCAAATAGGCTCAGCTGAGTTCCCCGTATGCCTAGGAATTCAAGCTTTTTCAGGAGTAGAGGGATAGATACAGTGTCGAACGCTTTCGCCAAGTCAAGAAATATAGTGATGCATTTTTTTTTGTCGTCAAGGTCTTTAGCAATAGCATTCGTAAAGGTTAAAAGTGCGTCTTCAGCAGATTTACCGGCTCGAAAGCCGTACTGTTTATTTGATAATAAGTTATTTTGCTCGAGGAACTTTACCAATCTATTATTTATTATTCTTTCTAATAACTTCGATAAGCTAGGTAGGATTGAGATAGGCCTGTAGTTGTTGACCACACTTTTATCCCCAGCCTTGTGTATTGGGCATATAAGTGATTTCTTTAGATCGGAAGGGAAAATTCCTTTCTGCATACAGATGTTAAAGATGTGAGCTAGTATGGGAACTAGGGAGTCCTTAACAGATTTTATCATTTTGGCACTTATTCCATCACATCCTACAGCGCAATCTGGTCTGAGTGCGAGGATTTGTGTTTCTATTTCTTGTTCAGTGGTCTCATACAGTGTGAAAGAGTGTAGGGAGCGGTTCGATACGTTTCTTGATAACATTAGCGGTGGGGTGCGCGGAATCGCTTCCGAAAGATTTTTTCCGACGTTATTAAAGAACATGTTAGCTGTATTTATAGCATTAGTCTGAGAGGGATTTGAAGTAAGAAGTTCTATAGGTGAACTTTTGAATTTTTCAAGATGAGATATGGATTTGATTGCATTCCAGATTTTTTTATTGTTAGAACCCGCAGAAACCAGTAGGCCTCTGTCGTATTTTCGTTTTAGTTTCTTAATTAGAGAATTACAGAAATTGCGGTATCGCCTGTAGGTAATTGCCAAGACAGTATTTTCTGGCTGGTTTTTTGTCTTTTTATGTAAACTATCACGATTTCGAACGCAGCGAAGAAGTCCTGTGGTCATCCAAGGCTTTTTCGTTATTTTGCTATTAGGGATTTTGTGTTTGTAAGAGCTATTTTTTGCGGCTGATTTTAAAAGTGTTATCAAGATTCTCATGGCTTCATCAGGATCTTCTGTTAGATATAAATAGGAGAGATCATAAGATTTAAATTCCTCTACAAACTTATTATAGTTTAATCGATTGACGAACTTATTAGGAGTTGCATGCACTTTGTTCCAGTCAAGACAGAAAAGCGTTGCACAGTGATCAGTTACAGTTGACTGAATTATAAGATTGGTTGATTTGAGCTTTGTCTTGAGAACTACATGATCTAAGCAGCTTTTATCTCGGGTTGGAATATCATATGCCAGAAATAGTCCTTCGATGGTAAGTATGTCTATGTATGTGTTAAAGTTACTATCACTATTATTTGGTATTATGTTAATATTTATATCTCCAATTATAATGATATTGCTGAAATTCTGATAGGTTTTTAGTAGATTCTGTAACGAGTAAATAAAGCTATCGGCATTTTTGAAACAGTCAGGCCGGTAAATACCTATAATCAATGTGGAATTATCAAGTTGGACAGTAAGGGCTGTGGCTTCAGTAAGATTTGCTTGCTGTACAATTGGTTTGAGGTGTGTCTTGTGGTATATGACAACACCATCGTTTTGATTGTGATACTTGTCAGTGCTGTGGCATACATATCCGTCTAGTGGCGGTAACTTGCTAACGCACGACATCCAGCATTCAGTCAAAACAATGATATCGGATTCTATGTTAGTTTGAGCGAGAAGTGTACAGAAACTGTCAAAATTATGGTTAATACTCCTAATGTTTTGGTGTAGAACTTTCAGTTTCAATTGAGGCTGGGTAACAAGAGCAGAGCATTGATCAGCCTGACAGGTTTGAGAACTACTTAAACTTAAGTTATCTATGTTATCAATTAGCTTATCCATATGTAACACTATATATAAAAGTGCTATAAAAATTAAGTAAGGCGCTCTCAGGCGCCGCCATAATTAATTGAGTTTATGTATCTGTACTCAGCATTTTTCTTGGCCGGACAGTCAGCGTCGCCTGTTTTATGGCTACTTTGCTTTTTGTAGCGTAGGCATGTTGCGCATTTTGGTAATTCAGATGTTTTTGTGCAGTCGGTCGTCAGGTGCCCTAGTTCGCCGCAATGTCCACAAGTTGGTTTTGCCTCTTTGCAGGTCTTAGCAGCGTGTCCATACTGCTGACACTTGTAACATCTTGTTACTAGGGTGAAATCTCTTACAGTACACGATGACCAATTGATAAAAACCCTGTCCTGAGTAATGAGAGCCTTGCGGATTTCGGCAGGTACTTCGATTATATAATTAACGGCATCTGTGTCCTTTTTGCCAGATTTGTGGCTCAGCTTAATTGAGGTCAAAAATGAGTCTAGCGTCAATTTCGGCATTTTTTCGGCAAGATTTTGTTCAAAGAGACATTTAAAAGCTTCGCTCTCTGTTAGGGAAGTGGGTACTCCAAAAACAGTGATTCTCGGTCTACGCTTCGAGGGCTCATCCACCTTCAGGCCTGAGGAAGACAGTTGAGAAGCCTGCTTAAGTTTTTCTATGTCTTCCTTATAGTCAGTGCTTATAATGACCCCACCGTTTTTTGTCTTGCGAAGACCACGGACGTGGAGTTTCATAACTTCAGGGCGAATAATTTTTTGAACTAGATCTTTAGTCTCGTCACTGGTCTTGTTCTGGTCATGAGGGTAAATAGCTACAGAGCTAAGGGTGCTGGGGCGCATAAAGTTGTTGCTACTTTTCTTGACAATCTCGGCAAAAGAAGTGGAGCCGGAGGTCGCTGTTTTGTTATTATCTTTAATGGCCTCATTAAGTGCTTGTATTTTTATTGATAGGTCCTGATTTTCTTTCAGCGTCTGAATTGTGGTTTGGGCTTGAAGGGCTTTTTGTTTAAGCGATTGGTATTGGACAGCCATTTGAGATGTCCCATTTCCTATTTTACGGCACAGATTATTTATTCTCAGTTTTTGTTCCGAGTTAAGTTTTCCTTCGGAGGATATAGAGCATACTTCGTTGAGGCACTTTTCAATCGTGGCCATCCAATTCTGTAGTTCACTGGTACGCACAACTTCCATTGTATTTTCATTGTCCTGGGGGTTGTGTTGGCTCTGACATGTAGAAGGGCAGGTCGGGGGTGGTGAACGGCTGGTGAGGTGGCTCCGGTTGAACGGGCTACCTTCGCTCATCTTGACATATAGTTGCTACAAATTATGTTAGATGCATGACAGTCAATAACACTTCAATAGTTGCAACGAACACAAAACACACAAACACAAAGTAGGTCACGGATTAGTTGAGTAGAGAATTTATATTATAATTTCTTTATTCACATGCACACGTCCGAAACGTGCGAGCGCGCCAGAATTGAATCTGTGTATAAGTTACCTATTTCGTAAGGTCGGTCTGGCAGTAGGCAGGCAGGTACATTGTAACATGGAGAATGTGATTATTTTACTGATCTAAGGCTTCTTGGGCTGTTAGAGGAACGGCTCAGGGTTGAGCCTGAGAAAAGATTTTTGACGAAAATCATCAACTAAAAATAGACTTGTATCAATGTTTACTTACATGGAGTATGGTCACCGAACACAAAAGACGGTTGATCTGATCGAATGTTTTTTTATTCCTTCTAACCCGACAGTACGAGCCAGCTTGCAACTAAGTTATTCACAAATTTCACAAATACAACAAAATGTAAATATTACTAAAACCGTTCAAGCGATAGCAACTGCGTAAAAATAGCACGAAAACGCAAAAAAAACCAAACCAAAAAAACCATGGATCACTATGGCTTCGCTTGAATCCGATTTTTAGTATGTACTCAGTTATACAGTAGTTCCAGCATCTTGGTGCTTGCTTTAGACCGTATAAACTCTTTATGAGTTTACATACTTTTCCTGAATCATCACTAAACCCTTCAGATGGCTTCATATATGTCTCTTCATTTAAACCATACATAAAAACCGTTGAAACGTCAAATTGGGACAACGTCAGATTTTCTTGAGCAGCAACACTCAGAAGTGCTCTTATAGTGCTGGTCTTTGCTACAGGACTAAATGTTTCGTAGCAATCCACTCCTTCTTTCTGCGAGTAACCCTTCACTACGAGTCGAGCCTTATATTTATCAACCGTACTATCAGGATTGGTTTAAACTTTGTAAATCCATTTGCAAGGAATTGCTTTCCTTCCCTTGGGAAAATCTACCATTTCTCACGTATGGTTCTCGTTGAGAGAGTTGATTTCGCTTTCCATAGCTTTTATCCATTTTTCAGATTCAGCACTTTGTATAGCTTGCTTAAATGTAGTCGGTTCTATTAGATCAGTAGTAGTCTGGGTATGACAAATATTGCAAACATAGTCCCTGTATCGACTTGGCTGTCTAAGGTTCGCACGGCTACGAAGTGTTAGCCCTCTCTCATTTTCTACCTCAATAGCGTTCAGTTGATCAGGTTCGGATTCCATTACATTGTCATCTTCCCTTTCAAGCTCAATGTTCTGTTCCATCTGCTCATCTGTTTGTTCTTCACTACTGTCAACTATGTTCTCTCCAACTTCATTATTGTTAGCAACTTCTTCTGATCGCTCATTCTCTGTTTCAGGCTCCTCATCATGTTCAACTGCAGGTGATTCTTCCACACTTGGATCCGATTGGGTTTGAGGAATCAACGTAAAACCCCGAAATTTAAGTTCAATCTGGCGATATGGCTCTAACTTCCAACTTGAACTATCTTCCTCAGTTCTGGTCTTGCTTTCAAGCTCTTGATCAGTTCTGTTCAGATTTTAGACATCTTCCAATAAGGGAGTTAAATCAAAAACTACGTCTTATCAGATTGAAATTTTCGCAGTCCCAAATTAGATATCCTTCGTCAGAATCGTACCCAATGAGAATACCTTTCTGAGCCTTTTTGTCCAATTTCTTACGTTTTTCTTTTGGAACGTGTGGGTAACAAATATGGTTCCAATAATCCGCATGTGACTAATCCTTGGCTTCTTGCCATGCCATGCTTCATATGGTGTTTTTCCTTCAGGACCTGGGCCTGTCCTGTTAAGAATGTACACGTTCGTCATAATCAGCTCAGCCCACAAGCCATTTGGAATTTTCACATGGGCGTGCATCATGGCTCTCGCCATCTCCACAACAGTTCTATTTCCCTCTCAGTGGGATTTTATTGTGGGGTATAAGGCATCGTGAACCTCTGTTTGATACTTTCTTTCGGTAGAGTAGCACGAACCCTTTCATTATCGAACTCGCCACCATTGTCACTTAAAACTTCTTTTATTTTTATACCCGCTGTCTTAGCTAGTAATGTAGTAGTTTTTCGTGGACATCAGATTTTTGACGCATTACGTATACCCAGCGGTACTTCGTTTTTTAGGTCCTTGAATAAAACAAAGTATTTACTCTTGCCGATCGAGCAGGGGAATGGTCCACACACATCACTGCAGATCAATTCTCCAGGTTGAGTGGCTTTTTCCTTAGTCCCGAACTTCAATCTATGAGATTTCCCATAAACACAGCCTTCACAGAGTTCTGTCTTTGCTTCAGTCTTTATGTTTAAGTCTCTCTCTCCAATACCTTTTTCACGTGTGTTTTATTTTGATCACCGAACTGAACCGCTCATGGTATAATTGTAATAGATTTGCTACAACAGTTTTATCTGGGGTAGCTGGCTTCACGCATTTCAGTTTCAGACGGTAAAGCCCACCCTCTTTCTATCTGTTGCCAATTAGCTTGGTCTCGCCATTAATCTTCATTATGCACGTAGCGGGATCCGATTCAAAGGTGCTATAATTAGCGATGTCGTGTGCGGCAAGGGCAGAAAAAAGGTTCCTGCTAATGCTAGGCACGTAACAAACATCCTTCAAAAGGATTTGCTCTCTTCGACCATCTACTTCAGCTTCTGCACGAATAGAACCCATCCCTACTGCTGGGATTGTCTGTCCGTTAGCTCCAGTAACCGTGTGTGAACCCTTGAAATAATTAAAGTCCTCAAAGAGATCGCCTCTGTTTGTTATGTGGCTGGTTGCCCCATTGTCCACATACCAGTTCGTCGTGTCTCTGACTTTACCATCAAGGTTTTCGACTGAGAAAACAGCTAGGTTCATATCTACGGTAGTCGACTTCTTTGGTGGTTTGCCATCTGCGATCCATTTCTGACATTTTCTGACAAAATGTCCAGATTCCCGCAATAGTTGCATTTGTGACTTTGAACGTCTTTCTTCTTTGTCTTATCCTTATTGCCTTTATTTCTTGCTTTCGCATACAATGCCTCTGCACTACTATTGCCTTCTGCGCTGCTTTCCCCTTAATATCTGCTTGTTGCTTTGTTAGGATCTTCTTATGTGCGCATAACTGTGTTGTAAGGTTCTCTGTTGTGCGCTCCGTCTTCATTAGATTCCAGCTTGACTTGAATCCCAAATACTCATTCGGTAAAGTGTCCAATATCTTACAGATCAATATTGCTGCTGGCAACTCAATTGTCTCTTCTAATGCTACATTGAGTTCGTGCCAGTGACTCTTTAACGTTGAAATATGTGTAGCCATGTCATGCTTGTGAGAAATATGTGATTATCTACGGTAAATAATGCGAGACACGTACACACGACAAAGAAGATCGGTTTGCAGGGCACACAAACACCAGTCTTTGTGTGCGTAACGTTGCCAATAGCTACGATTAGCAATGCACACTAACACAGTATTCGTGTTAATGTCGCGTCTGTGTGCGTTTTTCTGATCCCATACATTCATTGATTATGACGCAAGTTTTCACAGCTTTATGCAAAGTAGTCGATAGCCTAGTGGATTAGGTGCTAGAATTACGATATGTAGATAAAGGTTCGATCCCTCAAAGGAAATTATTTTTTAGAAGCTACGAGTATTATTAAATTCACATAGCATCGAATATAAATTGATTACAATTGTTTAACCAAACTAGAGTTCGAAGAGTTGTAAACTTGCCCGGTAAAAAGGCCATAGTCTACCTTCTTTATTTAAAATGTAACAGCTACCCTCTTTAAAATTGTTTTGCGTCTGCGCGCTCTCAGCATTAGTTGTATTGCATTTCGTTCCTTGTAAATTGTGATTGAGATTTGTTATCTATCATGGAAAGTCATCTATCCACTTTTAAAAAGGCGGAAATCATTGTTTTGTATGAACAAAACATTTCAATTAGCGAGATAGCACGACGTTTAATGATATCGGTGAGTTATGCATATAAAAAATAAATTTGAAGGTTTTTTATAAATTATGATTATAATTATACCTTGTGTTACTACTTCATTGTATTTTTTTCTTATTTTACAGAGAAGAACAGTGCAACTGTGGGTTCATAGGTATGCAGATTCTGGACATGTTGAAAGTCGTCGACCAGGCCCACAGCCTGTAGCCTACACAGCTGCATCTGATCGCCATCGCGACATCATTGCAGCGCATAACAGCAATCCGTTTGCCAGCACCCGGTCTACGGCGACACTTCATAATGTAACACTACAAACAGTTCGCAATCACTTACGAGCTGATGGTTTAAGATGTCGGAGACCAGCGAAGAAGATTATGATGTCTAATGAGCATCGTGAAGACAGAGTGCGGTTTGCCCGTGAATATTTGGACTTTGATTGGTGTAATAATGTTGTTGTTTTTAGTGATGAAAAGACTTTTAGATCAGACAAGGATGGGCGTAAAATACTGTGGAGAAGAAATAATGAACGATATAGTTTAGCAAACATTCTACCGTGCAGGTGTAGTGGCCGTATTACTTTGGGATATTGGGGATGGATGTCGTCGATGGGCCCCGGTGAATTAGTGCAAGTGAGTGCTCGCAACACTGCTCAAGGATACTTGGATATTTTACAGAACGTCATGTTACCAACCGTACGAACTGTATATCCGGATGAGCATATATACTTTGTCCATGACAATTGCGCTGTGCATCGCGCCCATATTGTGCAAGAATGGTTTAACAAGCAAGAATCCTTGACAGTTATTGACTGGCCTTCTAAAAGCCCTGATTTAAACCCCATCGAAAATCTATGGGGACATATGGTGCTCAATTGGGATCCATCGAATGTGAGATCTAGGTCTAATTTAGATGAAGTTGTTACTTCAACCTGGGAGATAATGCGAGGCACTGACATGTGTTGGAATATGGTCACTGGCATGAGAAGTAGACTACAACAAATAATAGTAAGAGAAGGAGCTCCACTAAGATATTAAATAAAACATAACCATTAATATGTGAAAGCTTTGTGTTATCATAAGATAAGGTGATTTATATGTCTATGATGTTATTGCTACTTCAGGTTAGAAGTTATCACATAATTTCTAATTGCTTAGCATGTTGATTCATAGCTTATATATCATCAACTGCGACATCTGTCCTTGTCTGACTAAAACTAAAATAAGTAAATTAAGTGTAGTTTATTATAACAAACTAGTAATAAATTATTATTAGGACGAAATATAATTTTGTTTTATTATGAAAAAAATAAGGCTGGTTTCACCACATGCTGATAAAGCCTATCTGTCAAATAACGCCATACAAAAATCTAAGTTTAACTGGCAGATAGGCTTCATCAGCAGTGGTGAAACCGGCCCTTAATCTAGAATAAATATTTGGTCTGATCAATAATAATTAAAAAAAAGTATCTAAAAAAAAACATCACCATGCTTTTTCCCTCCTTGATAGAGGATCGAACTCAATACCTCAAAGTCATTAGTCTGGCATCTAACCCGTTGGGCTATCGTCCACTCTGTAGGAAGCGGTAAAAACTAGTCTTATATTCAACGAAGACACATAGTGATTGTATGCTCAGACAGTATTATAATATCTGTGACTGTGCTGTGACGACCAATGTAACGCACACACATTCAAGTCAGCGATTCGTGTCGCAACGTTACGCACACAAAGAGTGGCATTTGTGTGCCCTGCAAACCGAACTTCTTTGCCGATTGTACATACATTGCTTTTGGCCCCACACTAAGAAACCCTGTGTCGGAGGAACCAAAAACAGCGATGTCACGACCGTACCTATCACCACAGAGGACGTGGTGTCTTTGACCTCTACGATGACTCAGTCGAAAGGATTAAAATAAGGCTGAATAAATTAAACAAGTTTTCTCATCGTAGGTAAATACAATAAAAACATTAGTACATATGCTTGAAAAATGCGTCAAAATATTAAGCATCTTTGCTACATAGGCTCACAGTGGGAGAAGATGAAGAAGCTCCCACAGATTTATAATAAGTGGAACAGAAAGTTGTAGTTGTATATTTAAGGTGGTTAATTAGGGACATCATTCCGAACAACTTTTACTATGAAGCCCATTTCATCAGAGCAACTTTATTATCAGTAGTATAAACCAGGATACTCATATAAGGGAAATAATAAACCTAGCAATTAAAGTCTCATACAGAATATAAATTACCTATATGTATAAATCGGAGATAAGTTAAACTATGCTGAAAAAATAATATATTGGTGCTTACCTATGAAAATTTTCTTACAGATGCAGAAGTTAATAGTTCGTGTAATTCAATAGCTATTTCCATTATTATTTTATTATTTAAAAGTTATATATTTTTTTTTAACATCCACATATTAAATTTTCAGTTTGATACCCAAACTTAAATCTTCAAAATCAGTTCGTCCTAAATTTCCTCCATTTTCATGATAAGATACGAAATATTTTTTTAAAAACACTTTTCAAAAAATTTATCATATTTGCTGTAATCATTCACGCACAAAGTTTCATAAAAACAGGATTTTTCATTCCTAAAAAGAATGCAAAAATGTTTGAACTGAAAATTTAGTTTCCTTCGATTTCTCCATAGAAAACGCTGATTTCATAGTTAAGCTCTTAATACAATATTGACCAAGTTATAGGGCTTCTAGAGTATCATGATATTTATACAAATATGTTTTGTATGAGACCTAAATACCTTTTGTACAGAATTGATATTTCATTAATAATTGAAATTAGGCACCAGCGTTTTATGAGCGTTATGCGGCTTTTATTTTGAATCATAATTTGAAGATACTTGAAATTTTCACATAATTAGTTTTACTATTCGCTGATATAACAAAAAATAATAATTTTAAAAATATTAAAACATACATTCATATTTGAATGCTCATAGTTTTTCCGTATATACGTATTCCTCTTAATCTATTTTATGAAATTTAAGCCTATTCTAACAAACTTATTTTAATGTTTCGTATAATATATGACTTATTAGGTATTTTTTTGTTATAAAATGCCTCAAATAAATCCCTTTGTAACGTCACTTGATCAATTTTTTAATGATTACTTGCGGCTGGTTATTTTTGAACGAAAAAATGTGACTCACATGTCAACTGTCACTATTTAACATTCATAACCACTAAAACATTCCAGAAAATTGAGAATAACACGATCAAAAACAACTCTTCTTGTGATGATGTATTAATTTACATTGTTTTAAAGTTTTGACTTACGTTAAGCACAGCTCCCAAATAATATAAATTATAAAAATATAGAAGTCTTACGTTTAATGCTGCCGAAATGTCAAAGATGTAGGTGGCTTATTGTCCACCCTGAGTGGATCTTAAACCCGTTTATTACACTAGGTATAATTTCCTTGTTCTGATCTTAGGATTTCTCTAAGACTTCAGTTTAATCTGAGATATCATCACTTTATAAAACTAAAACCAATAAATATTTGTTTACTGACTGACAGCTGAGTTATTAACTGACAGGAAACTTTTGACATTTGACATTTAAACAGAACAGCCAACTTAACAGTTCATATTTTTAACACCGCCGCCCGCCCGCGTGCCGCCCCTAGTTGTCTATGAAGTTGGTACTTCTGAACAAGCTAAACAAGTGCAGAGCAATTATTAATGCCACCATGCCGGTCGAACATGCGGTTCCTGAACACTCAAACAGAGCTCATGATATATGTGAAGATAAACTAGTGTATGTAACTGTACATAATCAGACATCAAAACTCTCGAGTGATATTAGGGTTTATGAAACTCGCCTTCGGCTCGATTCATAAACCCACTCTCGAGTTTTAATGCCCTCCATGTATCAGTCACATAAACTACTATTACGAGACGACACAAGAAACGGTTTATTTGATAAACTTTTTAAAATGGTAGTAATTTATTGTTTTAAGATTGATTCCTCAATGTACGCACACTTTTCCACCTGGATGCAAAATTTATGTTTCTAGGTCGCCTGTTAGATTAGGTATTTGATATATAATTTAGTCGATAGCTAGCTAGATTAATAAACATAACCGGTTTTTACTACAAATCTGAAATAAGCAGAAGCTTTAACGTACAGGTCACATTTCATTACATACAGGTTCAAATACATTGTGAGTTATCAAGGTGTCAAAAATAGCTCGAAATGGTACCTGTAACCGTTACTCTCCTTTTACTTGGATTGACACACTCCGTGTGTCTTGATAGTCAAAGGGCGACTGAAACAATGACTTGGGGCGACTAGTCGCTCAAGAATTTTGGGCGCAGTTATTGAAACAGACGCTCGGTTAGTATTTCGGTTAGGTTAGGTTAGAGTTTTTAATGTTTGACTATATTTGTAAAATATACTTACTACCCCTAATTAGGGGTAGTAAGTATATTACTAAATTTAGTAGCCTGTACTATTGGAGGACTTTTCCCCGAAGTTGTATAATTGGACTACACACTTAAGTAGGTACTACGGTGTACCAGTAAAGTCGAAAATCAAAAAGTTTTAATTAGTAGCAATATATACAATTTCCTGGGGATACCGGGTGGCTTCATAGGCATACCATATGTGCGTAAATCTGTGTTTCCGCGTCTCTAAATGGGAAAGGAAATGACGGTATGTATTTTGCAATCATATTTTATGATTGAGGATGCTTAAACATAAAACATACCGTTTTTACGTTTAAGCATCCACAAACATAACATATGATTGCAGTACAATATTATTTCTTTGAATATTTTACTCCACTTTTCTATTGCAACTGCTAAGGCAATGAACGAGAGTTGGAAAATTGAGAGAACTATCATATACCTAAATTAGAGATATAAGGTAAACCCTATTCGTAGCTTAATTGCGTTGCTGATAAGATTTCCGCCACATCCGGTTCCTCCGCCGTCTCCTACAGAACAGATAGACACCGCCTGTAGGCAATTTCAGTCGATCATCACTTGACTTACCTGCCATAGTAATTGTACTCGTAAATCCCAGCTCCACGCGCTGCTAAGACTATGGCCGTTATAATAGGCGTAATTAATATATAGGATCTAACAGTCAGGTGTAGTCACATTTTAATGGGTTACTAGGGACATCATTCTGACTAACTTTCACTATAAAACTGACATGATCAGACTATCTTTATTTTTCGCTTCTCCATCCTTCATAAATCATCCGACTACATCTTTATCTTACACCACCCTCTAAACTGTCACAAATTTTCCAGTATTAATGTAAACAGTTCAAAATCAATCTAAAACATCCATTTAACTTTGTATGTTTTTTGTTTTTGTATGTGTTCCGAAACAAACGTTTTTGAATTTGAATGTTTATTTAGGAATGGCAACAAATGTATTGTTCGTCAATAAACGTTTTGACTCTCAAATACGTAATGTTCACCAAATTAAGTGCTCCCATCTAGTTTAACAGAACCGTATTGGTTGCTATAGGTCAGTTTCTGTCCGAATACTAAACTTAGGATTCCCAGAACACAACTTTATAAAACAACCTGGAGCCAAAGCGAAGCGTAGCGGAGCGATGTTGTTTAGAATAAAATTGGCTGTAATTTTTTGGTGAAAATTTAGTTAATTTGGGACGGAAAAATATTTTTTGCTTGTAATTTTTTACTTGATTTGGTAAACAGTTAAATAAGCCTTTAAGAATGTTGTCGACAGCTTAAAATAAACAATTCACTTCTTGCTTGCTCCGACTTGGCTCGGCAGAAATTTACCAATTATAGCCGTTACGAAACTTTTGATACGTCCGACAAATGACAGAACTTTTTTCCCAACTGCGCCAGAAGGAGGATTATGTTTTATGAGCGTATATATGTATTTATATTTCTTTGGCACGCTCTATAGCCTCAACGGCTTGAATGATTTTAGTCTGAGAGGTGTAGTTAGATTCGTCTCAACTGTGAGAGTGACACTGGGTATATCGAAATAAAGATATTAAAGTCTTAAAATTATTATTTCTTTAAACCTCTCCAGTGAGGTATCAAAATAAAGGGTTTTAGAAGTAAAAAATAAACAGAAAGATTGAATATTGTAACGGAAATGTAAAGATCTGAGACACATTTTTTTTATTTGCTATAAAAAGTTGGCAGGCGTTGGCAGGTTTGGGCAACGTGATTTAATGATTCAACTATGAACTGCAAAAAGAGAAGCCAAATATTCTTAACCCGTCAGACGTCCTATGCGCTCCATAAGCGCATAACTTTTTTGGGCGGCTAGCGTCCTGTGCGCTGCATAAGCGCATAGAAAGTATTGCAAACTTCGACGTTTTATGAATATTCACTAAGTTTCAGAAAGTTCCCGGAAGTAGTCTTAGTTTATGAGTAGTTTAGTTGGCAACCGTGTGATATGAATGGAACTGACTTTGAGACAGCCAATCAGATCAAAATAAATAAAATACCAAGTCATGTCGCCATTTTGGGCAGGCGACCGGCCGCAGACTTACATTTTATGTTTGTCAATATTTATTTATTGTGAAATAACTACTGTGTTTTGTAATAAAATAATACATCTTATCGCATGAGAAATTAATAGTGGTGATGTGAAAAACAGAAAATAGTGTAAGTTTTGTGTGAGTGGCCCGTAAGAACGAAGTATAATTAGAGGTGTCAGTGTCAAATAATGGATTCTGCAAACAATCGATGAAAAGCCTTATCAACTTTATTATCACATGTGAGTACTATACATCACAAGATAGGGAATTTTATTACCTTTATTATGGTACATAACATGTTAGGAAACTAATAAAATAACCTAACAAACTTATCAAATTCCTAACGCAAGTCGATTGAAAATTTATTTTCGCTAGAACCTTAGACGCGATAGATTCCACGAGATTCGCTGTACAGGGACATTCCAGAGTTAAACCAAACAAATTACGGTGATGTGTGTTGACCAATGCTCAATTAAGCGGCAGGATAAATTTGGTATAAACATAAATATGGAGATTAGTGGTTATCGAAGGCATCGCAAATTTCACAAGGCCTCAAATAAGCTCAAGTGGCTCATCGCGTTGTTACCAGACTTGAAATATTAAGGTTCGAGGTTATTTTTATTTTATTTCGTTTATTTTCCAAAACATATAAAATACAAAAAATTTACAACAAAAACCTGCCGCTTAAACCAAGCAGGGTTTCTGTGTGGCAAGTGCGGTCAGAAGTGGCGCACTAAACAATTATTGTATTATAAAATTAATGAGTAGTTTTATAGCAAATTATTACAATTGGAGAGAAAGTGTTGTTTCATTATAGTTTTACATTTATTCCTATTTATTAAGAGAGTTTCAAGTATAGGCAGTAGGTAGTTCATTCAGTATCATTTGTAGTAGGTATTTCCATGTTCGAGAACCGTATACATTGATATACTTAGGTAATGTGTATGTAGACAAGTTTGACAATACTTTTGACAAACAACGTAACTGCTTAGGTCGCTCCCGTCTCACCAGTGAATCGATCTTATCATAGCCTTCACAAATAATAAATATCTTAAACAAGTTAAATACATTTAAAATTTTACAGTAGTTAAATAAATCGCTTTCGATTTTTATGTGATTCTTTCTAGCGTTTTTGGGAACTGTATGTTTCCAAATTCTAATTTGAAGTCTATATACATAGTCAGGTCATAAGTTCTGTCACATGTGCAATATGAAATAATTTAGACATGTTTATTATTCATGTAAACATTTATATAGCAAAATGAACTTAATAAAACATTTATTTATTTATTTATTTATTTATTTATTTATTTACATAATCTATTTGTGCCATTACAGCAAAGCCAAGTCGACACAAATATACAAAATTAGAAAATACAATACAATTCAATTATTACAAATTAATTTACCATAATTATGTCAAATATAATAAGTTAAATTCAATCGTATAAATGCAGTTACCATATTATCATTATATCCATAAACATTCGAGAAAATAATTACAAGACTACACTATCATGCAATCTTCTCACAGAACCTTCCACATTCTCGCACAATATCCCTCCATGCATCACCAAACAGATCATTCAATGGTGCTGCGGCCAACAGTGCATTGAGGCTATTCCGTGCCCGGACCAGCGGAGACTGCAGGCGCGCCACCGTGCGGTGCGAGCCGCCCGCTAGCAGCTGGTGCCTTCGAGCGCGTAGGTAGTTGTCAGGCACGTAAAGCGCGCATACGGCACTGACAAGCGCTGCGCAGTCACTGTCGCCTCGCAATAATCGACACACAGTCAGAAGCTGTTCGGTGTTACGTCTCACCTCTAGTGAGTTAAATCCAAGCATACCTAAAATAAAATCGGATGGATAAAGGTAAGGGTAGTATCCAAATTTCCTCTTATATAGGTATCTAAGAAAAGCTTTGTGTACCTTCTCGAGCATAAGGACGTATGAGCTTTCGTGCGGATTCAAAACAACCGAGCTAGATTCAAGTTTGGTTCTCACTAGGGCCGTGTATAGAAGCTGGACCACACCCAAGTTATGGAATCCCTTACTATTCCGTATCACAAACCCTAATCTTCTGAAGCATTCCTTGGCTAAAGTGCTCACATGCTCATGGAATGTAAGTTTAGGGTCGAACGTAACACCGAGGTCCTTCATCGAATACACTCGAGTCAGAGACTCAGTGCCGAGTGTATACGTCGCGCTAATAGGCCGTGGAGAGCGCGTGAAGGACATTATACAGCACTTTTCGGTATTGAATAGAAGCTTGTTGTTCACACTCCAACTATGAACCGCGTCTAAATCTTCCTGTAGTAGCCTACAATCATTCACTGACTTCACGGGAAGTACCAGTTTCAGATCGTCCGCGTACAAAAGGCAATTGGCGTGTTTCAGTTCAGATTCCAGGTCATTTATCATGATGATAAATAACAACGGACCAAGGATCGAGCCTTGGCTAACACCTGACCGTGTGTGGTACGGCTGGGACTCATAACAGCCATGTCGCACGTATTGTTGGCGGTTCTTCAGGTAGTCAGCGAAGAGAACCAACAGCCGTGGGGCAAATCCAATGGCACACAATTTCTTCATTACCATAGATTCTTATGGTAATAAAGTTTATTCAAAATGACCCCCGCGATTTTGAATTCAGGCCTTTATTCTGCGCGGCCAGTCGTCTATCGCAGCACGAACGAGGTCCATGTCAATATCGGCGGCTGCCTTAATCAAGGATGCCTTGAGTGACTCCAAATCAGGATGAGGCTTTGAGCAGGCCTTTTCCTCTAAGTGTTGCCATACCTTGTAATCTAACGGACTCAAATCTGGACTGGAGGAAGGCCAGTCTTCGTGCCGGATGAAGTCGATTTCACGCGCCGCCAGCCAGTCTTGTGTGCTTTTCGCTCTATGAGCTGGCGCAGAATCTTGTTGGAATACCCAGTGTAATGGTACACGAGAGTCGGTACATTTGATACTTCATTCTGCGTGATAGAGGGCTAGCCCAACGCCGCGCTGTTTTGAATACGAATCGGTTCAGATAACGTTTGGGGGTTTTGCGTAGCTCAGTGGCAAGTTAGCACAAAAAACAGGTCAGGTTTTTTTGTCGCATTCCTGCGAGATGTGTAGAGGTCAGAGCCGATTTGGCTGCGCGTTGAATAAAATTATGAATAACTAAATAATGAAAGGTTATTATGGAACGATACGGAGAAAGCTATTATGTTGATTGCAAATATACAATTGCGATTGAGGTATGAGATGGAGGGTCTGACACGACTAGTTTGAATAGCATTCTAGTGGTCTTTGCTGCGCGCACCTAGCGGTCGGGTATGCTTAATTAATCGCAACAAGCTTTTATTGGTCAGCGATCAACAGATTCTGTGTATCGGCAGTACCAAATGATTTGAGTGATCACCTACGGTTGATCATAGTGAATATGCGTACACACAATTTGAAGAACGGCGGATCTGCATGGCATGGTTGAAATTAGACCCTGTGTAGTTAGTGATAAGAAGCTTCGCTTGGGCAGAGCGTGTTCGCAAAGGACGCATATAAATACGAGAGCGTGGGAGGGGAGAGCATTCAGTCTCAGCGTCTAGCTACTGTGACAGTCGTCTTTCACGAGTTCTAAACAGTTTTGTCTGCCGTGTTACGCGTCAGAACTATACGAAATTGTGATTGCGAAGTTTCAGTGGGTTTTCGTGAGTGTCTGAAGCGCCGAGATATACCTCGGTTCCTAACCTTTATATCAACCAACCCCAAATTCCAAAACTATCCTTGGGTCGTTAGAAAAGAACATGTAAGTCAATTATCTGAGTATGAGTCTGGGCTTAGAGCGACCCTAAATTCCTTTTTCCTTCACCATAGGGTTCCTGGATTGGCTCTTAGGATATTCGCGGGCTAATCCTCTCCTCATTCCTTTCGAGTAGCGAGTTTTGAAATTCCCACACACACAGTCATTAAACATTCAAGCACATTCAAATCAAACTCAACCATTTTCGAGTGGTGTCGATAGTGGTATAACACTAGGTTTTAGACTAGGCTAGACAGGAGTTTAGTTGCGGCTAAACCTAGGTTGGCAGGGCATAGGGAGACTGTTTGATCGATGAGGTTCCGCGGATGGAAATAACAAATTCAGAACAAAGTTAAACCGGTGTCAACACAGATAACATATCCTGTTGATATTTTGACATTTGAGTGTTGTCGGGGACGCGCGAAGAGATCAATTTACAGTCTAAAGTACATTGTTTAGGTCCGGGTAGGTGTTTTGCATTGCCTTGGGTCAGGTTGGATTCAAGTTGCATCTTTAAATTAAATGTAAATTTCGCTGGAGGTCTAATGTGTAGGCTGAGTCGGTATATATGATTTGGCTCAGCCCAGGACGTGCTGTGGCTAGTGGAATTCATAGTTCGGTATTTATCGAACTATGCACTTCGCTATGGTGTGGGTTAGATCTCCTAAAACAATAATGCTTACGTTTCGATGACATCCAGCTCAAATTGCGCAGAGTTGAAGGTTTCAAAACGTTACGGACCTTTTGAGGTAACCGCTAGTTCAGAACCCATTTCGGAAAATCAAATTGCAATTGTGTAAACCGGTCTTTTCGGATCGTTATTGCCGTGAACCAAATATATAATTGGAACCACCACAAGCCGCTACTAGCGAGCACATGAAATATCATTGAGTACTCACGTCGTAAAACTACGACGGATATCTATACGATATCACAAACAAATATTATAAACTGTGGTCGACCACTAAAAAAAAAGGTTCCAAGCGCCCATATATACAAAAACCAGATGGTACCATCTCACATAAAATATAACAACGATTGATCTGGCGCAATACACCGCTGACTGATGCGAATTACCGGCTCGCGGACATATATGCTTTCTCTGTCTAACTTGAAACTGTAACTTCCTGAACCAAACTTCGTTCGACTATTATACGCCTAACGAACTTCTCAACGAACGAGAAATTCAGACTTATCATTCTTAACTTACAAATCTTACAGCTGAATCGGGTCCTCTCATTTTGGGATAGATAGAATAGACGATCATAGCTACTGATAGCGGCGGCTCGACCTTAGCCCTGTGCCGTTACAATAACAACGATCGTTCTGGCGCAATACACCGCTGACTGATGCGAATTACCGGCTCGCGGACATATATGCTTTCTCTGTCTAACTTGAAACTGTAACTTCCTGAACCAAACTTCGTTCGACTATTATACGCCTAACGAACTTCTCAACGAACGAGAAATTCAGACTTATCATTCTTAACTTACAAATCTTACAGCTGAATCGGGTCCTCTCATTTTGGGATAGATAGAATAGACGATCATGGCTACTGATAGCGGTGGCGCGACTTTAGCCCTGGGGCCGTTACAGATTTCTGGTGCCGAAACCGAAGGATATCCTAGATAGTCTGATACCTAGATATTCTAAAAGAATCAAGGTCTAACGCGTTACTTTTAAAAATAACACAACGTAGAAACGATTTTAAACAGTTCAGTTTTGTAAATAAGAAATAAGCAAAAAAAAGGAGCATTGTTTTCAGACGAGCTACGACGGTTTAGTGTTTAGGGATAATGGCCGGCCGGCTTAGAAAAAACGTTAGTCGGGTAGTACGAGATAATTCACTTTCGCAAACAAGTGAAATGGCGTCAGGACAGGTGACGCAATTGTTATCTGAAATAGTGAATAGATTAGACAGTTTGGAAAGGGGTTCTAGCGCAAGCAATACTAGTAGGACTTCGGACAGACAGACTGTCAGACAGGAACTAGAGACGTTTGAACAATCGGTAGAAAAACGTCAATCATGCATTGTGAAAATGACACAGAAGTTGCCGACATTCGATGGGCGGAGTTCGGAAAATCCGATGATTTTCTTAAGAGATTTAAAGGCTTATATTAAAGTCTCGGGAGATAGTTCTAGGGCTTTGATATGGGCAACGGATAGTTTGGTAGGAATTGCAAAAGTTCGAATGAGCATATACAGAGACTCATGGCGAACCTATTCGGATTTTGAAAAAGATTTCAGAGAGGTATTTTGGGGTGATAATGAACAGGAATTAATTAAACAAAGATTCGTAACTGCGAAGTTTGATTCTAAGAAAGGTCAAAGTATGGAAGAATTCTTTGCCTCTCAATTGAATAGCATATATGAGCTTACGATACCGTTTACTGATACGGAGAAAATCAACACGATTTTCAGACAGTTGCCGCGTGATATTCAGGTAGCGTTTTTTGCTAGAAAGGAACCTATGACTATACGGGATGCGGTCGAGTTCCTTCGGCATTTAGAACGGAATGTCGATGGGGGATTTAGTGCGTTGCAGGGTTCGGATACGATGAATACGAACGACGTAAGGCGGAATAGCTACATGCGTGGGCAATATCGAGCTATGCGAGTAAATACAATACGTTATAACGCGGTGAGTCGTAGGAATAATTATAACGCGGGAACGAAGGGGCGAAACGAATTTGGGACGCGCGGTCGCGGTTATTTTCGCGGTAGAGGTAGACAGCCTCAGGCTAGTTTCAAGGCAATAGGGTTCCAAAGGGGCAATGATGGTTCAGATAATACAGAGGCTGGGCAAAGTTCAAGTGACAGGAATAATGCGATAAATCAGAATTCAAAAAACTAGTGGACTCGCGCGGGTCGTTCGCGCTCAGATATTTATTACGGTTTGGGTGGACAGCCGATCAAATTGGAAAAAAGCATAGACTGTATGATTTGTGTAATTTGGATTCGAACGTGGGTGTGAATGAATTTATTCAATTATTAGCGCATAAAGCGCATGGATATGCCGTGTGTTTAGATGAAAAATCTAGATCGAATTGTATAGGCCGCAATGACAGGCGTTTACATACGATATTCAGAGACGACGATTCGACTGAGTGTGGGCGCGATTTATGTAGTACATTGACATTACCTGAGATAGATGTGCGTATTGGGAATATTGTTGTAAGGAGTTTGATTGATTCGGGGAGCGAAATCAGTGTAATAAGTCGGAGAGTATACGAAGAAGTATGCAGTCAATTGGGAAAACCGACGGAAATACCGATCCCAAGTTTGAGAATCACAGGTGCATTTGGAGTCAGTAAGAAAAGGTTGATAAATTAGTAACGTTACCATTAACAATAGGTGAATGCGTTATCGATACTCCAATGCTAGTATTAACAAGGGTGCCTAAAGATTTAATTTTGGGGTTTGATTTTATACAACAGACGCGAGCCAGTTTAATGTGTGAGGGTAATAAGAGGCTAATTATACGAAGCGCCGGGCGGATGTGTGAAATACCATTAGGTACTGGCCCTAATCAGGACTCTTGCTGTTGTACAATGGAAGTACAGAACCAAGATACCAGTAGAAATATGATAGAGGAATATGTGAATAATTCATCAATACCTGTTGAACACAAAACAAAGTTATTGCCGGTGTTAAATAAACATGCAGAGTTGTTTAGCGATAGGGTAGGTCGGACAAATAAATATATACATGAGATAAAAATGAGAGATGAAACGCCTTTCATAAAACGAAGCTATCCCATACCGTTCGCATATCGCGATAAAGTAACAAAACGATTGGAAGAAATGGAAAGGATAGGTATTATTAGCAGGCAATCTACGGATTTCAGCAGTCCATTGACTTGTACACTAAAGAAATCAGGAGAGGTCCGTATCCTGCTAGATGCACGACAATTAAACACGGGAATGGTTGGGGAGGTAGAAACCACACCTTTAATGAGTGAGATATTGCAATCCGGGCGCCGGATAAACTACATAGGGGTTATTGATATCAAAGATGCGTATTTTTCTATACCATTATCAGACGAATCTAAACGATACACGGGTTTTGTATATCAAGGCAGAAGTTATGTTTACAACGTTTTACCTCAGGGGTTGAAAACCAGTGTGGGTTCATTTTCGAGGGCGATGGATTTAATTTTAGGGCCAGAGGTTAGGTCATATTGTTTTAATTTTGTTGACGATTTGGCAATTTTAACTGAGGGTGACTTCGAACAGCATTTGTCTCAAGTGGACACGGTTCTGAGTAAATTGAAAGACGCGGGCTTCACATGCAAACTAAAAAAATGCGAGTTCGCACAAAAAAAGGTCAAGTTATTGGGGCACATTTTGTCTACACAAGGTTTGCAAATGGACCCGGACAAAATTGAAACACTTAAATTATATCCGTCACCCAGAACTGTCAGGCAATTGAGGGCGTTTTTGGGGTTCATAAATTACTTTCGGAGGTTTATAAAAAAATTTGGAATGTTAACACAGCCCTTGTACAATTTATTATGGTCTGGAGTCAAGTTCGTTTGGAGTGCGCAGATGCAAAGTGCTTTTGACGAGATAAAAAAACAATTCTCAGAAAGTATAATTTTGAGTCAGCCATTGGCGGGAAAAACATATTATGTTCAATGTGACGCCAGCTCTATAGGAATTGGGGGCTATGTTTATCAATTAGATGATTCGGGCCAGGAACGAATTATAGGGTTCTGTTCGCAGGCATTTAAGGGTTCTCAGACGAGATGGGCTATCAGTGAACAAGAAATGTATGCAGTTATATACACTTTAAAGCGATTTGAGATATATTTGCGGGGAGAAAAAGTTATTATTAGAACTGATCATAAAAGTTTGACGTTCATTAAGTCGTGGACTTTATTGGGGGCACGCGTAACTAGGTGGGTTATGTTTTTAAAACAATTCGATTACGACATAGAATTTGTGCGAGGGACTGATAATAAAATTGCCGACACGCTAAGCAGGCAAATAGCGGGACCTGGAGGTATGATTGACAGTACAAATGTTCAGCCGGGGATATTCTGGTTTCAGGCATCGAATACCGCAAGTGTTATTTCGAGTTTACGGGACATTGCGAGATTACAAAGCGAAGATGAGCGGTTAAATCGAATTAGTGGTTGTATCAGACGTAGTGTCGTAGATACGGGGACAAGAGGTTTTGAAAATTATAAGCTAGTAGGTGATACGTTATATTTTCACGTGCCGAAGCGGTACGTACAGTTGCTAGTAATTCCGAAATCACTACAGGAGGAACTAATTTTACACATACATGAAGAAATAGGTCACTACGGCAGATATAAAATATTAGCACTGATGAAGGACAGATATTATTTTCTTCATATGAGTAGGGTGATTAGCGCGGTGATAAGAAGTTGTGACATATGTCAAAAGGTCAAACCAAGTACTAACAATACCGTTGGTCCTTGTACACCGGTGTTGGCGGAAAAGTTGGGTGAGAAAGTTTTCTCGGACCTTTATGGGCCATTGCCCGTAGGTAAATTCGGATATCAATATATATATGTGATTCAAGACGTGTAAAGTAAAGTAATAAAATTATATCCAATGCGAAAAGCGACAGGTAGGAGCGTGCTCGCTTGTACAAAGAGATTTCATAGGGAAATACCTATCGAAACTATAATTACGGACTCAGGACAACAGTTCATATCGAATTCATTTTTTTTCGTCGTTCGTCAGTCATACAGAGAGGTCGAGTACTCAAATCGCGCGAATTACTTACAACTACCCTCAATGGCACCATCGAAGCTACCAAAGTGTGATGTTTGCAAAAAGTCTATCACCAAAAGTTTACCAGGACTGGAGTGTAGTAAGTGTGGCTTATATGTGCACGCTAGCAACGAATGTTCTGGTCTGACCACCAAGCAAATCGCAGCCCTCCGCGCCGTGGACACTTTCGAGTGGTCGTGTGACGAGTGCTACCGCAATACGCCGCACAGGAAGTCATTCATCGTGCCTGACGATGACCAGGAGGAGGACGCTGTGGAAGAAAACCTGATGGATAACAGTCACATCAGACCAGCAGTTTCCGTCGACATCAAGAAGATGCTCCAAGATATTTCCAAAGAGATTGAAAAAACAATTAAGAAGGAACTAGGAGACCTTCAGCGGGCCGTGGAATTCTGCAGCGGTAAAGTGGACGAATTTGACGAGGACATGGAACAAATGAAAAATAAGGTGTGAAGATGCTCGAAAAGAAAAATGAAAACCTCACAACAAACACCTAGAAACCAAAATCTATGGTCTGGAACAAAAATTCAACGAACAGGAACAAAAGAAAATCGAAAATTATATAGAGATAGCTGGAGTTCCTTACCAAGAAAATGAAAATACATTGGAGATTCCACGCAAGATTGCGGCAAAGATTAATGTTGAAGCCAGTGATATTCTATCCGCGAGAAGACTGAAGGGCAAGGGTGAAAATGCCGAGGGTATGCTGCAAGTCAAGCTGAAGAGGAGTTGCGAGACCAGCACCTGGGTGAAGGCCGGCCGTACCGCCGAGCTGGTCGTCTCCGACGTGATGCCGGACTCCAACTTCAGCAGCGATGTATCTGCCGGCAGGGTCTACATTCGTCACGCTCTCACACCGTGGAATAAAAAACTAATTTATGAAGCCAGGAACTCGCTTAAAGCTCATTATAAGTTCGTGTGGTGCAGCAATGAAGGCAAAATTATGGTGCGTAAAAACGACAAATCCAAAATCCACGTAATCAGGTTTCAAGAAGATATTACCAAACTTCTGCCGTAATTAATTATGCATGTATGTATGTACGAACTCCTTACTATAATTAAAACTAAAATATTAGTTACTCAAATAAGATGGCTAATTTAAAAGAATTATTCAACTGTACTAACCTAAACACTTTTTACTCACTTACACCTAAAACAACAAACAAATTCACGTTCATCCACATAAACATAAGATCAATGATTAAGAACTTTCCAAAACTCTTACAATGCATAAACAATACCAGTAATATACCCGACTTTATAATAGTTACAGAAGCTAATTTATCTGATAACCTATGCCAGCTATTTCACATTGACAATTACACAATGCACTCAAAATTGCGTAATAGGCGTAAAGGGGGTGGTATCATTGTTTATGTCCACAAAACACACAACTTCGAATATCTTTCATCTACCACAATTAACTGCGAAAGTCTCATAGGCAAAATCACGTTACATAATAAATACGAGGCAATACTATGTTCACTGTACAGGCCACCAGACAAAAACAAGCATAAGTTTATAGACGAACTATCACATACTTTATCCAAATACGATAAATATCCAAACTTCATTCTTATTGGGGATATAAATATAGACCTGAAATTACAAAACATAATTACAGAGCGTTATCTAAACACACTGGCGGAAAATGGTCTTGTCTGCGGTATTTCTGACTACACGCGAATAGAGGAAAAAGACGGTAAAGTATCTAAAACTTGTATAGACCACATATTCGTAAGAAATAACACAGAGGACCTTTATTCCGCGGCGCTCGGGACTGTGGGGACTGGAGAGTGCTCGCAACAATCGGTGTCTCATCAACACAGGCCATTCCCAAAACACAAACAAAACTCAACTCTAAAATATTAAATTCAGAAATCAACAAAATTAATTGGGACCAAATATATAAGTGCGAATGTCCGAATGATATTTACAACAAAATTAAGTTAGGATATACTCGTGCATATGACAAAGCAAAATATACTCAAACAATCATAAAGAATAAACAAAATAACTACCCATGGCTTACTAAAAGAATAACTTCACAATGTACCTTAAGAGACAAACTTTTCATAAAATTTAAGAAAGACCCTAACAACAAGTTGCTGAATTTAGAATATAATACACAACGTAATAAGACAAATAAACTCATAGAAAAATCTAGAAACAACTACTACAAAACACAGATCAACAAAAATAAGTCAGACCCAAGAAAACTCTGGCAAATACTAACATAACAGGGCGGATGGCAAGGTCAGTTGACGAAGTAATTATCAAAGCCTTTCGTGTCAGCAAGATTGATGACCATGCTATATCAAATAACTTCGCCACTGAATTTGTAAAAAATGTAACTGATATAGTGTCGAACTGTAACAAACTGCTGCTAGAAAAATCAGTATACGAAAGCAAAACTGACAAGTCAATATACTACAAAAAGGCTACAAATAATAAAATTAAAAAAATATTAAACAACATTAACATACATAAATCACCAGGACACGACCGGATTCGACCTCTTGATATAAAAAACGCCGGAGACAACATGGTATTAGCAATAACTAAATTAATCAACACTAGTGTTATCACAGGTCGATATCCGAACGACTTAAAGCAAGGAATTGTCAGGCCAATCTACAAGAAGGGTAAGGAGAATGATTACGCAAATTACAGACCAATAACAATTTTGCCCATTCTAGATAAAATATTCGAAAAGTATATAGCCAGTATGTTACACTGCTACTACGAGTCTAATCAAATCTTAACTGAAACCCAGTACGGATTTAGGAAACAGAAGAGCACGACGCAACTTCTCTCTAAATTCACTAATGAGATCAACTCTTACTTAGACAAGAAACAACAAGTCCTACTAGTCTTTATTGACTACAGCAAGGCGTTTGACACTCTCCGACATGAACAACTCATAGAAAAACTGGACAATACTGGCATTCGTGGCCCATTACTAAACTGGTGTAGAGACTACCTACAAAATCGTGGCTACAGGGTCAGAGTAGGTAACTCACACAGCGATGAGGTTGACGTCACGATAGGAACGGCGCAGGGATCAGTGCTGGGCCCGTTACATTACCTAATATACGTCAACGATGTCATCAACGTGGTCCAGCACTGCTCCCTGTACCAATTCGCAGACGACACCTGTCTTATTTCTACAGACACCAATGTGAAGAGGGCAGCACAAAGGCTCCAAACCGACTTTACGTCCTTATGTAAATGGTCACATGACGCAGGATTAGTACTCAATGCGCAGAAAACACAAATGATGCACATAAGGTCCAGCCACAATCCCAGTGACGAGAATGCCAAGCTGATAGCTCACTGCCATAACTGTCTACACATAGGGAATAGCAACTGTAGTAAATGCATAGCGATCGATCAGGTCAGCCAGGCCACGTACCTAGGGATCACCATCGATGATAGATTCAACTGGGGCCCTCATGTAGATAAAGTATGCAACAAACTCCGTGCCCTTCTCGCCAAATTTAATATTATTAAAAATAGAATACCTTACAATGTATTAATGGATATCTATACAGCACTTGCGGAGTCAGTTATATACTACGGCATAACAAGCTATGGTCGAACCTATAAAACTAACCTTAATAAAATATTTACACTTCAACAAAGAATATTAAAAACAATTGTGCACAAAAATATCAAATCAAACTGCAAGGGCAACTACGAAATATTGTTCAAACAATGCCAAGTGTTACCAATACACAACATGGTAAAATTTGCTCTTATCGTGGAGCAATACCATCGAAAAGACCTCCCGAAACCCGTTCAACATAAAACTTGCACCAGAAAAGTTGTTAACAAAGAACTGGAAACCACCAGATTCAATAACACATATGGACAAAGAACAGATAAAGTAATCTTACCGCGGATTATAAACGAACTACCCCCTTGCTTAAAAGAAAAGATAACAGTCACAAACCTCAAACATAAAATCAAAAACCACTATCTACAACAAAACTAACCCACACACACATAGTCAAAATAAATAAATGAACCCAATTTTTTACACGTTTCAAACATCAGCACCATCACATAATCACATTGGAAGGACCCACATAACAAGTTGCTAGTAGGCCGAGGTGGGAGCGAGACGACTGCAGCCGTCAAGCCAGCCAGCCACCGTATATTGCGCGAGACACAAATTCTATTACTTTCCCGTACTTACGTACATGCTCACTCGCGGCCTTACCCGCATGAAGAAGTGGCCAGAGATGCTATACAATGCGAAATACTTACCACCTGCTACCTGATTGTGCATTATGTTGCTGCACCTGCGCTTCACTTATAATGAGCATTTATTAGTTGAGCCCAAATCAAATAAAGCGAACGTCTACCTACCTAGAATAATAAATTTGTAGTGTTAGGTTAGTTATGTGTAGTAGTAGTGTAATTTATCTATGTAAACTGACAACTACGAATGTTCTGTGCTCAGACAAACCTCAGTGGTTTATGAGTACTATTTAAGATATCTTATATGTTACTTAAGAAACAAAGAATAAAAAAAAATAAAAAAAAAAAAATAAAAAAATTGGGAATTTGGACTCAAACAGCTGGGGATTCGGGTCACTCATACGTCGGTGTATTGTCCAAATTCTAATAGCGTAGAAAGAGTGAATCGCGAGCTAGGTCGACTGATTAGAACTTATTGCGGCGGAAGTAATCGTAGTTGGGTCGACGTGTTACCGGACATTCAAAATTGCTATAATAACATCGAACACACAAGCACAGGCTTTGCTAATGAGTTAGCGTTTGGTAGGCGGGAACCGTTAACAATTGACAAGGAATTAGGCGATGAATGGTCATTAGGCCATAGTGTGCGAGATACGGAACAGGTGCGGAATGTAGCGATAGAAAACTCTAAAGGTTCTAGTGAACGACGTAAGCGACAGGCGGACAAACGGCGTAAGTTAGTAGTCTATCGTATAGGTGATTATGTGAAACTTAAGACTTTTGTGCGTTCAAATAAAGAACATAAAATCATGCGGAAATTTTCATTGTTGTATAAAGGGCCTTATGTTATTTCGGCAGTGGTATATCCTAACTGTTATACTTTAGTAGATCCGGGTTCAAATGAGATATTGGGTAACTTCAATACTATAAATATAGCCAGGTATTATGTGAGGACGAATAAGGGCGTAGATAAATAAGATAGTGTATAAAAGTTATATAATTAAGCTGTAAGCTGTAAATTTGAGTAACTACTTTGTAGATTTAAGGATCTCGCATGGTTTGGAAACAAAAAAAAAAAAAACAAAAAAAAAATGTATATATATAGTAATACGAATTAGGATAAGTTGCGGGTAAGCGAGGTTGTATAGTTAGATAGATAAATAAGATAAGACAGGAGAGAACTCAATCGAGTTGTGTAAATATTATATACATAATTGACAGATTCATCGGTCTGTGTACATGATTTGAGATGTCCGTACATATAGAGTAGATATGGATAAAGCATGGGTAGCATAGTGGTAATGAGATCCTTGCGCCATGTTAACTGAGATAAACAGTGTCTCAAGGTCTGGGAGGGGGCTGTAATGGTACACGAGAGTCGGTACATTTGATACTTCATTCTGCGTGATAGAGGGCTAGCCCAACGCCGCGCTGTTTTGAATACGAATCGGTTCAGATAACGTTTGGGGGTTTTGCGTAGCTCAGTGGCAAGTTAGCAAAAAAAACAGAGCCGACGCGTGGGATGGTTCGAAGAAGTTTACAGGTCAGGTTTTTTTTTGTCGCATTCCTGCGAGATGTGTAGAGATCAGAGCCGATTTGGCTGCGCGTTGAATAAAATTATGAATAACTAAATAATGAAAGGTTATTATGGAACGATACGGAGAAAGCTATTATGTTGATTGCAAATATACAATTGCGATTGAGGTATGAGATGGAGGGTCTGACACGACTAGTTTGAATAGCATTCTAGTGGTCTTTGCTGCGCGCACCTAGCGGTCGGGTATGCTTAATTAATCGCAACAAGCTTTTATTGGTCAGCGATCAACAGATTCTGTGTATCGGCAGTACCAAATGATTTGAGTGATCACCTACGGTTGATCATAGTGAATATGCGTACACACAATTTGAAGAACGGCGGATCTGCATGGCATGGTTGAAATTAGACCCTGTGTAGTTAGTGATAAGAAGCTTCGCTTGGGCAGAGCGTGTTCGCAAAGGACGCATATAAATACGAGAGCATGGGAGGGGAGAGCATTCAGTCTCAGCGTCTAGCTACTGTGACAGTCGTCTTTCACGAGTTCTAAACAGTTTTGTCTGCCGTGTTACGCGTCAGAACTATACGAAATTGTGATTGCGAAGTTTCAGTGGGTTTTTGTGAGTGTCTGAAGCGCCGAGATATACCTCGGTTCCTAACCTTTATATCAACCAACCCCAAATTCCAAAACTATCCTTGGGTCGTTAGAAAAGAACTTGTAAGTCAATTATCTGAGTCTGAGTCTGGGCTTGGAGCGACCCTAAATTCCTTTTTCCTTCACCATAGGGTCCCTGGATTGGCTCTTAGGATATTCGCGGGCTAATCCTCTCCTCATTCCTTTCGAGTAGCGAGTTTTGAAATTCCCACACACACAGTCATTAAACATTCAAGCACATTCTAATCAAACTCAACCATTTTCGAGTGGTGTCGATAATGGACGTGGTATAACACTAGGTTTTAGACTAGGCTAGACAGGAGTTTAGTCGCGGCTAAACCTAGGTTGGCAGGGCATAGGGAGACTGTTTGATCGATGAGGTTCCGCGGATGGAAATAACAAATTCAGAACAAAGTTAAACCGGTGTCAACACAGATAACATATCCTGTTGATATTTTGACATTTGAGTGTTGTCGGGGACGCGCGAAGAGATCAATTTACAGTCTAAAGTTCATTGTTTAGGTCCGGGTAGGTGTTTTGCATTGCCTTGGGTCAGGTTGGATTCAAGTTGCATCTTTAAATTAAATGTAAATTTCGCTGGAGGTCTAATGTGTAGGCTGAGTCGGTATATATGATTTGGCTCAGCCCAGGACGTGCTGTGGCTAGTGGAATTCATAGTTCGGTATTTATCGAACTATGCACTTCGCTATGGTGTGGGTTAGATCTCCTAAAACAATAATGCTTACGTTTCGATGACATCCAGCTCAAATTGCGCAGAGTTGAAGGTTTCAAAACGTTACGGACCTTTTGAGGTAACAGCTAGTTCAGAACCCATTTCGGAAAATCAAATTGCAATTGTGTAAACCGGTCTTTTCGGATCGTTATTGCCGTGAACCAAATATATAATTGGAACCACCACAAGCCGCTACTAGCGAGCACATGAAATATCATTGAGTACTCACGTCGTAAAACTACGACGGATCTATACGATATCACAAACAAATATTATAAACTGTGGTCGACCACTAAAAAAAAAGGTTCCAAGCGCCCATTTATACAAAAACCAGATGGTACCATCTCACATAAAATATAACAACGATTGATCTGGCGCAATACACCGCTGACTGATGCGAATTACCGGCTCGCGGACATATATGCTTTCTCTGTCTAACTTGAAACTGTAACTTCCTGAACCAAACTTCGTTCGACTATTATACGCCTAACGAACTTCTCAACGAACGAGAAATTCAGACTTATCATTCTTAACTTACAAATCTTACAGCTGAATCGGGTCCTCTCATTTTGGGATAGATAGAATAGACGATCATAGCTACTGATAGCGGCGGCTCGACCTTAGCCCTGTGCCGTTACAATAACAACGATCGTTCTGGCGCAATACACCGCTGACTGATGCGAATTACCGGCTCGCGGACATATATGCTTTCTCTGTCTAACTTGAAACTGTAACTTCCTGAACCAAACTTCGTTCGACTATTATACGCCTAACGAACTTCTCAACGAACGAGAAATTCAGACTTATCATTCTTAACTTACAAATCTTACAGCTGAATCGGGTCCTCTCATTTTGGGATAGATAGAATAGACGATCATAGCTACTGATAGCGGTGGCGCGACCTTAGCCCTGGGGCCGTTACACCAGTGCCTGTTATTAAACATAGTATGAGAAACAGGTTCCACAAGGTTCTTGAGGACTATATTTTGATACACAACTGCATTCGTTTTTACGCCTTTCTCACAAAAATATACCTCAGTTAAGCCCCAATAAGAGACTCCCAACCAAACCATGAGCGAGGATGTAAAATGACCTCGTTGGACACGCGGAATACGGTTGCTCTATTCTTCACTGCTTGTGCGTACACCTTATCATTTTGTTTGTTGTAGCTCTCTTCCACGGTGAAAATGTTTTCATCCGAAAACGAATTTCCCGATGCTTTTTTCCCGCGTACCGCTTCAACAAAGCGCGGTATCTGTTCAGTCTCAGGTCCATTAAACGAGCGTCCAAATGATGTCTTGTTTTTCTTCGATATGCCCTAAGCCCTAAGTCTTCATTTAACACCCTTTTCACCGTGGTCCTGCTTAACCCCATCTGAAGGGCCAACAGTTTCTGCTTACGTATGGGATTTCTTTGAATTCGCGCCTTCACAGCTTTTATCACTGCTGGAGTCCTAACAGAGCGAGGGCGACCACTTCTTGACCTGTCATCTACACTAGAGTCTTCATTGCATCGTTTTATGGTACGATAAACGAATCTTTTGGTTATATTCAATTTTTTCAGTAAGTCGAAAATCTGAATTGGCGCGTAACCGCGATGATGCAACGCAATTACTGCGACACGGTCTTCTTTAAGTGTCCACTCCATATTTAAAAATGAGGAAAATTCTAAAAAGTACACATTTTTATTTTCATGAAAAATTAGAAATTCGAATTCAATAAACTTTTTTGTGGCCAGCGTTCTAAATTCAAAAGTTTTTATTGTGTGACAGAACTTATGACCTGACTGTGTATATTGTCTAGATAGGTTTTCTAGGTTCGACCATAGCTGCTTAGGCCGTAAGTTCGTAGTTGATAGATTCTGCTAGGGATAGGTACATTAATATAAGTACATTAAACGGAAGCTTATATTTTAGATAAAAAGGCTCTAAGCTTGTTGCATACATGATTTCCAGTTCAGGTGTTCGTCGATTATCAACCCTAAGTACAATCGGCAAAGAAGTTCGGTTTGCAGGGCACACAAATGCCACTCTTTGTGTGCGTAACGTTGCGACACGAATCGCTGACTTGAATGTGTGTGCGTTACATTGGTCGTCACAGCACAGTCACAGATATTATAATACTGTCTGAGCATACAATCACTATGTGTCTTCGTTGAATATAAGACTAGTTTTTACCGCTTCCTACAGAGTGGACGATAGCCCAACGGGTTAGATGCCAGACTAATGACTTTGAGGTATTGAGTTCGATCCTCTATCAAGGAGGGAAAAAGCATGGTGATGTTTTTTTTTAGATACTTTTTTTTAATTATTATTGATCAGACCAAATATTTATTCTAGATTAAGGGCCGGTTTCACCACTGCTGATGAAGCCTATCTGCCAGTTAAACTTAGATTTTTGTATGGCGTTATTTGACAGATAGGCTTTATCAGCATGTGGTGAAACCAGCCTTATTTTTTTCATAATAAAACAAAATTATATTTCGTCCTAATAATAATTTATTACTAGTTTGTTATAATAAACTACACTTAATTTACTTATTTTAGTTTTAGTCAGACAAGGACAGATGTCGCAGTTGATGATATATAAGCTATGAATCAACATGCTAAGCAATTAGAAATTATGTGATAACTTCTAACCTGAAGTAGCAATAACATCATAGACATATAAATCACCTTATCTTATGATAACACAAAGCTTTCACATATTAATGGTTATGTTTTATTTAATATCTTAGTGGAGCTCCTTCTCTTACTATTATTTGTTGTAGTCTACTTCTCATGCCAGTGACCATATTCCAACACATGTCAGTGCCTCGCATTATCTCCCAGGTTGAAGTAACAACTTCATCTAAATTAGACCTAGATCTCACATTCGATGGATCCCAATTGAGCACCATATGTCCCCATAGATTTTCGATGGGGTTTAAATCAGGGCTTTTAGAAGGCCAGTCAATAACTGTCAAGGATTCTTGCTTGTTAAACCATTCTTGCACAATATGGGCGCGATGCACAGCGCAATTGTCATGGACAAAGTATATATGCTCATCCGGATATACAGTTCGTACGGTTGGTAACATGACGTTCTGTAAAATATCCAAGTATCCTTGAGCAGTGTTGCGAGCACTCACTTGCACTAATTCACCGGGGCCCATCGACGACATCCATCCCCAATATCCCAAAGTAATACGGCCACTACACCTGCACGGTAGAATGTTTGCTAAACTATATCGTTCATTATTTCTTCTCCACAGTATTTTACGCCCATCCTTGTCTGATCTAAAAGTCTTTTCATCACTAAAAACAACAACATTATTACACCAATCAAAGTCCAAATATTCACGGGCAAACCGCACTCTGTCTTCACGATGCTCATTAGACATCATAATCTTCTTCGCTGGTCTCCGACATCTTAAACCATCAGCTCGTAAGTGATTGCGAACTGTTTGTAGTGTTACATTATGAAGTGTCGCCGTAGACCGGGTGCTGGCAAACGGATTGCTGTTATGCGCTGCAATGATGTCGCGATGGCGATCAGATGCAGCTGTGTAGGCTACAGGCTGTGGGCCTGGTCGACGACTTTCAACATGTCCAGAATCTGCATACCTATGAACCCACAGTTGCACTGTTCTTCTCTGTAAAATAAGAAAAAAATACAATGAAGTAGTAACACAAGGTATAATTATAATCATAATTTATAAAAAACCTTCAAATTTATTTTTTATATGCATAACTCACCGATATCATTAAACGTCGTGCTATCTCGCTAATTGAAATGTTTTGTTCATACAAAACAATGATTTCCGCCTTTTTAAAAGTGGATAGATGACTTTCCATGATAGATAACAAATCTCAATCACAATTTACAAGGAACGAAATGCAATACAACTAATGCTGAGAGCGCGCAGACGCAAAACAATTTTAAAGAGGGTAGCTGTTACATTTTAAATAAAGAAGGTAGACTATGGCCTTTTTACCGGGCAAGTTTACAACTCTTCGAACTCTAGTTTGGTTAAACAATTGTAATCAATTTATATTCGATGCTATGTGAATTTAATAATACTCGTAGCTTCTAAAAAATAATTTCCTTTGAGGGATCGAACCTTTATCTACATATCGTAATTCTAGCACCTAATCCACTAGGCTATCGACTACTTTGCATAAAGCTGTGAAAACTTGCGTCATAATCAATGAATGTATGGGATCAGAAAAACGCACACAGACGCGACATTAACACGAATACTGTGTTAGTGTGCATTGCTAATCGTAGCTATTGGCAACGTTACGCACACAAAGACTGGTGTTTGTGTGCCCTGCAAACCGATCTTCTTTGTCGTGTGTACGTTCTATACCACGTTTATTGCGAGATAAAAACTGTTCCGAATACCCTACTTTACACCCTCACCCTTAATTTTAACCACTAATCTAAGTATATATTAACTAGTACATTTTATTTAAATATGTTGATACACTAAATACAATTGCACGATATTCCTGTGTAACGAACAACCAAAAGAAATAACGAAAGAGTAGTTCTAATTACTATGCTAGAGTAGTTCTAATTATTATTACTTGTTACTGTATTTGGAATCTGACTGGGGGTTGTCGTACGCGCTTGGGATGGTCACCACCGGGGGCGGAGGCGGTGGGGGCGGCGGTTGTGCCGGCTGCCGGGTCGGCGGAGCCCGGTTTGGCGCATGTGCTGGTGGAGGCGTTGTGAATACCTCTTCGCTTTCGTCATCGTGTGACCCACCCGCGATGGGAGTGGTAGGATGCTGAGGCTCTCCAGACGCTACTTTTGTTGACGGTCGACCACACCTTATCGGGCTGGCTCGTTGTGATGTTGGCTCGTCTATATTACTGCCTGTATAAGGTACATCAGATAAGCGTGACCTTCGCCTAAGTTGATCAAGATGTTTAGTTGTCCGTCGCCCGTCACTCGTCTCGATTAAATACCGCCTCGATCCGTTCCTGTCTAATACTGAGCCCTGACTCCACTTCTCTCTGCCTCTGTACTCCCTAAACCATATTGGTTCGTCGTTTTCAAAGTTGCGTAAGGTTCCGCCCGCATTTTCTACCTGCCTACGCTGTGCTCCATGTACGCGATCCTCTACTCTGTCACTACGAATCAGATCTAAGCGTGTGCGCAAATATCTTTTCTGCAGTAGCATTGCCGGTGATTGACCTGTGGTACTATGGATCGAGTTCCTGTAAGCGAGTAGAAAATATGTTTGTAGTGCCGCATCAATATCGATTTTGTCTAATATTGCCTTTTTAGGGTTCCGTACCCGAATGGTTCCAAACGGGACCCTATTACTAAGACTCCGCTGTCCGTCCGTCCGTCCGTCCGTCCGTCCGACCGTCTGTCACCAGGCTGTATCTCAAGAACCTAGCTAGCTAGAGAGTTGAAATTTTCACAGATTATGTATTTATGTTGCCGCTATAACAACAAATACTAAAAAACAGGATAAAAGAAATATTTAAGGGGGCTCCCACACAAAAATTCTTTCAATACCACATACAAACTTATGGACGCACCTGGTTACGTACATGGTGTGTGAAAGTAACCGCACCAATAACTTTGTAAACAATATTTTGCTGTGTAAAATCCAAACTATTCACTCCACACCATCGCTTCCATTGAACGGTGGTACGGAACCCTTCGTGCGCGATTTAGACTTGCACTTGACCGGTTTTTATTGCCCTTTTGCATATTTTCACTGCGTTTTCCGCTGCGCCCTTCGAAGATGGGTGGTAGGTTGGGGAAAATGATTGTCTTATTCCGTTATTGCTTAGGAAGGTAGCCACTTCTGTTCCCGAAAAGGGGGGGCCCTGATCGGATACTACTTCTACGGGCAGTCCGTACCTCGCGAAGGTCGTCCGTAATACCTTGATTACCGCGGTTGCATTTGTTCGTGCCATTTCGAATATTTCTAACCATTTCGAGTGTGAATCGATGATGACTAAGAATGTTTTATTCTGGAATGGGCCCAAAAAAACCATGGGTAATCTACTCCATGGTTGCGCAGTGAAAGGCCATGGCTGTGGTGGTGCGCGTGGCGGCGCCGTCATCTCTGCGGCACACGCTCCACATTGGCGACATACTTGTTCTGTGTCCGCGTCGATATTGGGCCACCATACATAACACACAGAACACTGAGCGCCCTGCAGCTGCGGCGCGTTGTCGCCGGCCCGCGCAGGCCTCCGGTAGCTGGAGCCAGGTCCTCGTGACCCGCCGGCGGTAGCTGCGCCCGACCCTGGTCCACCTCGTAATGGTGGCGCGGTCAGCGCCCTGCTCCGTGACGTCACTCTAGCTATCGAGTGACACGTGGCGGTCGCCGCCGCCGCCTTTCTCTTCTTTCCTTTGTTCTCCACAATTGCGGCGTCTTTCTCAGCTGCTTCCATACTTGCCGCTAGATTGTATGCCTTGATAAAATCTATTTTTTCTTCCGCGAATAGCCGCTGCCTGATCGTTTCGCTGATAATACCGCACACCATCTGGTCTCGCAAACTGTCTTCTAGCCATGCGCCAAAATCACATGTTTTCGACATTTTCTTCAATTCTGCCACATAATCCGCGATTTTTTCTCCTTCCTTTTGCCGTCTTTGCCGAAATTTATACCGTTCGGCAAGAATGCTGGGGTTTGGTTGCAAGTGTTTCTCCATAATGGCCGTTATCTCCCGGAATGTTTTGGTTCTTGGTTTAATGGGAGTGCATAAATTCACAAGTAGCTCATACCCTTCTGCTCCCATCACAGTTACCAAGGTTGGTACATGCAACGCCTCTGAAACACTACACACACACAACGTTGTTCACTACGAAGTATTGCTCGAGCCGCTCGATGTACAAACTCCAATTGTCAGTTTCTAGGTTAAACTCCGAAATTTTACCGATCGTCATGTTCTCGTTCGATTTTCTATATTCCCACTAATATCACACACGTGTAAGTCCTTTTTATTCGGCGCCACTGAGAAATATGTGATTATCTACGGTAAATAATGCGAGACACGTACGTTCTATACCACGTTTATTGCGAGACAAAAACTGTTCCGAATACCCTACTTTACAGCTTGGTATCCCTCTTGTATCCGAAGAATGTTTGACACATTTCGTAGGATTTGTCTACGATACAACCTCCGTACAGCCGATTTAGTTCATCCCACATATCCTTAGCGTTATCGAAGCGCATCATCTTTGTAACTATGTCGTTTGGCAAATTCGTAGTGATCAAGACAGAAACTATGCTATCAAATTTTTTTTATCAAATTCTTGTACTTCCTTTCCATGTTTCGCAATTTGCTCCGATGTTGGCGTACCTTGCAAACTTGCTGGTCTGGATGTTCTAGCTTCCAACAAATCTTTAGCACCTGGTACACCCTTCAGCACCATGAAAACTTTGAATTTCCACATCTTGAAGTCATCGGTCCCTGATAAGTTCCCGATTCGAACCTTGGCAGCTTCTACGATAGAATTTTCCATTTTGACGTTTCCCTTGTAGACTAAGTTTTACACGAATCTTGTGTCCTGCTGACAGTCTTGGTTTCTTCACCAAAATAACTTATTGGGATGACTTTTCGATTGGATTAAATACTTTTTAAATCTCTGCTACCACTTTAATAAATAAATAAACCATTGTTGTAGAAAGTACACATTGAATTTTATTGACAGGTAAATCTTAAAGTCACAAGCATAGAAACTCTTTCACAAAGTAGGTCAGTAACTAACAGACCGATAAGATTGAATACATGCTTCACTTAACAAGAGAGAGGTTCTCTTGGGGTCGGAGTCTCCGTTTGTTCGTCTCCGAGCATAGGGCGTACCATGCCGGGGCCGCGTAGGTGAGGCGGGATCTCACGTAGCACTTGTATATACCGAGCTTCGCCCTCAGAGGGAGGCTGGAGTCGAGTGGACGCAGCTTGGCGCGTGCCACCTTGACCTAGTTGTCGACAGTTGCGTCATGGTGTGCCAGCGATCGATAGTCACTCCCAGGTACTTCACCTGTGGAGACCACACGAAGTCCTGTCCTTGGAGCTGGAGCGATGGTGGAAGGGGGGTCAGGCTTGTGATGAGCGCCTGGTCTTCCCAACGTTAACGGAAAACCGCCACTTGGCGAGCCAGTCGGGCAAGATATCCAGAATGCGCTGCAGTTTGACAGCAGCGTGACGAGCCTGGATCGACGACCAGGCAGGACCCCTGGGGGACGCCGGCTGCAACGGGGTGCTCCTCAGAGACGGCGTCTTCCACCATTACTCGGAAGCGGCGATTCCTCAAGAAGGAGGCGGTGATCTGGACCAATCTTCTTGGGGCTGGAGACGTCGACAATTTGTACAGCAACCCCTCGTGCACTTTCTCTGTCGAACGCCTTCTCCATGTCTAAGAGCAATGTGACAGTGTATTCCTTCTTGTTTAAACAAACCGTCATGTTATTCACTACTCTGGTAAGCTGAAGCGTCGTAGAATGCGTAGGCCTGAAGCCGAACTGGATGTTGTACGGGACTGTGCGTACTGCTGTTGCTGGGGTTGTAAGAATGAAAAGGCTGCTGTACTGTTGAATCGTGGCCGTCGAGAGTGTCTTGCCGCTGAGAGTTTCTTCCTCTTCGGGGGTTGTAATCGGAATGCCTTGAGCCATCATCAATTATTCATCTCACGCACCCATTCTGAGGCGTGGGGAGTCAGGGTCAGATCATCGGATCTCTTCCTGAAGAAGCGCCTCTGTCCACTCCTATGGACAGGTCATCGGGGGGCCCTCGCGGGCGGTGAAGATCTTTTCACTTGGGGTGTTCCGTTGGGTAATCGCCGGCTAGGCAACCAGGTCGTGTGGCAGGCGGCGGCGGTCGGGCGGGCGCACGTGGTACGGCGCCATGTCGCGGATATGCGGATGTTGTGAGGTATCCGCACGCGCGAACATGCCCTTCGCCAGCCTCTGGACAAACAGGTCCACTGTTTCCCATCTGAGGTCCCTCTGGATCGTCGCATTCCTCACGTAGCGGGGGGCGTCGACGATGGTACGCAAAGAGAGGTTCTCTTGGGCTCGGAGTCTCCGTTTGTTCGTCTCCGAGCACAGGGCGTACCATGCCGGGGCCGCGTAGGTGAGGCGGGATCTCACGTAGCACTTGTAGATCCCGAGCTTCGCCCTCGCGGAGAGTGGGGGTGTGGCAAGTCACTCTCGAACGGACCGCTTATCTTTATTTATTATGCTATCTCTTTCTTACATATCTCTTACTTAACTGTTTACGCTATTTTACACGAAATTAACAATTACTTACAAAAACAACAATGAAATTCTATTAAAACTAACTCTATACATCTTATACTATGATGGGAATATTATTTATTACTTATGCTACGCTCATTCTAAACTTATAACATAAACAATATCTATAACTATACTATATACATCTTTCTTAACCTATTAATAGACGTCCCGCACATTACTCCCGCCGTGGAATTTCGCGATGACTCGGAGACGATGTTCCACTCTGTCCGTTGTTGTGGGGCGTCGTAGGCAGGATGATCAGCTTCTTCGTAGGCCTCCGCAGCACACCGCCTTTGGTCTTCACGTTGACTGCTCGCACGATTCCGTCGTCACCTGGGTATGTTGCAGTGATGATTCCTCGCGGCCATGTGTTGCGAGGAAGGTTGCTGTCGGCGATGAGGACCACGTCTCCTGTCTGTGGCGATGCTCCGCGTCCATGAGGCTTCCGCCGGTTCTGGAGTTCAGGCAGGTACTCCTTCAGCCACCTCGCCCAGTATAGGTCAGCGAGGTGTTGGGAGGCGCGCCAGTGGTTGCGCCCCGCGACGTCGTCTTCGGTGAAGGTGCCCGGTTGAGACACCCGTGCTGAGCTGCCCAGGAGGAAGTGGTTCGGTGTGATGGCCTCTGGATCCTCGGGGTCGACGGAGACGTGTGTGGGAGGCCTGCTGTTCACGGTGTACTCTGCCTCGGCGAGAAGAGTGATGAGGACCTCTTCTGACGGATTTCTTTCTTGAAGTGTAGCGCCGAGTGCTGTCTTCACTGCTCGTACCAGCCTCTCCCACGCTCCGCCCATGAAAGGAGCGCTCGGAGGTATGAAGCGCCATCTGATTGCCCGTTGTGTCGCTTCTTCTGTTGTTGCTCGTTCGATTTCCTGTCGCAGCTCCTTGTCCGCGCCACGTAGATTCGTGCCGTTGTCCGACCAAATTTCAGATGGGCACCCTCGCCGTGCTATGAATCTTCGGAGTGCCATCACCGCCGCGTCCGTGCTCAGCGAGTACGCCGATTCACGTATCGCTTCTGTGTGGAGCGGCCGACGGTGACTGTTAGCGGCCCGTAGTAGTCCACTCCGGTGTAAGTGAACGGCCGCTGATGATGGGCGGCTCGGTGGGTGATCTCCCGTGGCTGGTTGAGACGGCTTCTCTTTTCTTAGGCGGCAGGGCAGGCAGCGGTGGACGACGAGACGAGTTACTGGGCGTAATCTCAGTACCCAGTAATGTTGTCGGCACTCGTTGATCGTCGTCTCGACGCCGGCGTGTGCGAGCTGTCGGTGTGTGTGGGCTATCCACAGTCTGGTGGCGGGGTGGTCCCCGTCGAGAACAGGAGGGCTCTTGACCTCTTCCGTTATCCCGCCGGCGGCTTTGATGCGACTCTTGAGCTTTATTAGTCCGTTATCGCAGGTGAGTGATAACGGACGTAGGCGGCCTGACGTCGCGACGGCGCGCCCGTTGTTCAAATCCCGCATCTCTTGCGGGAAGGCTTCCTGTTTGAACGCTCGTACAATTAGCGTCTCGGCTGCTCGGAGGAGATCGGCGTCTATCGGTAGAAACTTTGTTTCTCTTCGGTTGACTTCTGTTTTCTTTTCCTGTCTCTTCGGTTTCTGTTTGTTGTTTTTTCGCCACACCGGGTCTTGTTCCTTGTTTTTCTTGTTTCTTTTGTAGTGGATTCTCTGTCTGTTAGGGCGACAGAGAGAGATGAACTGAAGTACTCTCGGCATTACAATGTTGTCGTGTTTCCATAACAAAGGTGCTTGAAAACGTCCATCTTCCTGTTCTGTTACTTGTTCGAGTATCTTCACGGCGCGTTGTTCGGGATCGGACTGTGGTCGCTTCGGTACGATCGTAAGTGATTCGATCGAGAAGTAGTGGCGTAGTTGTTCATCCATGCTGTCTTCTGTCTTCGTTAAGTGATGAACGTAGTGTACGCGTTGTCACAATGTGCGTGAGTGTGCACCGTGAAGTACCCAACCGAGCGGAGTGAGAGAGGCGATCGGTTGGTCTCGCTGTCCTTGTCTGACTTCTGTTGCCAACAACAAGTGCCAGTTATCCTGGCCGATGAGTACTTTCGGAGTCGCTTCTTCGTACTGGAGGCTTGAACTGAGGTCGCGCATGTGTTGACATTGTTCGATGTCTCGGTCGGTGATGGACGCGGCGACAGCTGTAGCCCTCGGAACGTGTGAGCGTGGACTTCGTGTTGGCCGTTCGCTCCCTGTAGTGTTAGAGCGACGCGTCGCGACGTCGATGCGTATCGGCGATGGCTTCTATGTTGATCGGTCGGAGTGGCCCCCTGGCGCCGATTTTTTCAGCTAAGCCGGCGTCGATGAGTGTGACGGTGGAGCCGTGTCGTCGAGAAGAGCGTGTGTGTTTTCTTCACCCGCCGCACCGATGACTCGAATTGGGATGATCTTGAGAAATGTGTGTGATCGCGGTGTCCACGTCGATGTCACGGCTTCTGTCTGTATTTCTTCTTTTTTCTGTTGCCTCGTGTAGTGAAGAAGGGCATGGTGAGACTGTTTGCAGCCGTCGGTTTCACATCTTCTCGGTTTGCAGTGGTGATTCTTTGTTCTGTAGTGCAGGCATCGGAAACATAGACGTTGGGCTTTAGCGATGTCCCAACGTCCGTCGGAGTCCTTCTCCCTGAAGAGCTTGCAGTCTTTTATCGTATGGCCGGCGTTCGAGCATAGAGGGCATTTGTTTGGGCCCTTATGCTCGCTTTCTGTCGTAGTGAAGGCCTTCTGTATTCTTCTGTTCGCTGTAGCTGTAGCCTCTTTTCCGATCGCCTCGGGTTGTGCGTATGGACCACAGTTCTGCTTCGTAGTCGAGGAAGTGCGCCAGCTTGATGAGGTCGGGAACTTCTCGTGGCTGTGTCGATGAGAAGTAAAACCATTGTCTTCGTAGAGTAGATGTCAGTTTCACGATGGTTAGCTTCGTTATTTCAGGGTTGTTTAGATAGTGAACCCTGTCGAGTGCTTGCAGTGTAGCGACGCTGTTGGAGACGCGACTGGCGAAGATGCAGATGTCTTTCGGAGTGTCTGTGAGGCGAGGGAGGGCTCTCAGACGGTCGAGTTCGGCGATGGCGATGGAGTCAGCTCTTCCGAAGCGTGATTCTAATTATTTCATTATTTCTTGACTTTTTGCGTTGCCGATAAGAAGACTGCTAACTGCATCTTTCGCGGCTCCTTTGAGGCTTCTTCTAATTCTGGACACGTTCTCGAATTCGGTGTAACTGCAGAAGGATTCTTCAAAGGCCGCCTTAAGCGGGCGGCTGTGCGTTGCTTGGCGGCGCGACAGACGGATTGGGCGGCTCTTCGTTGCGGTGTGGCTCGTTGTTTATTGCCAGTAGGCGCGGTTGTTCTCGAAACCACGCGTAGACTCGGCGTGCTGAAGCTCCATTTTCAGTGATGCAGCTGTCATTGTCATCGTCTTCTTCTTCAGAAGTTTCGGCGGCTTCCATTGCGGCGAGAAGGGCGGCGGCGAGCTCAACTTCCTTCTTTGCTAATTCTTCTTTTGCGAGGGCGATGCGACGTTTCTTCAACGATTTTGTTGTTCTGTGGCTCTTATTTGACTGTGACTTGACTGAAGTCGTTGCTTTCTGTTGCGGCGTAAGGTTTCATTAGTTTTTCCTGTTCCCGACGAGGTTTCGGCTGTATTTTCTGTTCCCGAAGAGGTTTTGGTTGCTTCTGTACTCGTAGTGGCTGGCGTCGACGTGTCTTGAGACGACGGGTTTCCCGTTGTCGACGGCGCTGTTGACCTTGTGACGACCATGGCTCGTTTTTTCTTTCTTCTTTAATCCGGCTCGAAGGACCAAATGTACGGGACTGTGCGTACTGCTGTTGCTGGGGTTGGAAGAATGAAAAGGCTGCTGTACTGTTGAATTGTGGCCGTCAAGAGTGTCTTGCCGCTGAGAGTTTCTTCCTCTTCGGGGGTTGTAATCGGAATGCCTTGAGCATCATCATCTAAGTCATCTCACGCACCCCTTCTGGGGCGTGGGGAGTCGGGGTCAGGTCGACGGACCTCTTCCCGAAGAATCGCCTCTGTCCACTCCTGTGGACAGGCCATCGGATGGCCCCTGCGGGCGGTGGTCTTCATGTGGCTCTGGTGTGCAGTGGGTGATCGCCGGCTAGGCAACCAGGTCGCGTGGCAGGCGGCGGCGGTCGCACGCGCAAACATGCCCTTCGCCAGCCTCTGGACAAACTGGTCCACGGTTTACCATCTTAGGTCCCTCTGGATTGTCGCGTTCCTCACGTAGCGGGGGGCGCCGACGATGGTACGCAGAGAGAGGTTCTCTTGGGCTCGGAGTCTCCGTTTGTTCGTTTCCGAGCACAGGGCGTACCATGCCGGAGCCGCGTAGGTGAGGCGGGATCTCACATAGGTCTTGTAGATCCCGAGCTTCGCCCTCAGAGGGAGGCTGGAGTCGAAAAGTGGACGCAGCTTGGCGCGTGCCACCTTGACTTGGCTGACGACGTTGTCGACGTGTTGCTTCATGGTGAGCCGGCGATCAATGGTCACTCCCAGGTACTTCACCTGCGAAGACCACTCGATGTGCTGTCCTTGGAGCTGGAGCGATGGTGGAAGGAGACTCCGGCCTGTGATGAGCGTCTGCGTTTTCCCAACATTGACGGACAGTCGCCACTTGGCGAGCCAGTCGGGCAAGATGTCCAGGGTGCGCTGCAGTTTGATAGCAGCGTGCGGAGCCTGGAACGACGACGCATAGTAGGCTGCGTCGTCTGCGAAGAGTGCCAGCTGGGCACCCGGCCCGACGGGGATGTCGTCCGTGTATCGGGTGTAGCAGGCGGGAGACAGGCAAGAGCCCTGGGGGACGCCGGCTGCAACGGGATGTTCCTCGGAGACGGCGTCTTCCACCATCACTCGGAAGCGGCGATTCTTCAGCAAAGAGGTGATTGTCTTGACCGTTCTTCTTGGGGCAGGGGACGTCGACAGCTTGTACAGCAACCCCTCGTGCCATACTCTGTCGAACGCCTTCTCCATATCCAGAAGTACTGCGACAGTGTAGTCTTTTTTGTTCAAATAGACTATCATGTCATTCAGTACTCTGGTGAGCTGAAGCGTCGTAGAATGCTCGGGCCTGAAGCCGAACTGTTCCGGGCGCGGCTGGATGTGGGGCAGTAACTTCGCTAACAGGAGCTTCTCAAACACCTTTGAGATGGTGCTCATTAGGGTGATCGGCCGATAGCTCTCAGGCAGCTTGGTGTCCTTGCCCGGCTTGGGCAAGGACACCAACATGATAACCAAGCCCTCCTTCCATTGGGTTGGAAAGTGACCCGTGCGCAAGATACCGTTAAACAGGCGTGTAACGGCCGCCACAGTACGTGGCGGCAAATGTAACAGCGCCGTGTTGGGTATTCGGTCTGCGCCCGCGGCTTTCCTGGGCTTGGTACGTCGGAATGCACGCACAATCTGGCCGGGCGTGACGACGATGGGGTCCTCTTCGGGAGCTATCGGCGTGGCGAAGTACTCTCGCAGGTGTCTCTCGGCTGTTGCAACGTGCTCCACATCATCCATTGGGTTCGCCTTGAGCCCCGCCTGTCGCTATATTTATATGTTGGCGGGCGCTCGCGGTGAGTGGGGGTGTGGCAAGTCACTCTCGAACGGACCGCTTATCTTTATTTATTATGCTATCTCTTTCTTACATATCTCTTACTTAACTGTTTACGCTATTTTACACGAAATTAACAATTACAAAACACAACAATGAAATTCTATTAAAACTAACTCTATACATCTTATACTATGATGGGAATATTATTTATTACTTATGCTACGCTCATTCTAAACTTATAACATAAACGATATTTATAACTATACTATATACATCTTTCTTAACCTATTAATAGACGTCCCGCACAGATGTAGTGCACCTTAACCAGGTTTCACACTAGATTCGTGTATTTTTAATTAAAAAATCATTTTGTACCAGTATTTGCAAACCCCAAAACAAAAAAGAATGTAAAATCATGGAGCAATGGTAAAAGTTAAAACAAAAAACTCCGCTCTTTTGTTGAAAATCCGCGTTTTTGAAGCACCCATACGACGATACGGCATTTTTAACTTTCTCGTCTGGCAACGATGGCGGACGCTATTTGTTGGTTTCATGTTTGTGTTTTACCTGTATTGTTATTGAATTCGACGGTAAGAAAAGAATATTGAGTTACCTTGAAATAAGAGTAATAAGAATATCTACTAAAAACACCCTAAAATAAAACGGATGCCGGATTCTAAGTCCAACCCAAAACACATCAGTGGATAGTTTTAGTTCAAAGGATGAATAATATTGTTGAGTCTCTTAACCTGCAAAAGGAATCATTTGAAATAGACAATGGAGCCGAGAAAGCTTTTTTGGACGGCAAATACAGTATATCGACATACCTTAATACCATGCCTATAGACGAGATGAAGAAAGAACATGAGGCGTACTGGAACAATGGTGGAAAAATGTTCCATTGCAAACTGCCTTTTGTAGCAGGTAATATACTGTACAAAGAAGATGAACCTGATATTCAAAACATGATTGATCTAATAATAATAGCCTCATTTGAGAAAGTACCTCCTTATGTGGATACATCTGTTCATTCCAAAGAGGTTAGAAGAGGAGGAACCATCTGCCCCAGCAAGGAGGTGATATTTCGCTATAATGGCAAGTTATTCATCCTCTATGGTCGTTACATTTTTGGGTATGACAAGCCTTTTCTTTGTTTCAAAAACAAAAAACGAACAATACAACCTGTTGTGAATCTTCTATTTCGGAGCATGGTGAATCTTACAATGCTGATGATTATGACACTTATGATTCTGAAGCTGAAGATATTGATATTTGGGAGAAAGACATACAGCCCAAAATGACAAGGGATAAAATAATATTACCGTGTCTTTCAATATCTTTCAATATACTTTATTGCACAAAATAACAGATTTTACAGTGGAAAATGGAGAAGACATGACAAAGGCGAGCTTATCTCTATAAAGAGATTTCTTCCAGCAAACCTAGGATGGAAAGGAAATAATTGACAACAGGTATACCTAAGTGCACAACTTAGAACAAAATATAAACACAATAAACTACTTAGCAATATGTACATAAATACTAGAATTATGTATATAAATATGTAAAAAAAAAAAAAAACTAAATAAAATTACTTAGATTTAATAAGGTAGAGAAAGATAGTGTTCTTTCAACCGACTTTTAAATATGTTGAGAGACGGACTGTCTCTAATAGCGTTGGGGAGTTTGTTCCAGAGTTGGATGGCGCGAAGTCGGAACCCATGTTCATAGGCGGCAGTATTGTGTTGCGGAGTTGTAAGTAGCGACCGAGTGTGCGATCTCCGTGGCCTATCCGGGGACAGAAATTCGAAACGATCTCGTAAGAAGCCAGGATAGCGAGGATTATATAAAATGTTGAAGAGGCAAATGAGGATGTGGGAATCCCGGCGAAGACGAATTGGGAGCCATTTCAGCTCCCTGCGATACTCTGAGACGTGGTCAAACTTGCGCAGACCAAAAACAAACCGAATCCCGAGGTTTTGAAGTCGCTCGAGTTTGTTCAGTTGCTCTTCAGTCACGCTAGCCCAGCAGACATCTGCGTAATCGATCAGGGGGAGGAGGAGAGACTGAGCGAGCGTGATCTTTGTCCGACGAGGCAGGAAGTTTTGAAGACGCCTGAGAGAGTGGAAACTGGCAAAGACTCGCCGACTTACCTCGCCGACATGGACTGACCAGGACAGTTGGTTATCGAAGAAAACTCCTAGATTTTTGGCCTTCGTGCTATATGAGATTATGGTTCCGTCATATGTTACAGGAGCAATGGACAAATACTGTAATGAGTTATGGGAGTACCTGGAACCAATAATCATAACCTGAGACTTACTAGGGTTCACTAGTAGCCCATAAGAATTGGCCCAGTCCCTGATTTTATCAAGATCTACATTTAACAGTTCTACTGCTGAGGCCATATCATGAAGAGAAAAATGTCGGTAAACCTGGAGATCGTCGGCATAAAGATGATAAGACGAGGAGAGTCCATCCGAGATGGAATTAATGAAGATAGAGAAAAGAAGGGGAGACAGTATACCACCTTGGGGCACTCCCGCAAAGAGGTCACACCACTCTGTTGAAGTCTCTTCCGACTTGATACGCTGCTGTCGCCCTCTCAGGTACGAATCAAACCAGCTAGCAGAGTCGGAGGACACGTTCAGGGACTTCAGTATCTCAACGAGAATGTCAAAATCGACGCAGTTAAAGGCGCTGCTAAAGTCCAAAAGTGCTATCACAGAGAGCTGTTTCTCATCCATCGCGTGCTGAATGTCATCAGTGACTTTGAGTAAGGCCGTTACGGTACTGTGACCCGACCTAAATCCGGACTGAAATTTGTTCAGCAACTTGTTAGAGGAAAGGTAGGAGGAGAGCTGAGCATGGACTATGGATTCAAGGACTTTGGAGAGGATTGGCAGGATGGAAATTGGACGAAACTCTTTAAAGGAGGAGGGATTAGATGTTTTGGGTAAAGGGATAACTAAAGCTTTTTTCCACACATTAGGGAAGGAGAAACTGGAGAGTGAGTGGTTTATAATGTGAGTTATAGCAGGAAGGAGCTCGTCAAGTACAATGCTAATCATTTTGGAACAAATATTATCAAATCCTATAGCTTTAGAGGAAATAGCGAGCACAGCCTTTTTAACCGCATCGATTCCGACAAGTCTAAAGTCAAAAGGAGTGGAGGTAGGAGCTGACTTCGTGCGCAAGTGACAAAGCTTGGAATCCTTTACAAAAGGATTCATGACGACAGGGGGGACCGCGAAGAATTTGTTGAGACCACTGAGATCAACATTACCAATCAATTCATCCTGAGACTTGCCGATACCAAGCGTTTTGAGGAATTTCCATACTTGACCCGGAGTGTAACTCTCAATGCTCTGAAAGATGTCGCGACGCTTGGCGTCACGACACATGCGATTGCACCGGTTTCGGAGGCATTTGAAGATGGAATAATTTTCGGCTGTAGGATTCAGAATTAATGCCCTTAAAGCTACGAGTGTGGATAAATTTTGCTCTGCTCTTGGGGGTTTTGCTCTTATAAGAGAGGTAAATCAGGTCATGATAGGAGAAAGGAGAGTTAAACTGTCCTTGTGTAGCAACCTTTTCCAAATTAGAAACTATCATGAGATCAAGGAGAAAGGGAGTACAATGTGGTTGGAAATGAGTAGCGTTGAGAGGAAGAATATGTAAATTGAAAGAGTTTATAATGGACTGAAGTTTGGCAGAGCGGGAATCGTTTTTGAGAAGGCATGTATTGAAATCGCCGAGAATGAGGGTATCATTATAAAGAGGAGTTAGCTCACTGAGCAAAGACTCAAATGAGTCGAAATAATCGATGTGAAGTGAGGGACTGTAGAGAACACTGAGTAGAACTTTATTATGGCGAAGACAAATTTCAAGGAAGAGATGTTCTGCGGATTCGGAGTACTCACTCGTTGAAGCACTAACAACTCTGCAAGGGATATCCGAGCGAAGGTAAATAGCCACCCCGCCATCAGCTTTGCCAACTCTGTCGTTCCGGTAGAGCTGGAACCCAGGCAGCGAGTACATAGTGGAAGGTAATGTCGGTTTAAGAAATGATTCTGATACAAGTATACCATCCACATGTTTACTACTGAAAGCCTCGAATAGGTCCGGGTAACTCGTGTGGATACTCTGAGCGTTGATGTGAACGATGTTAAAATTATTATCGAGTCCAGCAAAGACAGAAGTCAGTTTGGCGGATAGTGTTTCCTCCACAAGGGAGTTATCACTCTCCGCACTAATGTAGTCGTCGGTTGAAGAACAAGAGAAGAAACTATTTTCAATATTACATAAACTATCCATGTAAAATAAGAATACACCTACTTAAATATATAAATACAATATAAATAATTATGCTGGCGTACAGTAGTACAAAAAAAAATATATGGATAAAAGTTGCCTACTCAATAACTGAGTAGTTAACTACACTACTTAATAAATAAATAAAGAAATACTGACCCAGACCCTAACTACACAGGAATGCTGAAAGGAATCTAGATATACACACAATAATAACAGTAACAAAAAAAATTACACAAAAACAACACACTTTATCGTTAGACTATAAACAAGACAAAACAAAACACGTGCGAGAGTTACCGCTACTGCGCAGCGATGCAGAAATCGGAACGTATTAAAAAAAAAAAATTGACAACACCGTTCGCGTGAAATGACAGCAGGCAGATTGAGAACTTTTGTCTTGATAGGCGGAAAATTTTAATTTAAATTTTGAAAATTCAATTTAATTACAGTAGGCTATCTAAAAATACTGTAAAATGGGCAGGAAGAAGCCTAAGAAAAGAAAGAAGGAAGAGGAGGAGGAGGATCTGTCTGATAGTGGGGAATCCTCAAGTCCGTGTGATGAACCAAAAGATGACAAGGATAAGTATAAGCCTTTTCAGGTCCCGGATTATGTTCGCTATTACCCAGTGGATGGAGGTAAATTAGATTATATCGTTTATTTTGAAAGCAGCGACACTGGCAAGGCATTGGGCGACAGAGACATGATGGCTCTAGCGAACTGCCTCAAAAGATTCAATAAAGGCATAAAACAGTTAAGACGCATCAACAAATACAAGATTGGCGTTGTGTTTGAGCAGCCAGGGCTCGCCAATGCAGCTTTAAGCAATAAAACATTTCTGGATTCATACAAACTAAAGGCGACTATTCCTGCTACGGCCACTGAAGTGACTGGAGTAATACAACATGTGCCACTTGATTTATCCAATGAGCAGATCTATTCAAATATTTCTTGCTCCAAAAACATAGTATCAGTAAGAAGATTTATGAAAAGAACAATTAACAATAACACTGTTGAGTTCCAGCCTTTGAAGACAGTCTTAATAACATTCTCCTGCCCATCCCTGCCCGACAGTGTGGATCTGAACAGCTGGCGCTTCGAGGTTCGCCCGTACATCGCTCCAGTGAAGCAGTGTCTACGGTGCCTGAGGTACGGACACATAGCTAAATTTTGTAAAAACGCAGAGAAGTGCTCTATCTGCTCAGGCAGCCACAACTTCAAGTCTTGCACAGTTGATGCAGCGGATGCCTCTTGCTGTCATTGCAAAGGCAATCATATCGCCATCTCACCTGACTGCCCTGTAAAAAAGGAGAAAATTAATCAAAACAAAATGAAATTATACAAGAAAACATTTGCTGAAACCCTGGAAAAATCATTTCCTCCACTAATATCTAAAAGCCCTTCTGATCAGCTAGCACTGCTTCTCAATTCAGAACATATAATGAACATTATAGTAGGCTCAGTAACTAAGTTACTAACTCAGAACAAAACAAACGAACTTTCAATTAATTCACAAAACATTAAAACCATTCTTCTTGAAACACTAAGTAAGAGTAATTAATTTGTTATTCTTTTTTAATGGATCAATTAAACATAATGCAATGGAACTCACAAAGTTTAATTAGTAATAGACTTGTTTTAACACATTTCCTGAAGGAGAATAATATTCACGTAGCAATTATTTGAAACTTGGCTAAAGCCGAATCAACGTTTCAATATTCGAGGTTATAATATTTGTAGATTGGACTCCGGCAACGACCATAATGGTGTTTCCATAATTGTTCATAACAGCTTAACTTTTAGAAAACTTGATACATTTTATGATAATTCCATTCAGAACATAGCAATACGTTTAATGTACGGAGATAATAAGGTAGTATCAATTGTTAGTTTTTATAGCCCTAAAAACTGTCTACCGGTTTTTACCAAACATAAATTTGATCAACTTATACAAAGTGTTCCAGAACCTGTGCTTTTTGCGGGAGATTTCAACGCTCTTCATTCGGCATGGGGATGTCAATCAACAGACGCTCGTGGTCGTGATGTCCTTTCAAGTACTAATGACAATAACTTAGTTTTGCTAAATGATGGCCAAATGACCACTATTGGATCACACCAATGGAGGCGAAATGCTTTAGATCTTTCTTTTATTTCTCCATCACTGGCTCTGAACTGTGATTGGACAGTGTATGATGACCCGCTAGGTAGTTACCATCTTCCAGTAATAATTAAAATACTTATTCACAACAATTCACCTTACACTTCATCTCCATTAGACTGTTCAGCTATGAAAACTCATTTAAACTTTCGTCGTGTTAATTGGAATAATTACAAAAAAAATGTAGATACCCTTCTACAAGAATTCAATATAGATACCTCAAACTCTAAAGATTGCTATAAAAATCTTATTGATATTTAAATTTTAGCTGCTCGGAATTCACCAGTGTCCAGTTTTCGTAATAATAATTCATCACCAGGCATATTTAGGAAAAAAAGAATTCCTCTCCCATGGTGGAATGAAAAATGCAGCCAGGTTGTAGAGTGCTCTAAAGAAGCGTATATTCAATTTAAAAATGATCCAACTGAATGTAATTACATCAATTTCAAAAAGAAGCAAGCTCTTAAAAAGCTTACATTAAAGCAGCAAAAACAAATTAGTTGGGTTGCATTATGTGAATCCTTCAACAGAACCACGCCGATTTCGCATATTTGGACTAACATGAAAAAATTTAATAAAACTTTCGTACATAGTTTCTCAAACAATAACATAAGTTGGGTCTTCGAATTCCTTAAAAAATATACGCCTGATACCGTTGAGTCTAACTTGAATTTACATAGTTATGTGCATGCTAAGAATAGCGAATTTCTGGTAAAACCATTTTCTTTTCAAGAATTACAGTCAGCTATTTCATCTAGGAGAGATACCTACAGCTTTTGGCCTTGACGGGATTCCTTATAAAATGTTAAAAATGCTTTCTAATAAATCTAAATCAGTTCTTTTAAATGTGTTCAATTCTTTATGGTCTCAAAATATAATTCCTGATGATTGGAAATCAGATTGTCTTATTCCAATATTAAAACCAAATAAAGAGAAACATTGCCCTGACTCATATAGACCTATAGCACTTACATCTTGCGTTGGTAAAATTTTTGAACAAGTTCTAAAACAAAGGCTAGAGTTTTTTGTTGAATCCAATCATATACTACCCATGAACCAGTTTGGGTTTCGCAAAGGTCGATCGTCAAGAGAAAGTATAGCTCAATTACAATTAGACATCTTTCAATCTGTGAAGAAGAATATGTCGTTTGCCGGAGTCTTTTTTGATGTTGTTGGTGCATTCAATAATGTCAATCATCATATTTTGTGTAGGGAATTAGCTTCCATTGGGATTCCTATTAAATTTATTGATTTTATTTTTTCCTTTCTTCACGACAGAAAAGTTTATGTTGAGATTAACAATCAATTGCTCGGTCCCCGCTCATCTTTTAAGGGAGTTTGTCAAGGTGGGATTTTAAGCCCACTCTTATTCACTTTGTATATTCATAAACTTAATCTTATTTTGGGCTCCAAAGTCCGAAACCTTCAGTTTGCGGACGATTTGGTGATATATAGCTCTGGAATTAATGCAAATGAGGTTATGCGAAATCTAAATGATTCGCTTTCTAGGTTCTCAAATTATTTCAAATATTTAAATTTAGACATCAGTCCTGAAAAATCTAAAGTGTTAATTTTCCACAAAATCAAACAAGCTCAGTTTAAAATTTATTTTAATAACACTCCTTTAATGTTTGCATCGGAGATCAAGTTTTTGGGAGTTATTTTTACGGGTAACTGCTCGTGGAAGAAATATGTTGATAAGATTATATTCTCTGCAAATAGGGGTTATAACATATTGAAGTCTCTTACTAAAACTTACTGGGGTTCAGATCCGAAAGTATTAATAACTTTATATAAGGCCATAGTTCGGAGTCATTTTGAATATGGCTTTATTTGCTTTGCAGCTAATGATCAACTTGTAAGAAAATTGGAAGTAATTCAAAATAACAATTTAAGACTTATTACTGGTGCTATGAAAACCACGCCCATTAATTCCCTTCAAGTGGAATGTAATATTCCACCGTTGAATCTTCGCTTCAAGTACCTAAAATACAGGTTTATCTTAAAAATGTTAGCCATTGAGCCCCATCCTTTGTTTAAAAATTTGGTACAATTTTTCAGAAATAATCAGGCTTTGGCCTCTTCCTCCAAAACTCCCTACATTCTTCATGATTTTTCCTATATGGTTGACTTTAATCAGCAGTCTAATATACATAGAAGCCAAGATCATTGGGCATGCTACTCAGACGATTTTGATATTAAATTCACTTCAATGGTATTTCATATTGATCCCGAGAAAAACAATAAACATGAAATCTGTGAACAACTGGCAAGATATATTGATTTTACTCAAATATACACTGATGGTTCAAAAACTGATAACGGCGTTGCCGCAGCTATATGCCTACCGCACATTAAAAATGGATTCGGAGTGAAATTGCCACAAGAAATGAGTATCTTTTCAGCAGAAGCACTTGCTATATCGAAAGCATTAACTTATATTTCGGAACACCCAGCTGATTCCCCGGAAAACAAGTGGGTCATAATATCTGACAGTATGAGTACTCTAAAAGCTCTTCAATCAAAAAACTAGACTGCAACACCAATTATATTATTTACGATATCAATAATCGCTACTCCCAACTTCATAAATTAAATGTACATATTATCTTTATGTGGACTCCATCTCATGTCGGAGTGACAGGAAACGAAAATGCCGACTTCCTGGCCAAGGCGATCGTTGAAAGTAATGCTCCTGAGTCTACTGTACCTGTGCCAAACTCTGATTTCATTACCAAACTCAAACAGAATTTGAAACAAGAATGGTTTAGTTATTGGCAACAAACTCTTGCAGTTAAAGGTTCCTGGTACGGATCCGTTAGTGGAAGGATTGGACGTGCCTGGTTCTCTAAGTCAAACATGTGGAAAAGCAGGAAATTCTATGTTATAATGACACGTCTCAGATTTGGTCACTGTCGCTTCGGATCACATCTTCACCGTATGCAAATTATTTCTTCGCCAATTTGTAATATCTGTAATGCCGCTAATCAAACACTGGATCATATATTTTTCGATTGCCCCGCCCATATTATACAACGCCTTGCCTTTATTGATAAACTGTTGCTCATCTACAAACCAGAAGATATCCCGCGTACCACTGTTGACTTATTGAAGAATTTTGAAAATTATCAATATATTTACGATTATATCTGCTCTACTATTGAAGATATTTAGAGTGGTAAAAATATGTATTGGAACAATACACGGACTAAGAGATATATTACACGGACATGACTCCTCAAATGTGACGTGGCTTCGGCCTTATAAAACAAACAAAAAGACTTGGCTTCGGCTGAAACAAAAACACGCAAGACTTGGCTTCGGCCTTAAAAAAACAAAAATACGGAAGACTTGGCTTCGGCCTTAAAAACATGAAAAACGGAAGACCTGGCTTCGGCCTTAAAAAACAAAACTACGGAAGACTTGGCTTCGGCCTGAAAAATCATAACTACGGAAGACTTGACTTCGGCCTTAAAAACAAGATATACGGAAGACCTGGCTTCGGCCTTAAAGAACAAAACTACGGAAGACTCGGCTTCGGCTTTAAAAACGAGAAATACGGAAGACCTGGCTTCGGCCTTTCGAAACCTCGGAAACGGAATAAGAAGATGTAAACACTGAAGACATGGCTGTACGGCTTTGATTGCTGTTGCCTTTCCTTAGGGATAAAGACGGAAAAAAAAAAAAAAAAAAAAAAAACAAGCAGATTGACATTGACAAGTAAAGATAGAAACAGTACTTGGTGGCAGCATTCCTTGATATAACTTCTGCATATGATAACGTCCAGCTCTCAGTTCTCAGGCAAACTATGCAAAATCTGAGTATTCCTGAGAAGTTGACTCGATTTATATGCAATCTTCTCATGGAAAGATCTATATCCATAAAAAATACTAACTGTCCACCTACAAGCCGTACTGTATGGAAAGGTCTCCCCCAGGGATCTGTCATGAGCCCACTCCTATACAATTTATACACGTACGATCTTGAAAGATGCGTCACCCCCTTCTGCAATATTTTACAATATGCTGATGACTTAGCCCTTTATTTAGCTGTAGATTCATGTTCAGTTGCAGAATCTCGCCTAAACTCGGCGCTGATGTATCTAAATGATTGGCTCGATGCTCACGGATTATCTCTTTCGGCCTCCAAAAGTTCCTCAGTTATTTTCACAAAAAAACGAACCATTCCGGATTTGGAACTTCTCATTGAAGACGATCCTATCCCTACCGACAATAAAGTCAAGTTTCTAGGAGTGATCCTCGACTCCAGACTGACTGGGATCCCACACCTGTCCTATGTTGCCCAAAAATGTGAGAAGGGTATTAACGTTCTTCGCTCCTTATCAGGAGTATGGTGGGGGGCCCACCCCTATTCTCAAAAATTAATCTACAACGCCATTATCCGTAGCCACTTTGATTATGGCGGTTTCCTTTTGGACCCTTGTAATAAAGCTGCTACCGTCAAAATTTCCAGAATTCAAGCTAAGTGTCTGAGAATAATTTCAGGAACAATGAAATCATCCCCAACTAATGCTCTCCAGGTTGAATGTGTCGATCCTCCACTTCATCTCCGCAATCAGTATTTATGTGATCGATTTTTGTTTAAGCTTGTTCAGGTTTCTTCTCACCCCTTACTCTCTAAACTCCAAAGACTCTTCCAGATCACTACGGCTCAAGGTTACAGATCCCTGAGGGATCTTCCTTGTTTACTTCGAAGTTTCATCAACTTTTTCCGTATCCGTCACCCCATATTCCATTATGAAACTTTTCCCCTCTTTTCGTTCCCATATCATTGTCTTATTTTTAAACCTCAAATCTTATTAGATTTTGGCATTCAAAAAGATTCACGTCAACCCAATAGGCAATTTAATAGAATAATTACAGAAAAGTGGTCAGAGTGGCTGCCCATATTCACGGATGCATCCAAGCTTTCCTCTAGCGGGAATGTTGGAGCAGCCGTGTGGATCCCTAAATTCCGAATTATCTTAAACTTCAAACTACCTCCGGGTTCCTCCGTTTTTTCCGGGGAGGCGACGGCAATCCTTGAAGCCATCTTGTATGCGGAATCCCATTCGTTGGATAACACTTTAATTTTCTCGGACTCCTTAAGCTCTCTTTACGCAATTTCTGCTAACCCATTTAAATCAAAACTTAAGTCCCCTCTTGTACTAAAGATTCGCCATGCTCTGTTCAGATGCCTCTCTCGGGGTATCATCATTATACTGGCTTGGATTCCAGCTCACAGTGGTATTTCGGGTAATGAAATAGTTGACTCTTGTGCAAAGGAAGCTGTGGAATCTGGTGAATTATCACACTTCAAAATTCATACCCAAGACTTAGTATCTTCGGCTAAGACTCGTCTGGAAAAATCATGGGAATCTTCATGGCAGTCATCTAGAACTTTAAAGGGTAGGCATTATGGCCAAATTCAACCGTTAATACCTAAAAAACCTTGGTTTTTCAAGTACAGGGAAATGCGTAAGACTGTTACATCAACTATCTGTCGGCTTCGACTGGGACACTCCTGCACGCCAGTACATCTCGCTAAAATTAGGATAAGGGATAGCTCTCTTTGTGAATGCGGCCTGGCTGACGGTACTCCCGATCATTTGTTTTTTGAATGCACTAAACTTCAAACCTCATTGTATGACATCCTCCCCGGTAAGATCCCCCGTCCCGTCAATCTTAAATTCTTATTGACTCTTTCGGACCCTTCCTTTATTCACATCCTTTCTAAATTTATAACCTCTAACAAGATTAAACTGTAGTTAGATGTAGAATTATTATTTTATTTATATATGTCTTCTTTTTATGTCTAACACCCTTAATATGTAATCACTTAACATTTAAATTATATGTTAATTTGTGCTGTCCTATTTGTTGTTTGTCTGGTTATAGAGAGATCTCAACTCAAGGGAAGTTTCACCGATAACTGTACAACGTGATCCCCTTCGTGTCATCTTCAATACGTGATATTGGCGGAATTACTGTAGGGATCCACAGTAGAAGCCATCAAACCTAAAAATTGATTGATTGATTGATTTAGCGAAACAGAAAATTAAAATAATAACTTAAAAAGACATTCTACCTCACAAAACATGAGAAACAGCATAATTATACGGGGGCGTCGAATGGAGACCGCGATTTAACTGAGCATGTGACATCTACCGCTTGCATAACCTCACTGCACTATTTGGCTGCCCGAGCCTGAGACGCTCCTCTTCTGGTGACAACGCCCCTGGTGGAAGCCGCCGACATGTCCACAGCAGGCTTCTTCCCCTGAACGGCTGACTGAGGGGGCTCTTTGCTGGGAAATTTGTCCATAAGCGGCCGCAACTCCGCCCAGCACTCGACCTTCCGACGAGTCTTGTTTGGCAGCTGCACGAAAATACGGCCATCGGTTGTCCAGGAGTTGCTGACGCCAAAGTGTTGGCGAGCCGCCATAAAGACATCGTGACGTGACTTCGTCAGGAACTCAGTCAACGTGATGCCCATACCTTTTAGGGCCTTCTTAGAATCCCACATCCCACACCTCGCTGCGTGCCTCGTGGGATGTAAAACGCACAAGGAGGGGCCTAGTCTTCGCTCCTTTGGCACCCAAGCGATGAACCACTTTGATTGCACCGAGACAATCATCTGAAGACTTCAGGCGGTTAGCCAACACTGCAGTCAGAACGGCAACAGGCTGCTCCTCCGGTTCTTCAGCCACGCCGTGAACGAGCAGGACCTTACGCCGCATCATCTGCTCGTGCCTGTCAAGCCCCAAACCCAGATGCTCAATCTGCGACTTCAGAACTCCGAGAGCTTTCCAGATCAGGGACTTGAAGTCCGAAAACTGTTGCGCGAGTCCACTTATGTCCTGGGGGCTGGTAGAGGTTGCAGCTAGCTGTAGATCCCTGTCATATTTGTCCATCCGGTCCGAGAATGTGGAAATTAAATCTTCCATACCTTTGGAAATCTCCGAATACTGGTCCATGCTTGTGATTTTGAGGTTATGTGGTTGTTGACTGGTCAAATTGTAGTGTTCTTCAATTGGGAATGTGCAGTGAAGGGTCCAGGCCAGTAATATTATTGCTGAATACTCATTAAATTATTGTAAGTTATTAAATAAATTAAATTAATTATGGAGTGTAAAATTTATTGTTGCCTTGTAGGACTACCCACACCAAAAAAAAAAGGTGTGTCTATGTAAACAACAAAACGATGAAGACTCTAGCCATAGCTAGATGAGTATAATTATGGGCTCACCTTTAGCGGATGACCTACTCACTGGGGCGTCCAAACTTTTTTAGCATCATGCTGGGGTCATTTGATCATCTTTCTGAAAGTTTCAGGGTGCGGAATGCAATAGTTTTTAAGATATGATTTTTTGAAAATCTGAAAATACTTTGTAAAATTATGTAACGCAACGCAAATAATATGTTTAAATCTTGTCTGTGGTCAAAATATATTACCTACATTTCGTTGTACGCATATTTGAAAAGATGAGAATTCTCTAAAATAAGGAGGAAATGTGGAATCTTTTTTTAATAATACCTATTTTAATAAAAACGTTCAGTTAACTTGCAATTTATGTTTGTTTATTTATTTTACGTCAATCAAAGTTAATTTAGTATTTCTTTCATAAAATATCACTTTTGATAATAAAAAGGTTGTGTAATTGTGTTTAAAATGTAATTTTTGTTTAAAACGGAACACATTTTGTTGGGGCGTTTTGCCGCGTTTTTGGTTGGGCGGCAAAGTAGTAGTCCCTTTTCTAGTAGTTTCGCGAATGTTCTATTTTCTTGTTCTCTCGATATTTACAAGCAAAAACAACTGGCTAGAGTAGGTTATTGTGGCTACTTTTCAATCGGGTTATAGGTTATGTTAGAACGTTGAAGAAGATAAACCGGAGCGGAGCGTATGCAAACAAAAACTATTGGCTAGAGTAGGTTAGTGGCTACTTTTCAATCGGGTTATAGGTTATGTTAGAACGTTGAAAAAGCTAAACCGGAGCGGAGCGGAGCGTATGCAAACAAAAACAATTGGCTAGAGTAGGTAATTGTGGCTACTTTTCAATCGGGTTATAGGTTATGTTAGAACGTTGAAGAAGCTAAACCGGAGCGGAGCGCAGCGTATGCAAACAAAAACGATTGGCTAGAGTAGGTTATTGTGGCTACTTTTCATGTAAATTTTGATGATAGCATTATGGAGCATTTGTGGAGGAGAAAGGTGTCGAGGCAGAAAAATGACCCTTTCGAAGAAAGCAACTAGGCATTTCCGCGCGGGGGGGGGGCATCTACCCCCTTCCCCCTCCCCCCACTTAAAGATCAAGGTCAGTCTAAATTTTGTTTTAATTTAACAACATAACCTCAAAACTTTAAATAATCATATCTCAGAAACTAGGCATTTCCGCGGGGGGGGAGTAGTAGGGGGGGCATATACTCCCCTCCCCCATCCCCCCCTCCCCCCTCAGGGTCAACAAAAGTAGGTCATCCGCTAAAGTCCTTCCTCATTATACGGGTGTCCCGAAACTCAACATCAAGCGGTCAAGTGCGGGTCCGGACTTGCCTGTGCAAGGGTTCTGTACCATTGTGCAAGAAAACTGCTGCTGGCTGGGCTTTCACCTGGTGTCAGCTTGACGTTGAGTTTCGGGACACCCTATAACTGGATACTTATTCTTTGCAGACAAATTCTTGTATCTGCCTACTGCATTGGTCATAAAATCTAGTTTCCAACTGTTTGCTGTTTTTTTATATTAACATAAATAAACAATACCTACCTAAATCATTTGTTTCTTAAACCTAGTTTTGTTTTATTTTATTCTGGCCTCACCATCTAACTAACAAAACATTGGTCCGTACAAACAGCCTAAAAGGTACGGCACATTAACTAAAAGTTAAAGCATAGATAAAATTGTTTTCTGATACCTATATAACACAGGGAGTAATGAAAGAGAAGGAACACCACTTCCATATCTTTGTTTATTTAAATCTGCAGATACACTACAAAATGTTACAAGCAAGAATAATTCATTTCAATCGTACATACATTTTTATACAGGATATTTGGAAATTCAGTACATTTCCTTAAAAGGGTTTTATATAGAGAAGATTAGCACATTTGCAGCAGATTTTACTTTTTATACAACGGGTAATGTGAGTCCTATTTACCAGTAATTGAATTAGAGTAGGAGGACGAGGAATTATATTTTTGTAATGTCCTGATGCTCCTACTTCACACTTGAAAATTCCCTTTGCAGTAGGAACATGAGGATCCGGTGCCCCTGCCAGTAGAATTTAGTAGGACTGCGAGGAAGGACTTATAAAAGCTGTTACAAATGATTTGAACTCCCTCTCATATTAATCTTATTAAAATTGTATGTGGGCTTTGTCATTGAAAGAATAGTCATGAAGAATAGAATAGCATGAACAACATTAATTATTCATTAATTTCTCTGTTCCTATACCACTTATCCATATCAATGAAAAAAGATTTATATTCTGTAATCACTAATTCTTTTAAATAAACATCGCGTCTAATATTTTACAATCTTAATTTATTAAAGCGATTTTAAGAGTCATAGAATTGTTTTAATAATAAATTTCTCCCCTAAATGTCCCCACCGAGTGGCTCAGGCCCTTACCTGGAAATTAGTAAGATTTGTTTTGTTTGATAAAATGGAGTTGTATTTTGGATGCTGGCAAAGTAACAAATAAGGTGTAAGTAGACATTTTATTATAGTTTATAGTAATGATAATAATAGTTACACAATTCGCAGTGAGTCAAAATAAAACAGTAAAACTTTGTAAAAAATACTACGCTAAATACAAAATTATATTATATCAGGAAACCAAGTCAAATGACGGGGGTTGTAATCCGGGCTGGGGATCAAGAGAAAATCCTCAACTCTTGGATGTTTACATGTTTGTGACCTCCTATTTATGGTTCCCACATCACAGGATATTCTTGTGTGCGGCCTGAGGCAATGTATGTGCCTGTAATACATGCTTACATTTTGTTTAGTTAGTGTATGGTGTATCAGAGATAAGAAATATGGGTGTATCCTATTTACAGAGATGCAAGATGCCAAGGAAACTGATGAAATATTATTGTCGTGGTACATATGATTCATCTAGTTAATTTATATTAGTCACTCATACGAGGTATTAAAAAAAATACGGGACATTGCAATATTTCATTCAGTTCTACAGTAAATTAGTTTTCGTATCATAGCACATTTATATGATACTTCAACTTTCTTCACAGCTCCAACGGATATAATAATTAGTTACAAGGGACCTATCACACTATCTTTGTAATAGGCCCCGGTAGACTGAGATAAATCTATTATTAACTCATCGCCGTATGTGATAATCGGATATTAAAGAGTGATCACAAAATGTACTATAATACTAAAATTACTAGCTCATAGTCTGTTCTGAAGCTACGTCTAACACCTGGACACTTAGATATTGCTTATAAAAATATAATAAATGCATTTTTATTTCATTTAGTAAAATTATGGCAACACAACACATACATATTACTTTTAATATCCCTTATATTTTTAGAATATTACATGCTATTAAATTGAAAAATAGTACAAGACTATGGGAGTTATTATGTAATAATAATAATAATCACTAACAATATTAATGAAATGAGATTCAACAAGGCTCCAAGCTCTGTAAAAAACTTTACTTATGCAATTAAAGTTAAAAAAATCAAAAGATTTAGATAATGTAATACTAGAGATTTGTGATGATTATTATTTTTAAGAGTAAATTCGTAAATAATATTCAACATAACAAGACTTTTGTATAACGCATAATACATACAGTACCTAACTTACAAAAAATTATAAACAAAGGGGCTGCTATGTAAAGATTTTTAATGCAAACAACAACAATTAACACATTTCTTACCAAATACTATTAATTATTATTACACGAAAAACAACTGCTTGTAATAATAAATAAACAGATGTCATTAATAAAATCGTAGTATTATGATAATAAAAAAATATCAAAAGAACAGTCTGAACTTTAACCAGATGTTCTGTGTAAAAAGGCAAAGAGTATTTATATTCAGTTACCTACAAATACACCGCCTTATTCATAAACGTCTAATAAACCTATTTTAACTATAATGCCGTTATAATTCGTTTGTCTTTGTCTGTCACTTTGAAATTTGTGTTTGTGAGAAAAGGACAAAGCCCATTTTAGCTACAATAGGTTTGATAAGTTTTATGAATAAGGAGGTAAAGATTTAAGAATCTTTATTGATGAAGGAAGGTATCATGGTCTATGTTTGATCCTAAAATAATTTATTTTATCTACACACGTATCATAAACCCTCTTTACTGCGTCCAAAAACCGCACGTTACGACCAGCATAATGATATACTACTTGGTAAAAACTCTTTTCTTATCTGAATATTGATATATTATGAACATAATGTATCAATCTTTCGACATATTATGACATTCAAATTTCGAACGCCGACGCCCGCCTGCGTGCCGCCCCTAATTCGTCCGTAAAGTTGGTACTACCGAACAAGCTAAATAAGTGCAGAGCAATGATCAATGCCACAATGCCGGTCGAACATGCGGTTCCTGAACACATCAAAGAGAGCTTATGATATGTGTGTAGATAAACGAGTGTATGTAACTGTACATAATTAGACATTAAAACTCTCGAGTGATTTGCCCTCCATTATGTATCAGTCACATAAACTACTATAATGATTTAAAAACAGAAAGAAAAGTGAATAAAATTTTCTTGGTTTAACAGGTGTAGACATATTAATTGCGGTTATTAGACAGGGTCATGATTATGAACAAATTTAATTATGAAACCAATTTTAAGCAAAACCACGGTTTTACTTCTCCATATCCATTTGGGCACATGAGAATAGCGCTGAACAAATCAGTGTAATAGTTAACGTTGTTCAGAATTATGTCCCTAATATAATAACCTATTAAATCTATTTATTACACCCAGTATTTTACAAAATTTATTAAATAATTTCATTGCATCATAAAATCATATGACACAATAACATAAATTATTGGCGTATTTGGTATATATGCCACATTGTGGGTAGTGACCGAATTACTTCGGGTGTAAGTAATAATTAATAAGGTAGCCACGATACGCGTGGCGTTCGTAATAACGTCACTATGTTAGGCGAGCGCACTAACGTCACCCCGGTATGTTACGCGAGCGTAATTACGTCACCCCGGTATGTTACGCGAGCGTAATAACGTCACCCCGATATGTTAGGCGTTCGTAATAACGTCACTCCGGTATGTTAGGCGAACGTAATAACGTCACCCCGGTATGTTAGGCGTTCGTAATAACGTCACTCCGGTATGTTAGGCGTTCGTAATAACGTCACTCCGGTATGTTAGGCGAACGTAATAACGTCACCCCGGTATGTTAGGCGAGCGTAATAACGTCACCCCGGTATGTTAGGCGAGCGTAATAACGTCACCCTGGTATGTTAGGCGAGCGTAATGACGTCACCCCGGTATGTTAGGCGAGCGTAATAACGTCACCCCGGTATGTTAGGCGAGCGTAATAACGTCACCCCGGTATGTTAGGCGAGCATAATAACGTCACCCCGGTATGTTACGCGAGCGTAATAACGTGACAAAACAGTATTAGGGCTGTACCTAAACAAGTAGTGTAAGCGGGCTTTTATAACATAGCAACGGTGTAATCCGTAATGAAATATCGTAGCAACGTTATCCGGTGCCGTGGCTCTGCGACTTCTGCTCAAACATGGCGGCCATGTCTCTAATGTTGTAGGAGGGGGACACCTTCTCTTTCCTGTTGAGATAATGAAAAAAAACACTATTATACAAAAATAAACATTATCTTATCTGAAAACTGCCTCATCGCTCTGCAGGACGCGGGCTAGCACCAACAGTATTCTGAGGATGATAGCAGACAGCTACGACTGTCCTATTGTGGGTCACTGGGTTCGGGTGCTTATCAGACACTAGGTATCTGGTGAGCGCCCGGGACCAGTGGGCCATATTGAAAAATAAAATAAAATAACGTCTCCTACCCATCTCAATAATAACATAAAAAGTAAGATCTTATTGGTACTAACACATTTGATTTTGATTGTAGTCTAGTTCTATTTTTGTATATAGTTAATTGTGTATGGAACTTGATTTCTGAATTAAACAATTTTATTTCATTTTATTTATTATTATCATTTGCCCTGAAAGTCACAAAAAAAAAAGATCTGCAGTCTTTATAGGGAGTGAGACAAGTTTCTCTCTAATATCGACGAAGACCTCTGTGGTGTATCAGTCGAGGCTGAGCTTCCCAAGCGGGACGTCCCGAGTTCGAATCCCGGCCGGGGAGGAAGAAAAATCCCAGGCCCTGGATGTTTACATGTTTGCGACGTATCTGTTTCTGGATCCCACGACACAGGGTATCCTAGAAACAATGTAAAAGGTAAAAAAATGCCAATGACCCTTGTGTAATCTCAAACTACACATTCCTGAGATGGGGGGTTTGTCAGACGGACAACGAAGCGATCCTTTAAGGGTATTGTGTCAAATTTCCATGGAAACGAAACAGGCAGCCGCAATGAGAACAATGCTAAAGGTTCCTTTGCCCTTTTGAGGTACGGAACCCTATCATGCTAATTTCATCATAAAGACTACGGTACACTAACTCACCTATCAAACTCCCTGGATCTGCCAGCAGTCCCAAATTTGCTCGAACCGCCTTCCGCCTTGGAACCAGCAAACTCTTTTTCTTCCTCCGGACTTTGAATATCATCCAAATTGTCTGCACTCTTGGCCAGAGTAAACCTCATCCTCTGCCCCAAGTCAACTGTATTACGCCTCTCGAACTTGGGTAGATCATCTGCTTTTGTAGTCTCTTTGTCCTCAGTTTCACTATCAGTGTCTCGTTTTAGTTTGATTCGAGTCAAGTGTTCTGGGTTGCTTCTAAACGATTGCGAGCTGTACTTCTCGCGTAAGAAGTTTCGGCGTTCTTCTTTGTACTTCTCTATACGTTCTCTGCTTAATTTCTTCTCGGTGTCGAAACCTATGATGTTTTTGAGGTCAGGTTTGTCAAATCTTTGGATTAAACTTATTTTATTTTCTATGTTAGGCGTAATTACTTCTTCGAGTTTGGAAGTAGATTCTTCTAGATTCAAATTCAGATCTGGTAGGTATTTTTCCCGTTTGACCACATCTCGTACTTCGAGACTTTTTCTTCTGTCGGCGGACTCTTGACCGAACTCTTGGACGAACGCGTTTTCGTCGAGCGAGCGAGCGTTCACCGAATGTTTGGATAACCTGAAGCTTTTCGGTGAAACTGTCGGTTTCTCTTTCTGTCTCACTTCCACTTTGTCATCAGTATGTTCCTTTCGTTCTAGGCTGGGGTACTTTATTTCGGCTTTGAATTTTTCGAATGAAAATGGCCCTTTCTGCTCGGTCGGGCTTTCGAACCGATGTGCCAACTCTCTAACATTGAGATTCTTCTTCACAATGTTCCCATTATCTAAAGCTTCGTTCAAACCCGAACCATCGTACTGCTCCTTATCACATATCCTCAACGTCTCCACATTGATATTCTCATAATCATTACTTTGGTTCTTCTGACTTGGGAAGGGAACGTTTTCATAATGTCTCGAAGATGCTTCCTTCTCCGGATATTCTAGTATCATCGCGTTCACTTCTTCGATGCTTTTCTTGAAGAACTTCACTTGACTGTACACGTCCACATTTTCGTCCGGCGATTCTAGAATGATCAGATCTTGATTGTAGTTGTCAGGTTGGCACGCCTGCTGTGTCGGCAAACTCGCGTCCGATTCCGGAACTGTCGCTTCTTCGACTATAGAAAGATTCTTCTCCAAATCAATGTCCTCATATACGGAATCCCTTTCATTTGTCGGTGTTTCTATATTCTGAATCAGTTCATACTCCGACTTAGATTTTGTTGGGGATCTAAACGTAATACTGATAGTAGATTTCAGTGGACTTTTCAAGGGGCTTGTAGGACTGCTTTTAGAGCTACTAGAATGCAAGTTGATATAGTTAGGGCGAGTAAAGCTGTAGCATTCGTACAAATCGTCCTTATTTGACTGATTAGAAAAGCTTGAAGATGATTCGTGCGAGGACTCCATGACTGACTTTGTATCTGGCACATTCTCATAGCTGACTTCTTTGTGTTTATCACTCTTAGGTTCCGAGTTAGAAGAGCTAGATATTGCCGACAGCCTATTCAGATTTTGATAGCTAATATTCGTGGAAGGCACCGGACTAGGTTCTAAGCTATCGTGCAAGTTCACTGGCTCATTCGAGCTGGTTTTGCTAACCGGCTGACCAATCTTGAAATCTGCTTTAACGTTTTCGTAATCTGTAGCTTTGAGTTCGCACTTCAAACACTTTTCCTTATCGCAATTATTGCAGTTTTTATTCTCGGTAATTTTTATAGTATGTTTATTAGTCGCTTCGCTGACCTCCGAATCGCTTTCTAGAGGGTCATATGTCGGAGTAATGGGCGTTATTGGGGTAGAATTCAAAGTGCTATTTGTGACATTGCTGATAGAGTTAGTTTCTAGTGGCCAGTCGATCTTAATTAGCGTAGAGTGGCCATCCTTGCCGTGCCAGCTGAGTCTAGAGTTGACAGTGACATGTCTGTCAGACTGTGTGTAGTCTGGCAGGTTGGTTAGCGGTTGGTGCATACCGCTGTATCGGGCGGATGTTCTAGCCTTTCTTGGTGAATTACGCTCTCTGAAAATAAAATGGTTAAGGCGTGATTAAACCGAGTTATACTGTATTCAATCCTTTAGTTAACTTTTGACAGTTCCCTAAGAACGTTATTTACTGCGATCATAACGAAAGTAAACTCTAAAATGCATCGAATAAGAAAAACAGGGTGACAATTAATTAGCTGACTATATTTTGGCGAATGAAAGTACCCATAATTATGAACAACTTTCCCCGAGAAACATAGGGTCACAAATGAAAAAAAATATCGTCCCTCAGTACATTGACCCGATCAGCTGATTACAAGTTACTATGGGAGATCCAATTGTATTTTACTATCATTCTCCAAAATATGGTCAGCTAATTAAATGACACCCTGTATAAGTATAAACTGACTTAACATAATTATGTGCCATATTAGCCCATTAATGTCCCCACCGAGGGGCACAGGCCTTTACCCGGATACGAGTAAGATTAAGCCATACTCCACCACGCTGGCTCGGTGCGGGTTGATGGAGGGGTTTTATGACCACTACCACACGTAGCGATAGTAGCGGGGATCTACAGCGTAACGTGTCATTCGAAACACTCAAATTCCGATAATGCTCTTAAGATATATTAATTATCTCATTGGTCAGGATTCGAAGCTACATCTCCAGTGTGAGAAGCTAGCGTGAAACCCATTAGACCACGGAGCTCTTTATTATCAAGTAAATACAATAAATTTCCTTACATTGTTCCGGCTCTTATTAAAATAGGATAATTCATAAGTTTTGCGAGATGCATACAGTGACATTCTATCGTACCCAGTGATGTGGTCAAGTATGAAGCATGTTGTTTTGTAAAGTTACGCCCAGGGACGTATCGCTTGTAAATAAAAATTTGTTTTATTTATCCCTCGCATAATTGTGATTCACAAATTGCCGTGTTCAATTGTTCGATTAATGAAATCGATTCTGCAACGCATTAGAAAAACACTAATGCTGTCATCACTACCTGTCAACAGTTAATAATAATAATAATAATAATCGTTTATTCTCAGGCAACATGATCCATAGTTATAAATTATAAATTGTAGTTATAAAATTTAAAGTTAAGCCTAAATCCCAAAGGGAAATATTAAACTGCACATCAAAAATACTGATTTGCACAGCAAAAGTCAGGGCAAAATGATGCGGGAGCATAGGTGAAGGGTAAACCCCCCCTTTATCCTTCGTGTTAGGTAGAACATGTAAGAACAACAAAAAATATTTAAAAAAAACTTGAGTACATATAAAATATTTAAAACATAGAAAGTGTTTTGCTGATCCTTTTTTGCTGTGCAAATCAGTATTTTTGATGTGCGATTAAATACTAGCCAATCACAAATACATGTCCTCACGACTTTTTCTATCCGAAGTGGCAGAGGGTTTTGCAGGGGGCCAGGCATTACCCTCGCTCTATAGGAATTAATTATGAGTCTTCGATGTAAAATATTAATATAATTTAAATACACAAAAGATGGAAGTCAATTACCTGAGTTTGACGTTGACGACCGAAGACTGGAAGTCAGCCAGCGACGCGATAGGACTATCGCGGTCTTTGCACAATCTGTGAACAAGTCGACGAAGTCACATTAAGGACGCCCTTTGAGTACGGAACCCTAAAAATTATACAAAAAATAGTATATGGTGACCTGAATATCAAATAAAAACCTTAATCGTTATACCAAAGGATAATAAACTTGCACGATTTAGGTTTGTACAGAAATTTGTATTCAGCACAATGGCGCCATCTCTGTTTTGGCCGATGCACTAGAACAACTACAAGTAAATAGACATAGTAGTAGGCATATAACCTTCCCGTTTAGTCATGTCGGTCTTGCCCGAAGATACGATACGATATGAATTCTACGAAACGTGACAATTTACACTTCGCACAGCACCATCTTTGTTTTAGCCGCTGCACTACTACTACACGTAGCAGTAGAGATATAACCCTACCGTTTCGCGATGTCGGCGTCGGTGTGGCCGGGCCGTGCGTCGGAGTGTCTCTTCTCCGCGGCCGGCTTGCCGCGCGGCGAGTCTCCGCCGTCGATGTAGCCGATGCTGGCCAGCTGCTCCTCGATCGCCACGCGCTTTCTGTGACGAACAATACAATTGACAGTCAGAGTCCAGCTAATGAAAGTAGAGACTAAAATGATTTTCAAAATGTGCCAAATTAAATCTTAGAATTCTTTACTCGAATATGCAATCCTATGAACCCTCGCAGACCTGCCCGCGTCGAGTCAATCGAATAGCAGTCTTAAGTCAGATTGTAAATATGGGGTTGATGTGCCGAGATTTTTTGAATTTTGGCGCTTTTACCTGTCTCTACTTTCGTTAGCCTGACTCTACAAAATGGCTGCTTTAAATCTCCAACTTTTAAGTAAGCAAAAGCGCGTCTTATCACCCCTCCCGCACCGGAACACTTGCGCAGGACACCTACTCAGTTATATGTCACGTTTCATAAAAAATCCCTCGCGTTACGCTCAAATCGTCCGATTTATTTAAACGTAATGTATCAGCGTGCCACCAACTCACCATATCTTAGTCTGACGCGCTAGACGAAATCCCCCTTTGGACTTATTTTTCGTCGCCTTAACGTTGCGCGGCCCTAGATGGAAAGCTCACATTTCGTGGAGTTACTGAACAGGGTGCAAGATATCTCTCATATCTTAATCACGAAATCCCCCCTTGGCCCCTATTATTAGTTCCACTGAGTATAGTACCTCTCCGTGTCATTAGCGGCGTGTATGTCCACCGTCAGGTTGCGCCGCGGACTGGGCTCCACACTGCACAGCTCGGAAACCACGGGCGACGAGCACAGCGAGTCGGCCTGCAATCACATAACATATTCATTGCAATCACATAACATATGGCAAGTCACCATAAAACTGTATGTATCCAAAGAGAGCACCCACGATTCAGGCTTTGCCTAGTGTAGGGCCACAAGAAACCATTGTTATTAGTATCAACTACTATTGAACAAATACTTTTAAATACTTTATCTAGCCCAAACAAAAAAAGGTCTGACAGAGACAGATGAATTATACGTGGTTGTACCATTGTTATGGTCCGACCGATGCGGCACACTGTAGTGCCTACCTGAGAGTGTCTGTGGACACCACAGAAACGCTGCTGAATCAATACGGTCACGCGTTGTATATGCAACCAACGGCTAAAACCGGCAACGCAGACGCGAGTGAGTGAGTAATAATAGTCATCGTGGAAGACTTAACCTGTAGACTCGCGTAAACCGTAAAACGGAACTTTTATGACAGACGTCACTTAGAGTACTGTAGATTCTATCGTGGGCATTTATGGACAAAAAACATAAAATTTTCCTTAATTGTTTTGTCATTATTTTTTCTTTTCCGGCCAGCAGACAAGCGAAAGGGTTAAGTAGGCAATCTTCTGGTGAACCAGGGGTACACGATAGTGTAAATGGGCTGGACACTTGGCAAGGCGAGAAGACGGCAGACGGACCAGATCGGACCAGATGGAGGCCACGAGGAGGCCAAAGATCCGTCGGCAGACCACCCTGCCAGATGGTGCGATTACATAGCGAGGATAGCAGGAGAACAATGCACACAGGTCGCACGGGACCGAGGTGAATGGCGTGTACATGGGGATGAGGCGACCTATACTCAACTGTGGTTTCCCTGATAGGCTGGTGATGATGATTTCAATGACTCAGAAAAACTGCAATTAGTCAGATAAATTGGTCAATTAGTCAGAAATATTATTCAATTAGTGTGAAGGATTGGCCAATTAGTCAGAAACATTAATTAGTCAATAATCAAGTAATGATGGTCAATTATTCAGTAAGAATGGTCAATTAGTCATAAATATCGAATCGGTTGGCCAATCAGTCAGTAAACTGGTCAAGCAGCCCCTAGGATCGTGGGCACTCACCAGGTGGTTGTGGTTGAGCGTGACGTCGTCCTCCTCGCTGAACATGTTGTGGTCTCGTTCCTGCGGGGAGAGGCGCAGGCGCATGTCCGCCAGCTCGCACTGCCACGGCTCGAAGTATGAGTCGCACGACGCCGACCTGGCAATAGGAGCGATTGACATAAGTAATACGGATTTCCTTGAGAATAAGAAAGCAACAGTTTGAAAAACTTTGCCTGAGATTTAAAACCGGGACAAATTCCCATACTGGGTGGCAGAGGTTCACGCTTAGCCAGTTAAATATCTATTATGGATTATTGTCCATTACGCGTTGTATTACTGGATCAAAGCGAGCGGGTTTATTTGTTTCTTAAATAATGTTTTTATTACTTAACCCCGCCAACTCAGCATACACAGATGTTGAATGGGGAAATATTTGAAGTGGCTATTGCGGACATTTTCTGAACAACTACCTACTAAAACTATTTTTATCAGATTGACTCCTTTAAAGGAATGAGTCCGAACTTGGCAGCAATCAAACTTCAAACGCCATTTTTTTAATTCAAAATAGATTAGATAGAAAGTGTTATGGCAGCGGAGAAGAGGCGGTGCAAGAAACTCGTACACTGCAACACGGCGTACTTTTCTTACCTCTTACTTTTTTTTTCTTTTCAAAAATAGGGTTTGTGTTACAAATAGTTACAATGGTGTCTGTGGTTCTTGTGTTGCGCTGGAAAATCAGAGCTCTATACCTCTTTGTCATTAATGTAATCATCTAAAAGCATATTATAGGTTAGATTCTAACCCATAATATGCTTTATAACATAATGTTTCTTTAACAATGCCTTTAAATTTCTTCTTCTTTGACAAATTTAATATCTCTTCCGGTATTTTGTTAAAGTAATTATCATTTTCCATAAAACGACGCTTTTTCTATTCGAAATCAAAGTAGATCAATAAGATTTCCTCTGTGGGACGTCCCTCTGTGCCGAACGTTATTCGCACATTCTATTTTAAATGTATCGATACTAATGAGTTTGCTAATTAAATATACACTCTTAGTAGTTACCTATTACTACTAAAAAATCAACCTGGATAGGTACTAGCTATTTTAATTTATCAGCTATATTGTGCATGCTAGAATTAATTGTTTTTAACTTCATTTAAATATATTATTATAAGATAACTTTAAAGTACATTAAGCGAAAGAGACTAGTCCCCACGCACGACACACGGTATCCTAGTGAGGGGTCTAGACACTGTAACAAGTTGCAAGCTTATTTATCAATAAACGATTATTATTATTGTTATTATTTATTAGTGTATACTTAGACCCATAAATGAAGTTCTAACTTTACCTAGTCTATAGTAAGGTTGGTCAATTTTATTTCCGCTTCTTATATTATTTCGCTTGCGCCTGTCAACATTTTTAATGAAGCTATTCATGTTCTTCCTAACAATATATTTTCATAAATATATTGTCATGATGCTAATTTCTTTGAACAGTTCCCTAAAGGAATTACGACTGCGTAGGTTATAAATTACTCTAATAGCCCTTTTTTGTAGAACAAAAATTGAGTCAATATCAGCAGCTCGGCCCCACAGCGAAATTTCATAGGACATAATGCTGTTGAAATAACTAAAGTTAAACAAGTCTCGCCGTAGCTATATCCGTCAGCTGTCTGATTTGTCTCACAGCATATGCAGCTGAACTTAGACTTCCCGATAAAGATGTAATTTGAGGGCTCCATTGTAGTTTCGAGTCAAGTGTTATCCCCAGGAAAACTGCACTATCAGTAAACTCTAACTTATCATTATTTAACATAACATCATTTTTTAAGGAATTAACATTAGGCAAAGTGAATTTTATACATTTAGTTTTTTACGCATGACGCACTAGATTGTTAGCAGTAAACCAATTATAAAGTTAGTTTAGTTCTGTACATGTCGATCTACTTTTAATATAAGAGATGTGTTCGCGACAGAATAGATATCCGCGATTAGGTATAGGCCATTGTACATAGTCGTAGTATATAAGTTATAGTATAAGTACCTAATAGTTTTGTAGAGATAGTTTAAGTAGTAGTAAGACAATAAAAGTACTGTTTCGTGTGTGTCCTTATTGAAATAAAGATAAATAGTAAATATAGATAGCAGAATAGCAAATTAGAAACATAGTCCGATAGTATTATAATTAGTATTCAGACAGCTTGTCATTTGTATCGGTATTATTGTAAATAAATAAATCAGTATTACGGTTTAGTTAGCTCTTGCCCGGTAGCGCCACCTACAGAATAAAATGGTGCACTACCGTGCATCGTCCAATCGTAGCCTAGCATAGCGCCCGACCCCCTCCCTCACCTATATAAACAAATCGGCCTCAGGCTCTCCAGCCTCCCTCTGAGGGCGAAGCTTGGGATCTACAAGACCTACGTGAGATCCCGCCTCACCTACGCGGCTCCGGCATGGTACGCCCTGTGCTCGGAGACGAACAAACGGAGACTCCGAGCCCAAGAGAACCTCTCTCTGCGTACCATCGTCGGCGCCCCCCGCTACGTGAGGAACGCGACAATCCAGAGGGACCTAAGATGGGAAACCGTGGACCAGTTTGTCCAGAGGCTGGCTAAGGGCATGTTCGCGCGTGCGGATGCTTCACATCTTCCGCACATCGCCGAACTGGCGCCGCACCACGCGCGCCCGCCCGACCGCCGCCGCCTGCCACGCGACCTGGTTGCCTAGCCGGCGATCACCCACTGCACACCAGCGCCACATCAAGACCACCGCCCGCAGGGGCCATCCGATGACCTGTCCACAGGAGTGGACAGAGGCGATTCTTCGGGAAGAGGTCCGTCGACCTGACCCCGACTCCCCACGCCCCAGAAGGGGTGCGTGAGAAGATTATGAAGAGAAATCGGCCTCAGGAAGGATAGTTTCGACCGTCGCGCACACGGATCTCCGCTTCGCCGTCCCGCTGCAGTTCACCCGCCGCTTCGTGCGAAGCGGACGTGTGTAACACGCGCCCGTGCGCGCCGCGATCGCGATACCCGCACCGCGAGTGTTCACGGAGGGGATTACCACATCGGGACGGACGCCGGCTCTGCCTAAGGTCGTGCCTGGTGTGCAACCCTTTCCGTGACGCCAGCTCGTCCATAGCCCGCTGCTATGGACGAGCCCAAAAGCCCTTTTCAGGGCTACAGTGCTACTAATGACAGTGACAATGATACTAGTGATAGTGCAAGTGCAGTCGTGACCGCGAGCCCACCGCTGGGTGAAACCCCGCGCCGGCATCGCGCGCAACGTTCAACTTCGTTGGACCGCCTGCTCCCTATCTCCACGTCGACGGAGTACGGGTCGCCCGTGGTGCGGCGTCCTGTGTCCCCGAGGGCAGAGCTTGAGCTGGACGAATTGTATTTAATTCGGGCCGCTCAAGCCAACCTGTTTTCGGCGGGCCTACTTCGTGCCATGGAGGCATACGTCGCCGCAAGCCGCGCTGCCCTGTCGGGCAAGCCCACGGCTTGTATCGGCGCCGAGCTCCTCGACGCGTAATTAGTGGAGCAGGCGAAAATGCAGCCTTTGGTGCTGCCACCAACCCGCGGGACGAGGCGCCCGCGTAGCGAAAGCCCGAGCGACGAGCTGCGTCTCCGAGGAGATGGAAAGCGAGTCCAGCATGCGGACTCGCCGACCCCGCCACCGACGAACCAGCCGCCGCCGAGGAAGACGGGCCTCGACATGCCGTCGCTGTCGCCCTGGACGGGCGCGCTTCAGGCACCCGCCCCCGCCCCTGGACTGTCCGCCGCCGCGAGTGACTATGAGAGTGCTTCAACACAAACAGGTACGAGTGTTTTACCTAATAAGTGCTCTCCTACAGTGTCGTTTGCCGCGGCGGCCGCGACCGCATCCACCGTGTCTGGGGCACCGCGCCCCAGCACCGCGTCCCCCCCCCCGTTCAGTGAGGCACCCGGTGCCGCCAACCGCGCGTCCGCCCGCCCCGTCGGCGACCACGCGCGAGTGCCCGCCCGCCCCACGCGCTCCGCCGCAGCGCCCGCGATAGTGCCCGCCCGCCCCACGCGCCCCGCCGCCGCGCCCGCGAACCCGCCCACCGCCGCGACTGTGCCCGCCCGCCCTACGCGCCCCGCCGCTGCGCCTGCAAACCCGCACGCCACCGCACCCGCGATAGGGCCCGCCCGCCCAATGCCGCCCGCCCGCCCAACGCCGCCTGCCACTGCCGCCGCCCAAACCGCAGCCGCGATTGCCACCGCCACCGCCGCCCCGTCGGGAGGCGCTGCGCCACAGCAGCCCCGCCAGCCGCGCTATCCGCCCCTTATTGTGGAGGTCCTACCCAACTGGGCCGACCACTTCAGGGCGATAGCCAGCGAGCTCGGCCGGGCTCCCAGCGCGCGCGCCTACCAAAAGGGTGTGCGCTTTACCCCAACGGCCGAAGACGAGTACCGGCTTGTGCAACGTTACCTGTGCAGGCTGGAGAAGGACCACGGTGTGAGGTGGTTCTCATACTCGTTACCGGCCGACAAGACCCAGAAGGTGGCGATCCGCGGGCTGCCTTCTAACACCACGCCGGAGGAGATAGACGCGGCGCTTGCAGAACTCGGTGTGGAGGCCGAGTACTGTAAGCAGATCCGGGCGCGCAAAGGAAGACCCGGCTGCATCTTCTTCGCCAGCCTGAAGAAGAATCCAGACCGTGCCCCCGGCGCTGTGTACGAGATCACGGAGCTCTTGTACATGCCGGGGGTGAAGATCGAGGCCTGGCGCTCGAAGCAGGGCCCGGCCCAGTGCCACAGGTGCCAGCAATTCCGGCACTCGTCGCATATGTGCCACCGCCCCCTAGCGTGCGTACGTTGCGGCGGTTCCCACTCGGCGCGGGAATGCCCCCGCCCGAAAGACCAGCCGCCGACGTGCGCCAACTGCGGTGGCCCGCACACGGCAAATAATGCGACGTGCCCCGTGTTCCGCCAGGAGGCGCGGAACAAGAAGGCCGGCACTGTGCCGCTCACCAACGCGCCCGGGCCCAAGAAGGTGCAGCCTCCCCCTCTGCCTCGTCCCGATCTGCAGGAACCAACGGCGCCCGCCTCGCTTATGGCGCAGGCGAACGACGGAGCCCCAGGCAGAAGACGAAGCGGGGGGGGAAGAAGAAGAAGAAGACGACGGCTCCACCTGCCGCCGGCGCCGCGGCGGCTACTCTCGCCGCCAGCGAGACTGCGGCCGCCGCTGGCGCCGCCACTCCGGCTGCGGCGATAGGGCAGCAGGACTTGGGGCACCTCAAAGCCCTGCTCGCCCTCCTCAGCGACCCCACTTCCCTGGGCAGACTCACCGCTCTGCTCCGCAATGCATGAGCCGCTCAGGGTCGTCCACTGGAACACGCAGTCGCTGACAGGGAAGAAGCGGCTGCTCCACGTGTTCCTGAGGGACTACCGCGTCGACGTGATGCTCATCAGCGAGACACACCTAGCCGGAAGCGACAAGCTGTCGCTGCCCGGCTACTTCGTCTACCGCAAGGACGAGAAGACCTCCAGCGGCCGGACCTTTCGAGGCTTGGCAGTCATCGTCGGCAGGAAGATCGTCCACCAGCTCGTCGACGCCCAGGAGTATTCATCCCTATATGCTTTGGGCGTCGACCTCCAGGTCGCCGGCGAGGTGCTGCGACTCTACGCCGCCTACAAGCCCCCCAGTACACCAATCCGCACCGCCGAGCTACGGGGGCTGCTACAGTCGCCGCACCCGACACTTGTCGCCGGCGACCTCAACGCCAAGCACACCGCCTGGAACTCCACCAGGGTGTGCCCAGCTGGACGCGCCATCCATGCCGACTCCGTGAGCCACAACTACGACGTCATCGGTCCCGACAAGCCCACCCACTTCGACACGCGGGCCGGATGGGACATCATCGACGTCGTGGTCGTCAGAGGTCTCCGGACTCCGCCGAGCCAGGAGGTTCTCCCTGACCTCCCATCGGACCACAGGCCAGTACTTCTCGTCCTGGCGGACCTGCCCACCCGGGTCTCTCCGCCAGCATCACGCCGACGCTACCAGTGGGGCGCCTTCACCGCCGCCCTCGACCAGTCTTCGACCACATGTCCAGTCAACCAGCCGGAAGACGTTGACCGCCTGGCATGGCTGCTAGCCACCCAGATCCGAGACGCGCTCGACCTATCATCGCACACCGTAGCTCGCGGGGGGAAGCCCAATCCTCTTCCTGCTGAGCTAGGCGCACTCATCCGCGATAAGCGCGCTCTTTGGAAGCAGTGGCAGCAAACCCGCTGCCCAACGATGAAGACCAGGCTCAACGCCATGACGGCAGATCTGAAGCGCCGACTTGATCTCCACGCCGAAGAATCTTGGGAACGCCACGTCGAGTCCATGGGCGACCACGTCCCCTCCGTGCATCGCCTATGCCGGGATTTGTCGACTACTCCAACTCCCGTCCGACAAATCCTGGGCAGCGACGGCCTACCAAGATTTCGAGCCCAAGATCGTGCGGAGATCTTCGCCGAATGTCTCGAGAAGCAGTTCAAGCCGAACCCTACGGATGATGTGGAGCACGTCGCAGCAGTCGAGAGACACCTGCGAGAGTACTTCGCCTCGCCGATAGCTCCCGAAGAGGACCCAACCGTCGTCACGCCCGGCCAGATCATGCGTGCATTCAGACGTACCAAGCCCAGGAAAGCCCCGGGCGCAGACCGCATACCTAACATGGCGCTGCTACATTTGCCGCCACGCACTGTGGCGGCCGTTACGCGCCTGTTTAACGGTATCTTGCGCACGGGTCACTTTCCAACCCAATGGAAGGAGGGCTTGGTTATCATGTTGCCCAAGCCGGGCAAGGACACCAAGCTGCCTGAGAGCTATCGGCCGATCACCCTACTGAGCACCATCTCAAAGGTGTTTGAGAAGCTCCTGTTAGCGAAGTTACTGCCCCACATCCAGCCGCGCCCGGAACAGTTCGGCTTCAGGCCCGAGCATTCTACGACGCTTCAGCTCACCAGAGTACTGAATGACATGACGGTTTGTTTGAACAAAAAAGAATACACTGTCGCAGTACTTCTGGATATGGAGAAGGCGTTCGACAGAGTATGGCACGAGGGGTTGCTGTACAAGCTGTCGATGTCCCCTGCCCCAAGAAGAAAGGTCAAGACAATCGCCTCTTTCCTGAAGAATCGCCGCTTCCGAGTGATGGTGGAAGACGCCGTCTCCGAGGAACATCCCGTCGCAGCCGGCGTCCCCCAGGGCTCCTGCCTGTCTCCCGCCTGCTACGCCCGATACACGGACGACATCCCCGTCGGGCCGGGTGCCCAGCTGGCACTCTTCGCAGACGACGCAGCCTACTACGCGTCGTCGTTCCAGGCTCCGCACGCTGCCATCAAACTGCAGCGCACCCTGGACATCTTGCCCGACTGGCTCGCCAAGTGGCGACTGTCCGTCAATGTTTGGAAAACGCAGGCGCTCATCACAGGCCAGAGTCTCCTTCCACCATCGCTCCAGCTCCAGGGACAGCACATCGAGTGGTCTTCGCAGGTGAAGTACCTGGGAGTGACCATTGATCGCCGGCTCACCATGAAGCAACACGTTGACAACGTCGTCAGCCAGGTCAAGTTGGCACGCACCAAGCTGCGTCCACTTTTCGACTCCAGCCTCCCTCTGAGGGCGAAGCTCGGGATCTACAAGACCTATGTGAGATCCCGCCTCACCTACGCTGCTCCGGCATGGTACGCCCTGTGCTCGGAGACGAACAAACGGAGACTCCGAGCCCAAGAGAACCTCTCTCTGCGTACCATCGTCGGCGCCCCCCGCTACGTGAGGAACGCGACAATCCAGAGGGACCTAAGATGGGAAACCGTGGACCAGTTTGTCCAGAGGCTGGCGAAGGGCATGTTCGCGCGTGCGGATGCATCACATCTTCCGCACATCGCCGAACTGGCGCCGCACCACGCGCGCCCGCCCGACCACCGCCGCCTGCCACGCGACCTGGTTGCCTAGCCGGCGATCACCCACTGCATACCAGCGCCACACTAAGACCACCGCCCGCAGGGGCCATCCGATGACCTGTCCACAGGAGTGGACAGAGGCGATTCTTCGGGAAGAGGTCCGTCGACCTGACCCCGACTCCCCACGCTCCAGAAGGGGTGCGTGAGAAGATTATGAAGAAAGAAAATCGGCCTCTTTGCGCGGCGATCAACGGAACAAGCAACTACTCCGGGATACGGAACTACTGCAAAATCAAGACTTTCATTTGGCGAGGACATCCCGTAGAATCCCACAGTCAGGAACACCCCCACGGTGCAGGTAGCGACAGGTGCAGTCAGGTGCTGACCTGTTCAGACGTGCACATTTTGGTCCTTCGAGCCGGATACCTACGACGATGCCGCCCAAGAAGCAACCGAAGAAAGCTACGTGTGAAGAGCAAGAAGGGACGCAGCCCGCGCCTCTAGCCAACGCCGACGCCGCCGCTGCCGCAGCCCCGTCGGTCGAGGCCACAGTCACAGCCACAGATACAGAAACAGGTACAGAAACAGGTACTTTTACAGAGTCCTCAACTGATGCCACGCCGTCATCGCAGCAAACTACAGACACTACAGGCTGCTCGACGGAGGCATCCAAGGACACACAGCGGCAGGAACAGGCGGCGGCGTCGGCTCGACAGGACGCCAGCCGCGATTCTGCCAGATCGCGAATCAGCACCGTCAAGCAACGACGCAGCCTACGACTTGCGAAGGCGAGGGAACAGGTGGCACAGCTACAGTTAGAGCTGGCCGCGGCCCGCGTCGCAGTTTTAGAAGCGGAGGACACAGGTGACGAAGCCGATGACAACGTATCCGTGTACTCCGCCACAGCTACAGCCCGACGAGTCGGAGAATGGTTGGACGGAAACCAGATTCTCGCAATAACGCACGAACCCCACGAGACGCCGCGTCAGGAGCCTCCGCCTCCTCCGCTACAGGTACCACCCACAGTACAGCCGGTACAGCATGCAGAGGTTCACAGGGAGGAACCCCCCGCGCGTCCCGCACAGCCGCCCGCACCGCCGCAGGCGCCCGTACAGACACGTCCTGACATGCCGCCAGCGTGTCCGATCCTGTCCGTTCCAGTACAGTCACAGAACAGTGGGGGCGCATACGCAGACAATAGCGTCGCGCTACCCAACAACAGCATTGCAGAGTTAGCGGCGGCCATCACGCTCGCCGCACGCAGCGCGCGCCCGCCGATGAATCCGAGATACATCACAGAACTACAGGCATACAGCGGTTCGCATCATGAATGGTTAGCCTTCAAGGCGTCATACTACGACACGACTACGTTGTTCACCGAGGTCGAGAACATGGCGCGGCTACGGAGGGCTCTCAAAGGGAAAGCCAAGGAAGCGGTCGAGAATCTACTCATCTACAGCGCCAACACAACAGAGGTAATGCAGACATTGGAGGCACGCTTCGGACGACCCGACACGATCGCGCTATCGGAGCTGGAACGACTGCGCGCGCTCGCGCGCCCGAACGACGCGCCGCGCGACATCTGCACGTTCTCCAGTCGCCTCACCAACGCCGTCGCGACGCTGAAGGCGCTCGACCGCGCCCACTACCTATACAGCCCCGAAACAGCAAAGGTAGTGGTCGACAAATTGACACCGACGCTGCGCTACCGATGGTTCGACTTCGCCGCCGACGCGTCAAAAGAAGATGCAGACCTGATCAAGCTAGCGAAGTTCCTGCAGCGCGAGGCCGAGCGCTGCGGCCCATATGCCCAACCGGAAGCATCAGTTACAGAACCGGCGGGAGGAAAGCCGCGTCAAGCCACGCCCTATCGACCGCAACCCGCTCAGCAGAAAGTGTACGCGACGTCCGGTGGCAACAATAACAACAACAATGCAAATATCAAGTGCCCCCTGTGTTCGGTACCACACAAGACAGATAGTTGTGTACAGTTTAAGGATGCTACGATCGATGAAAGGTGGGATATTGCAAAATCAAATGGCTTATGTTTCAGTTGCCTCGGACACCGCAGCAGGACGCACAGATGCAAGCGTCGCGCGTGCGAGCGAGACGGTTGCGGGAGATGGCACCACAAGATGCTATATTTTTCCCCGCGTGCCCAGACAGAAGCCGTCAACACAGCACAGTCGGCGTTCAAAGCACAAGCTTACCTCAAGATTATCCCGGTAACACTATCGGGTCCATCGGGTGACGTGATTACATATGCATTACTGGACGACGGCTCGACGGTAACACTCGTCGACGAAGATTTGTCGGTCAAGATAGGCGCGGATGGGCCCACAGGCGAGACGCGGTTGACGGCTAACTCTAGACGAGTGACGTTGCGGCTGAAGGGTGCATCGGGCGACTATTATGACATTTCGGCCCGAACGATAAATAACTTGCACTTATCCACACAGACAGTAGCCGCGCGAGACATCCGGGACTGCGAGCATTTGCGCAGCCTCGAGGGCCTCGTCTACACCAATGCTGAGCCACGAATACTCATCGGACAGGACCAATGGAACCTGCTCACAGCTACAGAGACGCGGCAAGGGACGCCGTGCCAGCCGGTCGCGTCGCGCACTGCACTCGGATGGGTGCTACACGGCGCGCGCACGCGGTCAATCTCGCGCTCAACGACCACCTGATGACTGGACCCGACCTGCTGCAGTCCCTCCCGGGAGTCCTGATGCGTTTCCGGCAACATCGAGTAGCGGTATGCGCGGACATCCGCGAAATGTTCATGCAGGTCAAGGTACGCGACGAGGACCGCGACGCACTGCGCTACTTATGGAGAGGCGACCGCCGAGACAACGCGCCGCCGGACCAGTACCGCATGACTTCACTGATCTTCGGCGCCACATGCTCGCCGGAAATAGCAATCTACGTGAAGAACAGCTATGCCGAGCGACACGCAGCCACGCATCCGGAGGCCGTCTCTGCGATCATTCGCAATCACTACGTGGACGATTATCTCGCGAGCTACAAGACTGAACAGGAGGCCGCCGACATAGCCCGCCAGGTGCGGGACATACACAGAGGGGCCCACTACGAGCTCGCGCGTTGGACGTCAAACTCACAGGTTGTACTACAGTCACTCGATGCGACAGAACAGGCACCCACAGTCGGTCTCGACGGAGCAACGCCCACAGAACGAGTCCTTGGCCTCATATGGAGACCCACAGCAGACGTCCTCGAGGTCAACTTGAACCTGCAGCGGCTACCGACGGCAATATTGGAGCGACAGGAACCTACCAAGAGGGACATCTTGAAGATACTTATGTCCGTTTTCGACCCGCTAGGCCTAGCAGCTCCAGTAACCATCGGCGCGAAACAAATATTGCAGGAGGTATGGCGCAGAGGTACCGACTGGGACACTAAGATCGACCGCGACCTGGCAGCACAGTGGCACGAATGGTTGAGTCACCTGACAGCGCTGCGTGACGTCAGCATCGATCGCTGCTACCTACATTACAGCGACGCCACTAACTTACAATTACATGTATTTGTAGATGCCAGCGAGACAGCATACGCAGCCGCGTTGTACTGGCGCGCCACGGATAGCAGCGGGGCGGTACACACATCGCTCATCACTGCCAAGGCGAAAGTGGCGCCACTCACGGTGAAATCGATACCACGCCTCGAGCTGCAAGCGGCCGCGATATGGGAAGTCGCATGGCGTCCGCCGTCGTTGATGAACACAACCGGAAACCACAGAGTAAGGTATTTTGGTCGGACAGCAGGACAGGTGGCTCAAGAAGGGGGCAAGAACGTACCTACCGTTCGTCGCGCATCGCATCGCCGCCGTGGAGGAGCACAGCACAGTCAAGGAGTGGCGGTGGGTACCGACAAAATTGAACGTTGCAGACGACGCGACACGAGCAGTGCCACGTGATTTCAACAGTACTCACCGATCGTACTCATTCTGCCGCCGACCCGTGGGGGCAAACGACGACCCTCGGACGACTGCCCGCTAGTGCGCCCCCTGCCGCGTCGCCTACCGCAGGCGCCCCGCCGCCACCCGGTACCCCCGCTACGGGCGTGGCCGTCACGAAACCGCCCTCCAAGCCGCGCTACCCGCCTATAGTGGTGGAGACCCTCCCGAACTGGGTCCACCACTTCCGCGAAATCCAGCAGCGGCTGAAGAGGGTCCCGAACGCGCGCCCCTACCAAAAGGGTGTGCGATTTTCGCCTGCAGATGACGAGGAATACCGGTGCGTCCAGTCGTACCTCTCGACGTTGGAGAAGACCACAGGGGTGCACTGGTACTCCTACTCGCTTCCCGCCGAAAGGAGCCTGAAGATTGCCAACCGGGGGCTGCCGGCAAACACTGAGCCCGCGGAGATCACTTCCGCGCTGGCAGAGCGCGGCTACGAGGCCAGCTTTGTCAAACAGATTCGGGCACGGAAGGGCAGACCGGGCTGCATTTTCCACGCGCAGCTGAAGAAGACGCCGGGTATAACAGCCAGTCTGTACGATACAGACGAGCTACTTTTTATGCCCGGCGTGAAGATCGAGGCGTGGCGCGGAAAGAAAGGACCAGCTCAATGCCACCGATGCCAGAAGTTTAGGCATAGCAGCCACAACTGCCACCGCCCCCAGGCCTGCGTGCGTTGCGGAGGACCGCACCCCGCCGCGGACTGCGACCGGCCTAGAGAGATGCCGCTGACGTGTGCCAACTGCGGAGGCCCGCACACGGCAAACAACACGTCGTGCCCTGTATTCCGGCAAGAGAGCCGAAACAAGAAGGCCGGCCCAGCGGCCCGCACCGGTGGCCCCAAGACGCAGCCGCCCCCCCGCCCCCAAACCCCCAACTGTGTAGGAGTCGGCGCCCTCATCACTCATGGCGGAGGCCAACCCGGCCACCGCGCCAGGCGCGCCCCTACCCAAGCGCAAACGGAAGCGGGGGGGGGAAAGCAGAACGAAGTGCCGAGAGCGGCTGAGGAGAAAGGAGCCGCAGCACCACCACTTCCACCGGAGAACGAACCGCCGAGGGATCTTGTCGCAGCACTCATCAAAGCACTCCAAGATCCCGCAGTCCTAAGGAGTATCGCCGAACATCTGCCCTGATGGCTGACTCCTTAAGGATTGTGCACTGGAACGCCCAGTCACTCAAAGGAAAGAAGCAGCTGCTGAAAACCTTCCTGCGAGAGTACCGAGTCGACGTCATGCTGGTTAGCGAAACCCACCTCACCGTGAAGATGAAGCTCACCCTCCCCGGCTACACAACCAACCGCAAGGACGAGCGATCCCCGCAGGGGATTGCCTACAGAGGTCTGGCTATCCTGGTTAAAAGGAGTATCGTCCACCAACCCAAACCCCACCACCCGGACAGCCACACAGCCAGAAGACGTCGAAGCACTGACTTCAGAGTTGACTAGCAAGATCCAGGACGCGCTCGACACATCCTAGCACACCGTCTCTAGCCGGAGGAAACCCCAACCCCTCCCGGCGAAGATTCAGGCACTCATCTGCGAACAGCGCCGTCTCCGGAAGCTATGGCAACAAACCCGGTGCCCAACTCTGAAGTCCCGCCTCAACGCCATGACGGCCACCACCAAAAGATGCCTTGCCGACCACGCCGAAGAATCTTGGGAACGCCACATCGAGTCCGTAGGCGATCACGTCCCCTCCGTGCATCGCTTATGCCGGCAGCTGTCGGCCACCCCGGCTCCTGTTCGACCGCTGCTGGGCAGCGACGGCTTCCCGAGATTCAGAGCAAAAGACCGAGCTGAAATTTTCGCCGAATGCCTGGAGAGGCAGTTCAAGCCGAACCCCACCGACGACACCGAACACGTAGCAGCAGTGGAGGAACACCTGCGGCACTACTTCGCGACGCCGATAGCTCCTGAAGAGGACCCCATCTTGTTCTCGCCCGGCCAAGTCCTGCGAACGATCAGGCGCACCAAGCCCAGGAAAGCCCCGGGCGCAGACCGAATCACCAACATGGCGCTGCGCAACTTGCCGCCACCGACTGTGGCGGCTATGACGCGCCTGTTTAACGGCATCATGCGCACGGGGCACTTCCCTACTACATGGAAGGAAGGCCTGGTCATAATGCTCCCCAAGCCGGGCAAGAATGTCAAGAAGCCCGAGAGCTATCGGCCCATCACCCTCCTGAGCACCATGTCAAAGGTGTTCGAGAAGCTGCTGCTAGGAAGACTGCTGCCACACATCCAAGCTCGCCCGGAACAGTTCGGCTTCAGGCCAGAGCATTCGACGACGCTCCAGCTCACCAGGGTACTGAACGACATGACGGTCTGTCGGAATAAGAAAGAATACACCGTCGCAGTACTCCTGGACATGGAGAAGGCGTTCGACAGAGTATGGCACGAGGGGTTGCTGTACAAGCTGTCGACGTCCCCAGCTCCACGACGAATCACCCGCGTCGTGGCCTCGTTCCTACGGAGTCGCCACTACAGAGTGGTGGTGGAAGACGCCGTGTCAGAAGCCCGCCCCATCGAAGCCGGCGTCCCACAAGGTTCCTGTCTTTCACCCGCCTGCTACTCCCGATACACGGATGACATCCCAGTTGGCCCTGGTGTACAGCTGGCCCTCTTCGCTGACGACGCAGCATACTATGCGTCGTCCTACAAAGCACCCCACGCCGCCGTCAAAATGCAACGCACGCTGGACACCCTGCCTAAATGGCTGGCCAAATGGAGGCTCTCCGTCAACGTCGGGAAGACGCAGGCGATGATCATTGGCCAGAGCAACCTGCCACCACCACTCCAACTCCAAGGGAAGGACATTGGGTGGCTGCACCAAGTGAAATATCTGGGGGTCACCATAGACCGCCGGCTCACGATGAAGACCCATGTCGACAACGTCGTAAACCAGGTCCGGGCTGCACGGGCAAAACTTCGTCCACTCCTGGACTCCGGCCTCCCCCTGCGGTCGAAGCTCGGGATCTATAAAACGTACATCAGGTCCCGCCTCACGTATGCCTCTCCGGCATGGTACGCCCTCTGCTCGGAGTCCAACAAGAGACTCCGGGCCCAAGAAAACCTCTCCTTGCGTACCATCGTCGGCGCGCCTCGCTACGTGAGAAACGCAACGATCGCAAGGGACCTAGGATTGGAGACACTGGACAAGTTCGTCCAGAGGCTGGCAACGAACATGTTCGCACGAGCGGACGGCTCTAAACACCCGCTCGTGCGAGACCTGGCGCCATACCACGCGCGCCCGCCTGACCGTCGCCGCCTACCCCGAGACCTGGTTGCCGAGCCGGCAGCACCCCTGGATTGAGGCCACACAACCCGAAGAACACCTCAGCCACCCAATGACCTGGACGTAGTCACGGCCAGCGGAAGACTCCGCGGAAGGGGGCCATTGCCCCGGGACCGCAACCCCGCACCCTGGAAGGGGTGTGAGAAGATCACCAAGAAGAAATCAACTACTGCGGGATACGGAACTACTGCAAAATCAAGACTTTCATTTGGCGAGGACATCCCGTAGAATCCCACAGTCAGGAACACCCCCACGGTGCAGGTAGCGACAGGTGCAGTCAGGTGCTGACCTGTTCAGACGTGCACAAGATGTATCATCAGCAAATAACACAAGCTTTGACAATCATTAATATAGACCAAAAATAAGAAAGGACCTAATATGGAATCTTGAGAGACGCCAATTTTCACGCGAGAAAATCGTAATGGGAAAGCATTTGATTGAGCATAATCTTTTCAAACACTTTACTAAACAACGGTAAAACTGATACAGGCCTATAATTACTGGGATCTTTTTTGTCACCAGCTTTATAAAGTGGAACTACTTTGCTATTTTTCATTAAATCGGGAAAGGTTAGCTAAAGTATGTAAGCTAAATATGGTGCTAATATATCTAAAATTGAGCTGCACTCTTTGACTGATATTACCTATAAGTCTTCAGTGCTCTTTACTGCAATGTATTTAAAAGTCTTAATAATATACTGGGGACTGACATGACTAAATTTAAATTCATTTCCGCAGGCATCCACGTTTTTCTTAAGCAATGTAGCTGAAGATTTTAGTGGTTCAGTAGTTTTCAAGGGTATATTAGTAAAAAAGGTCTCATATTCCTGAGATACGTCTTATGTGAAAAGTTATACTCGCGTGGCTTTGTATTACCTGTTTCGCTATCTATAACTTTCCATACTGTTTTTATTTTATCGTCGGCAGATTTAATTTTACTACTTATGGAATTCGCTTTGGCTTTAAGACAAAGTATCTTGAAAGTTTTGGAGTAATCTTTGAGATATTCTTTAAACCTGTCATTATTTGCCATGTTTCTTATCTCTGCTGATCCGCAAACCTGTGGCCGCCCAATCACTAAACTTAAATCTAGTATTAATTTCTTTCGTATCAATTTGGAATATAAACTTAAATTCTCCGCTGACCAAATAACAAAAGTCTTGATAAAATTATTCGGGTCGTTAAAATTATAATTGCTGCAATGCTGCGCAGCACTCTAGTCACCGAACAATAATGTATCTTACCTTCGTACATTTATGGTCTGACATACATTAAGACCCGACAAATGGAACGGCAGATCTCTATCCTGGGTTTTTTTCTCTTTATTTGTAAAGCTTAGTACATTTTATAAGCATGACGATGTCGCTCTATGGGACTAAACTTAAACACACAAAATAAATAGAGAGCAGTAACAACAAATCCTACCTACTATTAATGTAATTTATTGCCTATGTATACAGCGTTCTGGCTTCTTCAGAGGACGGAAAAGCCAGAATTCTGTTACATCCATCTATGCCTGAGAACATTTTATAATTGTGTGTGTGTGTGCTTCAAGGTCCTCAGAGGTGCCGCGCTTGTCGCAATTTGGGGATCCTACTTTCCCCATTAAAAGACCAAATTCATTTAGAGGAATGTGTCCACAGGACAGGAGGCCCAGGCTGAACACTTTTATCGTTGTCAAAGTATGGTGTTGCAAATGTATTCAACGACTCGACGGGACATCAGCATGCCCTGCTGGTCGCAGAGAAGGTTGGCGCGGCCTGTAAATGTGTGTACCTGGTATGTTGCTTCAGTGGAGCGCTGCTTCGCTCTGCGAGCGGCCCCAGCGTGTCGCTCTCGGACTGAAGCGACTCGCACGACTTGACGGGACGCAGGGCGCCGGGCGTGGGCATCGGCATGTCCTGCTGGCCAAAAACGAAGTCGCATAAGCCTGCCTTGTTTTCTTTCAATTATGAACAATTACGTAGTGTGTAGTTATGAATTAGGAATTTTAAATAATTATCTGGTTTCTGTTCCATTGGTTTGCGCAATAAAGTAAAAATTATTTGAATTTTTGACAGTCAGGATTTTTGGCATGTGTTACAAGTTGTGACAGTTGTGCCTCACAACTGTCAGTTATTGATAGTCATGATTGTGTTTACTTTTTGACTGCTACCAAACTTCATAACAGGCGTCACATGAATATCTAGTAGAATAGTTATTGTATTTTGACAGGTTTCATTTTTTTAACAGAGTCTATCATACTACTTTTATTGATCGTCAGCCAATTGGCAAATCCAATTTTTTGTTTGTATTTTGACAGGTTTCATTTTTTTAACAGAGTCTATCATACTACTTTTATTAATCGTCAGCCAATTGGCAAATCCAATTTTTTGTTATGTGATGGATAGATAAATAATTCATTTATTTATTATTCATTTGCAAAACACAACAGATAGTTTACATTTTATTTCTAATCACACGGTTCAAAAAACAGATACACCAAAAACTAAATCGAATATAACAAAAAGTGTTGAAACAACTATTACACAAAAGGTGACAATGTTCTTTTTAACAGGAGCCGCGATTTTTCACAGTATAATTTGTGAAGTGTTTAGATTAGTTTAGGTAGTTTCTTACATTTTTCACCTGGTGACGTTAACGAGTTCAAACCTATATTTATTTATTTATACAGGATCCTTAACAAGAAATACGCAATACAGACACAGGTTAGATACTTAATAAAACCAGAATTCAGCGCTTTCTTGATTATAAAAGATCACAGCATGCAAATGCGACTATAATTAGAATTGTGAAATGTTCATTTGATATTTATTTATTGTTAATTGATTATTATATGCATTATTTTAATGAAGATTACTTAACTATATTTAATTCGGAAAAACGTGAATGTGAATTTTAACAATTGACATGAATTTAATTTACATTAATGATAAATTTAAACAATTAAGAACGAGTAACATTGATTATAGGCATGCATGAATAAAAACTAATATTAGTGAATTTTTTGACAATAATTGGCACAGAGCTAATCTAGATTATTTTTTGCAAGCTTGCTCTAAAATTACTAAGGCCCGCAAAAATGTCAAGATCTAGTTCACGACCCTTGGCGCTGAGCTCACTGTATAGCTTACACAATCCATGCAGCGGCGCGTTAGTACCTAGATTGGTTTTGACTAAAGGCGTGATGAATAACCTGTAGTTAGACCGAGGTAGTCTTTTCGGGGTATTAAATGTTATTTTGCCCAATAAGTCAGGGCAGTCGAGACATCCGTTGATTAGCTTATGTAGGAAGATTAAATCGAGTCTTTTTCTACGCGCTGCCAGAGTGTCGATCTCGTAGTACTCCAAACGTGAGTTGTAACTGGGCAACTTTGTAGCTTTGTTATCGCTGTACGCAAGGTGGTAAAGAAATCGTTTTTGTACGTTTTCAAACCTGTCGGATTAAACACTGTATTGGGGGTTCCAGATCACGCTACAGTACTCAAGCTGTGATCGTACCAGTGTGTTCAATAAACGTATTTTAGTAAGCGGTTCCTTAAAGTGCTTGCTGTTGCGTAGGACAAATCCCAGAGTCTTTAGGCTCTTGGATGTAATATGCTCAATATGTTTGTCGAATCTCAGCCGAGCATCCAACAGAACGCCTAGATCACGGATATACTCGACGCTTTTTAGGTTTTTATCCCCAATGGAGTAAGTTTGGTGATTTGTGATTTTGTTAAAATTTGTTGAGTAAAATGAAAACAATAGCATTTCTCCGCGTTTAATGACATGTAGTTTTTGGCACACCATTCACTCAGTTGTTTGAGGTACATTCTTTCTGGGTCCTAGACTGAAAACCCGCGTCACAGGCCTTCCTGTGACATATGCTGAGTCTGAGCCCTTTTGCTGTCGCAGCATGTGCACAAGGCAGTGAAACCGCCCACAACTTTATGTGGGTAATTGCTGTATGAAGAATAAGAATGGTGTGAATGATATTTTTTTGTTTTCGTTTTAATTTCCGTTTTGCCTTGTGTATTTCTTTTATATGTATGTGTTTATGCTGATACAGAATATAAATGGATATTCTGTTCTATTCTATTATACAGTTGACTTATTTTTGTCAATTTTCACTCTTTTTACAGAAGACAAGTTTTTGACAGTTTTCATTATTTTAGCCAGTCGCCATAATGCAGTGAGACGTGAACTCACCTCGCCGGGCGGCGCGCGGGTCGGCGGCGTCACGGCGACGGTGATGGCTCGCGCCCGCTGCCGCTGCTGCCGCTGCTGGCGCTGCTGCTTGCTGCGCGAGAACAGCCCGCGCCAGCCCGACGGGGAACGCTTGAGGCCGCGCGTGGCACCTGCAACGTTCACAAACTCATCTGTGGAGCGCCATCTTGCGCGTATGTGTGAGTGTGTGGCTGTCTGTCTATCGCACCCTAACGGTCGAACGGGTGGACGGATTTTAAAAACGGTGGCCTTCAGTCAATGATAGTGTAATGGTTAGCCATGTTTTATTAAAATCGTTTCAGGTCTTCGAAAGTTATTGTTGTGTCAGGAGGCATTACATTTTTAATTTGTAGTTATGCCCACAATACCCATAGCTGTTTTGAGAAAAATTGAATGTGGTTACAGCGCTAAGCTGTGTAGGTGTCCCGCGATAGTGTGACATGACGCGCTACGCCGACCCCGCACCAGACGGCACGGCAGCACACCTCCCGCACCGACACACTACCGCAGGAACCCACTGAGATAGGTGTCCTGCGGTAGTGCTCCGGTGCGGGAGAGGGGGAGGCGGGGAGGGGCATGACCGACCCCGCACCAGACGGCACGGCAGCACACCTCCCGCACCGACACACTACCGCAGGAACCCACTGAGATAGGTGTCCTGCGGTAGTGCTCCGGTGCGGGAGAGGGGGGAGGCGGGGAGGGGCATGACCGACCCCGCACCAGACGGCACGGCAGCACACCTCCCGCACCGACACACTACCGCAGGAACCCACTGAGATAGGTGTCCTGCGGTAGTGCTCCGGTGCGGGAGAGGGGGGAGGCGGGGAGGGGCATGACCGACCCCGCACCAGACGGCACGGCAGCACACCTCCCGCACCGACACACTACCGCAGGAACCCACTGAGATAGGTGTCCTGCGGTAGTGCTCGGGTGCGGGAGAGGGGGGAGGCGGGGAGGGGCATGACCGACCCCGCACTGAAGTCTGAATACAGCACAATACAGACACGAGAACACACCCCTCCCGCACCGCAGTTTGCTTATTCGATACGATTATTTGTCAGTGATTTGGGGCTTTATGCTACCTATAACTTAGTGAATAGTTGAAGTCGTGTGTTAAAAGTTGTAAACGGTAGATTCCTATTTTTTATTTTACCTTATTACCTTGTAAAGGAAGATCTAGCACTGTGTGGTACTGGGGCAGGTTGTTGGGGCCTGATCCCACCTGAAATACAACAAAATTATAGTCAAGATTATGTTATTTTATCTACACACGTATCATAAACCCTCTTTACTGCGTCCAAAAACCACACGTTACGACCAGCATAATGATTAACTTCTTGGTAAAAACTCATTTCTTATCCGAATATTGATCATTATGGCCATAATGTACAAAAATTTGTCAAATTATGGCACTCAAATTTCGAACGCCGACGCCCACCAGCGTACCGCCCCTAGTTTGTCTGTGAAGTTGGTACTACTGAATAAGCTAAACAACTGCAGAGCAATGATCAATGCCACCATGCCGGTCGAACATGCGCTTCCTGAACACATCAAAGAGAGCTTATTGTTAATTGTTATTTTTTATATTGTTTAGTTAAGTTTAATTAAAAAGGGCTGGTCTGAAAACCAGCGCTGTGATGATGTCACATCTCCCAGCATGAGGCCAGTGCTTTTTGCCACAAATATATTATTAAGTTAGATACCTCCCTGCCATGTTATGTTATGTTTTAACTAGTTTGTGGCAAATAAACGTGTTTTATTTCTACATTTTCTTTCAAAATTTCTGGTCTGGAGACCATTTGGGTTAATCTGGCTCAACACAGACCTTGCTGTTAATATTTTTGTAATTATTCATTTCTGCTTATTAATTATGATAATGACATGAAGAAAATCGCAAAAACAAGGAAAGTCGCAACAAAAGACAGCTCGTGTCGGATAATCGTGTTTATAATAATAATGCCTTGGACAGTATTTACACACATTGATCTAGCCTCAAACTAGGATTCCCTGTATCTTGGGTACTAGACAACGATATACATACTTATATAGATAAATATTATACTTAGATAGATAAACAATGAGGGTACAAACATCCGTTCTCATCAAACAAATATTTGCCCCCACCGGGACTCGAACCCGGAACCCTTGGGTTTTTAGGCAGGGTTACTGCCGACTCGGCCATTGGGGTCGTCGATCGTGTTGAAACTGGTATTTTTTATCAAAAGCTATAAAAATTCCGAGATGTCCGAATTACATGACAAAGTTACCGTAGACTGTGACATTTCTGCTGTCAAAACACACTTTCTTCGCAAGAAGCAATAGCGCAGTGTAGCAAACGGTCAACGGTGCTGCCTCTAGCGAGCAATCGCAGAACTAAAAAGTGCATTGGTGTTACAAGTAGCGGACAGCAAACGGTTAGCGAGCGATCGCCTTACGGCCGATCCCAATAACCTATCTTCTATCCATAATCTGCAGATTTGAGACTGCTAGTGTCAAATTTGACATAAATCCCATAGCGCAACTGTCAAATGTAACGCGTAATCTGCAGATCATGGATAGAGATAGGTTATTGGGATAGGCCGTTAGACGATACGAATTTGGTTTGACACATTGCAATCGACTATGCGGTGGCTGCGTGATCACTGCGCAATAGTTGCTGATTGCAGATTTTTAGTGGTCATGTGTTTCAAGTGCCCACCTCGATGTACTTGGGGCTCCGGTTGCTGGCGGGCCGCAGCTGCTGCTGCTGCTGGGCGGCAGCGGGGGCGGCGGGGGGCTGCGGGGCGGCAGTGGCGGGCGCGGGGGCGCCGCGGCGGCGCGCCTCCTCCAGGCTGGAGGGGGAGGGGGGAACAAGCAGGTGCAGCCGTGACATTCATTCTATTGATACAGGTCGGTTAACTAAAGCTGGCACGTTCAACACATTTACTCGTTGGGCTTGCGAAGTGTCTGATTGATTTTTAGATCTCTTTTAAAAATATAGCAAAACAATAACTGTCTCCTTCATTCTCAAAAGTTTGACCGCGCGCGAGAGCGACAGACAAACTATTCTTGAAGCTCATGCATTGCAACGTCACGCCGCGCGCTTATTCACAGAGACTACATAAGCGTAAATGTGTTCAACGTGCCAGTTTTAGTTAACCAACCTGTAAAAGTAGTGTCCGCCCCAGGAGTAAAACTATTTTAAACTCAAGTGATGTACTTCGCTCCGCTCTAGATTCAAAAAAACACTCTCGCCTTAAAAGTAGTCTTTACTCCCTCGGTATAATTTACTATGGTTTACCCAGGAAAGTACCGGATAGACGCGTACTGACTGGGCGAGCACCTCTCGCTATGTTTTGGCCCTACAGTAGAGTCGCCCCCAGTTTCCGAAAAACTTGTCAAATGTAACAAGCGATTAATCGATCATTAATTCAAAATAGCGGCATGTGATTGACTGAAATGCATTTAACAAGAGTTTAACAAGTTGTCACAGCTAATTTTCCTTTCAGAAACCGGGCGTAAGACCCGTCTTAAATGGCCGATCATCTGCCTCGCGAGGGAGCTCGCTGAGCCAGTAAGCGGTTAATGATTATTGAGTGAGAGCTATAGTGAGAGTAGGGTGTATGAACGAACTTATTCGTCATTTACTGGGATCTTTTTCTAATTCAACAATAAAAACCGCAGCACTTACTAAGTATGTGACATTACATGGATAAGCGGCATAACCTAACCTAAAGTCTCGCGCCAAACAGACGTCATGACAACACCCCTCCACCTCTCCCGCACCGAAACATTACCGCAGAAACCTATTCAATTATTTTCACCATAATCGTTAGAGCCCACCTCAGCAGTTCAAAGGGCGCGTGCAGCGGCGTACTCTTTGGCCGCGTCCGCCTCGTGCTATCGCTGTCTCTCCCTCTTTGCAGCTCGCTGTCCTGCTCGCACTCCCAGGGGCCCAATTCTGTACTGGCGATCGCATCGCGACCTCTTCGCGGGGCGCGGAATGTCGTCTCCAGCGTGGCGCCTACTTTTTGGAGACTGACTATCAAATGTGGTGTTTCGCGATGCAATCTCCAGTACAGAATTGGACCCCAGCTCAAGGGAGCATTACGACCCTACGTCTAGAATCTACGGTTAACTAACAACTCAGACTTGTTGATGGGTATTCGCAGCTCCATCAAAATCGATAGAGCTATCGCACCCCCAAGGTCCATAGCTGATTTCCAGCGAAATCGTGAGAGCCTACCTCAGCAGTTTGGGCGGCGCGTGCAGCGGCAGACTCTTCGGGCGCGCCCGCCTCGCGCTGTCGCTGTCCCGCTCTCTCTGCAGCTCGCTGTCCCGCTCGCTCTCCCAGCTGACGGAGGAGCTCCACTCCGCGCCCTGCTCCTCGGAGAACAGGTCCTCCGCGAAGCAGATGAGGAACTCCGTGACTACCGCCTGCGAGATACAGAGGCATTCACAATCAATATAATATTAATAATTTGCAGAATTACAGTACGAACACCAAAAACGCACCTATTTTACCACCAATAAATTCGAAGAATTAGTAAACGACTACCAAATTGTGTTTGGATAAATGATCACCAAACTTCTTTTTAGGTTTTGTGTACTTAAGTTTATGTTTTAAGTACTTTTTGTTGTTGTTACATGTTCAACCTAACACGAAAGATAAAGGGGGCTTCTTCGCTTCGCTCACCCCCTTTACCCTTCACCTAAGCTACCGCAGTATTTTGCCCTGATATTCTGCCACTTTTGGTGATCATTTTCCCATTTTGGGTAGAAAACAAATATTTTGGTAGTCATTTAAATTGTTCTAATTCAGCAATTTAGGAATCACTTTCGAAAAAATTATTAATCAGAACATCGTTCAACAAGCTTCGCTTCGCGACCCCACTGCATCGCACCTACCCTGATCTACCACTTCGACTACCTGCAGACAGTACTGCAGGTGTGTGTGTTCGTGCCCCTGCGTGTCGCGTACCTGTACAGCGACGCCCTGCAGCGCGTTGTGTGCGTGCGGCGAGCGCAGCAGGTTGGGCGCCCACACGATCGCCATGTTGCGCGCCGTCATGCCGGTCGAGGGACCAAGTAGCGACACGCGGCGGAGGTGACGCATGAGGTACGCGAGCGTTCTGCGAAGGGAGCGAACACGATACATTCGTTTTTACAGGTTGGGGAAAATTTTACAGTGAAAAATTTTCTTTTTGGCTAAACAACAAGATATGGCAGCTTTGTGAATCACCGAATGAATTAAACAGGTCGATTTACTTGACCTGACATCGGTGGCCTATCACACTAAACTATAGAGGCGTACAATTTGTAAGGTGTCAACAAAGTGAACAGTAAAATAATTTATTCATTGCAACACGGTACACACAGAAATACATAATTATAACTCAAACTTTAAAAAGAAAAACTGTCCAAAAAGAAAACAACACAGCAGTTAAATAAAACAATCAATAAATAATAAAATTATACAAGCAAACATTGAGGTACGGTAAGGATCACTATGTGGTATTGTGACTGTACCGCGACAATGAAATGGCTCTGACTCAGCAATGTCACAGACGAATCTGTGACGCTGGTATTCTGCCAGAACCAGTAAGGACGAGACATCGGTCTGCTCAAGTACACATAATTATTGTGATTGGTCACTTTTTATAGCTGTCGGTAATAGCACAATAGAGGCGATGAACAGTTATGTTAATCTTGGACATTGTTTGTTGTTTGTCTTTTAGCCGGGACTCCCGAGGTAAATGAGATTACCAGACGGATTCAGTTGGGTTGGGCCGATTTCGTAATGCTCAAAGACGTCTTCAAGTCCAAGATCCCGAAGAACCTGAAGACCAGGGTTTACAGCCAATGTGTCCTGCCTAACAACGGCGAGTTTGCAGCTAATTAGAGTCGCGCAAAGCGCCATGGAGAGTTCCCTGCTAGGCTAGGAGATCAGAAATAAGACGACATACTAAGATCGTACAGAGTGGCTCCCCAGAACCGCACGACGTCCAGTGGGCAAACCACCAGCATCTTAAATCTAAATTTAAACTAAACATATTTAGAGTAGTGGCCATATTTACAACTTAAATATAAGTAATTTAGTATAGTTTTCAGATAATTATCAGTATAAGTATTTAAGTATAGTTTTATTTTATGACTCTAGGTATACTAATATTGCAATGCTACACCGCTTCACAAACCGTGGGCTAAGACGAGAAAGAAAGAAAAAAGAGCTCCTACTCCAGCTGTTGCCGGAGATGGGATGGCTGAATTAGATGTGCAGGCCAAGGGGCCAGGGGGCCAGGGGGCACAAAGGCCCAGCTCAAGAAGGCCAGGAGCCGGCGTTACATATAGACGAATAGAGTAGGAGGAGTTAGTTTCAGTGTTACTATCTGTTCTATCTGATCAAATCATTGAATCCAAAAATAAAAATCGATTAGCTTCAAACAAAAATACTTATCAACCACGCCAACTAGGCGCCTGTCACACACACACACACAGACATGTGAAACAAAACGTAGGAGACATGAGATGGAAGATAACTTGGCACCTCGCTCTGATGACGCCATAGCGCACGTCACTGTCCTACTGACGCGTCGAAGGCGAGAGCCAGCGAGAGAGGGGGAAACGCATACCTCGCGGGCGCCAAGTTAGCTTTGTGGCGTAGTAGATGGCTTGGTGGGGTAGTAATGAAGTCCATACCTGTAATGTGGCGGCGGTAGTTTGACGACGCATTCTCTCATCTTGGCGAGTCGCTCCGTCTCGCTCGTGCCCGACTGCACGGCGGCCACGAAGCTCGAGTACAGTTGGTATGTGCACAGCGGGTTCGGCAGCTCACTGAAATAAAAAATCATTATCAATTGATTTTCAATCATTACATTTTAATAGTTTTCATGTATTTTGAAAGGTGTGGTTGTGTACATACTCTTTCACGTAAATAATTATTTTATTTTATTTTAAATTGCTGCACCCTATGGGTAAAATTGCATATAGTACTTAATTGATGCAAAATGTAACACCTTCATCAAACATGTAATTTATTGCAATAAACAAATTGAATTGAATTGAAATTGAATTGAATTGGTTCAAAGTATTTTAAAAGCTGACATGTATTTTGTCAGGTATTATTTAGTTACTCTTCACTTATCAGAGAATCTCAGGACTTTCAACCTGGAATCGCCGAGGTTAAGCCTCACGCGCCAAGCCCCACCAGGTTCAGCTCGATGATGGAAGTCCTTTCACCTCAAGGCTGTCCAGCCGATAAAAGCCTTGTGATGGCATGTTCATTCCCTGGAAGTAACCTAGTAACGGGTGAACATTCACCGGAAGTAGCCTCGTGATAGGTGTCCACTGTCTGAAAGTAGCCTAGTGATGGATGTCCATTCACCGGAAGTAAGATTAAGATTAAGATTAAGTAAGATTAAGTAGCCTCGTGATGGGTGACCACTGACCGGCGGTAGCCTTGTGTTGTGATGGAGCTGCACTCACCGGAAGTACATCTTGAGCAGGCTGGCGAGCGCGTGCGGGTCGCGTGCTACGGGCGGCGCGGCCAGGTCGGGCGCGCCGCTCTCGTCGAAGGCGGCGCGCAGACGCTGGATGAGCCCGGAGCCGCCCGACAGCCGGTAGATGCCGTCCACTGCGCCACGCTCCTCGATGACGCGCGCGCACTCTTGCAGGACTAGCGGCACTGTCGGGAGAAGCGTCACCGTTTTGTATACAGGCGCATATGGAGACGCTTTCCTTTCTCTTCCGTAATAGGTATCATATCTATGTATATAGGGTTTATTTATTTATTATGGTTAACCAACAGGTATTACACAGTACACACTCTTGAAAGTACAATTACTCTTAGCTTCGTGCACACCCAATTACAGGTGAACACAATATACAATTTACAGAACAGTTCTACTAAGGTAAATCTATCATTACTAAAATTGATTTAATTTAAACCAAAAAGCTAAATCAACAGCAAAGGCCGCTTCCATGCTCTTTTTGAATTTACTTAACCTAAGATTAAATATAAATCTATCGTTATTAAAATTTATTTAATTTAAACCAAAAAGCTTAATCAACAGCAAAGGCCGCTTTATTGCTCTTTTTGAATTTACTTAACCTAAGATTAAATATAAATCTATCGTTACTAAAATTTATTTAATTTAAACCAAAAAGCTAAATCAACAGCAAAGGCCGCTTTCATGCTCTTTTTGAATTTACTTAACCTAAGTTTAAATATATCTACATCTTCAGAGTGAGATGAGAATAACTTATTATGACTTCGAGAAATTCTATTACAAATGCTATGATACCCAACATTGGTCCTGGACATGTTAATATAAAATGGGCGATAATTAAAAAACCAACCCAACCTTCCAGAGCAACTCCAGACAGTCGACACCACCCCTTAAAAACTTATATAGCAAGACTAGATCTGCTATAGATCTTCTGTTTACGAATGACATAAAATTAAAAAACTTTAAGCAGTCCTCCTATAATAGCAAAGTATTTTACTTTCTACTGGTGAAACGACAAAAATAAAAGGAATCTTTTTTTCAATAATTTCAACGTGACCCTGACAATGAGGAGACCAAATACTTGAGCAATACTTCAGGGAGCTACGAACCAGTGAAAAGTAAGTCATGTTAAGAGCTGATAATGTCCTAAGAGACTTACAGCTGCGCCATAAGAAACCTAACATTTTAGGGTATTTTTTATACTGTCATTGTGGGAGTTAAAAGATCATTTTTTATCAAGGATAATTCCCAGATCCCGGATTTCATCAACTTCTTCGAGATTAGAGCCATTTATTTGATATGTGGAGAGAACTGGCAGTTACTTCTTAGTGAACTTTTATGTTACATTTACCAGTGTTAAGTGGTAATTTAAACTTAACCGTCTTGTTGTAAACTGTATCTAGTTATCTAGTGCTGAAAGAGAAGAACATCCGACGGTTGTTCTAAGATTCTGTAAATTTTCAGGTCATCAGCAAGGAACGAAAACTTACAATGAAGTAATTATTCTGCTAGAGCATTGAAAAATGCTAGAAACAGTTTAGGACCTAGGTGTGATCCCCGAGGGACTCCCGAAGTTGCTTTGAACTGTTTGGATTCGTATCCACAAACCACCACTGTCTGTGAACGATCTGAAAGGTACGAGGATAACCAATTCAACATTACTTGCATGCACGCCGAAATTGGAAAGATGCTTTACAAGTAAATAAAGGTCGACCCTGTCAAAAGGTTTGCTTATGTCAGTACCGTTTAGTTTATATAGGTGCATGCTATCTATTGTCAATGTGTGTAAATGGTGTCCAAGGTATTATTATTATTATTATTATTATTGTATTTTATAAAGTTTAGGTGTATATTTTATTTATTAGGTTTATGTTATTTTTATTTTGAAAGTAATTTTAGTATTTATGTATACAGTTAGGACTGTCCTGCCTGTTTCATAGACTCTCCTGTCTAGCCTAGGTTTGCTGGGAGAAATATCTCTTTAGAGATAAGGTTGCCTTTACTTATAACATTTATTGTAACTGTCTGTACATCTATATTTTTTGTGCAATAAAGAATACGAATATGAGTGTACAAGACAACCTTGTACAATACAAACACGCAGTGCTGATTACAGCACGTTCTAGTTACTATAAAATAGTATTCTAGTTATTAATATTTTGCAGTTCAACTTACTTATTCTCGCATACAAGTGGTAGCACTTAAATACAAGCCACAACAGACTATTTTCAGAATGTAATTCTTTATTATAAAGTAAAGTGTTCTCAACTATACAACACTCTTTAAATTCCAACTGACAACATAGCTAACCCATAGATTTATGTAAAGGTGTGTGGATCCCTTCTATGACCATACAATGAGACACGTCTAAGATATGGTATGTAAGTTAATGTATCGCATTGACATCCTCATCGAAGGGAGTAAGGCACCGAACAAGGGCTGTTAGCTCCCCATATTTACGAGATGTCTATTGAACATGGGTGTTAGCTCCCCATGTTTACGAGATGTCTATTGAACATGGGTGTTAGCTCCCCATGTTTACGAGATGTCTATTGAACATGGGTGTTAGCTCCCCATGTTTACGAGATGTCTATTGAACATGGGTGTTAGCTCCCCATGTTTACGAGATGTCTATTGAACATGGGTGTTAGCTCCCCATGTTTACGAGATGTCTATTGAACATGGGTGTTAGCTCCCCATGTTTACGAGATGTCTATTGAACATGGGTGATAGCTCCCCATGTTTACGAGATGTCTATTGAACATGGGTGTTAGCTCCCCATGTTTACGAGATGTCTATTGAACATGGGTGTTAGCTCCCCATGTTTACGAGATGTCTATTGAACATGGGTGTTAGCTCCCCATGTTTACGAGATGTCTATTGAACATGGGTGTTAGCTCCCCATGTTTACGAGATGTCTATTGAACATGGGTGTTAGCTCCCCATGTTTACGAGATTTCTATTGAACATGGGTGTTAGCTCCCCATGTTTACGAGATGTCTATTGAACATGGGTGTTAGCTCCCCATCTTTACGAGATGTCTATTGAACATGGGTGTTAGCTCCCCATCTTTACGAGATGTCTATTGAACATGGGTGTTAGCTCCCCATGTTTACGAGATGTCTATTGAACATGGGTGTTAGCTCCCCATGTTTACGAGATGTCTATTGAACATGGGAGTTAGCTCCCCATGTTTACGAAATATCTATTAAATAGGAGAGTTGGCTCGCCGTGTTTACGAAATATCTACGGAGTAGGGAAATGATCTCCATTATTGATGAGATAGCTCACTAGCTATTAGTACTACTAATTAGTACCTCGTGTTTACAAGACATCTTACAAACTGGGGGTTTAGCTCTCCGTATTTACGAGACATATTTAAAACGGGGGACTTAGCACAACGTGTTTACGTGACATCTTTCCAACAGGGGGTTTAGCTTTCAGTCTTTACGAAACACTTTGAGGCGCAGGGGGCTTAACTCCCCGTGTTCACATCACCTTTAAAATGGGGGGGGGGGGCTTAGATTCCTGTGTTTAGGAGACACCATTCAAACTGGGGGCTGGTCTCTTTGTTTTATAAGATATCTTTACCTTCGTGGCCAGCATTCAACAGATGTTCTCCCAGGTCGCATCCGAACACCCGCTCGCGCAGAATGCCCTGCTGCTTGAGGCTGCGGCGTGACGGTCGGGACAGTATGAAGCTTCGGAACAGCGAGATTAGCTTCCCGTGCTTGCGTAGGACGGGCTTGATGGGGGCAACTGCTACTGACCTGAATAAATCAATAGTACTCTTATTAAAACTAACCTCAAAACATTCTAACCGGGCCTAACCTAATTTGACCACTATTTAGTAATTGCCCTACAAGCTCTTGGGCGACTATTGGCACATTTCATATCCGGCTCGAAGGACCAAATGGGAATCTGTCTACGGTTTGCACTATGCAGGAAAATACATTGCACCGCGAGCACACTCTGCGGCAGCGATCGGAGAGGAAGAGAAAGGATTTTTATACAATGTTGCCATATTAACCCTTTCGCTATCTGTGCTGGCCGGAAAAGAAAAAATAATGACATAACAATTAAGGCAAATTTTATGTTTTTTGTCCATAAATGCCCACAATAGAATCTACAGTACTCAAGGTGAAGTCTGTCATAAAAGTTCCTTTTTAGGTTCTCTGCGTCGCAGCAGGTTAAATACTTAATTGCACACTACATATTTTTTTTTTATAATTGAACACTAATAAGTCGTTGAAAGTGCTTAACAACCGATGTGGACCTTGTTTGGAATTTTATAATGCAGCTTTGTGCTACTTGGGTATTAACCACACTGGGCCAGTGTAATAATAATTATAATAATACCTTGGATACTATTTACACACATTGATCTAGCCCCAAACTAGGATTCCCTGTATCTTGGGTACTAGACAACGATAACATACTTATATAGATTAATATTATAGTTAGATAGATAAACAACCATGACTAGGGTACAAACATCCCTTCTCATTAAACAAATATTTGCCCCCGTCGGGACTAGAACCCAGAACCCTTGGTTTCGTAGGCAGGGTCACTGCCAACTCGACCATTCGGGTCTTCATTAGTAGATTAGTGTTGGTGTTGCCAACAGTATTTTAGTTACTATTTTCATATTAAAATTGACCCTATGGTTAATTTTTGGAGCATTGGGAACCGCGCACAATATCACTCATACATTTCTTAGTTTACATTCATTCAAATACCCACTTGGCATTACTATAGTGTCCTAGTGTGGGGCCAGTAGTACCGTGGTGTTTGTGTCACTCACCCGACGATGGGCGGCGGCTGAGTCATGTGCCGCGGCACCTTGTCCCCTATGACGGCGACGCAGTGGTGCGGGAAGAACCCGACGCGGAAGCCGCGCTTGCCACGCCACCACAGCGACTCGTTGGGACCTGCGGGAGTCAAGGTCCGAAATGAGAATACATGAAGTTTTAACAGCTCATAGGTGCGTTCGTGGTCCAGGTTACTCGCTCGCCTCTCACACTTAAGAAATAGCAACAAAAGCAAAATAGCAAATAAAACATGAATAATTCTACAACTAGTGGTTCTTTGACAACAGTAGACCTCGCTTCAATTGAAAAATTCAATTCCCCTCCTTTACCCCTCCACTCCCCCCTTTTGTTTTTTTAACATCTTGTGTAGAATGAAGTACTTAGTATGTCTCTTAAATTTGATTGAAATCCATCGATAAATAACGCTACAGCAAATTTCCCCCTTTTCCCCTCCAATCAAAATATGCGATCTACTTAATTTTTAATTAAATCAAGAAACTTGTGTGCCAATTTGCGTCAAAATCGGTTGGAAAATGCGAGAACAGACAGACGGACAGAAGCATTGTTGGCCAATCTCGTAACTGGACGCTTCGCTCGCTCGCTCGCTCGGTCGATAATAGCGCGTGGAAACGATAGTAAGTCGCCGGGTCTATGCAAGAATCTATCTCTATATCTCTCTCGTTTCTACCCAATAATTCTTGCATACTCATAAACATAATAATAATATCTTGTCTGCAACAGACAACTGGCACTTGGCCGGTTTTTGTATTAGATTGTTGAACGTGATGTGCGCTTACCTGGCATATCTATGATTGAGATCATATCTCCAACTTCAAAGCTTATTTCATCACGAGCCTGGAACAATACAAATTACATTTAATTAACCTGCTAGTTTGTTATTTCAAAATTTTAAATTGATTGGAAATTAAATATTATATCAAATATGCATTTAGAGCATTATATTTACCTGCGAAGTATATTTCCTAACTGAGTACGCAGCCGCGACTGCCGGGGTGTTGATAGAGCTGGAGTCCTCATTGGCGACCAGCAACTTGTGGCCTGGGAATAAGAAACACAATCTATATTGTAATTATTTAAATACATACTACCTATGCACACCTTTATGTATTCCTACTAGCGTGACAACCACGGATGTCTTGTGCCGAGACAAACCTCAATGGGAACGTTATCTTCAAAGAAAGATGAAATAAATAAATATATAATATAATTATCACATACTAAATGTACAATATTTGTACGTTATTATAGTAAGAGTATAGTATCTACATATAAATACACATATAGACACTTAATTGACTGTGGCATCACATTTATATACCAGAAACAGAGACGCCACAAATACATAAACATGTAAGACTCTTCTCTCTCTTCCTTCCTTCCCTCGATTCCTCACCTCACTCCCACAAGGGGTACTATAAAACGATCAACCTTACTAATGACAGGGTGTCACTTCGCAGCTTGGGTACTTTCGGCCGGTGCGCCTCAGATGATGAGGACTCGGAGTTGTCAGAGTAAAAGAAGCTCTCGGGCGTAGAGATGTGGCGCAATCTAGCCTACACAGGCGGGGAACCGATTCTGTTTGAGTTAGCGCAGGTGCGAGCTAGATTGCGCTTTATTGCCGGTCAGCGAGCTTAGCTATTTATTTAAGTGTCTTTATTTAAGCGGAGTGATCTTTTTGAGCCTTCTACAACTTATTCTGTGTTTCGAATTATGGAACAGTTATCAATAACTGTTCCATAATTCGAAACCAAAACAATAAGTTCAAAAACTAAACCCAACTACTAAAACTTCGTGTTCTAAAAGAGTATGAAACCTATACCCATCGGGCGGCCAACACGCTTCCGACGATTCCACTAAATGCAAGCAAAGCAGCGAGCAAGATTTAGTAATATATATTTGCAATGTGCTAATTAATCCCTTTAATTTGATATCCAACACGACCATTTTCAAAAACTTTATTTTTAAATCCATGGCTATATCCCTTCTACACGGCGCCATATTGAATTTAGTGTGACGTCACATAACCTATAAGTAGTGGACGACCAGGACGCTTCTAGCGATACCTCATTTGTCAAACTCGGATAAGTTGTTTAGATGTTCTGGGGGAACAGAAGAACATAAATACATACTTAACCGGTCAAAATCATAGCACTTTTACGATTAAAATCAGTTAACGATTCGGCCAACCTCGGAAATTGTCGTGAATCCCTCATCTCCCACAAAGAGTTATCAATTTACAGATATGACCTTTAATTATATTACTCGTTGTCTTATTGAATACAATACAAGAATGATATGAGCAACAAAACCTCCTGTGTAGCAGAAAGCTAAAACAACCTTTATATTGAAATAAGAAAAATAATTGACTATTTTGACAGTCTGCCTTCTTAGTTTCAATAAAAACAGTGTGATACATTTATGTTTATGAACGCTAATTTCATTCGTGAAAATATTCGTATCTATCAAATTTTATCAAAATTAACTTACAATAGTTATGTATCATGGCTTCAACAAATTTAAAGCGTGGTATAAAAATTGTTGCTCAATCTCGTGACATTGTAAATAACGTATTTAACTATTTTAGAAAAGATGCTAATTTATTTAAAAAAGAAGAAAGTAAATATCATCAAAAAATTTTGGACAGGGTTTGTGAAGCAACCGGAGTTTCAAAATGCAGCGTGTTAAAAATTTTGAAGGAAAACGACAAGCTCTCAGATCATTCACCTAAAGATCAACAATCCAAAGAAGTACCAGGCAAAAAATATCGTTTAAAAATGGACGATTTTGATTAATGCGCGATACGACGAATGATATATAACTTTCATGAAAGATTTAGAGCTTCCTATGTTGCGATCACTACACAAAAAACTAAAAGAGGAAATGGGATTCAAAGGCTCAATTTTATCTCCGCCATATAAAATCCGAGACATGGGATTCAGATTTAGAAAAACCGACAATAACAGGAGCATTTTGATGGAAAAACAGGACGTCCGTTTAAAAAGAATAAAATATTTGAGAGAAATCCGACAATTAAGGGATACTGGTAAAAATATTGTTTATACTGATGAATTATATTCATACAACGCACACTAAAGCCAAAAGCTATAATAATAATAATAATAATAAAAATTGTTTATTGATAAATAAGCTTACAACTTTTCACAGTGTCTCTAGGCCCCACACTAGGATACCCTGTGTCGTGGGGACTAGTCTCTTTCGCTTAATGTTTTTAAGTTATCTTATAATTATAAATTTAAATGAAGTTAAAAACAATAAATTGCATGCACAACACAGCTGATAAATTAAATTGCTAATACCTATCCAAGTTGATTTTTTTGTAGTAAGTAATAGGCAACTAACAGAGTCTATATTTAACTAGCAAACTCATTAGTAATCGATACAATTAAAATTGAAGGATAAATAAAATAGTTAAAATGGTAAGGTAGTATGAATGAAATGTTATTGGGGATAGTAATCTAAACAATCTACGGGAATTTTTGAAATGTGTTACCAAATAGCACATTTTCAGTGCTGTCATAATCTAGTTCCAGAAGCCAGATTCTTATTGTTTTTTTGCAGTGATATTTCGTGAGATGTAGTAGTGTTTTAATTTTGTTAATTTTAGTGAAAAGAGAAGGGCCTAAAAATGAAAAAGTTCTCTGTGCGAATAACGTTCGGCAGTAAGGGACGTCCCACGAAGGAAATCTTATTGATATACTTTGATTTCGATTAGAAAAAAGCGCCGTTTTATGGAAGCGCAACAAGGTCATCATGATAAATAGTTGTCGCACGCTTAGGAGTTTGCAGTCTTTGTATAACTCATTTGTAGGGTAGCGGAACGGTTTGTAATACGCCACCCGCAGTACCGCGCGTTGCGCTCGCTCAACGCGAATCATGTGCGTGCCGGCGGCAGTACCCCAAGCAATAATGCAATACTAGAGAATTGACTGGCATAACACATAATACACTGGACAGCAAATAAACCGAGCCACCCGCTACCTAGGCACTCTAATTCGATTTTCTCAAAAACTAAAAAACCTACAATTATCAAAGTTGTACCTACAGAAAGTGCGTTTCATGGTGATTAAAATGAAAGGAAACTCATTGGGTTTAATCAATATTTCAGTGTATATTAAGGATTTTACAAAGAAGAGTCGTTTTCCAGTCGTGACAATCGTTAGTAATGATAAAGTGAAAAAAAAATTAAAGCCAAAAACAAAGATAAAATCAAAAAAAGTTTTTGATCAATATTCCGTATTCCCTCCCCTTGCTCGGATAACTGCCAGCATCCTTGTATTCATCGACCTTACGAGCCTGACGATAAAATCTTGAGGAATTGTATTCCACTCCTCTTCAATTGCGATTCGCAGCTCTGGAAGCCTTGTTGGAGCAGGTACCCGGGCTCGAACCCGACGTTTCAGCTCATCCCATAAGTGTTCTATCGGATTCAAGTCCGGGCTTCGAGCTGGCCAGTCCATCGTACGAATGCTGACGCCGCGTAGATACTGGGTCACCACATGAGCAACATGAGGCCGTGCATTATCATGCATCAATTGCATATCCTGTCCGATATATCCTGCGTAAGGTACCGCATGGTCTGCGAGGATTTCAGTAATGTAGCGATGAGAAGTCAGTCCACGAGTACGGCCCGTCGGTTCGATGAAAACTAACGCCGTATGTGCTGTTAACGAGATGCCGCCCCAGACCATTACAGATCCTCCTCCATAAGCAACAGTTTCCTCGATGCAACACTGAGAATAACGTTCTCCAGGGCGACGATATACTCTCTGACGTCGATCACTTCCATGTAGACTCACCCTGGTCTCATCAGTGAAGAGTACATTACTCCACTGCTCTAATGTCCAATCCCTATGCTCTCGAGCAAATTCAAGTCGTGCTCGACGGTGTGCTACCGTTAATGCTGGGCCTGTCGTAGCTCATTTTGGGGTCAGGTTCCGTTCAGCAAGCCTCCTTCTGACGGTATCTGAACTTATGACCACTTGGCGTTCGTCACGCAGACTTTGTTGGACTTGAATTGCGTTGAGGTGGCGATTTCGCAGAACAGTAAGGTGGATATAACGATCATCTGCTGCTGATGTAGCCCTAGGTCTGCCCGTACCTGGACGGCAATCGAATGCTCCAGTCTCTAGGTATCGTCTGTAAACTCGTTGCACCGAAGATCTGCTGATTCGAAGCCTTCGAGCGACTTCACGTTGCGCAATGCCTGCTTGAAGTAATGCTACAGCTTTAGCTGCTTCCTGAGGTGTTGTATCCATTATTAATCGAAAAACGATGGGCAAAAACTAAAGAAATGATAAGAAATATCCGACTACCCTCATTGTAGAGAAAAAGAACGCTAATTTCAAACTCTGGTGAAAACAGAGCAAATCGTTAGCATTGTGTTTGTTGCTTGATTACAATGTGAGTTGACGGTACTTTCGAATTAATTTGTAGTCATTTTAATCACCATGAAACGCACTTTTTGTAGGTATAACTTTGATAGTTGTAAGTTTTATACTTTTTGAGAAAATCGAATCAGAGTTCCTAGGTAGCGGGTGGCTCGGTTTATTTGCTGACCAGTGTAGATCATTCGGACAGTTATTTCGTTTGCTACCATTCGAAGCCGTTTAAAGACGTAGATTAGTTTTTTAACTCTTATTAGCGAGGTAATATGTTTTTTCCAATTAAAAAACTCATCTAGGTATACACCGAGATATTTAATGTGCTCAACTTTTTCGAGAACAGGACATACACGCATGCGACTAGGGTTGCTGCAATAGTGACGAGTAATGTTTAGTGGAAATCTAGGTGCGGTTCGTTTCGAAATACTGATGGTGAGGTACTTAGTTTTTTGGGTGTTAAGCGTGAACAAATTTGACTGCAGCCATTCTGAAACTACGTTTAGGCTTGATGTAGCGGCCTGTTTAACTGATTCCCACGTTAGACCATGAAAAACCAATGCAGTGTCGTCAGCAAATGAATATATTTTGGTTTGCGGAAGCTCCATTGAGCGGAGACTATTTATGTAGACTAAAAATAGGGTAGGACCTAATACACTACCCTGGGGAATTCCAAAGTTCGTTGAGGCAGTATCACTATAATGCTGATTAATTTTTACCCTCTGATGTCGGTTAGTAAGATAAGATCGGAACCATTCTAGAGCTTCTCCACGCAATCCTATTACGTTCAACTTTTCAAGCAGAATTGGCCGGGAAACAGTATCGAAGGCTTTGCAGTCAGGAAGTCAGGAAGACGCCAGCACACCTTTGACCTTCATCTAGTTTTGAACAGACGTAGTTCGTCAGGTTCATCACAGCATCCTCAGCGGACCTACCGCTGCGAAATCCATACTGGTTCTCGGACAACAGCTTGAATTGTTCAAGATATGTTAGAAGCCTCTTATTTACAACTTTCTCGATGATTTTTGACACCCCACTAAGAAGTGAGATGGGCCTGTAATTGGCTGCTATTGTTGGGTCTCGAGCCTTGTGTATTGGACAGACATTTGCTATTTTGAGACATCTGGCATTGTACTGGTCGAGAGGCTCAAGCTGGACGGACGCAGGCAATAAAATTCTAAAGCAACCTATATCAAAGGGTCAAAGATTTATTATTGTTCACGCAGGAAATGAAAAAGGCTTTGTACCTGGAGCTCTTTTACTAGATCAGTCCGCGGATCCCGATGGTGATTACCACAAGGAAATTAATGCTGAGAAGTATGAGAAGTGGTTAAGAACACAACTAATGCCTAATTTACCCGATAACAGCGTTGTAGTTATAGATAACGCTTCTTACCACAACAAATTTGTTGAAAGGCCACCTAATAGCAATACTCGAAAGGCGGACTTGATCGAGTGGTTAACAAGACACGATATTCCTTTTACACCTGATAACAAAAAACCGGAACTGTATAGCGTAATACAAAGCTACAAAGATCACTTCAGCGTTTTTCGAGTGGATAAACTTTTGACTGAAAATGGTCATACAGCAATACGACTGCCTCCATATCACCCAGACTTTAATCCCATAGAAAATATATGGGCACAGTAAAATGTCGAAATGCATAAAACGTCAGTGAAAAAACTGCTTATGGAAAAAAACAAAATGTTAGGACCCGAAGAATGGACGAAAGTCTGTAATCATGCAATAAAGTGTGAAGATGTGTTCTTAACAGAAGAAGAGAAATTACGATGTGTTTAGCGAGCGTTTTATAATAAATTGAAAATAATTCAGATAGTGATAGTGAGGAGGAGGAGGAGGAGGAGAAGGAGGAGGAGGTTCTCAATTCGAATGTTTTTTTTGTATGTATGTTATAAGATTTCTAGAAGACACGTGAACCGATTTACAAAATTCTTTTTGTATTTGATAGGGTACACTTCCGAGATGGTCCCATGTATAGATGTTATAGATGTTATTATGATTCAAATTCATGTCGCTTCCGCATAATACATTTCTTAGGTCTACCTGTTAGTAATGTCATCTTGGCAGGTGCTATACATTGCGTTTATGATACTTCAAATTGAATGCTACCTAAAAGAAATCGCGGTAATGTATTTCGTGTCATTTCCTACTCCGGATTTAGGCGATGATATCCGAGAAAAGCTGAATCTTTAACTGATTTTAATCGTATTGTACCATTTTAACCTGGCCTGGTCAGGTATAAATGGATGACACTCTTCCAGCACTCACTACTCACTCACAGTATATATTTGAAAACATCTTGTATGTCCGAAAGAACAAAACGCTATTTCCTAAGAATTCTGATATGCGTAATACGAATACTAGAAATAAAAATTAAATAGCGCACCCAAAATTTACACTATGCAAGTAAACAATTCATTCATAGGGAACTGTATTCGCTTCTATAATAAAATACCAGATGATATTGTAAATCTGTCCGATTTCCCAATTTAAAACAAAAATAAAAAATAAGTTATGTTGTAAAGCCTACTATACGATAAATGATTACTTAGATAAGAAACGTCTGGTCAACAGTTGTTCCAAATTGTTTATATATTTAAAAGAAAAGTACAAAAGATACGATTCCTGCGAGTTTCTTCTGGTGTTGTTTTTCTCCACAGCGTGCATACAACGGTAGCACAGTATACATATAGAACAGTAGATAATCATCGAACACAGGTACATCGCACGGCTGCACACATGCGCGCGTGTTTGGTACGCACGCACGCATAGCCTTCGGGAATGATGGAGACTGCTTCAGTCAGTCGGGGCCGCGCCGTTGCCGTGTTATGTATGAAGACACCGAGCCGCCCGGCCCCAGTGCCACGCACGATACGATAACCACCTACCAACCTACATAGTGCAGTTTAGCAACTATTGTACTTACAAGGAAATATTTTAGGTATAGTATAGTGGTAGGTAAGTATTAAAATATTCGATGAAGTGGGAAACTAGAAACACATGCCTAACGATCTGTAATATTATTACTTTGTGTACACAATATTGTCTATTAAACTGAAAGAGAAATACTTTGCATAGGCACCTACTTAAAAGCAAAATTTGTATTTTAGGTATGCCAAGCCACAAACGTGACACAGCCCTGCGCATCGAGAGAAAGTAGGTATCGAACGCTCCTAAACGGCCACTGATTTACTACTGTTCTATATGTATACTGTGACGGTAGTGAACGTGCCTTCCATAATACACTGACGAGCAATGAAAAAGTTCCAGTGACATAGCACCAAATTACTCCTAAACGGGAAAGGCTAGCTTAATGACGCCGTCTGCAATATTGAAATACATTTAACAGCGCATCAGAATATTACCAATTAAAAACGTAAATATTGTAAACGTAATATTGGTTCTATGTCTTAGGAGATATTATATACTTTATTGCATATACACATTAGTGGACAATTACAAACATAGTTAGTATACAAAGGCGTGCTTATCTCTATATAGAGATTTCTTCCAGCAAACCCTGGGCTGACAGGGAAAAATAGTTTCATGCGAAGGGATAGACCTATTATGCACAACATAACAAAAAACTAAACATCAGAGTGACTTTAATATATTTATAATAAATTACTTAGATATTTACACATATAAATAAATGAGAACCTACATAATAATATAATACCTATAAATACTATATATAAATATCAATAAATACCTATACAATATATAAATAAAATATAATCTACTACAGAAGAGAAAGGTAATGTTCCTTCAAACTACTTTTGAAGATGTTAAGAGATGGACTGTCCCTGACGGTGCTGGGGAGTTTGTTCCAGAGCTTGATAGCCCGGAGTCGGAACCCATGTTCATATGCGACAGTTTTATGTTGCGGTGTTGTGTGCAGCGACCGAGTGTGAGGTCTCCGAGGCCTATCTGAAGAAAGAAAAGTGAACGAATCACGTAAGAAGCCAGGGTAATGAGGATTATGTAAAATCTTAAAGAGAGTGAAGAGGATGTGGGAATCCCGGCGAAGACGGATTGGAAGCCACTTCAGATCCCTGCGATACTGAGAAACATGGTCAAATTTGCGCAAACCGAAAATAAACCGAATCTCAAGATTTTGAAGTCGCTCGAGTTTGTCCAGTTGCTCTTCGTTTGCGCTGATCCAGCAGACATCTGCGTAGTCAATGAGGGGAAGTAACAGAGATTGGGCGAGTGTAATTTTGGTCTGAAGAGGTAAGAAGTGCTGAAGTCGTCTGAGAGAGTAAAACGTAGCGAAGACACGCCTACTAACCTCGCAGACATGCGCTGACCAAGAGAGCAGGTTATCAAAGATGAATCCGAGATTTTTGGCCTTGGAGCTGTAGGGAATTACGATTCCATCGTACATTATGGGTGCAGTGGACATATGTTGTAACACTTGGAGAGAGTGCCTGGACCCGATAATCATTGACTGCGACTTACAAGGATTGACGAGTAGCCCGTGTGACAGAGCCCAATCCCTGATACACTCAAGATCAGCATTCAGCAAGGCCACAGCAGAGTTAACATCACAGGGAGAAAAATGACGGTAAATTTGGAGATCATCGGCATAGAGATGATAAGAGGAAGAGAGAGTATCTGAGATAGAATTTATGAAGACAGAAAAGAGAAGAGGGGAGAGGATACCACCCTGAGGCACCCCTGCAAAAAGGTCGCACCATTCTGTTGAAGTCTCCTCGGACCTTATACGCTGCTGACGACCTCTCAGGTAGGAGTCGAACCAGCTGGCTGAGGCCGGGGAGACATTCAGAGACTTCAGTATCTCAACGAGGATGTCGAAATCAACACAGTTGAATGCGCTGCTGAAGTCAAGTAGCGCTAGTACGGTGAGCTGTTTCTCGTGCATAGCCAACTGAATGTCGTCAGTGACTTTGAGTAAGGCCGTAACGGTACTATGACCCGGCCTGAATCCCGACTGGAATCGATTCAGCAGACAGTGAGACGTAAGGTAGGAGGAAAGCTGGGAGTGGACAATGGATTCTAGGACTTTGGAAAGGATAGGCAGGATAGAAATAGGACGATACTCTTTGAAAGAGGAGGGGTTTGAGGATTAGGGTAAAGGTATGACTAATGCTTTTTTCCACACATAGGGGAAAGAACAGCTAGAGAGAGAGTGATTTATAATGTGTGTGATAGCGGGAAGAATTAAATCGAGCACGTTGCTGATCATATTAGAGCAGATGCAATCATCACCTACAGCTTTCGATGAGATAGCCAGCACCGCCTTCTTAACTGTGTCAATTCCGACTGGACTGAAGTCGAAAGGAGTGGAGGTCAACGCCGGCCTGGAGCGGAGCCCATGCAGAGTGGCATCCTTAAGGATGGGATCCATAACGACTGGGGGAGCCGAGAAAAATCTGTTAAGACCGTTGAGATCGACGTCACCAACCATTTGATTCTGGGGCTTACCGACACCTAGAGATCTCAGGAATTTCCACACTTCGGAAGGGGTGTAGTTTTGAATGCACTCAAAGATGTGGCGGCGCTTGGCATCACGGCACATACGGTTACAACGGTTCCGGAGGCATTTGTAGGCAGCAAAATTATCGTCGGTGGGTTCCTTTTTATGCTGATATTTAGCTCGGTTCCGTTTAGCCATCAACCGTTTGATGGGGTCCGTGAGCCAAGGCGCAGGAAGGTGTTTTACTTTGACCTTTTTGATGGGTGCGTGTTTGTCAAATAGTCCCAGAATAATTGTGTTGAAATGGTGGATCTTTTCGTCAACGGCCTCACTAGAAATGACAGGTGACCAATCGATTGATGATGCATCAGATTGGAGTAACGATGGATCAATGCCCTTAAAGCTACGAAGAAAGATAAATTTGGCTCTGTTCTTGGGAGACTTGACCTTATAGGAGAGATAAACCAGGTCATGATAAGAAAAAGGAGAATTAAATTGACCGTGGGCAGCAACTTTGTCTATATCAGATGATATCATGATATCAAGGAGAGAGGGAGTACAATGTGGTTGACAATGAGTCGCATTTAGAGGGAGAATATGCAAGTTGAATGAATTGACAATAGACCGGAGTTGGGCCGGGAATCATTTTTAAGAAGACATGTATTAAAGTCGCCGAGGATTAGGACATCATTATAAAGAGGAGTCAGCTCATTGAGCAGGGACTCGAAGGAATCGAAGTAATTGATGAGAAGCGAAGGACTGTAGAGAACACCGAGCAGAACTTTACTATGGTGAAGACAGATTTCAAGGAAAAGATGTTCAGCAGATTCAGAGTACTCACTCGGGGAGACACTCACAACTTTGCAGGATATGTCCGAACGAAGGAAAATAGCTACACCACCACCAGCTTTTCCAACTCTATCGTTCCGATACAGCTGGTATCCAGGTAGTGAATACATGGTGGAAGGCATAGAAGGTTTTAGGAAAGATTCAGAAATAAGTATACCATCCACATGTTTTGTGCTGAACGCTTCGAGAAGGTCTGGGTAACTAGAGTGGATGCTTTGGGCATTGATATGAACAATATTTAAGTTACCCTCCAGGCCAACAAAGACAGTCCTCAGTTTGGCGGATAGCGGTTCCACCACAAAGGAGTTATCGCTCTCCGCACTAATGTAGTCGTCGCTTGAGGAACAAGAGAAAAAACTATTATCAATATTACATAAACTATCCATATGTATAAAATAATGATAGATATAATAACTACCTAATATATGTATATATATATATATATATATATATATATATATATATATAACTAAAACTAAACTAAAACACAAATAATGGAACCTGACCCAGCCCCTATCCACATAGGAAGGAGGATAGGAGATATTAAGGTGTTTGTCGGCATTTTTTGAGTGGAACTTTTTCATTGCTCGTCAGTGTAGTTTTGACGTATTCAAAAGTGGAACTCACCTTTGTTATCCATCTGCAGCCAGTTCAGCACGGGCCCGCAGTTGATCGTGTCGTCAGCTATGATCGACAGGTGGTGCACATAGTCTGCTATCAGCCGAGAGTACGCCTCCTTGTCTTCGAGCAGAGACTCCGTGATCTCTTCGGTCAGGTCGAGGAGGCCGGACACTTTGCGGTCGTATATGCATCTGGGGAGAATCAACATAATAATGCCAGTTAACTACAAATTAAAAAAATATGATATTCCCGACACAAGTTTAATGAAACCTTAGGGTCTTACCGAAAAAAAAAACTTCAGTTTTATTTTACTTTTACTCTAACACTTGTTTAAAAATCAAAAAAATATAGGATTTGACGATGTGAAAAATTTTTTGTAGTAACACCGTTAGGCTTACCACAAAAAAAATATTATTTTTATATAGTAGTTTTACTTCAATTCAAGCTCATGGACATGTGCATTCTTCCCATCCTTACCTACGGAGCACAAACCTGGTCTTTGACTGACGCGCAAAGGTTCAAACTCGGGGTTTGCCAGAGAAACATGGAGCGCAGTATTCTCGGTGTTCGGCTTTTAGACCGGATCCGGAATACAGAGCTGCGCTCCCGAACAAAGATAATAGATGTAGCTCAGAAGGCTGCCCAACTAAAATGGAACTGGGCCGGCCATGTTGCTCGGATGCTGCCGAATAGCTGGGCTAAGAGAGCCACAGACTGGCTCCCAGAAAATGCAAAGGAAAGCATGGCCGACCCAGGAAGAGATGGAGTGAGGAGCTGGGTCTATGGGACAAGGAGTGGAGGGAGACCGCTCAGGATCGGATAGAGTGTAAGAGTGGAAGAGGGGGAGAGAGGCCTTTGCCCAGCAGTGGGACATGGTGGGCTCGTAATAATAATAATAATAGTTTTACTGCTCTACTTGTTAAACAAAAATGTTTTTGGGATTTGACGTTTGTTTTGAGGTTAAACGCTGTTTAATATTATTTGTAGTAGAGTTTAAGATTCGGCCACTTGTTTACTTGTTAGGCGGATAACTTTCGAACCAGAACCATCGCAGGGAAGTCTACTACAATTTACGGAAAACCGCATTAAAATCACTCCACCTATATGGCCGCTAGGGTGCCACGGCCAGACATACAGACACACCGACAGACGCTTCAAACTTATATTACCCCTCATTTGGTCGTCGGGGGTTAAAAACTAACTCCAAGTCGCTCGCAGTCGCGAGTCTGGCACACTAATATTTGCAAACTTTTTATATGGCAACAAAATTTCATAAGTCAAAACTGTAAAAATCTAATAAAGGTGAACTCACACTAATCCGAGCTGAACGCGTCGGACGAGCCGAGCGCAAGAAACCTCGCACACCTGCGATTCGGTTGTTCGACGCCGGCAGGTGTGCGAGTTTTCATGTAAATTTATTATTATAAATTTACTAATTAGGATTTCATGTAAATTTCGTAAATGTGGTGTTGCCAGGCTAATGCTAATGCCTCTGCACCCACACTAGGGTTCCATGACGTCCAGAAACAGAGTCGTTGCTAACTTAAAAATCGAGGGCGAGCTGCTTGGGGGGACTGCTCCAGTCTGGTTTCTCATAAGTTATGTTCATTACAGCTTGGCTTTGTTCTTATTTATTTATTTTGTTAGATTGTTATTTTGAGACATCTTATTGACACTTATGGATACGATGTTATATATATATATAATATTGTCATTAGATTAGATAATTTTTATATCGTACGTTGTGTAATAAAAAAAATATATGACGAAAATTTAAAAAATTACATCCCCGTACAGTTTCTTGGTGATATCTTCTCTGACGGGCGTATTTCCGAAGCACTGGTAGAGTTAATGGAGTTTCTTTTTCCTGTGCGAGATTCAGCCATGAATCACCACTTGAAGGAGAAATTTCCTTTTACAAACTCAAACCATAATCAGTTATGTACTGGTTGATCATATATATTTTTTTCCATACGAGACTGAAGTAAGTGTTTGACTTGTAAAAGTGTATTATTTTGCCTACTTGCAATAAATTATTTGAGTTTCGAGGGTTTCTCCTCCTCAGTCGCGAACTAGCCCGGAACATGTCTTGCGAACACTGCGATCCAGAGGTTTTCAACAAATATTTGTTTTTGAGCATATAATTCTTACAATATCTAGGTTCTGTTTGAAATCTAGTCAGATAGATTCACCCCCATATAGCTTTCATCGAAATCTTTAGAGCCATTTTCGAAATCTCAAAAACTATACACAAATATTGCACGTCTATAAATATATAATATAGTATATAGGACATTATTAAAAAAAACCGGTCAAGTGCGAGTCTTAATCGCGCACGAAGGGTTCCGTACCACCGTTCAATGGAAGCGATGGTGTGGTAGTTTGGATTTTACACAGCAAAATATTGTTTACAAAGTTATTGGTGCGGTTACTTTCACACTCCATGTACGTAACCAGGTGCATCCATAAATTTGTATGTGGTATTGAAAGAATTGTTGTATGGGAGCCCCCTTAAATATTTCTTTTATCCTGTTTTTTAGTATTTGCTGTTATAGCAGCAACATAAATACATCATCTGTGAAAATTTCAACTGTCTAACTATCACGGTTCGTGAGATACAGCCTGGTGACAGACGGACGGACGGACAGCGGAGTCTTAGTAATAGGGTCCCGTTTGGAACCCTTCGGGTACGGAACCCTAAAAACGGTCAAGTAAGAGACAAATCCCCACAGGTAGGGTACACGTACTGACGAAAAAGGAAAATCGTAAAAAAATGTCCCTTGTCCATAAAAGAGACGAGTTTTTAAAGACTCTCCATAGACTCCTTTTTTTATTGCATGTATTTCACTAATTCTTGATGTAGAGCGGCAACAGATTTTTACACATTCTGTGAAGATATCAACTCTACATATCACAGTTCATGAGATACAGCCCGCTGACGGGTAGACGGACGGACGGACTTACTAATTGACCGAGCGGACGAAGTGTCTCAGTTTCAGGATTGGGCAAAAATGTTTTCTTATGCTTGGATGTGGGACCGGATGTTATCCTCTACAGGCCGCATTTCTCAACTAATTCTTTTGAAAGTTTGTGAGCAGGTTAGATAATAAAACAGTTTCATTTTGTCGATGCCGTTTTTGGATTTTTTTTCAAAATGGCGGAGACGTGGATGTTTTAAAATTTCAAAAAACCGCCACAGTCCAAACAGCTTGACGGATTTGACGAATGTGTCGTTCGATTCGTAGAGACCGTGAGAGTAACAGGCTATACATAGTCAGGTCATAAGTTCTGTCACATGTGCAATATGAAATAATTTAGACATGTTTATTATTTATGTAAACATTTATAAGCAAAATGAACTTAATAAAACATAGATTCTTATGGTAATAAAGTTTATTTAAAATGACCCCCGCGATTTTGAATACAGGCCTTTATTCTGCGCGGCCAGTCGTCTATCGCAGCACGAACGAGGACCATGTCAATATCGGCGGCTGCCTTAATCAAGGATGGCTTGAGTGACTCCAAATCAGGATGAGGCTTTGAGCAGGCCTTTTCCTCCAAGTGTTCCCATATCTTGTAATCTAACGGACTCAAATCTGGACTTGAGGAGGGCCAGTCTTCGTGCCGGATGAAGTCGATTTCACGCGCCGCCAGCCAGTCCTGTGTGCTTTTCGCTCTATGAGCTGGCGCAGAATCTTGTTGGAATACCCAGTGCCTGTTATTAAACATGGTATGAGAAACAGGTTCCACAAGGTTCTTGAGGACTGTATTTTGATACACAACTGCATTCGTTTTTACGCCTTTCTCACAAAAATGTACCTCAGTTAAGCTCCAATAAGAGACTCCCAACCAAACCATGAGCGAGGATGGAAAATGACCTCGTTGGACACGCGGAATACGGTTGCTCGCTTCTTCACTGCTGTGTGCGTACACCTTATCATTTTGTTTGTTGTAGCTCTCTTCCACGGTGAAAATTTTTTCATCCGAAAAAAGAATTTCCTGATGCTTTTTTCCCGCGTACCGCTTCAACAAAGCGCGGCATCTCTTCAGTCTCAGGTCCATTAAACGAGCGTCCAAACGATGTCCTGTTTTTCTTCGATATGCCCTAAGCCCTAAGTCTTCATTTAACACCCTTTTCACCGTGGTCCTGCTTAACCCCATCTGGAGGGCCAACAGTTTCTGCTTACGTATGGGATTTCTTTGAATTCGCGCCTTCACAGCTTTTATCACTGCTGGAGTCCTAACAGAGCGAGGGCGACCACTTCTTGACCTGTCATCTACACTAGAGTCTTCATTGTATCGTTTTATGGTACGATAAACGAATCTTTTGGTTATATTCAAATTTTTCAGTAAGTCGAAAATCTGAATTGGCGCGTAACCGCCACGATGCAACGCAATAACTGCGACAGGGTCTTCTTTAAGTGTCCACTCCATATTTAAAAATGAGGAAAATTCTAAAAAGTACACATTTTTATTTTCATGAAAAATTCTAAATTCGAATTCAATAAACTTTTTTGTGGCCAGCGTTCTAAATTCAAAAGTTTTTATTGTGTGACAGAACTTATGACCTGACTGTGTATAATTTTAGTGAAAAGGACGTTGGGTTTAAGACTGCAAAGTTATTGGTGAAGCTACTTTCACACTCCTGAATAAATGATTCTTTATCTTTATCTTTACTCCATGTACGTAACCAGGTTCATTCATAAGTTTGTATGTGTTATAAAAAGAAAGTGTCACTGGCGAGGTCTCCAGCTCTCCAGGTCACAGCCACTGCCCTGCGACTACGGAGCCCTGCAGACGTACCGATGCAGCATGTTGTCCAGCTGCAGGAAGTTGTCCGCGTTCCTCGTGAGGCTCCAGTCGCGCACGTCGCTCGCCTCCGCCCAGCTGGCGCTCAGGGCGCGGCTCTCGGCGTCCTCCGGCGCCACCGTAGCGGCGTTCACGTGCGAGCGCACCGCCAGGCAGATCCAACCTGGAACGTGTACCGTTTGATTAGGGAGATATGGTTTAGCGAAGTCAAGTCTCAGTGAACTCACTAAAAGTTTGCGTGCGGGAGGGGTGTGTTTTCGTGTCTGTATTCGCGTTATACATGACTTTAGTGCGGGGACGGCGTAGCGGGATATGTTACCCCTCCCGCACCGAAACACTACCGCAGGACAACCCACTCAGCTAAGCGTACAGCGTCCCGGAGACGATCAATTTTGCTTGACAAGCGCGCTTGATTCAAACAAAATTGACCGTTTACCGCGTAGGGTTGACGCTACCATCAAGCATTCCGCGGCTTGACGGAGATTGACAGACATTTTGAACGACGGGGCTGATTGATGATTGATTTCGTTCATTTGCGGGTGCAACGTTGAATATTTAGGCAACTGTGACGTGCGCACTTGATGCAGATCGGTAGGCGACTGCGACGTGCGCACTTGATGCAGATCGGTAGGCGACTGTGACGTGCGCACTTGATGCAGATCGGTAGGCGACTGCGACGTGCGCACTTGATGCAGATCGGTAGGCGACTGTGACGTGCGCACTTGATGCAGATCGGTAGGCGACTGCGACGTGCGCACTTGATGCAAATCGTTAGGCGACTGTGTCGTGCGGCTTGATGGGCCCGTCAAGCGTCCCATTCAATCAAAATTGATATCAAGCATGCTTGATCATGCTTGATATCAATTTGCTTGATCATGAAGCAAGCATGCAAATCAAGATTGATCGTCTCCGGGACCCTTTATGGCTTACCCTCGCACTGGTTGGCGTCGCCGTTGTGCGTGGCGCACTGCCGCTCTACATTACAAGGGGCTATCTCCACGGCCAGCCCGCCCAGGGACACGCGCTCATAGTGGAAGTGGGCGCACTCCTCCAGCTTCGGAAATCGGCAGGAAGCCGGCGGCGGCGGCTGTGGGAGGAGACGAAAACATAACGCAACATTTATATACAAACACTGCTTCTAGCCTCGCACTGTTTCACGGTAACCAGAATCAGCGACGTCTCACACACATAAACTTCTCACACACATAAAATCCAAGACCGGGGGATCTTTTTTCTTCCTCCCCAGCCGAGATTCAAACCCGGGACCTCTCGCTTGGGCGGCAGAGCCTCGAACCGCAACTCCACAGAGGTCGTCAAGATGATTAACTCTAGAAGCGAAACTCTCGGACTCATGCTCCTTTGTACATAAATCAGCAACTACTTTCATAATAGTTCATAATTCTTTATTGCACACAAATATTTAAAAAGTTACATTAAAAGAAAATGCATGTACAAAGGCAAGCTTATCTCTAACAAGAGATTTCTTCCAGCAAACCAAGGCATTACAGGAATTGGTATCATAAAAGGGTAGGCAGTGCAAAATAAATACTACAACTAAAATGCCTAGGAATAAATACCATACATAAAATACAGATAGGCAAAAAATTACCGATTACAATTAGCGAAATTACAAAATAATTACCGATATGGTATACTACTTAAACTTTACATATAATAATATCAATACAATTACGAAAGAGAGAGGTAGTGCCCTTTAATACGTTTCTTAAAAGATAAAAGATTGGGTCTGTCTCTTATAGTGCAAGGAAGTGCGTTCCAGAGTCGGACCGCTCGCAACCTGAAAGAGTGTTTATACGCAGCGTTACGCAACTACTACATCGTCGGCTGCTTTATCCGCCCACTGTTGGATGTAAGCCTCCTCCCCTATGTGCCAACTTATCCGATCCGTTGCCAATCGAATCCAAGGTCCGACTTGACACTTAGCAATTTCCTTTGCAGCAGGAGCATGAGGACATGGGTGTCCTTGAGCTCCTGCCAGTAGGAGTATTTAGTACACTCAGAGAAAAATCGGCTAACAAAGCGACAATAAAAGCTTTGTTAGAATTTTATTGTTACCGCACGTAGTGCATCGTCGCTGCAGCTATAGGCCCATAGTGGCTGTGGCAACTTTTTTATTGTTGAAATTATTTTTGTTATTTTAGCTAAAGACACGTAGATACGGTAACTATGTAAAAAATGTTTAAACGGGATAACAACGGCACGTTGTCAACTTATCAACGTTATGAAGTGATATTGTAGCAAAGTTTAATCTATCAAAATAGGCGTTGTTACTGTGGCTAAATGATGTTGTTGACACGGCAATGTTATGAAGTGGTGTTACAGCAAAGTTTAATCTATCAAAATAACAGTTGTTACAACGGCTAAATGATGGTGTTGATACGGCAAAGTTATATACCAACAAAATACGAAGTAGATGTTTTGACAAAGTATTCTTAGATAAAATTACAAAGTGACGTCTTATACTTGTTCTCGCAAGCGCAAACAGTTTCTCCTATTCTGCCAGTTTCAACGTGGATGTCGTGCAGAGAAGTAGTGTTTGTGCTCAAGAGTGATATGAAATATGGCATTGGAGACTTTTTAAACAGAAAATTAACAGTGCCCTAATACAATTATGAGGTTCATGTCGTTGACCCGTTGTCGTTGTCGTTCATCGTCTTGAATCCAGAAACCCACCAAACAAAATCGCGATAAATCTGCTGCAAGAAGACTCCAACCTCATGCAACAATGGTCGCAACAATGGAACTCAACAATGGCCGGCAAATTGGGCTCAGATCTTGTTCCAGGCTCCAAAATAAAGGGGTCCCAGCTGCCGAGGCGTGACTGGTGTAATTTTAACAGACTACGCATGGGACTACGCATGGACGCTGTGCCCAATGTAAACATCGCTGCGGCTGGATAGACTCCCCTGCTTGTACCTGCGGAATTGAAGTACAAGACATCCAACATATTATCTCTGAATTCCCAGAAACGCGATATACCGGGGGACCTCCCGAGGACCTGATCAAGCTTACTGACGAAGCCACCGAGTGGCTTAAATCCCTTAATATTAACTTGTAATTTGGTATGAACTGTTTACTAATGCCATAGGAACAAATAAGTAAAGAAGAGATTATTACATACTTTTGATATAAATATTTTCTTATTTTCTTTTAGGATTCTCAAATACCTCTATCCTCTTATCGTATATTGTGCTACCCAAGAAATGTACTACATTGTAGATTTCAATCCCTTCACTTTGTAAATGTTACACTAAAAAAAATATATATTCCTCGAAGCTTCTGTCTATATATTGTTACGGGTATACGTACCTTGACCGGAGTGCTCTGTGTGTGCACCATACAGATGTATGGTGTACATTAAACATAGTTCAGGGTACGCATACTCCTGGAATAATAGTCAGAAGCTTCGGGGAGTATATAATATTTTTTCATGGTGTACCATTAACAAAGTGCAGGGATAAGATCAGCAATGTTACTTTGCTAGAGCAGCAAAATATATACGAGAAAAGTAACTTTGTCGGAGAAGCAACGGTGAATTGATAAAAGCACAAAGGAAGATAGCTAATTCAACAAAACAAAGTTAGATCCACGGACAGTAAACCTTTGTCTTTTTAGCAAAACCCCTTGTCATCGGGACAATATACCTTTGATATGATAGCTAAAGTCATTTGTCATGGGAACAAAAGGACAAGAAATCATATAGTGACACGAACAATTTTAGCATTGTAATTTCAACAATGTTTTATTGCTATTACATCAAAATTGGTAAATTTACTTAGTCACAATAAAAACGTTGCCCTCATAACTATGCACCTTTGACGGCTGTCCAGCATCAAAGTTTTTTTGTTGCAATGGCAATATTTTTTTGAGAGTGTAGGAGCACGAGGACGTACCCTGCGGGGTAAATTACACAGGAACGGATGGACGGATTTTCAGGAAATTTGCCACCAAAATAGTATGCACAAACAAATGAAGCATCACGCCTGTTTCCAAATGGGGTTAGAGGTTATTCAATAATCCATTTTGCGTGACAGAATTATAGTGTATGAATATTCCTTCACGACATTCTCCATCCATTACCGTTAGAAGGAACGAAAGAAAGATTAGCTTATAACACTGTGAATTTTGTCTTGATAGTAGGTCTACGAAGACCATTAAAGTAGGTTTACATAAACTTTTCTCAGTGAACTTTGATCGACATCGAGCTTAAAAATGACAAAACTGAGAATTTTGAAATTTACACGAAATGTCAAGTTCAATGTCAAGGTCAATGGCCACGAGGTCAATGAACTTTGAACGACATCTAACGTTAAAAAACGGCAAATTCTTCTTTCCCCACCCTAATACTCCCACATCCCCACGGTCCCGAATGCTTGAAATGGCGATTAAAAAAAATAACTCGAAGACTAATTACTTCCGACGGTTCGCGTATTTTGAAATCATCTATAAATCCTCTAATAAAGCATAGAAAAAATCAGCAAAAGCATCTGAAAGGGCCGTCTATTAAGTCCTTCCGATTTCAATAAACCATGCCTAAGAACCATCACACTGAAATACCGCATCTAAATCCGTACACCAGTTTGACCGCCAGGGTGCCACAGACTCACGCTCCAAACTTATAACACGACTCCTTTTTCGTTGGGGTTTAATAAAGCTGAAGCCTCGACTCACCGAATCGTCGTCCCTGGCCAGCGGCGGCGCCGACTGCGTCATAGAGGAGCTCTGGGATGGCGTCAGAGACAACGCTAGCAGAGAGATCGACCCTGGAACATACGGCCACATACGTAAAAAAAAATGTGCAGCACCGTACACGCGAGAGTTCGTAAAACCTTAGACTATAGCTTGTCAAATTCGTACGTAGCACTCCCATGGTCTGCGGGCGACGGGGGACGAAAGATGCGGGGGCGGGAAAGAAGAGCGCGGGCGGTTCCTACTACGCGACCCGCCCCCGCGCTCTTCTTTCCTGCCCTCGCAGCCCCTGCATCTTTCGTACCCATCGCCCGCAGACCATGGGAGTGCTACCTACGAATTTAACAAGCTATAATAATACAAGAAGACTAGCCATCCCAAACAAAAAATCGTACTCCGGCGGAAAGAAAAAAATTCCGCCCAGGCACAGATGGCATTAGCCCGGTTTGCTGCATATTTGTTGTACGTTATAATGGCCTAGATGGCGTCACAGATTAATAAGACTAAACTAGCGCCACCAGGCTCAGATTAGACCTCAATATCATTCAAAACATGATCGTAAATTTCGTGACTTATAGAAACGATGTGATTGCGATAATGGTTTGATGTCAGTTGCGCAATTTTTATTTTGTGGGTTCAAATGCAAGGTTTTTTTCCTGCTTTTTTAGTACTTAAGTTTTCTTGTAAGATGGTACGGAACCCTTCATGTGCGAGACCGACCGGTTTTTTTTTTTTAAATCGACAAAAATTCTCCAATTGTGTATCTATTTTATTACAGGCGCAAAGGCAAACAAGTAAAAATACATCAAATAAAGTAAACGGTCAAGAGCGAGTCGGACTCGCGCACGAAGGGTTCCTTACCACCTCACAGTGGGAAGGGATGGTATGGAGTGAATAGGTTGGATTTAATGTAGCAAAATGTTAATTACAAAGTTAGTGGTGCGACTACATGCTCCATGTGTGTATGTAATCAGGTAATTTATAAGTTTGTATGTGGTATAGAAATAAATTGTGGCCCCTCTATTTCGACCATATATTTCTCTAAAGTTTATCTGTAGATTTTAGGTAATAAAAAGGACAAGGAAATTGGGAGTCGTCGTTTGAAGGACCGAGGATTTAACAACAGCTCTAATTTTAATTCAACTATGGATCTGGGGCTTTTCTGGTCCAGAAGATCCCGCCCGCTGTGCAGCGCGGTAACGCTGCAAGTGTGATGGGATTGTTTGCGTTATGTATTTGTATAAGTTTTCCTTTTAAAGGTAACCCTAAAAATAGGCGTGAAGCACTGTGCACGTGTTAGAATGTTAATCACAAAAGTTGATCGTAATACTATTTGTAGTACACTAAATAAATAAATAAAGTTTGGCTCACAAATAAAACCTTATGAAAAACATAAACAAAAGCTAATTTGTCCGTGCTGAGGTTCGAACCTCGATCAACCACTTAAAAGTCTGATGATGATCAGCTCGGCCATCGGCCAAGCTGATAAGAGCGGCGAATATTACAAATACATTGTATCGTTCGGCAATGAACGCTTCGAGATTGCTGTGATGTAGATTGAAATTATAATTTAGTGATGAAAAATACTATGAGCGACATCTAGTTTGTTACCAATTAACTATTTTTCGATATACGGTGTTTGTTTGGCGATGGACACTCTTCTTTATATTATAACTCTATGGTAAAACTCAGAACTTAAAGCTTAGGTTAGGTTATGGATGAATTGGCTGCATGGGCGAAATATTGGCTCCTTGCACGAACAATTCTTAAAAAAATACATAAAATGGGGCTTGCTTCGTTCAGAGCATTTCGACAAAAACTAAAGTAGCTTGAAATCATTTAAAAATAATTATTTTATTGATTTATTAAGTTTTTCTCTGTTCACGTTCATTATTAATTAAACTTTATTTTTAATATAATCTGCCCTGTTCAAAAGAGCTTTAAAATCAATGCGCCTTTAAAAGGCCTAGGCCTAGGAAAACAAACATCTATGCGTGTTTTCTTGACTTGTATAAGGCATTTGATCTTGTATATTATGTACTATGGAATAAGCTAACTCGCACAGGACTGCCAACTGAATTGGATTCCATTTTTTAATTTTGGTATCAAAATCAAACGAATGCGGTAAAATGGGTGAGTTCGCTTAGCGATTCATATAGCTTGCCTTGAGTGCGGGGTGAGGCAGGGCGAACTGACATCTCCCAAGTTATTAAACCTGTATATGCAGTAACAAACGATAATAAAATGTGTTGAATTTGAATTTGTAGTATGCTACAATGTATGAGGTTTTGGGTGTACAGTATAAGTATGTGAGGGATTGTGTATGTACGTGTGCTGTTAATTATTTAATGATTTTTTTGCTATTATAATTTATTTTGATGTCTCAATTATATTATAATATGGATGTTCGATTCCAAATCGATATTCGATCGATGGTTTCTGAACGGTCATTTTAATTTGACGTTAGCTGTCAATCTGGCAGTTTTGACAACAGAAAAAAAAAAAAACGCGTGTTGATTAGGTTGTTGAAATTAAATCAAAGGGCATCTGGAATGTATTCGGGATTCCCTCAGGATTATTAATATAGCTGAGTGTGCCGTTGTCTCTCGAACCAGATAAAGTTCGGATTTTCGTGCCACATTCGTATTTACCACGTAGAAACATAACCTGTGTTGGACCACTGTGCTCATTGACGCTGGCCCGCCAGTCATACCTGGTTGGCTGAAGAACCTGTCTACCAAGAAGAGCCTAGGGCGCGCCCGGGCCTTGCAGAGAGACAGGAGGTTGACGGGACCGAAGCACAGACCAGGTTAGATCTACCCCACATAACTTTAGCTCGGTGAATCGCCGACGTTCATCACTTCTTGGCACCTGATCGTCACGCTACCTCGTAGCTGATGGGCCCCTACGAGGTCATTAGGTGCTGAGAAGCCTGAACACTTTGGTATCAGAGCGTGGTTTCCTGAGATTTGCAGCCGTCAAGGGCTTCAGGAAAGCACGACTTGGGACTATCAATCTGTAGGTATCTAGGCGGTTAGGTAACTTGTTTGTTCCTATATCCACATAGATTGGTAGTATTTGTAAGCTATAAGTCTATTGCTGGTAGTAGACAGACAGATATTACAGTTTTCCCTAAATGACCAGTTGTACTGAGATGTGACTCAGAATAGTAGGTACTCAACTTAGGTACGCATTGTATTAGGTACATTGTAGGTGAATTGAAATTTGCATTGAATTACTAGTTAGTCAATCTATTAGTGGTCTAGTAATGGTATTGAATGAATGTTTTGGTTAACATAGGTAGTTACATCTATTGATAGCAGGCTATTACATTGTTTTCAGTTTATTGTGCAGCAAGTGTATAGCAATTTATAACTTGAACTAATATTGACTATTATCTGTGTGTGTTATAATAATAAAGGGAAACTAACTTGTTATTTACAGGATTAGAATATTAGAAGTGTAGCATAATTTATATAGATATAAAACTCGGTTCCTATTGTTTAAGGAAAACAACATTATTTAAGTTATTGTTTAGGGTTCCCTCGTTTGGGTTATAAACTGAAGGGTCCAACAAATTGAGTTACTGCAAATTGTGAGTAAGTATCGTTCCGATCATGTCGTTATCTGAAATCCAGAAGGGTGTTTCTAAGGAACTCAGATGGTTTTCCTCCGCACACGGTCTGATAGACCGTTTAGATAGGCATGATGTGGTATTGGAGCGGTCTATGGACGTTAAGGAACGTTACAATAGGGTGCTCGAATTGTCCGCGCAGGCGGAATCAGTTGATGGTTGTGCACCTGACAGGCTGTCACGGTTGATAGGGGATGTCGACCAATGTATGGAGATGGCAGCTGCTATCACGCAGAAGGCTGCGGACATACGTAGACAGCGCGATTCCAGCCATGGTGGTGACATTGAAGCACCTCTGCCGCATCAGGGATCGGGGACCAGGTTACCCGCGATAACTATGCCTACCTTTGACGGCGTGTCCGGTGAATGGATGAGCTTCATCAATCTGTTCGACAGTTTGGTGCACTTGCGATCGGACATTACCAAGTCTGTCAAGATGGCTCAGCTGGTGGCAGCATTGAGGGGTGAGGCTAGGGAGCTGGTCGCTCATTTGACAGTTACGGAGGGCAACTATGAGACGGCCAGGCAATTGTTGGTCAGACGTTACCACAACAAACGGAGGTTGGCCGATGCCCAACTGAACCGTTTGTTTAGCATCCCGGTTGTGAACAAGGTCGGGGCCATACAGACGGAGGTTTTGAACCCATTGTTGTCCGTCACCAAGGCTCTAGAGAATCTTGGACTTCCGGTTGGTGAATGGTCGTACTTACTGTTGTACATTTTACTTTCCCGCCTACCCGCTGACGTGCAGACTCGTTTCGAACAGTCTCACGGGAGGTCAGCCGACGACCTGCCCGCCTTCTCCGACTTGGTCGGATTTTTGGAAGAGGAGTCTCGACGGGCAGAGAATTTGGGGTTGACGGTCACCCATCCTTCGGAGCCACAGAGAGCTGCCGGGAGCGCTGTGAGTAGGGGCCCTCCGACGAGGAAGGACCGCACCAACCGGCAGTCATATGGGACTGTGAGTGCATTGACCCCACATAGTGAGACCTGCCCATGTTGTAGGCAGATTGGCCATGCTGTGGCCAATTGCAATAAGTTCGGGGAACTTAGGGTTCAGGGACGGCGCCAGATGGCCAAGCAGCGGGGCTGGTGTTTCCTGTGCCTCGGGCCACACATGGCTAGGGACTGCACGCGCACACAAATGTGCGGATATTGTGGTGGGGCCCACAACAATCTGTTGTGCATGAACCGGTCCGGCCAACAGCCACCACAGGGCCGTACCCAGGGTGACACGGCAAGGGGCCCTGAGAATTCGTTTGCGACTCGGAGCGCAACTCAGGGGCCAACGTCCCCACGTGCACAGGGCAGTACTAGGGTGCAGGGCCGCACTCAGGGTCATCACATGGGGGGCCCTGAGTTTTCGGTTGCGACTCAGCATCCGACTCAGCGGGCAATGGGGCCACAAGCACGCGGCCACCCAGGGGTGCAGGGCCGCACTCAGGGTCATCACATGGGGGGCCCTGAGTTTTCGGTTGCGACTCAGCATCCGACTCAGCGGGACATTGGGTGTGTTGAGCAGGCCGTAACGGGCGGGTGGCATGGGACACCTTCGAGCTATGCGGGTGCGGTTCGGACGCCGCCTCAGTTGTCGCCCCGCTCGTCGCCTCGTCCTCGTCGGTCGCATGTGATGTCCCCCCCGCTCATGGAGCGGCCACGGTTGAATTCACGCCCACCCCCCTTCGGGGGGCGTCGTAGGGTGGCAATGGAACCGGCGCATGGGCCATTTGTACAATGGGACCCTCTGGCGTATAGCTGCCTACCTGATCGGTTACAGGCAGATTGGGGCCCCGGGGGCCCTCGCTAGGAATTGGCGGCCCAACAATTTGTTGCCCCCCAACCGGAGACGGTGGTGTTACCGATCGCCTCTGTGCTTGTTTGGGATTTGGCGGGCAACCCAACATACGTTCGCGCCCTATTAGATTCTGGAGCTCAGGGCTGCATTGTATCGAATGATTTAGCAAAATGGTTGGGCCTCAAGGTAAATAGGTATAATAAATCAATACGGGGCGTGGGGAATGTTACGGTTACGAATGTAGTTGGTCAATCAGTGATCACGTTCTTTCCACGTTATGACATTTTGACAAAAACATCCGTGCAAGCTTTAGTAATGACGCATGTCATGGGCAGACACCCCTTGGTGAAGTTGAATCCGGCCGTTCGATTCCTGACATCAGGACTCAAGTTGGCGGATCCCGATTTTGACACTCCAGCCCCGGTCGACCTGCTACTGGGAGCAGACGTTCTGGGTAGGTTTCTGTTGTCGGATCGGCGAGTTCTTCAGCCGGACGGGTTGATTGCTGTGGATACTAAGTTTGGTCACGTGATCATGGGTCCGGCATTGCCAATGGTTAGGCCTGCCGAGTCAGATGGCATACTTATTGGCTCAGCGTTGTCAGACGCTATCCAACGTTTCTGGGAGATAGAGGAACCTCCCACCGTTCGTGGAGTCGACGCAGACGAAGAAGAGTGCGAGTTGTTTAACCAGAATAGTACTGGTCGCCTTCGTTCTGGTCGTTTTGTAACTCGACTGCCTTTCAGGGCCGATCGACCGCCACTAGGAGAATCTAGGAAGATGGCTGAGACGAGATTGATGTCGATGGAGCGTAGGATGTCAAGGGACGCCGTATTTAAACAAAAATACGTCGATTTCATGAGGGAGTATGAGTCGTTAGGACACATGTCGGTATCGGGTGTGGACTGGAGATCTGAGGAACATTGTTTCCTTCCACACCATGCCGTCCTGCGAACCCCTACCGGCAAGATTCGAGTTGTTTTTGATGGGTCAGCACCTACCTCGAACGGGATGTCCCTGAATCAGTGTCTACATTCGGGACCCAAGTTGAGTCGTGATATTTCGGATATTCTCACGAGCTTTCGGAGACACCAGATTGTATTTGTCGCAGACATTCGGATGATGTTTAGGCAAACGGTAATTCATCCGGCTGACAGAAGGTATCAGTTGATACTTTGGCGTGAGTCCACGGCCGAGTCAGTCAAGGTCTATGAGTTAAACACAAACACGTATGGGTTACGGTCTAGCCCGTATTTGGCGATGCGTACCCTGCGGGAGTTGGCGTCGCGTGACCGTGTGAGCTATCCTAGAGCCGCCGCTATCCTGGAGCAAGATTTGTACGTCGATGACGTCTGCACAGGGGCAGCCAGTGTAGAGGAAGCTCTGGACCGACGTGACGAGCTCATTCAATTGCTGGAACGAGGCGGCTATGAACTACGCAAGTGGATGTCCAACTCCCCTGAGTTGATGGCTGGTCTCCCAGATGAGTTTCAACAAGACCCGCACGTTTTTGAGAATCCTGACATGTTGTCAGTGCTTGGAATTCAGTACCGGCCCGTCCATGATGAGTTCACCTATCGGGTGGTTTTAGAAACACCGAAGGCCTGGACGAAGCGGTCAGTACTTTCAACGATTGCGAGAACGTTCGACCCGAATGGATCGATTTCTCCAGTCACCTTTGCTCTCAAATGTTTTATGCAAAGGCTATGGGCGGCTCAGTTGACCTGGGACACCCACCTCTCAGGTGATTTGTTGACTGATTGGACGCGAATGTTCACCTCGCTATCGGACATAAATAATGTATCGCTGCCGAGGAAATTGGTCCCTGCTGGGGATTACAGGGCAACCCTTCACGGGTTTTGTGATGCCTCTGAACGAGGGTTTGCAGCAGCGGTTTATTTGCGAACCGTCACCTCCACCGGGGAGGTCGACGTGCGTTTGATTTTGGCAAAAAGCAAGGTAGCGCCTATTCGGACAAGGATGACGATTCCAAAACTGGAACTGTCCGGGGCTGCTCTTTTGACCAAACTTTTGAATCACACTCTAACAGTGTTGCGTGGGTCAGTGGTTTTGGAGGATACGGTGTACGCTTGGACGGACAGCCAGATTGTTTTGTGCTGGCTGAAGGCTTCGGTCCATAACTTAAGAGGTTTTTGTTGCGAACCGTGTCTCCCAGATTGTGTCGTCTGAGGTCCCACTGACCTGGAGACATGTACCAGGAGAATTGATCCCGTCTGATTGTGCATCCAGGGGATGTCAGGCTCCTGAACTCGTTAGACACCATTTGTGGTGGGGACCACCCTGGCTTGCCAAGAGAGAATCGGACTGGCCCCACAGCCATGTAGTAGTATCTTCGGATCATGGCCCCAGAGCGGCCGTGCATGTTACCCAGAAGGCTGAGGACCCTGACGCCGGGTTTCTGCTGGACCGGTATAGCTCACTTGACAAGTTGATAAACGTGTCCACTTGGATTAGGAGATTCGCTCGAAATTGTCGTACTCCTCGCGATCAGCGAACGTTGAACCCTATTCTGACTCCGGCAGAGCGAAACGAGTCGCTGTTGAATTTGGTCCGGTTGGTACAGTCCTCGAAGTTTGGGGCAGAATTGGATATTATACGAAGTGGACGTTCGAAATTGAAGGGAGCCGTCGCGCGTCTCAACCCCTTTGTTGATTCGACCGGGTTACTTCGGGTGGGAGGAAGATTGCGCAATGCGAATCTATCGTATTCGGCTCGTCACCCACTTCTGCTCCCCAAGGGGGGACAGTTAGTTGAATTTCTGGTGACTGATCGTCATATTAAAAACGCGCATGCCGGCTGTAACGCGTTGTTGGCCACGCTCCAGCGGGAGTTTTGGATCTTATCTGCCCGCCGTGCCATACGGAACATCTTGTTTCGGTGCATGCCTTGTTATCGACTTAAGGCTGCCACGATGCAACCTCTCATGGGGGACTTGCCCCCTGATCGTGTGAATGAGGTCAGACCGTTTTCAGGTGTTGGTACGGATTTTGCAGGACCGTTTATGGTGAAGAGTTCACGATTGCGTACCGCTAAGCAATACAAGGCGTACCTATGTGTGTTTGTTTGTTTATCCACCAAGGCGGTACATCTCGAGCTCGTTGCTGATCTCTCGACAGAGGCTTTCATTGCTTGTTTGGATAGGTTTGTTTCTCGAAGGGGACTTCCAACTTTGATCCGCTCTGATAACGGCACTAACTACATAGGTGCGGAACGATACTTACGAGAGATAGTCAACTTTTTGAATGTAAATAAAGTGGATATTGGAACGGCCCTCTCCCGTCGGGGTATACAGTGGACCTTCAGCCCACCGATTTGCCCCCACTGGGGTGGGATTTTTGAGGCCGTAGTTAAGTCAGCTAAGACGCACTTAGGGCGTATAGTAGGTCAGACCGCGCTGACTTTTGAGGAGCTCGCGACATTGTTTTGTAAGATCGAGGCCGTTCTCAATTCGCGACCGTTGTGTCCGCTCAGCTCGGATCCAAATGACCTGGGGGCTCTGACCCCAGGCCATTTCTTGATAGGACAGCCACTTAACGCGTTGCCCGAGCACCCCTTCGAGGGAGCGAAATTGTATCGGTTGTCAAGGTATCAGATGTTGCAGCAGTTTACTCAGAATTTCTGGAAGCGTTGGTCGCTCGAGTATCTGCATATCTTACAACAGCGCCTTAAGTGGACTGACAAAACTAGCCCCCCTAGTGTTGGTGACCTCGTTCTGGTTAAGGATGCTAACCTACCGCCACTACGTTGGCGCAGGGGGCGCATTGTTAACTTGTTCCCTGGCAAGGACGGGACCCCCCGGTCTGCAGAGGTTCTAGTAGGAGGCTCGGTTCTAAAACGAGCGGTAGCAACGTTGTCTCGGCTGCCCGTAGATTAGGGGACAGGTGGGTGCCTGTCCGGGCGGGTGATTGTTCGATTCCATATCGATATTCGATCGATGGTTTCTGAACGGTCATTTTAATTTGACGTTAGCTGTCAATCTGGCAGTTTTGACAACAGAAAAAAAAAACGCGTGTTGATTAGGTTGTTGAAATTAAATCAAAGGGCATCTGGAATGTATTCGGGATTCCCTCAGGATTATTACTATAGCTCAGTGTGCCGTTGTCTCTCGAACCAGATAAAGTTCGGATTTTCGTGCCCGATTCGTATTTACCACGTAGAAACATAACCTGTGTTGGACCACTGTGCTCATTGACGCTGGCCCGCCAGTCATACCTGGTTGGCTGAAGAACCTGTCTACCAAGAAGAGCCTAGGGCGCGCCCGGGCCTTGCAGAGACAGGAGGTTGACGGGACCGAAGCACAGACCAGGTTAGATCTACCCCACATAACTTTAGCTCGGTGAATCGCCGACGTTCATCACTTCTTGGCACCTGATCGTCACGCTACCTCGTAGCTGATGGGCCCCTACGAGGTCATTAGGTGCTGAGAAGCCTGAACAATGGATATTGTACATTGTAAATGATGCATTTTATCTGAAATAAAATATATTGAATTGAATTGAATTGAAAAAGCCTTCAACTGGCCGTCACAAATTCTATAGGTAATAATTTTCTATGTGTGAGTTCCTATAATTGGCTTTGTATTACTATCTAAGACTAATATCACGTTTTTGCAGCTGTTGGTACTCCTTAAGTATAAATAAATAAAAATACGCCACGTCAAAAAAGTGTGATGTCACTATCGACCATCGATAGCTTATAAAAAAGTAGGTAGAACATTTTAATCCGAAGATATGACATGCCAAAAGCAAAGGCCGAAAGTTAGTATATATGGTTTACATGTACAGTAACAAACGGAATAAGTTGGGCTGCATAATAATATAGGGTGCGTTCTAGATCGGTTAAAAATTACTCTGAGTGATGCGAAATTTGCACAGCCCGAGTACCGAAACAGCCCGAGTAAAAGCGAGGGTAAACGACACAGCCCGAGTACCGAAACAGCCCGAGTAAAAGCGAGGGTAAACGACACAGCCCGAGTACCGAAACAGCCCGAGTAAAAGCGAGGGTAAACGACACAGCCCGAGTACCGAAACAGCCCGAGTAAAAGCGAGGGTAAACGAACTGTTATCCGACCGACATCTTGCTTGCCGCACAGCGTTGTCGAACGGCTCAGATAAAGTAATTTTCGCACAGACAAGTGCGTATTCCCTCCCTGGATCAGCGTCGTTAAAAATGACCTGGCAGATGTCAAACTGTGCTTGGCGGGTTTATAAACTCTTTTCGTGCTGTTTGTTTGATATTTTGTTTGGTTTTGTTTTCTAGTTCAGGCGTGGCAAGTGTGTGACTGCGCTCGCTATCAAAGGTTATAAATGGGTAATATTTAACTATCACGGTTCATGAGATACAGCCTGGTGACAGACGGACAGACAGACAGACAGAGTGACAGACGGACAGACAGACAGACAGAGTGACAGACGGACAGACAGCGGAGTCTAAGTAGTAATTGGGTCCCGTTTTTACCCTTTGGGTCCGGAACCCTAAAAAGGTTCAACAAAACACTTTCAATATTTTATGTGTACTTAAGTTTATGTTTTAAGTATTAATTGTTGTTCTTACATGTTCAACTAACACCCCCGCGAAAACACTGCGGTAGCTTAGATGAAGGGTAAAAGGGGTGAGCGAAGCGAAGCCCCCTTTATCCATCGTTTTAGATTGAGCATATGAGCATTGTAAGAACAACAAAATACTTAAAACATAAATTTAAGTTCACATAATATATTGAAAGTGTTTTAGTTGAACCTTTTTTGCTGTGCAAATCAGTATTTTTTATGTGCGATTAAATAATACCCATTTATAACCTTTGATAGCGTGCGCAAGTGACACGGTATAGTTTGGAACTATACTCTCGCACGCATTCATTGCAAATTATACTAACGCAAGCAAAATTCTTGTAAGTATATTGTGTAGTTGCAGAGGTGAGTATTAGCATTCCGAAATATACACGAGCAGGTCACAATGGGAGTGTAATGCCCTTGTAATGTCACCGTAAGATAGCCAAAACCGTTAGTTGATAAAGTAACGTTTTTTTTCTCGACAGATAGTAAACTGTAGCGTAGCGTAGTACTGCTTACTATATGACGCGTTAGTTGATAAACTAACGGTTAAAACCGTTGAATAGCTAACTGGTTTAAACTTGAATTGCAAACGAAATACCAGGGCAAACACTGCAGTAGCTTAGGTGAAAACTTATATAGAAATAGTCTTCGTGTTAGGTCGACATGTAGAACAAAAGAAACGTAAATTCTAAAACCTGTTGGTCTGGTTTACTATCTGTCGATAGTTGATCAATTGACTGTCTTACGGTGACATTTACAACGGAAATACGCGAAGAGGATGATGTAATTACATTACCTGGAGTTTCGCGCTTGCTCTCTGCATCATTGCTGGAGACGCGAGTCGAGCTTCTGGACTCTGAGCTGAACCGCACCGACCTAGAAATAGAGACCAGTCATCGTTAATCTAGCTAATCTAGGTAGTTCGTTTTATACTACATGTTAACTACCGCTTCTGTACAAAGTCCAAATGTGATATCGGAGATTGCTACTGTGCAAAATTACCAAGAGCCCATACTTTCTCAAGAATTGTTCCGAAAGATCGGTTAACTAAAGTTAGCACGTTCAACGCATTTACACGTTGCGCTTGTGTACTGTCTGTGAATAAGGCGGCGCGGCGTGACGTTGCATTGCATGGGCAATAAAGTCTGTCTGTCTCTCTCGTGCGCAGTCAAATTTATGAGTATGAAGGAGACAGTTATTGTTTTGTTTTTGCTAGCAGTAGCAAGTGAATAGGTAAACAAAACAATCACAATAGTCAATCGACGCGCGTTATTGTGATTGTTTACCTATTTGAGGTTAGAATAAAATCATTCATTTTCAAACATACCGTTTAATGAAACTGCATTAGTACTTTGAACGTGCCAGCTTTAGTTAACTGATCTCCTGATAGCTGAAATTTGACACGAATTTGGGGTGGCTAGTGTAAGCCTGCACGGAACTATAGAATAAACTACCAGGAGACCAAGACTGCCAAGAGTTCTCTCTCACCTAAGAAATCTGGCCGTCCATGGAGATAAAAGCAGTCATGATCCAAGCAGTCTGGATGAGAGCGATCAGTCTAAAAGTACCAGGAGTTTCCCAGGAGTTGTCACTCACCTATGAAAGCTGACCGGATGCGAGAAGTCTTTCTTAATGGCGCTGTCGGCGTAGGCACGCGCAACTGGCGCGACATCACCGAGCCTTGGTGGGAGCCCTGTTACCCTACCCCTTCTACACGAGCATGCGATACAAAGTCCAAAAGTAACTGTAGAAGAAAGTACCAGGAGCCCAAGTTTCCTAAGAGCTGTCTTCTCCCACCTGTCTGCCTGCCTGTGCTGTCGCGATGTGAGGTTGCTCATTGCAACTATAGAACAAACTACCAGCAGACCTGAACTCGCAAGAGTACGAACAAAAGTAGGTACCAGGAGACTAAAAACTTGCAAGGGTTTTCACTGACCTATGAAAGCTGACCGGATGCGAGACGTCCTTCTCAATGGTGCTGTCGGCGAACGCGCGCGCCGCGGCCAGCGACTGGCACGACATCACCGAGCCGTGGGGAGAGCCCTGGAAAAGGACATCGGATTTCGTAAAAGAGTTCCGAAGACTGGTAAAAGTTGGCAGTAATCATTTTGGGTTTTCTCTCAAAGATCAAACTTTCGGAAACCTATAGAGAACAGTTTAATGGTTGCCCCTATACGAGAGCACTTTTAATTTACAAAGAAAAGCACGATTTTTATCGAATTGTAACTTTTTTTATCTACACACTTATCATAAACCCTCTTTACTGCGTCCAAAAACCGCACGTTATGACCAGCATAATGTTATACTACTTGGTAAAAACTCATTTCTTATCTTAATATTGATACATTAAGACCATAATATGTAAATATTCGACATATTATGACATTCAAATTTCGAACACCGACGCCCGCCCCTAGTTGTCTATGAAGTTGGTACTACTGAACAAACTAAACAAGTGCAGAGTAACTATCAAAGCTGATGATATGTGTGTAGATAAACTAGTGTATGTAACTGTACAAACATCATTAGGCATTAAAACTCTCGCGTGATATTATTATCTCGAGTTTTAATTTTCTCCATTACGTATCAGTCACATAATAGTAGTTTATGTGACTGCTGCATAATGGAGGGCATTAAAACTCGAGAGTGGGTTTATGAAACGAACCGAATGCGAACTTCATAATAATATCACTCGAGTGTTTTAATGCCTAATTATGTACAGTTACACTAGTTTATCTACACACATATCATACGCTCTCTTTGATGTGTTCAGGAAACGCATGTTTGACCGGCATTGTGGTTCTGCAATTGTTTAGCTTGTTCTCTAGTACCAACTTCACGCAGACGGGCGTCGGCGTTCGAAATTTGAATGTCAGTACCAACTTCACAGACAAACTGGGGACGGCACGCGGGTGGGCGTCGGCGTTCGAAATTTGAATGTCATTATATGTAGAAAAACTACACATAATGACCATTATGTGTAGTTTTCCAGATACGAAACGAGTTTTTACCAAGTAGTTTAACATAATGCTGATCGTAACGTGCGGTTTTTGAACGCAGTAAAGAGGGTTTATGATACGTGTGTAGATAAACTACTATTATTGCGTTGTAAAGAACACAAATGTTCCGATTAAGTATAGAATAAAATATCCAGCCAATGGCCACCACGGCTCTAATGACAGGCCATTACTCTTTTCATGTTTTTTTTCTTTTTTTTCACAAAGATTTGGCTTTATCTCATCGATGATACGTGGTATCTCGGCCGTGAGGATTTTTTTTGGTTTTCTCAAAAGCCCAAAGAAAGGAGTCGTACGGCCGGCGCGGCGATAAATCGCATGATCGTGGTGGCCAGTTGTCATCAGAATTTCGTTGGCGAGTGGTCTCATTGTAACTTTCCCCCTTTTTGTAAAGGGGTTTCACAATGGTACCGCATTGCTCTTTTGTGTAGTCCATTTTTTTATAATCGGAACGATCATAGATGACAGCTGTAAATTTCAGAGTTGCCACTTGCATGGAGCAAAAATGACACAAAACTTAAATTGTGTGCACTCTTATTGGGACACTCTCTATACAATCAAAAAATCGGTTAAACGCGGGTCGGACTCGCACGGAGGGTTCCGTACCATCGTACAAGAAAACTTAAGCACTAAAAATAAAAAATAAAACAAAATAATATTATGTCCGAAAGTGGATTCGAACCCAGAAATTACATATTTATTTATGTGTGCAATAAAACATAAATGAAATGGAATGAAATGACTTCTGACACATAGTTCGAAACTACACCAACGGCAGTAAAACCTCTAAAGCATTATGACTGGGAATGCCATGATGGTGTACCTATTTCATAAAGTTCGTAATGTAGGTCAGCATTAATAAACAAACTTTACGACTTGTAGTTCACTGCCCCATCTTCACATCGCCATATATTTAGAACAATGAAAATTTTACTGTCAGCAACTTTGAAACAGTTTTGTTTTGTTAGTATTTTTGAAGCTTTAACACCAAACAAACCATCTTTCTCATAATTTCATGTTTTGACACATATCTAATGTACAATACTTAATACATGCTGAAATAAGGGACATAACATTACATTTTGTCAACACTACATTGATATAATTTTATGATTTAATAACAACATAATGAACTTTCTATCCGAGAATCGATCAAAGTGATTTGACAGGTCAAGTGGTACAAGTTTTGTCGCGAAAGTTGAGAGACAGAGCTTTATAAAGCATATAGCTGTCCCTTACTTTCCCGCTTCAACACCCCCCGTGGGGTCGGCATGCTATGGTCAGCACTGGTAGATGGCGCAACCAGCTTACTTTCTGTACACCCCCTTAGAAAATTGTCACATAGGACTGGGACAATTCAATGGTAATTTAATAGTCGATGAAAATAAAACTATTAAATCATCTGACTGTCTTATTTCATTCATTTAATCAATTTGAGAATTCACTTAACTTGCACCATTATTTCCTTAAGTGACATTTTAACATGGCAAATCACTTTGACCAATTGATTCCCGGATGTGGGAGATTTTAAAGTCATCACAACCAAGCCAAACAAAACTAATAAGGCATTCAAGCTTTCAAATTAGTTCATTAGTTACTTAGCTTTGATGCCTTTACATTTCCACATTATATCTACCATTTTAACTAATTTAAACAAAAACTAGATTTATGTTACAATAGGATAGGTACACAACACTTGTGTGATCTGAATCATAATCATCACACTGCCCACATTGGCCCAATGCTGGGCAAAGGCCTCTTTTCTATAGCGCATGGTTGGTCTTGAGCCAATTGCATGCTGTGACATCCCCTCAACTTGAATGCTTGTTAGATATAAAATTCAATATGTATTAAATAAAACAGAAATAAAAAACAAATTGTTAGTGTGTCAATATTTCTGACCAGTTAATTCAGACCTCACAGCAGAGAAAATTAAAAAAGTAAAAAAAGAATCATTCCACATACAGACAACATCTAAACAGGCAGCTACTGGCGCCTCACATTCGATCCGCAGAGCATCCAGGACTCGGAGCAAACCCCGAACACTCTTCTCATCATTGACATAACGAAAAACAACACAAAACGTCCCAAGAGTCTTCCATTGATGATGTGTTTTGTTACTTTAGCTACATAGGCTGAATAACGAGAGGCCCTGACTCGTTTTTTTAAAAAGACAGTCTGATCTTGTATGTACCGTGATTCTAGATTTAAAAAATCTCACTCAACTTCAGAATATAAAACTGCTTCACTCCCTTTGTTTGCACTAAAAATTTAATTGAACAGTTTTTCAGCAACTTACAGTCTTCGTACACTTTTTGGTACTGCTTTCAGAACACTAAAAAAATGTTGTGCTTGCATTGGCACGTTCGGTCGTTTCGACACCTATTTTGTGTAAGCCAATGCAACTTCAACTTTTAGCACGCTCTATTGAACGCGGATGTAATCCATTTGCAACTCAAATAGCCTCCAAATACATATAGTCCAGGAATTACGACACTAAAAAGCACTATTTACTCTAAAAACTGGGCTACAAAACAAAAATAGCTGCATCGTTCGGGGCGCGACGCAGCGTAATTTTTGTTCCGTGAATTTACAAAAGTACCGCTTAAAACACTTCACAGCACCTAGAGATACTTTAGAACACACGTTATGTTCTATAATTAATTCACCAAAAAGCACTTTTGTCTGTAAAAGCAACGCAAAGCCTATAAATCCGCGAGTCTTCTCGGAGGCTAATTCGATTTGACAGACAGCTCCGCTCCCCGCACCGCTAACGTCACGGCACTCCCCGCGGTCGATGCCGGTGTTGCCGGCGCGGTGAAATATCCACGGAAATGGGCAAAAGTAAAGTTAATTCTTTTTTTTTAATATTTTTCTAGAGTATAATATAAACCATGGTGACTTAATAACTCTGAATAATACATTATTACATAATATTAGGCCAGATAAAGATCTACCTACCTACATTGTTATGTGCGCTATATTTATGTTACTGTAATTACGACATTTTACGTTCACTATCCCTAATTGCCTATCTAGATAATAAAACGCTATTTGACTGGCTGACAGACAACGTACAGCCTAATCCGGCGGACCTAGAGTCATAAAACTATGAACAGGGTGTTCCTTATGTAGCGTAGGGTAGCACTAAGGAGTTTAGCGAAATTCATAGGAAAGGGGAAATGGGGACTTGGCCATTTTTACACAACTCCACGCGGGGGAAGCCGCGGGCAACGGCTAGTTAACATATCATTAAGATACAGGCATTTGCCTGTATGTTAATACATTGCTTCTGGGCCCATACTAGGATACCTTGTGCCATGCGAACCAGAGACAGCGACGTCATAAACAGGTAAACATCCAAAACCTGGGGTTTTCTTTTTCTTTTTCCCCAGCCGGGATTCGAACCCGGGATCTCTCGCTTGGGAAGCACAGCCTCGACCGCAACACCACAGAGGTCGTCCGTTAGAAAGATAACAACGATATGCTATACAAACAAGCTCAATTGAACAAAAAATGCTCTACATGAATAATATATTTGCATTCATAATCCTATATAATCTAGGCTTGTTTTGTGGGATCGTATCATTTATACGTAACTAAAGTAAGAAATAGGTGAATATCTTCGTACTAATCTTATGAATCTTATGATTTATGTTATGAACACTATATCAAAAGCGTGTTTTTCAAAACATTCATTTTCATTCAAAAGAAAGCCGAGTACTGTTACAATATATTATGCAAACTTTACAGACGCAGCCTCCTTTCAACAAACACGATTGAAAAAACTCCCATACAGAAGCGAACGAGACTGGCAGGCAACTCTCATGACGAGAAATAATTACAAAACAAAAAAACTCGATTCGTTTCCGCTCGCCTGCAACTGAGCAGCGGAAAATAAATATTCCCCCATTTCGAAAGCCGGTGTGAAAAAACAAACTACATCGTAAAGTACTTGTCTACCTAAAGTTAAAGCCTGTGTTGTATTCATTTTGAGCTGCACTTTTTAAAATCAGAAGCTATTAAATTTTCTAAGTTCCGTATCTTCAGTTTCAACCATAAACGAATGCCAGTATAATTCGGTCACAGTGATTCGTAATAGTGATTAGTATTTTATGCGCCGGAAACAGGAAGTTACTTGCAGTTTACCGTTTATTTACTGAGTACATTTATCTTTCATACGCAAAAAGCAAATATGTAGCAGAAAAAATAGCAATGGTCCCGTGCCTCCTAAAATTATACTTGAATATCCTCCAGAAATAACAAATGTGTCACATAAGTACTGTGGTATTAATTAAGTGCCAATGTTTCGACAGTGTCGCCACAAAGCCGGTTTAATTAACATTAACAATGGTTCAGCTATCTCGTGATTTAATAATCGCCCGATAACCTAGACTTTCTCTATTGAACCTGATAATCAATTGGGAAATAAGATGAATACTGCATGACAACCACTGCTACTACTACTCTGACAACGACTAGGTTGTTCATATATATATATCCCTTAGGAGTTATAATGGTAGTACTGTGCCAAATGTAAATAACATTCCTTCTCTCCTTGTCCTAAACGGGGTGGCAGGGGCCAACATACGACCACGTTTTGCCAGTTATTCAATAGTCCCAATGAACTCCATAATGACTTCATTGAGTTCGTTGGAACTCGGAGAACCATGCGTCAATGGGTCTTCGAGTTTCGTAAACATGGATCGCTAGGCATTAAATGTCGACGAACCTTAAGTTTGGATAAAACCTTTTTAAGTTAGAGATAACATATACTTAGTTCATTTTATATTCATGATCATATATCAAAAACATATCACAAACAGCGCAACAAAAACTGATTGAGATATAATTTGAGCTCAAACAGCTTCCGAGCACAAATCGAATCACTATAATGCTAATAGGTATAATAGTTTATAGATCACATTACAATATGTATGATGTGTTTGTAAGCAAGTTGTATAAGACAAATTACGCAATACATGAAGTTGTACAATAGGTTTTTCGTAGCGTGGGATGATGTACGTGTAATGTTTAAATAGAGTCATAAATAAACATGCGTTTGTATTAGCTGTTCTTTCATTGATAGACAGATATTGACGGTGTTAGTTAAAAATATAAACATAGAAAGTATAAAAACAAGGCGTCACACCTTTTCCCATACTGGCATGGCACAGATACAATCAGTATTTAGTATTGGTAAATAAATTAGGTAAAAACATACAGAAGTAATGACAATGAGTCAGCCATCATGTCATGTCTAACAGTTCTAAATTTCTAATGAATACTGGCTGATTACTGATTAGTTAAGACTGCGTGCGTGGAATGTGTATGTTGATGAGTTAAATGAGACCTACTGTTGTTGATAAAACAGACAATTGTAAAGTTTTGAATCATTTTCTTTCATAATTATATAGAAACAAACATCGGATATTGTGTGGCTTTGACCAACATATAAGGCTATCCACATGTCGATTCCAACTGTTAATTATGCAACCATGAACCAAAACACTTCATAATATTCATATATTTCGAATATTAACAACATTTTCTGAAGAATTCAGAACAGTAAAATAACACAATATGAATTGAATTTCTAACTGCGTCGTTTCTTTTCATACATTAAGAGTATTAGATAAGTATATGTAAGAATTTAAAATGACACAAGGTGAGTCCTCGTGTCTCTATTAAAGCCCACGCACGCTCTATAAATATTGCATGTTTTAAGATGCATATACTCGTACCTGTGTAAAGATCATCAGAAGGGCATTTGAAAAACCTTCTTAGACATGTATTTTGTATTTTGAAAACTGCAAAAAATCGTTACATAAACAAGACAATACAGTTTTTTCCAATTTATGTTACTCAAAATTAAAATAGGTAAACGTCTACAAATTCCAGATGTACAAAGAATAATGTGGGGAGATTGTTCTGCATTAGGCCAACATTTACGAGTGGCGCGAAATTAACTTTTATTTTGCATTAATGCTAGTGGCATAATTAATTAATCAAATGTAAAAATAAATAATTAAACATTATAGTATCATAACACGAGCCAATGAAGCAAAGGAACTGTATTAGTAAGAGTACTGATGATAGCGTCCTACATAATACACGAGATAAATCAACAAAAAAGATTAGCTTCGCAATCCATAATCTAAAATTACCACTTGTCATGGAGTGTCGATGTTATAAATCAATACCAACTATAATAACAACATATGCCCCACAGACATTAGAACCGGCTAACGAACTATTGAACATCATAACTGTAATCGCTTCTTTTTGCTATTACATTACTATGAAAACGATTTAAATAAAACCGGTCAAGTGCGAGTCTAAATCGCGCACGAAGGGTTCCGTACCACCGTTCAATGGAAGCGATGGTGTGGAGTGAATAGTTTGGATTTTACACAGCAAAATATTGTTTACAAAGTTATTGGTGCGGTTACTTTCACACTCCATGTACGTAACCAGGTGCATCCATAAGTTTGTATGTGGTATTGAAAGAATTGTTGCATGGGAGCCCTCTTAAATATTTCTTTTATCCTGTTTTTTAGTATTTGTTGTTATAGCGGCAACATAAATACATCATCTGTGAAAATTTCAACTCTCTAGCTAGCTAGGTTCTTGAGATACAGCCTGGTGACAGACGGACGGACGGACGGACGGACGGACAGCGAAGTCTTAGTAATAGAGTTCCGTTCTTACCCGTTGGGTACGGAACCCTAAAAACGCTTGATACACGCATGTCTAGTTTTATCTACTTACGCTGTTTAATTATGCATTAGTTGTTTCGATAACGGTAAGCAGTCGTCGATTATAGCTGTGAATTTGTGCCTTTGTCGAAAAGTAAGAGAATGCGTGCTGTTGCTAATTTTTGGGTAAAAATGATTTGATGGTTATGGTAACACCCAAGCGTTAAAAAAATTAAATTTATTGAGTAAAAAAACATTTAAAAAAAGCTTTTATTTAAATGGTCTAAACAGAAGAAAATAAACTTCACTTTGAATCAAACTCAACAATTAATTACACCACACAATTTATTATGATATAAAAGCTTGCTGCGAGATTTACTTGTGTAGATTATTGAATTGACGGAAGATGTAACTTGCGATAATTGAATTGACAGTATATTTTCGTGACATCGATTTGACAGATGATATAATCATGTAACTTGCAGCTGCAATGATTGTTGCGAATTATGTTATGTAGAATTATTAGTTATTTGAACATATATGTAATTGAGGATATAGGTACAACACATTTCCCGAAACAGTGCCGCGTTTGCAAGCTTGAACAAGATCATCAAGGGAATCACATTCCATAAGACACGCTTTGCCGTGGATATAAGACGCGCTTGTACCTAGGAACTCACGCGTGGGAGTCGGTGAAATAGTAGTACTTATAACAATCGTAATTCATGACTCCTAGAGATTTAGTGGCGGCAATCAGAACACCGGCTTTGAGGTTTGCAATCATTGCAGTCAGAGCCTCTTTTAATGTCATCCCAAGTGTTACAAAATGTGTAAAATAATTAGGTTACTTAATCTACACAAGTAAGTAAATCTCGCAGCAAGCTTTTATATCATAATAAATTGTGTGCTGTAATTAATGGGTTTAATTAAATTTTAAGTTTATTTCCTTCTTTTTAGAGCATTTAAATAAAAGCTTGTTTTTTAAATGGTTTTGACTTATTTTCTATTTTAAGTTATCGCTGTGTTATTGTATCTAAATGTTTCTAAACCTGTGTTCATTTAATTTAAAGCGTCATTGTTGACTGGTCGGTTCCCGTTAATTTAGTAAGGTAAAGGTCTTGAATAAGGGGACCTGCTAGTGGTTTTATTTTATTTAAGGCCAGGAACCTGGACTTAATACAATCTAGGACCAGTGTACCTACTGGTTCAACGAGCTCAAACACGATTGTTATCAAAAAAAATCCGCTCAATCGGAAACCGGGAAGTGGGTCACCTTTGACCCGAAAGATTTGACCCAAACATACAACATATATTGCAAGTTAAATAAAAGCTTTTAAAAAACTTTTCTTCGGGGTCGCCGGATTTTATTATGATAAATTCCTAAATAGGCGTTAAATCAACATGATCTTGAAAAATTAACGTTTTTTTTTCTTAAATAATGTATTTAATATTTTCCATATTGAAATAGACAACATGCATAGAGTGACGTAACTTAAACTATCAGACAATTGACTGGTAAAATAACCGTGTAAGGTATGGAAAAGTGATGAGCATTAACCGATGGCAAAGAGAGAAGGTACAGTGACCACGCTAGTAATAATAATAATACTAAGCACAAAGAGAGAAGGTACAGTGACCACGCTAGTAATAATAATAATACTAAGCACAAAGAGAGAAGGTACAGTGACCACGCTAGTAATAATAATAATACTAAGCACAAAGAGAGAAGGTACAGTGACCACGCTAGTAATAATAATAATACTAAGCACAAAGAGAGAAGGTACAGTGACCACGCTAGTAATAATAATAATACTAAGCACAAAGAGAGAAGGTACAGTGACCACGCTAGTAATAATAATAATACTAAGCACAAAGAGAGAAGGTACAGTGACCACGCTAGTAATAATAATAATACTAAGCACAAAGAGAGAAGGTACAGTGACCACGCTAGTAATAATAATAATACTAAGCACAAAGAGAGAAGGTACAGTGACCACGCTAGTAATAATAATAATAATGTAGTCCATTAATGTCCCCACCGATGGGCACTGGCCTTTACCCGGATACGAGTGATATTGAGCCATTCTCTACCACGCTGGCTCAGTGCGGGTTGACAAAGCTTTGTCGGGCCGCGTCTTCTGAAAAGCCCGTGGGGTAAAAGCTGGGCCATGTTGTGCCGGACTTTTCAGAATTTCGAACCGCTCGAAAAGCGAGAGCGCTAGAGCGCGGCGCTGCGGTGTAGCGCTCTAGGCGCTTTAACCCTCGGGCTATTCAGACGATGATTTGTCAATGGGCACAACGCGGTCCAGCGTTGCACCCCAAGGGCTTTTCAGAAGACGCTGTCGGGCTAGTGGTCAACCCGACTATCACATGTTTTAAAGCTGGCGTATAAGGGCCTCTGACACAGCTGTACGACTGCTACTACCGGGACCTACTGCTTAAGGCGTCATTCGAAACACGGAAGCGTCCGAAACAAATGCCACATTGATACGGACACCCATCCAGTAACCGTCCCAGCCAGATGTTGCTACACGCACGATCATTAATGATTAAACGAACTTACCTGTACGTGAAGTTCTATCATAATTATACGAAGGCTCCGTCTGAAGAAATGAGTAACCTAAACAGTAATAAGGACTATTTTAGGTTACTCATTTCGAAGACGGAGCATGAGTATAATTTCCGTTGTACGAATAGCGCTAGGCCACGTACGCTAGTGATATTTGTACGCTAGTAATAAGGACTATTTTAGGTTACTCATTTCGAAGACGGAGCATGAGTATAATTTCCGTTGTACGAATACCGCTAGGCCACGTACGCTAGTGATATTTGTACGCTAGTAATAAGGACTATTTTAGGTTACTCATTTCGAAGACGGAGCATGAGTATAATTTCCGTTGTACGAATACCGCTAGGCCACGTACGCTAGTGATATTTGTACGCTAGTAATAAGGACTATTTTAGGTTACTCATTTCGAAGACGGAGCATGAGTATAATTTCCGTTGTACGAATACCGCTAGGCCACGTACGCTAGTGATATTTGTACGCTAGTAATAAGGACTATTTTAGGTTACTCATTTCGAAGACGGAGCATGAGTATAATTTCCGTTGTACGAATACCGCTAGGCCACGTACGCTAGTGATATTTGTACGCTAGTAATAAGGACTATTTTAGGTTACTCATTTCGAAGACGGAGCATGAGTATAATTTCCGTTGTACGAATACCGCTAGGCCACGTACGCTAGTGATATTTGTACGCTAGTAATAAGGACTATTTTAGGTTACTCATTTCGAAGACGGAGCATGAGTATAATTTCCGTTGTACGAATACCGCTAGGCCACGTACGCTAGTGATATTTGTACGCTAGTAATAAGGACTATTTTAGGTTACTCATTTCGAAGACGGAGCATGAGTATAATTTCCGTTGTACGAATACCGCTAGGCCACGTACGCTAGTGATATTTGTACGCTAGTAATAAGGACTATTTTAGGTTACTCATTTCGAAGACGGAGCATGAGTATAATTTCCGTTGTACGAATACCGCTAGGCCACGTACGCTAGTGATATTTGTACGCTAGTAATAAGGACTATTTTAGGTTACTCATTTCGAAGACGGAGCATGAGTATAATTTCTGTTGTACGAATACCGCTAGGCCACGTACGCTAGTGATATTTGAGATTACATACTTACGTTGAACGTTGTGACGCTGCGTTGTTGCCGTTGTTGGTGTTGTAGGTAGATCAATTGGGCTTGTATTGAACTTCTTATCAAATTGTCTAAAAAGTGGCATCCAAAAAACACATTTTCATCCCTAAAATACTAAATGCTCGTCAAAATTGTACTGTACGTTACCCATACGGCAAGCGAATCACGAGACTGAAGGGGGTGGGTAGGACACTTGGCAAGGATAGATGACGGAAGGTGGACCAAAGCGGTTACAGAGTGGCTGCCCAGAACCGCACGACGACCAGTCGGCAGACCACCATGCAGCCAGGTGGACGGATGACATCATCGCCATAGCGGTTAGGCAGTGGATGCGGGAGGCTCAGGACCGGAGTGGATGGCGTGGTAAAGTATTAAGTATTTTTGGCTTGTGTTGATTTTTTAAAGTTCACGCGTCACTATTAGATATAAACACTTATTTTTTTGCGATGCGGGTTTACTTATTTAGGCATAACATTTTTGCTACACGTTTATATTTTTGATGTTCCTTGCCGTTTTTAGGAATTCAAAACCTAAATTTTTTTCGGCCGTTGACAGTTGTCAAGTTCACTTCGCGCTCATCCAAAATAATATCCTTTATTGGTTAAATCACACCCTATCAGTGAGAAAACGTGACCAAACGGGAAAGTGACCTCCAGATTACGTGTGGTAGTGTTATCTCGCAGTGCTGTATCGATTTGAAGACAATAACAATATCACCTAGAATTAATCATAACCTCAAAATTCCATTCTGACACCGCGTTCAAAAATCTGGTCCTACATGGTGGACGCCATGGCTGTCGTCACTTAGCCTGGTGTTGCCATATAAAAAGATTATTTTTTCGCCAACAAAATGCCTGAAGTTGGCCTACAAACGAACACACCTGGCTCTTCACCTGCCAATGTCAACAAGGAAGCCAAGAAATTAACGCAACAAATATTCCACCCAGGTTTATTTCTCAAAAAGGATGCTCCGAATCCAGGAAACCCTGTGACTCCCTCCGCGTCACACAACAGCCAAATCCCATGGCAAAGAGTGCCACAAGGACGGAACTATCAAAATGGTCGCAATGATAAAAGATTGCTCTCACCAAACAATGAAAACCCAACTCATAAGATGCCTAAAGTGACCATGGGAGGCACTATTGGCTTCACCTCAAACAGTTTTGAAGGACTTGACATAGATCCCACTGATGATCAGATCCAAAATCAAACCAATGATGATCAGATACAAAATCAACCCAAGCCCCCGAAGCAATCCAAACCACCGCCCATCATACTCTATGGAATTGATGACATGAAGAAACTCTCCGATCACCTACAAGAAGTCACACTCAAGGACAGCTATAGCTACAAAGTGATATCAAAAAACCAGCTGAGAATCTCAAGTGGCTCCTTAGAAACATACAAAATACTTATTGAGCATGTAAGAAATACAGGTCTCATCGGACATACATTCACAAGAAAGGAGGACCGTTGTCACAGAATTGTGATCAAAAACCTTCATCACTCTACTCCAAAGGAAGCTATCATTGAAAGCATAGAGTCAACGGGGAACAAAGTAAGAGGAGAGATTGTGTGTGCCCTAACTAGAACCACAAAAAAGCCCTTAGACACCTTTTTTGTAAATATTGAACCATCAATAAATAACAAAAAACTGAAGGAACTAGAGTTCATATACAACCAAAAGGTCGTCATAGAAGATCCCAAGAAGAAGACAGGCATAGTCCAGTGTACCAGGTGTCAACAATATGGTCATACCAAAAACAACTGCATGAGACCACACCGCTGTGTTAAGTGTGCTGGAAGCCATAATACATCGAACTGCACTAAAAAGGATAGAGATAGCCCAGCCACATGTGCCCTTTGCCTTGGAAATCACCCGGCAAACTACAAAGGCTGTCAAGTATATCAAGAAATATTAGCCAGGAAAACACAGCCAACAACAGCACAGAGGACCTTTAATAAACCTCAAAGCAAAAAAACAATTGAAAACAAGCCAACCGAGACTACCCCCTCACAAGAAAAATTTGAAAACAATGCCCAACCGACTGGAACATCTAAAACATTTTCTGAAGCAGTCAAGAGTACCAATACCCCACAAATAACCAATCAACTTGAACAGCTGATCCTCAAACAGTCAGAGAAAATTGACTTACTAATACAGCAAATAGGCAACCTACTTAGCCTTATAACAGTGCTAGTTAGCAAAATTCAAGGATAGAAACCTTAGACTAGCTACGTGGAACATCAATGGCCTAGAAGGCAAGAAACTCGAGGTGGAAACTATTTTAATAAGTAACAAGCTTGACATCCTGCTTCTTTCTGAAACTCACCTAACAGATAGCAAAACTTTTAAAATTAGAGGGTTCTCATGCTACTTCTGCAATCACCCAGATATGACTTCCCATGGTGGAACGGCAATAATAATCAAGGAAGGCATTCGTCATCACCAACTACCAGAATTCAAGAGGGACTACTTACAGGCTACCTCTGTGTCAGTAGCCGATTGGAGTGGGCCCCTAACATTATCGTCAGTGTACTGCCCGCCTCAACGTGGCAAGGGATGGCACGGCCCGTCCAAGAACAACATCAAGGACCACATGTTCACAGAGTTCTTTAACCAGCTCGGCTACAGATTTATAGCAGGAGGAGACTGGAATGCAAAGCACCTACATTGGGGATCAAGAATGACATTGACAAGAGGCAGAGAACTAAAAAAATCTATTGATTGCAACAAGCTTCAGAGTGTGTCGACTGGAGAACCAACATACTGGCCAACTGACCCTAAGAAAAAACCGGATCTTCTAGACTTTTATATTACAAAAGGAGTCTCAACCTTGTATCACCACGTGGAGTCATGCCTGGACGGTTCATCGGACCACACTGCTATTTTAATGACTTTAAGCACTACTGTTATATTAAGTGAAAAACCATGTACTCTCTATAACAAAAACACGGACTGGGAATTATTTCAACACCATGTGGACAGAAATATCAATCTCAGATTACCACTAAAGTCTTCAAATGATGTAGAGGAAGCAGCACTACACATAACTAAGGTCCTCCAAGAATCTGCCTGGAAGGCAACCCCAGTTACTCCAGAAAAGACTCAAAAATATAACTACCCGCTGGAAGTTAGGAGAAGAGTTGAAGAAAAACGTAGTCTGAGACGGAAATGGCAACTAAGCAGACATCCTGATGACAAATCCAAATTCAATAGAGCTAAACACCAGCTGAAACAATTCATTGAAGAAATAAAGAATAAAACTTTGCAAGACCGACTGGAAAAATGTCACCCAAATAAGAATGACCATCACTCACTATGGAAACTTACAAAAACTCACAATCAACCACAACAAGCAATACCCCCTCTGAGACGTAATGATGGCAAATGGGCTAGGAGCAGCGATGAGAAAGCGGAATTATTTGCTGAATTCCTTGAAAGTGCATTCCAGCCAAATAAACCTTCTGAGTCGAGCAAAGATCCAATGATAGACAGGGTGTTAAAAGGCGACCTACAAATGTCTCCACCGTTACAAATAGCCAACCCCAGAGAAATCACAAACCAAATTCGACACCTGGCTAAGAAGAAGGCACCAGGATATGACCTAGTGACGACAGAGGTACTCGAACGGCTACCCCGGAAGGGAATTGTATTCCTAACAGTTCTCTTTAATGCAATTATGAGAATACAATATTTCCCATCTATATGGAAGATATCACAAATAATACTAATTCACAAGAATGGTAAACCTACAAATGAAGTCTCATCATACCGACCAATAAGCCTTCTACCAGTCGTATCGAAGCTATTTGAGAGAATATTTCTGCGACGACTAAAACCAATGCTGGTGGTAGAAAAGATTGTCCCAGATCACCAATTCGGGTTTCGGGCGAAACATGCAACCGTAGAACAGGTTCACCGTGTTGTCAGAAAGGTGAGACAAACACTGGAAAAGAAGGAGTACTGCTCTGCCGTCTTTCTGGACATCCAGCAGGCGTTCGACCGTGTGTGGCACAAAGGACTACTATACAAAATCAAAAGCTGGCTTCCACACACGGTTTATACACTTATGAAATCCTATCTGGAATGTAGACTGTTCCAGGTGAAGTACGGCGAAAGCTTCTCCTCCTTTAGAGAATTCCAAGCAGGAGTCCCTCAGGGATCAGTACTGGGGCCGGTATTATACACCATCTTCACTGCAGACATACCAGAAATAGATAATGTGCTATGTGCTACCTACGCTGACGACACAGCCTGCCTGTCTAGTAGCAAGGATCCAGCTGAAGCATCCAGACTGCTGCAATGTCAAGTCAACAAACTGGAACACTGGCTAGACAAATGGCGGATAAAAGCAAGTCCCACAAAGTCCGTACACATAACCTTTACCTTGAGGAAAGGTGATTGTCCAGCAATCACATTGAAAGGCGAGACTTTACCACACAAAACATGTGTGAAGTACCTCGGTTGCCATCTCGACAGAGGTCTCTACTGGAAGACTCACATCCTGACGAAAAAGGAAGAACTCACACTGAAATACAGAGACCTCCAGTGGCTCCTCGGTGGACCATCTAAACTCTCCCTCGAGAACAAGCTACTCATATACAAGACCGTTCTCAAGCCTATCTGGATGTATGCCATAGAACTCTGGGGTTCTGCCAGCAGCTCGAATGTTGAGATTCTACAACGGTTCCAAAACAAGGTGCTCCGCAACATTACCTCCGCACCCAGGTTTACGAGAAACACCGAAATTCACGAGTACTTGGAGATGCCTACTGTGAAGCAGGAGATTGAGAACAGGCTGAGACATTACAAGCAACGCTTCCAACAGCACTCTAACCCACTGGCACAAGACCTGCTTAACACGAAAGGAGAGGTGCTGCGGTTGAAACGACCTAACACGCTGATGCTCACACATCTATCATAAATACCTGAACGAGGCTGCATCAATGGATGGGGCCTCCACACGCCACGCAAGACAGGCAATCTGATAAAGGCTACAAAGAGCTGCTGGCAGATGGAGAACAAAATGGAGAGAAAAAAAAAAAAAAAAAAAAAAAAAAAAAAAAAAAAAAAAAAAAAAACCTAAATTGGAAAACAATATATTTGTCGCCGATAAATTACTAGCCTGCCGCAATCCCGCGCTACTGTACCCTCTGCCGCTAGAATGCGTTCGCACGCATCGCCCGGAACAATGCGCGGAAGTGACGTCATCCGTGACGACATGGCAACACTCACACGTTGCGTTCGGGACATGCTTATTTACCCATCTGGGGCCCTATTCTGTCATGGAAACGCATAGAGATAGCATATCGATTGCTCCCAGGGGCGCAAAATGCCGTATTGGGCTTGTCGGCCGGCGGCGGCGCGGCGCCTCTTTTTGTTTGGAATCTGTCTGCCAAATAAGGCATCTTGCGCCCTTGGGAGTCTTGTGCCTGCTCGGTGATCAGAGGGAGCGCTCCGTACTAGGACATTTCAGTGAGTGTACTAGAACGCTCTAACAAGTAACAACTCTATTAGTACTATTAGGACATTGGATCATACGAATAAAAATGGAGCTATTAGGTTAACCTTTCTTTTTGCAGAGCAGAAACTTGAGGAATATTATGCTCTCATAACATTAACATATTTATGCAATTATAGACAATAACTATCAACGATCACAGGCGAGCGATACATCTCGGCTGCGAGTTGACTAAAACTATCAACGATCACAGGCGAGCGATACATCTCGGCTGCGAGTTGACTAAAACAATATAATAAAATAGTAAACAAATAACATTTACGCACAAAATACCCAAACGAAACGAATATATGGATTGCATTTTGTCTTATTAGGAAATAAGCAAAAACTGATCTCTATTGCATTACCTTACAAACTATAATTGCCTAGGAAGGCGGTCATTACCTGATACCTACACCAGTCAATTGACCGAAAGATCGAGTTCGGAGAGCAATAGACCATCTCGACTGGTTGATAAGGTTCCTTTCTGTTATGGGTCGCACCGCACATCCGCTCTCGGCATGGCTCCCGCCCGCCACTCTCGGGGCGATGTCCGACCGAATAGACCGAATGTCATGGGCGTACCCAGGTAGGGGCAGGGGGGGCTGCTGCCCCCCCTAGAAGATAAAATAAACGTCAACGTTTTTTGTTTCAATATACCTGACCGACCATCTTCTCGAAACAGGTATGAGCTGCCCCCCCCCTAGCTGAAGTCCTGGGTACGCCCTTGCCGAATGTCCGATATTAGCGTAGGGAAACGCTTCCTTTCGTTCATTGCACAGTAACACTTCTTAATCGTACTTCGTTCATGACCGACACAAGACTACTTGCCTCTTTTTGTTTTAAGACTGCCTGCCAAATACGACATTTTCCGCCCCTCGGAGCAAGCGATATGCTATCGATATGCTTTTCCCATAAGATAATTGAGCCCCTGGTTAATGTGGCAGTAAAACAAACATAGCTATTTCATAAACGGGGTGGCAGAAGCACAGCTGTAGCCACGTTTAGCCAGTTAATCAATACTCCATTTTGCGTTGCAGGGGGCTAGCCTATCGCCCCAGCTTTGAACTTTGAACTATATTTTTGTTTTTACAAAATCAAGCTTAATTAATATTACAAATACTGATCAATTTGTTTCGCTAATAGGTACAGTGGTTTGCTGGCCACGAACTAGGTAGTCCTGTATTTCAGGTACCAACTCACCAACTCACTATAGATTAATTACAAATACAACATGAACTCATTGTGAGCGGCAGCTAGCTATGTGATACAATTATGCTTGTGATATCCGTAGTAAAGCTGCGTTATAATCCGGCTATATTTCAAAGATTATAGGCGTAACACGTTTCGATTTCGATTTCGCGTGTAGGTAATTTGCAGTCGGCTCAGTATCTGCTTTCTAGCTGCGCCGTGCGTGTGCGCAATGCAAGAAACCCTATACTGTGACTGGGCTGCGGTTAGACCAGACTGCTAGAATTGGATACTTGCATGTTGATACTGGACAAATATATTCTTAATTTAGGTGTTTAGGGCGCTACCTCGTCCGTGAAAAGGTACCCGTTACTCCAGGCGGTAAGACCCGCAGTGTGAGAGGGACGGAATCGGGAAAAAATGAAAAAACGTAGCGCTAAACCACAGAAGTTGTTTAAAAATAAACTACGCTATTTTGTTAAAAAGTTTTTAAGGAGATTTTACGAATACATAATATCTACATTTTGAACGCAGTTCCACAATGTAATTAGATAGGATTTCAGAATTAATGGAAAAAATAAAACAATTTAGAGGTGCTTTTGTAATTAAATTCTATCAAGAAAACTTCATCCAATCGCGTTTCCCTTTAGTGAAAATCTTAATCAAATACTCAATGAACGTTAACCCAAAAATCAAATCTGTAGATGACTTCATGTTGGTTGGAGTAAATGGATTCGAAAAAAACCCCATTTTTTTTTTCTTATCACCTTAATAAGCTGCCACCTTTGTGATATAATATGTTTTACGGTTTAGCCTAGCGGGTAGTGACCCTGCCTACGAAGCTGACGGTCCTGGGTTCGAATCCCAGCAAGGGCAATATTTGTGTGATGAGCATGTATATTTGTTTCTTATTCTGGGATGTTTTCTATGTATTTACTTAAGTATTTATCTATTTTAAATATATCGTCGTCTAGTACCCGTAACACAAGCATTGTTGGGCTTACTATGGGCCTCATTCGATTTTCCTCTAATATTTATTAATTTATTATTATTATGTAAGTCACCAAACGCTAAGCACATAAAGTGTATTAGTTAGGCGCACATATTATACTCCAGCTATCACAAAGCTACCATAGAACCTAAAAAATAACAATTGAAAGTCAGTAAGATAAGACCAATTACAAAGCCACCAAAAGTTTCCTCCTCTTTGGCTTCATCTTGCTTAGCTGGCATTGACAAGCAAGCAAACAATATGAGATGAGCCGCTGAAAGCCTTTTACTAAACGTACCTACTATTCGGCCATTCGACCACCCACCCACCCACTCAGTCAGGCCATAAAATACAAAAAAAAAACAAAAAAACATACACCCAGTACTTAGGTACTTTGTTCTTTGACCGAGCGAGCGAAGGGCTCCATTTACAAGATAGGAGGCCGATTTGGTTTTCGTCTGTCTCTATGTCTGTGTGTCTGTCAGTTCCGGTCTAGGGGCCACAGTTTTCAAGCGATCCTCATAAAACTTGGCAAACGTGTTCCTTGAATTAACAGATTTAAGTTTTTTTTTCTTTTTTTTCTGAAACCTATCGTGTGTGGTATCAAATTAAAGGGCTTCTTGAGCCGGTTCTAAAAATACTACCTTTCGGCCGCCTGTTTTCTAAACATCCAAGAAATATTTTCAAAACAGACCAAGTTTGGACTCCTCGAAGTAGGAGACGGATTAGTAAAGAGGATCTATACAGACCATGAGAGTGAGTGAAATAGACTATTTACTATTTTCGTGAAAAGTCGATAGATTGTATTTTAAATCGTAAAATGTAGTTTGCAAAGTTATTGGTGCGGCAACTTTATCTCTTGATTTTAATTGAATCTAAAATACTTACCAATAAATTGTTTCACAGTCCCCCCTGTTAGCGAGGTCTACTGCCCACAGGGCCACTAGTTTTATTCATCTGTCAGAAGTCTTGTTAATGATAGGCCGCATAGATCTCACGTGGCAAAATGCTGTGCTCCTGACACTGTTACGTAGATAGGTACCTACGTATTATTCGGTCATAAGCCACTTGTCGATCCAAACTGTACGCCATCATTACAATACAATTACAATTCCGACATTCACCTTCAGAGTACCAATGAGACATTAAGCAGGATCACGTCCTTATACCGTTGGGGATAAAGGTGACAATGGCATCAGAGTCTTTAGCCAATGATACCCGTAGTTATGAAACCGCAAGACTCGAGAAAGCCGACGGAAACCGGTCATTGCCACAGGGGCCCGGCCGGATGCAGAACCGACAACGGACACTTAAATGACTGTCACAGTCTTTAGCTTGGGAAGTGATAGCGCCAGTGTGATATTTAAGTTGTCAAAGTCAAAGTTAAAAATATTTTATTCGAATTAAGATTTTTACAAATCATTTTTCGACGCCAAACCTACCAAACTACAAATTATGGATGGCACGTTCACTACCATACCAGTGTACGCAGGCTGTGTGGAGAACTCCACTTTAGTTAAAAATCAGTCTGTTTATTCCTGTGAGTAATGCATACGAGTGATTTTGCAGGGGCAATCTTGTTTTGCATTCAACTCAATAAACAAAAAATATCTACCGGTTAAACTGGGCTTATTGCAATTGTAGAGGCTAATTGGAACTAATAGAAAGAAATATATTTTCCCTCCAAGCAATGTTTTTTTTATAATAATTTTATTGTGTTGCCAGGTGGCAAACAAAAAAAAATATATGTAGATAAATCATTATTTCTATTACGCCCCGTTTTAGCGTATATTAATATTAGACCAATGAACCGGTAAAAAGCACAAACTGTCAAAATTCTCGGGTTAAGCAAATACTAGGCGGCGTATGTGACACCGTTCAGAGGTCAAATATGTATTTTTTTATGGCAACAAATATAATGAACACCAAAATATTTTTTTCCTACCCAAAATGGATAAATGAACACCAAAAGTTGCAAAAAATATCAGGGCAAAATACTGCGGTGGCTTAGGTGAAGGGTAAAGGGGGTGAGCGAAGCGAAGCCCCCTTCATCCTTCGTGTTAGGTTGAACATGTAAGAACAACAAAAAATACTTAAAACATAAACTTAAGTACACAAAACATAAAAAGAAGTTTGGTGATCATTTATCCAAACACAATTTGGTGGACATTTATCCATTCTGGCAGTCATTTCGAATTTATTGGTAGTAAAATAGGTGCGTTTTTGGTAATCGTTTAAACATAAGCCTTTTTTTAGTTCATCCTCAGGGCATGTGTGGGCGGCGTGATATCTGTGAGAATCTGTCTTTACTTTGCACACAACAGAATACATATCAGTTTCACTTTATACTTTAAGCGGTAGCTCTGTACGTCTCGTTATTTTTTAGATACACTCTATATAAAAACTATGTTTTCGAATTGTTTTCGAACACGCGATATTCACATCAATTCAAATATGTGTTTGTGTTTAACCGCTGCCGCTGGAGAGCGCTGGAGACTTGGACCTGGCTATGAGGCATCGCAATTTTTAGCCTCATGCAATGGTAATAAAATTCAAAATCTATAACGGGAAAATGTCTTGTTTAGAAGATCCCCGGAAACCAGAGGTTAAGAAAAGAATATTTTCTCATAATTTTTCTCTGACACAGCTGCTAACAGGCCTGCCTATTTATTAATTTTTTGCTGTAGCGTCACATAAATAAACAATCTTATACATTTCAACGCTAACATTAATGTATTTACTAATTAACTTGCCTAACTAAAGCTATTATTTATTGTTATAGTTATTTTTATGGTATAATATAAGATTTTAATAGTATCAAAGTGAATAAGAATAATATAAATATAATGTTGCCGGCCGGTTTATATTAAAAACCGTTTTTACAGGTCGTCGTGATTAAATAGGATTTTGCACTATAGCAGAGAAATAATGAGAATAAATAATACTATCAAATAGTGACGATAATTAGGACTTCACTAAAATTTCATAGCATTTATATGCTATGAAATTTTAGTGCCTGCAAAAAATATATTTTTAGAAGTACTAATATACTCTTTATTTCGAAATACATTTGATTCGCACCAAGCCTGGTTTTTTTGTATGGGACTTGAAACATCTCCTTTTATGCTCCAAGTTAGTAGTAGATGTCAACATTAGAGCCATAGAATACGCCAAAATGAGGGAGTATACGAGTTTTCAGTTGATTATTTCGCATTCCGAGGTTGACCGCTTTTTTTTGCTTTACTGGGTCATATGGGAGCAAGGAGGCTTTCTAGACAGCCAGCATCTGCCAACAATTCTCTTCTGGCAACATCTGCAAAGGAGAATGACCGACTCACACTGGAGGTCAGGCCTATATTTAGAATGTAATTGCTTCAGCTCTATTTATAGCTGCTAAGACTTTAACATCAGGGGGCAGACCACAAAACTATTTAAATAATAATTAAAAAATAATAATATCTTGGATACCATTTACACACAATGATCTACCCCCAAACTAGGATTCCCTATATCTTGGGTACTAGACAACGATACACATACTTATATAGATAAATATTATACTTAGATAAGCAACCATGACTAGGGTACAAACATCCATCCTTATCAAACAAATATTTGCCCCACAGGGACTCGAACCCGGGACCCTTGGCTTTGTAAGCAGGGTCACTGCCGACTCGGTAATTCGGGTCGTCGTTAAATCATCCTATATCGACAAAATACTGAAAGGTTTGTGGCTAAACCGCGAACACCACCGTTATATTAAAAAAGTGTTACGGTAAAAAGACGCGGTTTTTTACGACGGACTAAATAGGCAATTTTATCAAACGGTTGGTATTCAACAAGTGTTTCCTCACATTTGCTGAGTAATAGTCGAGATCAGGGCACCGTTAGGTTTAGGCCTTGTATACTGTAAGTTCATGTTCGTGACGTTTGGTCTTCGATGTTTGTCTGCGATGTCTCTTAAACAGTTTGCGTGGCAACAAATATATTTTTACCGAGTTTTGACTCCCAAATATGCTAAATGTAGTTTAGTATAAAATAGGGTACAATTTTGGTGGTGAAATAGGGTACAATTTTGGTACATTCAGTTAATTTGGGATGTTTTTTTTTCTTTGGATGTAACTTTTTACTCAGTTTGGTAAACATTTTTTTATCTACAAGATAGTGGAAAAAAGGACTTAGCACAATTGCCCGAATGAAAAAAGAAAAGTAAGTTAAGTTAAGTTTTTGGGTTGTGGCTTCTATCGTGTGTTGGCTGGCACCAATAATTTCACCAATCACATTTAAGGAATGCTTTATTTTTCACGTTCACTTATATTAATAATGATAATTTTCCTGCAAATATCTGATGCAAAAGGTAATACTTTTCATATAAAACATTCGGCTCAATAGTCGTGACCCACCAAGACTATTCACCAAGGCCCTCCCTACTAATTTAAAACTACACACACACAAAAACTAAACACAATACTAAACAAATAATCCGCCCCATGACATGCGCGTCCCTAATGTACCCATCACACTGGCAGCATTACCGCTGGCAGCATTACCGCTGGCAGCATTACCGCTGGCAGCATTACCGCGCTGCACGGCGGCGAGTGAGTTCCTTTGGATCAGGAACGCTCTGGAACGGTTGTCAAAACCTCGGTCCCTCAGGCGTCGCCCAATGTCCTTCACAAATATCCTGCCCTGAGCACCCCACACTCCCTACTTACCTTTTCTCGAAGTGTTACCACTTACAAACCCCATAATGTTAGAAACATAAAATTCCCAAGATAAAATGTGGTAAAAAAAATCCGCTATGTTAACATAGATAGATAACTGATATATCCTTATTATTACTGGCGAGTCAAGTCCTACTTTTTATATTGAGAACATTAACCTTGACTTCTGATCTGACTGACTGCAAGTCTTTGCTGCCGCGACTCGGCACACTCCTGCCCTCTTGCGGTGATTTGAACCCACCGAGGCGATTTTATCAACCATTTCGCACTGCGCCGTGGTTTTTGTCACTTTGGTGGCGAATATTACAGATTTCTTCTAACACACATAACACAGGGTACACATAAATCGTAGACATAGTTATTACGAAGCACTGTTATTTTTTTAGGATTCCGTATCCGAAGGGTGCCAAACGGGACCCTATTACTAAGCCTCCGCTGTCTGTCTGTCTGTCCGTCCGTGCGTCAACCGAAATAGGTAGAGCTGAAATTTTCACAGAATGTGCATTTCACGACCCGAATGGCCGAGTCGGCAGTGACCTTGCCTACGAAGCCAAGGGTCACGGGTTCGAGTCCCGGTGGGTGCAAATATTTGTTTAATGAGAACGGATGTTTGTAGCCTAGTCATGGTTGTTTATCTATCTAAGTATAATATTTATCTATACAAGTATGTATATCGTTGTCTAGTACCCAACTAGTAGTTCTAGTAGTTCACAACAAATTCAATTACGTGTGCTTCACACGCACAATGGCGCCCAATCTAGGTATTTTCTGAGCTGAGCATATGAAACAGGTCCTTGGCATTTGTTATCTTTTTGGTTTTCATGGGTGTTGGTGGCTATATTAATCATCACGTGTATACTTCTAGATTTATATTTCCTTGGTGTTATTAAACCTAATTTTAAGGTTGATTTGAGCAGTTGTTTGGTACGTGGTTGCCTTAATTCTAAAGGCTTATATTAATAATAAGTAGTACAAAGTATCAAATACGTGTCTACCCACAATACTTACATTTATAAACCTATTATAACTTAATTTAATAAATACAATATTCTAACTACCTATTACTTATACCACATACTTAGCAACTATACAATCACTGCTTTTCAATCATTTGTAATCACAACGCATACCCTTTTCTGTGAAAAAGTAAACATGTCGTATCCGATTAAGTATCTGTCACTCCAAAAAGCTGAACTCGAATACGAGGTCATCCTTAGAGGTGGTACAGGCGGCTCTGTACAAGATCTTCGTAGTCAGATTGTTAAATTAGCAATACCCCCTGAGGACATTTTGGAATCTCACTTAGAGCCTGCGGTTGACCTGGACGCAGCCAAGGAAAGTCTAACAAAGTCTCAAACTATGCTGTCGTCCCTAAAAAGTAAATTTGACAAAACGTTGTTCTTGCGCACTGAAAATTTACTGCATCATATTTACCACAGACTTAAACGCATCACAAATGTCAGTGCTCAGGTAGTCGATCAGCATAAATCGAATTGCACTATATTTAGCAACCAGTACAAAGAAATCACAGTATTAAGACCAGCTTCAAATTCTAATGCAGGTTCAAACTCAGAACCTGAAACTACTGAAACTACAGTGGTTACTTGCGATCGTAACCTGTCGTCTGATTTGACAAAGTTAAAATATTCTGGCAAATCCTGTGTTTTCTCTTTCATACAAAGAGTGGATGAATTTGTAGACGCTAGGAACATCTCGAAAGACCGGCTACTAAAGTTTGCATATGAGATTTTTACGGACGACGCACTACACTGGTTCCGTAGTATTAGAGAAAGTGTGCAAACTTGGGACGACGTTGTCGTACATCTAAAACAAGATTTTAGTCAAAAGGACTATGACTACCGCCTTTTGGCTGAAATTCGGTCTCGTACGCAGGGTGAGCTCGAAAACATCTCAATTTACCTGTCTATTATGTATGGCATGTTTTCGAGGCTAAGCAAACCACTGTCTGAAGCTGATAAATTAGAAATTATTTTACATAATATCAGACCATGCTACGCTAGCACTTTGACAGCTTCTCCCGAGATCATGGACCTGAAGTCTTTGAAAAGTGTGTGTTCTAACTATGAGAACATACATTCGCGTATGTCTCTTTTTCATGAGCCTCCTCGCGTGACTCCGGAAACTGTAGCACCGGAGTTCGCTTACACTAAACAACAAAAAACTAGCAACTACTATCCGAATAAAAGCTACCAAAGTGCTAACTATAATGAAAAATATAAGAGTTATGCTACACCTAACAAATATAATAACTACCCAAATACTTATAACTACAACAATAAACCTAAAATTACACAAGAAAGACCTGCAAGTACCAATGCTTTGCAAGTGACACCGAGCAGCTCTAAGGATGTCCATACAACCCGAAAATATTGCCCAAGGTGTCGCAGTGATACTCATTCCCTAAAAGAGTGCAAGCAGCCACATTTTGATATATGCTGTGGAGCGTGGACTGTGATAGGATTTTTCTCTTCTCAAAATAAAAGATGCCGATAATTCTTCACTGTTGAGCCAGGCTGGAGGGTGGGGTAGAGAGGGCTGGTGGTCGCAGAGAGTCTTTTTTCTCTTGATGACTTTTCCTCTTGAGTGCTGGATCCGGAATGATTCCGAGCCGAATCGGCGTCTCTTATATACGATTTCTCGAGCGACCACCCCCCCTCACCCCGCACTCTTGAGAGAGAGGAGAGAGGGCGCCACCTACTTGAGCTAAAAGTCAGCTCCTAGATATATTGTTTGTATAAAATAAACAAAATAGTTTTTGCTATAAATTCTTCAATAAAAACAAAGTACCAAATAAAGTGCATAAGTGGAAGTGTTATACAAAACTATATTAATGGATTTGCTACAAAAACAATCAAAATATATAAAACGACAGTGAAGACTTAAAACAGTGAACTTAGTGAATAATAAACCCTGAATATGCGTGAAAAATGAACATCCTTCTGTGTTTTCACAAAGTGTAATAAATTTACAGTGAATTCATATGTAATTACGTGTAAATACTTCAAAATACAATTTCCTGACCGTTACAGTACAGAATTTTAAATAGTGCCATCTACTGCACAAAGGCGGAACTAACCACATACCTACATCACCAAAATCCACTACCGCCATCTAGTGGCTAATATAGAAAAATACATTGTACGCCATGATCATCCATTCGATTAAAGACACCACATCATAGACCTCACAATAGAGGGCGCCTCCAGTCTTAATCAATAAACCGCCTACTGACAGTTACCAAGCGAGCCACGCCGGACTACGCCTCGCTGCTACACCACGTTGCTACGCCACGCTGCTACGCGCCACGCTTCTACGCCACGCGGCCACGATACACTGCTACAGTCATAGCAGTCAGGATGGATTGCAAAGTATGCCAAAAGCTGATAGCACTCAGTGACCTATTGAAATGCGCTGCATGCAAAGAGCACTTCCATTACCAATGCCTCAATATCACTAGTGCTACATTTTCCGCAATATATCCCACTAAAAATGCATGGAAATGCCAATCCTGTAGCCCTCAATCTCCATTTAGACAAGACAACATAACTTTAAGGAATAAAAAACAAATTATGTCACCCATAGACACCGACTCAAGCTGCCAGTCCTTTTCTGACTACGACACCACGAGTTTGCCTGATATGTCGACTTACCATTCTGCAACTGAAATTGAAGACCTCAAACAACAAATCATTGAATTAAATATACAGCTGCAAAGTGCAAATGACGAAGTGGAGAGACTGACACTCGAAAATGGAAAGTTGAGATCGGGAAAAAAGGATAATGAGCTCAGAATCAATACTCTTAAAAAACTTTGCAACGAAACTCTTTCTACAACGAAAAAACAATGTAAAGAGACGAAGAGACGGAAAATAAAACAAAAGAAAATAAACTTCACATTGGACGCTGAAGAACTAAACACGAGTCAAACACCATCAGAGACCGATGACATCAGAAATCCGGCCGCTACCATGAACAAAACGAATCCTGAAACCAATACCTTGTCGGGAAACTCGTCTGAACAACTAAAGATGCTCTACAAAAATACTTCTTTCGAAGAAATCCCCCGACAAATTCTGTTTTTCGGTTCGCAACAATGCAGAGGACTGGCGAAAGCGACGAGCATAAATAGAGGACAGCTACCGTATGAAGAGTACAGAGTTTCTTCTTTCATCAAACCGAACGCGCAGTCGGATGACATCGTCGGCTCTATGGATAGCTACAACTTTAAAGATCAAGACACGGTGATTCTCTGTTTGGGCGAAAACGATTCGAATCCTACAAAAGTAATAAGAGAGCTTAGCTACGCTCAAAAACTCTGTAAAAATTGTAATTTAATAGTGTTGAGCGTAAACAATAGTACTCGCCTAAATGTGTCCAGATTAAATGAAACCTTAAAAGCACTTTGCAAAAACATGACCAAATGTAAGTTTCTCGATACTGACTCAGGAAACTACGGCAGAAAACAGTACTTAACATTCACTTCAAAAGCCATCAACTTTGACATAGACTGTAGAGACTACAATGATAGATACATAAAAAACATTAAAACAGAGATGCAAAAAAGAAGAGTACCCATAAAAGAAAATGGCCTACCAGCTAATTCTTTAACTTTAAACGAAAGTGACAAGGCAACAATGACCTCTCCCTTTCAAAACATTCTTAACAAAAACATGTTTTTTCGTCTCTCCTCCTCAGTGTGAGCCGAGACATACTCTATCATGCTTCCACCAAAACATTGCGGGAGTATTACGCAAACGTGAACTTTTAGAAATCTTCATATGTGATCTCCAAGCACAAAATATATCAATTGACATTATTTGCTTATGTGAAACATTCCTAAAACAAGGCACGGAAATCAATGCCCAATTAGCGGGGTATAAACTGAGTTCCTATTTCTCACGTAAATCAAAAAAAAGAGGCGGCGTGTGCATCTTCACTAAGATGGATATCCCGGTAAAAGAAAGTCTATTTATTAAAGATTTTGCTATAGAAAACCATTTCGAATGCTGCGCTATAGAAGTACCTCAAATAAAGTGCATAATAATATGTGTATACCGCACACCTTCCTCAGACGTAAAGATATTCCTTACCCAACTGGAATGTGTTCTTCAAAAACTAAGCAGTGGGAACAAAAAAATGATAATTCTATGTGGTGACTTTAATATTGACACACTAAAAACAAATACCACGCAAACAAAGGGACTAATTTCATTACTCGAAAACTTTAATATCCAACTACACAATATAACAGTACCAACTAGACAACGTTCATGTATTGATCATATTGCGAGTAACGTAAAGGACATAGAGTCATCTAAAACTCTGCAAAGCGGGCTGTCGGACCACAATACCTGTCAAATTTCGAAATTCGTTACGAAAAAACTAGAAAGATTAAAAAAAAACTATTTTATAAAAAAGAAAGACTACAGCAAAGAAAACCTTGACAAGTTCCAAATGTGTTTAAAATCATTATCTTGGTCAGAAACACTCGAAATAGCAGATGCAGACCTTGCTTTTGATAAATTTAAAGAATATTTTGATTTATTTTATTCACTTTGTTTTCCAACAATAAGAGTAAAAATCAAGGCAAGCATCAAGGGTTTAAAATGGCTTACACCAGGTATACAACTAGCGTGCAAAAAAAATAGACAATTAAGGTATAAATACTATAGTACAAGAAACATACACGACAAAAACACATATTTGAACTATTCAAAGTCTTTAAAAAAATGTATAAACCTAGCTCAATCTAAAACAAACCAACGCTACATAACGCAATCAAAAAATAAATGTAGAGCTATTTGGAATATTATAAAAGACAACAACAACACTACCCAACCAAACAACATAGAAAAAATAATATTAAATGACCAAATTATTACAAACCCGGAAGAAATAGCTACTGCGTTCAATAAAAAATTTATAGATAAAGAATCAAAAACTAAACATCTTAATAATAATACAAGTAAAAAAGCCAGAAATCCAAAATCAATGTTCCTTTATCCCTGTGAACCGAAGGAAACTATATCAATAATAAAATCTTTAAAATCAACTAACTCCGTAGGCTACGATGGTATAAATACAAAAATTCTTAAACATTGCTGCCATGACATAGCAAACATCTTATGCTATTTAATCAATACTTCATTTGAATTTGGTCGATTTCCGAAAGCCCTAAAACCATCCATTATAAAACCCCTACATAAAAAAGGAGACAGGACTGACGTAAATAACTATCGTCCCATTGCCCTCATTAGTATTTTTTCTAAAATTTACGAAAAAGCCATGCAAAGGAGAATAAATAGGTTTCTGGACAAACATAAGATACTTAAAATTGAACAAAATGGCTTCCAAAAAAATAAATCTACAATTCTGGCCGGTTTTCAATTAACAACAGAAATCATAGAATATGTGGACAAAGGAAAGCCTGTAGCTGTTATATTTTTTGATATGACAAAGGCGTTCGACTATGTCCCACATACATTGTTGTTAGACAAATGTGAAAGATTAGGTATCAGGGGCCCGGCATGGGAATGGCTTAGCAGCTATCTTTCTGACCGCGAGCAAATGGTGGAAATATGTTCACTCTCAAACGACAATGAGTTAGAAATACATAAATCTCCTTCTGAGATAAACACCTTTGGAGTTCCTCAAGGCAGTGTCCTATCACCATTACTTTTCATATTATATATAAACGACCTCCCAGAGATTACAAAAAATAAATGTGTATTATTTGCTGACGATATCTCAATGACAATTAAATGCACTGACGACAACAAGTTTGAATCAGATGTCAACACTGGCATAAAAGAGGTCACGGAATGGTTAGAAGCAAATAACTTACTGGTGAATGAGAATAAAACACAATATATTCAATTTAGAAATAATAAAATGACATTAAAAAATATCCATGTAAAATGTAATAATATCACAATTAACCACACATCATCAACCACTTTCCTAGGTATAGTCGTAGATGAGCACTGCTCATGGCTACCACACATTGAAAAAGTGTGCAATAAACTTAACAAATATGTATACGCTCTACACAGGTTACAAAGAACCTCTGACGTACATTCAGCTTTGATGGCATACCACGGTTATGTGGCCTCTATATTAAGATACGGCCTAATTCTATGGGGTAACGCAAGAGATTTTGGAAAAGTTTTCATTTTACAAAAGAAATGCATTAGAGCAATCTGCCATGCACATCCCTTAGACTCGTGTAAGCCTCTTTTCATTCAACTCAAAATCTTGTCGCTGCCAAGTCTCTATATATTTGAAATGGCATGTTTTGCTCATAGTTATCCAAATATTTTCAAAAAGAATAAGGATGCATACACATTTACGACAAGATATCCAGATAAACTTGTAACCCCACTATGCAGGACCGAATTTTGCAATAGAAGTTGTTACAGAATGTTAATAAAAATATACAATAAGCTACCACAGCCAATTAAAACGTTGCCATTGACACTATTTAAGTCCACACTACAAAGATGGCTCTTGAAAGAATGTTTTTATAATGTAAATGAATACCTTAATCTTAAAATTATTGATATAAAGGAATGACATAATAATATAATGTAAATAGTAGATTTCAAATAACATATTTTAGATTTAAGTACAAGTTTTTGCATACCTGGACAGGTGGAATGTGCTGAGCATTTTATTTTAACATTTACCACCATATATTTAACCTCATTCCAAGCAAATAAACATTCATTTCATTTCATTTCATTTCATTTCATTTCATTTCATTTCTTCCCCTGGACTCAAATCTCTTTATTTTCATGTCAAATTTACATTTTACATGTACAAAACAATATACATTCGTTTACTTACTTATTTTCTAGACCTAAACATACAATTTGCATTGTCCGCCGGCGCAAAACAGAGCGAGGAGCGCATGTGACAGATTTCAATATTTATATGACCCCGTCCCCCGCTTCCCCATGCCGCAGGTTGCGGGAGTCGGGGCCCCCCTCGCTCGCCTGTATGCGCCGACAGGGACAGTTGCACTGTCTCTTTCTCTCGCTTGTTCTTGCTAGGTTTCCTCCCCTTATGAGATAGTGAGTGTAATTAGTGTGAACTCTAATTGTAATTATGTGCTCTAATTTGATTATTTACTTGCAAATCTACTGAAACTATGTGCTATTTCCTATTGGAAATTGTGTACCTACCTAACCGGGGGTGGAATCGCTAGCAAAAACACATATATAATAAAATACAATCCTATTCTAAACTATGTACAAACTTACATCCTAGGCCCTAATCCTAATGAGAAAATATAACTTTATTTCGTTACCAAAACTCAATCTAGCTTATCCTAAAACGTATAAAAAACAAAATAAGATAAAAGCTATGTACAAAGTAGTCGTTTCAGGTTCTGTCGTGCACATTTCTCCCGCCGTCGCAGCTCTGCGATCCAACAGGTAGCACGACGATTCTCTTGGTCGGTCTCCGGAGGACGTGCCCGTTGCTGGTCTCGACGTCCACGATCCTCACCTCGCCGTCTCGCCCTGGGTAGACTGCGATGATGCGTCCTCTCGGCCATGTGTTGCGCGGCAGGTTGGGGTCGCAGATGAGAACCAGGTCGCCGACAGCGGGTGGCGCGCCGGTCGTGCGAGGCTCCCGCCGGTGTTGGAGTAGCGGCTGGTACTCCTTGACCCAGCGGCTCCAGAAGACGTCCGCCAGGCGTTGAGCGCGCCGCCAGTGCTTGCGTGCGGTGAGGTCGTCTGCGGTGAACTCGCCAGGTGGTGGGACGTGAGAGTTGGGTCCCAACAAGATGTGGTTGGGTGTAAGCGCCTCCGGTTCGTCTGGAGTCACCGCCACATGTGTGAGTGGGCGGGAGTTCACGGTGTTCTCTGCCTCGGCGAGCAGGGTGAGCAGTGTCTCGTCGCTAGGGTACTGCTCGTGGAGTGTGACGCGTAGTGCCTCCTTCACGGTGCGCACCATGCGCTCCCATGCGCCGGCCATGAAAGGGGAGGCCGGGGGGACGTAGCGCCAGGTGATGCGCCGCGCCGTCGCCTCCTTGCTGACCGCCGCCAGCGCAGCCTCAGCGAGCTCCTTCTCTGCCGCTTTGAAGCACGTCGCGTTGTCACTCCATAGCTCCTTAGGTACTCCTCTCCGTGCCACGAACCTCCGCAGGGCACAAATCGCTGAGTCGGCGCTCAGCGAGGCGGCGACTTCCAGATGTACGGCTCGTGACGTCATGCAGGTGAAGAGCGCGACCCATCTCTTTTCATGGTGCCGTCCGACGGTGACTTCCACGGGCCCGAAATAATCCAGACCGGTGAAACTGAAGGCCCGCGCATGGTGAGTCACACGCGCCGGGGGCAGGTCTCCGGTCGCCGGGGACGTAGGCTTCGCTCTTCTCAATTTACAGTGCTGACAGTGCTTGATGACGTCACGCACCGTAGGCCGTATTTTCAGTACCCACAGTCTCTGCCGTAGTTCGTTCACTACGGTTTCGATGCCGCCATGGTGTAATCGCTCGTGTACGTGCTGTATGTACAGTCGCGTAAACAGATGTTTCCCGTCGAGTACGGTCGGGCTCGCTGTCTCCTCGTCGATTTCGGGCGAAGCGTGGATTCTTCCCTTGAGTCGCAGAACTCCATCTTCGCCAACCACTACTGATAGCGCCGATAGCCTATCTCCAGGCTGAGGCGCCGAGCCACTCCTCACTCGACGTAGATCTTCTGAGAAGCAATCTTCCTGGACAGCTTTCCACCACAGTTTTTCGGCGCGAATGAGATAGTGCGCCTCGAGTCCGACGATATTGCTATCTCTTTTCTTCGCGTTCGACGTCTCGTTCTTGCGTGCTTTCTTGTCAATCTTCTTATCAGTCTTCCAATCAGAGTCGTTTTTCTTGTTTTCTCGCGTTCGGTTTCGCTTTGTAGCCAATACTGTTTCATTTTTCTTTCTTCTACATAGGTCTACGAACTGTAGCACGCGCGCCGTAGCTCGTAGCAAGCGTGTGAACGACGAGAAGCGCTCGACTCGAGGGAGGTGACCGTGGTCAGGTCGCTGGTGGGTGACGTGACATGTCTCCCTCTCTTCTCCTGTCTTCGGTGTTTCTGTCTTCGTTTCTTGTGGCCATTCTTGTTCGGGTTTGCGCAGGAAGCTCGGCCCGTTGTGCCATCGGTGCGTAGCGTTGAAACCGGCCGGCGTCGCGCGCGTAGCGTCGTCAGCTACGTTGTCAGCCGTAGGCAGCCATCTCCACTCGTTTTTCTTCGTGAGATCTTCTATCTCGGCCAGGCGGTGCGCTACGAACGTTTTGTACGCGCGCGGCTCCGACCGAATCCATGCTAGCGCCGTCCGCGAGTCGCTCCAATAGTACTTTCTTCTCACGTCAAACTCGTGCTCGCGTGCGGTGGTTTCGGCCAGGCGGACGCCCAGCAGTGCGGCCTGTAGCTCTAGTCGAGGGATGGAGATGGGTTTCAGTGGTGTGACTCGACTCTTCGCCGCAGCCAGGACCACTTGCACGCTCCCGTCGGCTCGTTCGATCCGCCAATACACGGCGGCGGCGTAGGCTTCTTCGCTCGCGTCTACGAATGTGTGCAGGTCGCGCGCGCTCGCCGGCTCGATGTCGTAGCAGCGCGGGATTCGTAGCTCTTCTATGTTTCGTAGTACTCGTAGCCACTCGTACCATTTGTTCTGTAGTTCGCCCGGCAGCGGTTCGTCCCAGCCCGTCCCGTAGCGCCACGTTTCTTGCATTATTCGTTTCGCCGGGGTTGTGACAGGCGAGACGAGTCCCAGCGGGTCGAACAAAGACATTATTATGCTTAATGCCTCTCTCTTCGTCGGTGGTCGCTCGGCGTCGAGTACTTCTTTAGGTGTCTTCAGTGTGTTTAGCTTGAAACCGATGCAATCTGTCTTGACGTCCCACAAGAGGCCAAGTGTCTTCTCCGTCTCGCTCCCGCCGATAGCGACGGTGGCGCCGCCCGGGTTGGCGGCGAACTGCTGTACTACCGAAGTCGTATTGGACACCCATCCGCGTAGCTCGAAGCCGGCTTGCCGATGTATGTAGTCGACCGTTTTCGATACTTCTTTTGCTTCATTTTCGGTTGGAAAACTTGTTATGTAGTCGTCCATGTAGTGGTTCTTCTCGATGGCTCGCGCGGCCGCAGGGTACTTCTCCTTGAAGTCTGAAGCATTTCTGTTCTTCACATACAGCGCTGTGCATGGTGATGACGTCGCTCCGAAGATCACCGACGTCATGCGGTACTCTCGCGGTCGTCCGTTGCCTCTCTCGTCGCCTCGCCACAGGAATCGCAGCGCGTCTCTGTCTTCGTCACGGATCCTTATTTGCATAAACATTTCCTTTATATCAGCTGACACGGCGTGTTGATGTTGACGAAAACGCATCACGACTCCCGGCAGCGATTGCAGCAGGTCTGGCCCGGAGAGCAGCATGTCGTTCAGACTGCGTCCGGCGGTCTTTGCAGCGGCGTCGTGCACGACCCTTATCTTCGGCTTCGCGGGGTTGATGACCGCGAAGTGTGGTAGGTACCATGTCTTGTTTGGTACCGGTGGTGAGGTAGCTTCCTCGGCGTAGCCCGAAGTGAAGAGGTTCTGCATTCTTTCTTCATATTTCATTTTCAGGTCTTCATCTCGGTCTAGTTTCTTCTCTAGGTTGTGCAGCCGTTGGAGTGAGTTTTCGTAGTTATTTGGAATCTTCACGTCGTCTTCTTTCCATAGAAGTCTTGTTTCGAAGCGTCCGTCGGGCAGGCGGCGACTTGTATCGTCCAATATTTTCAATGCGCGCTGCTCTGGATCGCTCTTCTGTTTTCGTTTTTCTATCCCGATGGATTCTAACTCGAAATAATTCTTCATCATCTTCTCCATGGTGACTTCGCTGTCTTCTTCGAGGCTGATGTGACCGCAGAAGGTGACTGGATACGCCATGGATGACCGGCAGCCGTGAAGAACCCATCCCAGCTTTGTGTACGATGCGACGGGTTTATCTTTCCGTCCCGCTCGCACCGCGCCTGAGATAATTAAATCCCAGTTGTCTTGACCGATGAGCAGCTTCGGATGCGCCTCTTCGTATACGAGCTCGGTTTGAATTTCATTCAAGTGCGGGCAATCTTCAACGTCTCCTCTAGCGACCCTCTGAGTAGCGAAGTCGAGCCCTCTTACGGTGCGCGCCCCGCGTAGATCGCATGTGTCGTCTGCGTATTTGCCGCGGATCTTCAAGTCGATGCGTTTGCTTTTCTGGAACTGTAGCTCTGTCCCGCTCACACCGCGGACGCGCATTGGATCTGTAGGCCCGTCGACGTCGAGTTCTTGCGTAATTTTCTCGTCGATGATGGTGATCGTGGAGCCCTCGTCGAGTAGCGCGAACGTTTCTACTTCATTTCCATTGGCGGCGGTGAGAACTACAGGAACGATTTTCAAATAAGCGCGCCGTGCGGTGCCGTTGCTCGCTGTGTTGTTCGTGTCTTCGTACGTAGAGCTGACTTTTTCGCGAAGCGGCGGCTCTTGTGCGCGACGAGGTGGTTCTTCGCTACGCGGTGGTTCTTCGGTCTTCGGTCTTGACTGATGAAGAAGCTTGTGATGCGATATGGTGCAGCCCTGATGACCACAAACCTTGGCTCTGCAGTCGGCGTGGCGGTGATTGTTTCGCAGGCATCGGAAACAAACTCGACTTCTCTTCACTATCTCCCACCGCTCGTCCGTGCTGGCAGCTACGAATCTCTTGCAGTCGGGTAGGTTGTGTGGTCCGTCGCAGGCTGGACAGCGTAGCGTGTTCATTTTGAATGTTCTTTCTTGCCTTTTCTTCGGCTTTTCTTCTGTGACGTTCTCGAGTGAAGCGTAGGCGCCGCATTTGTCTGCTTCTTCGTTCAGGAAGGTGGCCAGTCGCTTCAGCTCAGGAACGTCTTCTTTGTTTCGGGCGGCGAAATCGAACCATTTGCTTCTGATTATCGGAGACAATTTTTCAATTACGTTTCGCGCCATTTCGGGATTGTACAGGTACTGGATTTTCTTCAGTGCTTCTACGGTAGCGACGATGTTCGCTATCTTGTTAGCGAACACGAGGAGATCACGTGGGTTGTCTCCTATCTTCTGCAGTGTTCTTATCTTCTCCATTTCGCCCATGACGATAGCTTCAGGGCGACCGAATCTTCTCTCGAGCGTGGCGATGATGACGCCTGGCTCCAGGTTGGATAGGAGCAGGCTCTGGACTGCTTCTAGCGCGATACCTCGGAGACTTCTTCTTAACCTTGCTATGTTTTCGGTGTCGGAGAATCCTCTTGACGTGTCTTCATACGCTGCCTTGAATGGCAGCCACGCGTTCGATTGTCCGTTGAAGATGGGTAGTTCTTGAATGAACTTCGGCGCCTCCCTCGTGACGGATCTCATGGCCTGGGTGATGGCCGCCGCCAGTTCAGAGATGTCTTGACGCGCAGGCCGGGGCTCTTCCTTGCCCTGGTGATCACCGCGGTGATCGCCCTGTCCTCGTCCATCCTTCCCTGGCGCTTCCCGCAGCACGCGGGGCGGGGGTGACGTCGCTCTTCTCTCTTCATCTTGTTTCTTCAACCAGTCTTCAACTCGAACGGAGGATTCTTCTTTTTCTCGGTTCTCTTCTTCCTCTTCTTCGTCTGACGACTCTGCTTCGGCGCGGAGCTTCGCCAGACGAAGTCTCGCAATTTCTGTAGCAACACGTAGTTGCTCTTGCTCTAGAGCCGCCACGCGCTCTTTAGCCTCCAGCTCCGCGAGGAGCCTCTTGCGGGAGGCGTTAGAGCGACGTGACGGCGCTCTCGACGGTGCTCTTGACGGCGGCTTCGTTGTCTCTTGTGACGTGACGGCGGTTCCCGACGACGTCGTATTTGTTGCCGTCGTTGTGGTTCCGGACCCGGTGGCGCTTGTCTCGGCGCTCGTGTTCTTGGACGTGGTCTGCGACCCGTCGCCTTCTCTACCAGACTGGCTACGTGTAGTAATCGGCATCTTCGCTTTCGATTCTTCAAAACAGGAGCTCTTCAAATTTCACGCTGATTCTTCTTTATTCGGCTCCTGAAGGACCAAAATGTGGAGCGTGGACTGTGATAGGATTTTTCTCTTCTCAAAATAAAAGATGCCGATAATTCTTCACTGTTGAGCCAGGCTGGAGGGTGGGGTAGAGAGGGCTGGTGGTCGCAGAGAGTCTTTTTTCTCTTGATGACTTTTCCTCTTGAGTGCTGGATCCGGAATGATTCCGAGCCGAATCGGCGTCTCTTATATACGATTTCTCGAGCGACCACCCCCCCTCACCCCGCACTCTTCCCCTGGACTCAAATCTCTTTATTTTCATGTCAAATTTACATTTTACATGTACAAAACAATATACATTCGTTTACTTACTTATTTTCTAGACCTAAACATACAATTTGCATTGTCCGCCGGCGCAAAACAGAGCGAGGAGCGCATGTGACAGATTTCAATATTTATATGACCCCGTCCCCCGCTTCCCCATGCCGCAGGTTGCGGGAGTCGGGGCCCCCCTCGCTCGCCTGTATGCGCCGACAGGGACAGTTGCACTGTCTCTTTCTCTCGCTTGTTCTTGCTAGGTTTCCTCCCCTTATGAGATAGTGAGTGTAATTAGTGTGAACTCTAATTGTAATTATGTGCTCTAATTTGATTATTTACTTGCAAATCTACTGAAACTATGTGCTATTTCCTATTGGAAATTGTGTACCTACCTAACCGGGGGTGGAATCGCTAGCAAAAACACATATATAATAAAATACAATCCTATTCTAAACTATGTACAAACTTACATCCTAGGCCCTAATCCTAATGAGAAAATATAACTTTATTTCGTTACCAAAACTCAATCTAGCTTATCCTAAAACGTATAAAAAACAAAATAAGATAAAAGCTATGTACAAAGTAGTCGTTTCAGGTTCTGTCGTGCACATATGCTTTAAGTGTGGAAACAAAGGCATTCGCTACCCTGACTGTACAACCTGCAATCCTAAACCTAGTCACTCAAAAAACTGAATTTAGTGGATTGTAGTGAACGTGAAGCTGACAGTAAACCTAATGATAACTTTGATAAAACAGAGTGGAAATCTTGGCTGGATTTAATATCTAAATTTTTCTCTTGTTATTCTGTCACTTCAATCCACGATTCACATAATGCAACAGAACAGGCAAACAGCAGACCATACGTCGCTGTCAATATAAACGGTATTACTATCAATGGTTTATTGGACACTGGTAGTAGTGTCACAATTCTTGGACAAGATTATCATACCAATTTCTTAGATGCTGGTTTTAGGCTTGATAACACTGAATTATTAAATTTTGTCGCTGCAGGTGGGCAAAAGCTGAATAATGTTGGTGTCATAAATTTACCTGTCTCATTTTTGGACCAACTACACATTCTGAAAGTTTACGTAGTACCAGAGATTCAAAATCCCTTGATTTTAGGCATGGATTTCTGGAGACTTTTTAATTTGTTCCCTGAACATTTGGACTCTATCATGATAGGTAAAGAGACTGTCACTCCAGATATTCTATCGATTAATACTCCTACTCACATATGTGATTACGACCACCTTTCTACAGAACAAAAAGTTACGGCTGATCATATCACAGCACAGTTTTGTGACATCTCATATGAAGAACGTGGTCTTGGTCGCACAAGTCTAATTACTCACGGTATCGATACTGGGAATGCTGCTCCTATACGTCAAAGGTACTACAGAATGTCACCTGAAAAACAACGAATACTAGTTACTCAACTTGACGAAATGTTACGAGAAAACGTGGTAGAACCTTGCGAAAGCCCTTGGTCATCTCCAGTACTACTGACGCCTAAAAAGAATGGGGAACTAAGGTTCTGCTTAGACAGTCGTAAGCTTAATGCCGTTACTGTGAAAGATGCATACAGTCTTCCGTACATTTCTGAGATACTTGACAACTTACGAGACGCGAAGTATCTTTCTAGTTTAGATCTTTCTAAAAGTTTCTGGCAGATTCCTATAACGGAAGAAGACCGGTGTAAGACGGCTTTCTATATTCCTTCTAAAGGTACATTTCAATTTACTTCTATGGCGTTAGGTCTTACTAATGCCCCTGCCACGCAGCAGCGACTGGTTGACATGTTGTTCTACGGTCCAGAGTTCGAAAATAAAGTATTTGTATACATTCAGTTAATTTGGGATGTTTTTTTTTCTTTGGATGTAACTTTTTACTCAGTTTGGTAAACATTTTTTTATCTACAAGATAGTGGAAAAAAGGACTTAGCACAATTGCCCGAATGAAAAAAGAAAAGTAAGTTAAGTTAAGTTTTTGGGTTGTGGCTTCTATCGTGTGTTGGCTGGCACCAATAATTTCACCAATCACATTTAAGGAATGCTTTATTTTTCACGTTCACTTATATTAATAATGATAATTTTCCTGCAAATATCTGATGTAAAAGGTAATACTTTTCATATAAAACATTCGGCTCAATAGTCGTGACCCCACCAAGACTATTCACCAAGGCCCTCCCTACTAATTTAAAACTACACACACACAAAAACTAAACACAATACTAAACAAATAATCCGCCCCATGACATGCGCGTCCCTAATGTACCCATCACACTGGCAGCATTACCGCTGGCAGCATTACCGCTGGCAGCATTACCGCGCTGCACGGCGGCGAGTGAGTTCCTTTGGATCAGGAACGCTCTGGAACGGTTGTCAAAACCTCGGTCCCTCAGGCGTCGCCCAATGTCCTTCACAAATATCCTGCCCTGAGCACCCCACACTCCCTACTTACCTTTTCTCGAAGTGTTACCACTTACAAACCCCATAATGTTAGAAACATAAAATTCCCAAGATAAAATGTGGTAAAAAAAATCCGCTATGTTAACATAGATAGATAACTGATATATCCTTATTATTACTGGCGAGTCAAGTCCTACTTTTTATATTGAGGACATTAACCTTGACTTCTGATCTGACTGACTGCAAGTCTTTGCTGCCGCGACTCGGCACACTCCTGCCCTCTTGCGGTGATTTGAACCCACCGAGGCGATTTTATCAACCATTTCGCACTGCGCCGTGGTTTTTGTCACTTTGGTGGCGAATATTACAGATTTCTTCTAACACACATAACACAGGGTACACATAAATCGTAAAGACATAGTTATTACGAAGCACTGTTATTTTTTTAAGGATTCCGTATCCGAAGGGTGCCAAACGGGACCCTATTACTAAGCCTCCGCTGTCCGTCTGTCTGTCCGTCCGTGCGTCAACCGAAATAGGTAGAGAGCTGAAATTTTCACAGAATGTGCATTTCACGACCCGAATGGCCGAGTCGGCAGTGACCTTGCCTACGAAGCCAAGGGTCACGGGTTCGAGTCCCGGTGGGTGCAAATATTTGTTTAATGAGAACGGATGTTTGTAGCCTAGTCATGGTTGTTTATCTATCTAAGTATAATATTTATCTATACAAGTATGTATATCGTTGTCTAGTACCCAAGATACAGGGAATCCTAGTTTGGGGCTAGATCAATGTGTGTAAATAGTGTCCAAGGTATTATTATTATTATATTATTTCTGTTGCCGCAACAGCAACAAATAATGAACTACACGCCATTTTGAAAATTTAAGGGGTTCCCCAAACAAGCGACTGTTTTTTTTAAATCCCTGCCCCTGCGAAATACCTCATAAGAACATGATTGAATATCACCATAAATTTCGCTGCTCGTATTACCTTTGAGATGGCTCAGTCGGTTTCGTATCGGTTGCGGAATCTTGAAGTTCCGGGTACGATTCCCAGTGGACACATATATTTTTTCTTTTTCTTTTCGTTTTATTATTTAGGATTTAGTGTATTTTTTCTCGTACGAAACCCTTCGTGTGCAAATCCGACCCGCACTTGGCCGATTTTTATTAATAATCTGTTAAAAACAACTTTCAAGCAAGGCTAAGCCACCCTACGTTCGATAATAAGTTTAGTCTGTTCTGGGTCAAGTAGGTTGGTTTGGTTATTAACCGGTTCAATAGTGAGAAACAAGGCTATCAAGCTTTGAGTAATTATATCAAGACAATTTTATAAAAAAAAAACAATTTATAAATCTTCTTATGCCTTGCGGTCCGAAGATAAAAAACTGGATATGTACATAATAATAGAAATTTAGCTAACTGTTCCTTGAAATTCAAATTACTTTTATTTATATTACAACCGAACATAATCGTTTTTATCTATTATTTATGTACATTCCGAAGTTACCGTTTTAGCTAGCCATTGATTTTTGAAGGGATCTCTGGTTAGAGATAATATAGCAATAAGTCTCATGTTTTATCTTATTCTTTTTTCGTAAAAAAATGTAATCGTTCCTGATAAACTCTGAATCATAAGCGCAGAGGGTCAACAAGATAACCTAATTATAGTTAGTTAATACACGGCATGACTCTTACCGAATGAGCAATGCGGTCATACTATGACCGTACATAAGTGGGATTTACTTTCCTGCGATTTTACAAGGTAAAAAGATTAATATTGAAATTTGTATGCCAATTTTGTAGTATTTCAAGGTCCTCATTCACTAACCTCTATTGAAAAATCAGTAAATGACGAATTTTCCGTGAGCTACCCATTTATAAGACGTGGGTTTCTCCGGATCGCAAGATTAAACTGATCATGGCAGACGCGTTTACAATACAGTAGGTACACTGTATTGTAAACGCGATAACAGACTGAGTGGACGTTCACGTCAACTCAAAGTTGGACTCACCGCCGTACTCAAGAGATATAAAATGAACCGATTCCAAATTTGAATTTAGACATTCACTACTATGTAATTCTTATTATAGTAGTTTATGTGGCTGATACATTATGCCTAATTATGTACAGTTACATACACTAGTTTATCTACACACATATCATAAGCTCTCTTTGATGTGTTCAGGAACCGCATGTTTGGTCGGCATTGTGGCATTGATAATTGCTCTGCACTTGTTTAGCTTCTTCATTAGTACCAAATTCGCAGACAAACTAGGGGCGGCACGCAGGCGGGTGTCAGCGTTCGAAATTTGAATGTTATAATTTGACGAAAACTGATACACATTATACATTATGGTCATAATGCATCAATATTCAGATAAGAAATGAGTTTTTACCAAGTAGTATAACATTATGCTCGTCGTAACGTGCGGTTTTTGGACGCAATAAAGCTGGTTTATAATACGTGTGTAGATAATAGTAGTTTATGTGACTGCTACATAATGGAGGGCATTAATTCTCGAGGGTGGGTTTATGAAACGAGCCGAAGGCAAGTTTCATAATAATATCACTCGAGAGTTTTAATGCCTAAAGTTTATCTACACACATATCATAAGCTCTCTTTGATGTGTTCAGGAACCGCATGTTCTTTGTCGTGGCATTGATAATTGCTCTGCACTTGTTAAGCCTGTTCAGTAGTACCAACTTCACAGAAAAACTAAGGGCGGCACGCAGGCGGGCGTCGGGTTTTTACTTCCACAACTCCGCCGGTATGGCGTTGCAGGAGGCTAGCGGGGCGTACCTGGTCGCTCTGTTCGAGGACACAGTTTGACGGGCACTCATGATGTCACCGTTTCCCGCTCGGGAAGTGACATCGGCAGCACTTAACTTAAGCAATAGTCAGTGCATTCCAGCATGCCGGTGGGAAAGGAAGGACGAATCAATAATCAGGATGGCTCTTCAGATCGCCGACAATCCCCCATCCAGTCCCACACATCCTACAATAGTTTAGGGTTGTCGCTACTCTGCAGTCTAGGTTATCTCTGGTTGACAGCTAGGCTTTCGTTTTTAATATCGAACCGATCACGAGTATCTCCGACTCTTTCCCCATTGAACATACTAAATTCAAAAAGTTGAACACACGAATCACATGAACTAAGCATATTTGTAAATATCGAATCACATGAACTAAGCATATTTGTAGATATCTACAGTCTACAGTAATAAAGAACTTTGAATCTTGAACCGCTTGACGACCCGAATGGCCGAGTCGGCAGTGACCCTGCCTACGAAGCCAAGGGTCCCGGGTTCGAGTTACGGTGGGGCCAAATTTTTTTTTGATGAGAACGGATGTTTCTACCCTTATCATGGTTGTTTATCTAAGCATAATATTTATCCATATAAGTATGTGTATCGTTGTCTAGTACCCAAGATACAGGGAATCTTAGTTTGGGGCTAGATAAATTTGTGTAAATAGTGTCCAAGGTATTATTATATTAACCTTGATGATGTCCAAACTAGGTGCCATGATCAGTCACTAGAATAACAGGTGTAACCGAACAGTCGAACAACCGGTAAATCTGTCTAACGGCATCAATTGACAGCTATAATATTAAAGAAGATTACACTTGCTTTTTCGTTAAGCTGTAAGTCCCAGCTACAATCACCACTCGGTGGTAGTAGTCGCACAGCTGGTAAGAGGCCCTAATATGGCTGCTTGAAAACATCTGACAGTCGGGTTGGTGACAACCCCGACACCCCTCCATCAACCCGCACTGAGCCAGCGTGGTGGAGAATGACTCAATCTTATCCGTATCCGGATAAAGGCCCGTGCCCCTCGGCGGAGACATTATAATGGCTACATTTTTATTATTATTGTACTGCATTTGCTTATCGATCAAGGTAGATTATTAGTTCAATAATTGGCATGCCTATTTGAATCGACCGAAAATTTTAGAAAAAATATCACATTTCCGATACGTTTTTCATCAGCCAATTTGACATAAACTACTTGCGTTGGATTTTCTGTGGATTGTTGATTTCAAAGATCTTTATTTACACTAAGTAAGAAGGGTACAACCCACTGTAAGTGTAATCCTAGGTTATAGCTAGTACATGTAAATTGACAAGATGTTTACAGGCAGGCAGGGGGGCCTCTTAAAACTTAAAATAAAAAACACAAAACAAAAATATGACGTTTAGTGAATGGTAAACTGCCACTTTTCCACAGTTTTCGGTCGATTTGGGTAACTGAATAATGGGTGCTGGCCAGAAGTGATGATGGTGATGGTTCGATAATCCTTATTTGACAATGGCTTGTGTTTAAACGATCACCAAAAACACACCTATTTTACTACCAATAAATTCGAAACGACCTCCAGAATTAGTAAACGATCACCAAATTGTGTTTGGATAAATGATCACCAAACTTCTTTTTATGTTTTGTGTGCTGCAGTTTATGTTTTAAGTTTTGTTGTTCTTACATGTTCAACCTAACACGAAGTATAAAGGGGGCTTAGCTTCGCTTCGCCTCTTTACCCTTCACCTAGTAGCATTTTGCCCTGATATTTTCTGTAAATTTTGATGATCATTTACCCATTTTGGGTAGGAAAAAAATATTTTGGTGGTCATTTCAATTGTTCTCTTTGACAACCCTGGAGGGCGTGCATCAGGCGACGTCACGGCAGCAGCAACTAATTGACAGCCAACGGAAATCATGGCAATGAACTTGGTTCCAGCGCGTGTTCTTATTTTAAAATAGGACATTTCAGGGTTCCTTACCCGAAGGCCGTACCGTAAACAAGACCCTATTTCTAAGCCTTCGCTGTCCGTCTGTCCGTCAGCGTGCTGCATCTCATGAACCGAAATAGGAAGAGAGTTAAATTTGTATTTGCCCATACAAAAGACGGCTTTTGATACCCCTGGCCCCAAAAATTAGCATGACTAGAAATATTGGCTTCGTCTGACAACATAACTGAATCGCGCGACTAGAAACCTAAAAAAATCAACTTGAAAACAACCTTAATCCGAGTAACATAAAATAAAATACCGGTCAAGTGCGAGTCTAAATCGCGCACGAAGGGTTCCGTACCACCGTTCAATGGAAGCGATGGTGTGGAGTGAATAGTTTGGATTTTACACAGCAAAATATTGTTTACAAAGTTATTGGTGCGGTTACTTTCACACTCCATGTACGTAACCAGGTGCATCCATAAGTTTGTATGTGGTATTGTTGTATGGGAGCCCCCTTAAATATTTATTTTATCCTGTTTTTTAGTATTTGTTGTTATAGCGGCAACAGAAATACATAATCTGTCAAAATTTCAACTCTCTAGCTAGCTAGGTTCTTGAGATACAGCCTGGGGACAGACGGACGGACGGACGGACGGACAGCGAAGTCTTAGTAATAGGGTCCCGTTTGGAACCCTTCGGGTACGGAACCCTAAAAAACGAGCGTTGGTTTTTCTTGTTCTTACATGTTCAGCCTAACATGAAGGATAAAGGGGGCTTAACTTCGCTCACCTCCTTTATTCTTCACCTACCCTGACTCACCACTTTGCCCAGACAGTATTTATTAAGCCAATAAGCGGTGACTAAACCATTCAGTAATTTTGTCGCACAATTCAGAATTTTTTTCGCTCCTTTCAGGAAATTTCTCTGTTCGTGGTCATCAATTCCTTTTTTATTCGGTCGTTTTATTATTTCCCATTACCAAATCATCATCATTCAAATATCAAAGTAAATTTCGCGATATAACATATCGTCGTCGCAGGCGCAATGGGTTTGGAGTCGGATCCGCAATCTGTAGAGAAATGGCATCGAAACCAAGTCCGTACATTTTTTTATCTACACACGTATCATAAACCCTCTTTACTGTGTCCAAAAACCGCACGTTACGACCAGCTCGAAACTCGCCTTCGGCTTGTTTGATAAACCCACGCTCGAGTTTTAATGCCCTCCAATAAGTGTCTGCTAACATAAACTACGATAATGTTTAAATTTGCTAGTCCGACTCGCACTCAACCGATTATTTTTTTAATTTTGAGGTTAACTGGCCTCCGACGACCAGTGTCATTCATCGCGCTACCTGGTGTAGCATATCTTGGTATTTCGGCCTTTTTTGAGGCCGTTGGCTGCTTAAAAGGAAATGCTTTACCTGAGATGATCATACCATAATTTTAAAAGTACATACATATCCTGTATGTACTTTTAAAATTATGGTTGTCATACTTTACTAGTAGGTTACGGTCGGACGACATAACATACCTGAAATACAAAGAAAATTATAAAGAGTTAATTAATAGATGCAGAGTTCACTGAACATGTAATCGTACGTTACTAATGTAATATTACACAATGGATAATGAATGGATTCGAAAGTGAATCTAAATAACAGTTGGTGCAAAAAAAACATACAGACTGGCAACACTGGTTAACTTAAATAAAAAAATTGGGCTACATAATAAGCTGTTAAACTGCGTTTCAGTTTCAAATTCACTTCGCCTCTAAGTTGGCTGCAGTGCAGAACATGGCACAACTGTCAACAGACACGGAAAAAATGGCCAAATGAAATATCCGGTTACCAGATTCACATTACAATTCCCGCTTTCAAAATCGAAGCAGGTTTGTAGGTTACAACCTCGTCACAATACAAAATAGGTACATTAAATAGATACAAATGATAATATGTATACATATAAATCGGCAACGTTCTTTTAACATTTATAGTATATAGTAGCCTAACTTTGGTTAAAACATTTTTTCAAATTTAAATGTTTGCCTATTTTTTAGGGTTCTGCATCCGAAGGGTCCAAACGGTCACCATTGCTCTCACTACGTGTCCGTCTGTCCGTTATCTGTCACACAGGTTTTACAGCCAACGGTTGGACTAACGGTCTGGAAATTTAACACAATAAGCAAATTGTCAAAAAAAAAAGTTTTAAGGGGCTTCCATTAAGCTAAAGGGCGCGTGAAAAAAGTTTTGACCTACCCCATCGACTGGGGCATCATTGTTATAGCTTGTTAAGTAAATAGATACTGTATTTTTATTATTGTATTGTATATTTTATAAAAATATTGCAAAACAAAGGAATGAGAAGCCATCAAAGCACCTTTTTTTTTGTATTTTGTTACGAAGATTTTCTAACTTTCCATTGATTGACCTATGAACTTGAAATTTGGTGACAATGTTTATTATCACGTACCTTTTACTAAAAATACCAATATATTGAAAACATATTATTTCCTTAAATTCCCTCATTTGGTACCGAGCCCTAAATGCGCGAAATCCGACACGCACTTGGCCGGTTTTTTACATTTTTTTGTGACAGTTGTGCACATACACTTACACCCAACTTAACAGCAAAGGGACAAGATATCTGAAATGCACCTTTTACAGTTTTAAGTAAAGTAAAACCTATGCAATTGATTTGCCGGTGCTTCATGATTCAACAACAAATGATTATACAGCGTTCAAGTTTCACTGGTCAAATCAGGTACTACCTATCGACTTTCACTTCTAAATTAGTAAAGTTAAACATTTCGTATGCACGTGGTGTGCTGGAGTGATTCTAATGAGCGGCGGAGAGAGACATGACAACGGTTGGTGTAAAACGGTATTTGACAAGGTAGTCCTATATCTAGAAACGTATTTCAAGCTGAACCTATTTCTACAAAACAGTTTGACAATATAAGAATTGTATGTATATAATGTAGCCCATTAATGTCCCCACCGAGGGGCACAGGCCTTTACCCGCATACGAGTAAGATGAAGCCATATTCCACCACGCTGGCTCAGTGCGGGTTGATGGAGGGGTTTAACGACCAGTATCACGTAGCGATAGTAGCCGGGACCTACAGCTTGACGTGCCATCCGAAACACTGAACGTCCGAAGATAAATTAATTATCTCATTGGTACATGGTCAGGAATCGAACCTGCATCTCCTGTGTGAGAAGCAAGCGTGAAACCCGTTAGACCACGGAGCTCTAAATTGTATGTATATACAAAAAGTATGAATAAAAAATTCATACTTATTCTTTATTGCACAGAAAATATAGATATATGACTGTACGTTACAAGTTACAAGAAATTTTAAAAAGGAAAGGCGAACGTATCCCTGAGAGTAATTTCTTCCAGCAAAACTTGGCAAGACAGGCTATGAATCAGAACAGTCCTAGTGCACAGTAAAACTGTATAGATACGTACGAAAATTACTTACAACATATAAATAAATATAGTGAAACCGTATTGTTTAGCGTGGAGTTGTTCTATACGGTTGAAGTGTGAGAGCATTTGATTGAATATAATCTTTTCAAATATTTTACTTACTGCTGGAAGAACAGATCTTGGTCTGAAATTTGAAGGATCACCTTGTCTCCCGACTTGAACAGAGGTATCAGTTTACTGTGTTCCATGAGGTCTGGGAAAACTCCATCGTCAACACATTTATTGAAAATATAAGCTAATTGTGGGGCTATAACTAGAGTTACTGATTCAACGACTTTGACTGATATACCCCACAGGTCTTCAGTATTTTAAGTTAAGGTAATCTAAACATTTTGACAATGTCCTGGGGATATACATGATGAAATTTTAAATATACAACTGACGCTAGTGTTGTTTTTTAATCAAGTCTGCTCAATCAAGTCATATGGAGATGAATTGAGACGTTCTGTTGTGAGTAAGGGTACATTGGTGAAGAATGTTGCGAAAGCTCGAATAACCTCAGCGTTCCATTTCCGTTCCATATCTATAGGCGGAAATCTTGTCCCTTGGTATATTTGCCAGTTTCACGGTTTATTATTTGCCAAACCGTTTTCATTATATTTAACTGAATTTTGTATTTTTATATTAATGTGTAAAGGTTTTGCAGTTCGACAAACCAACTTGAAAGTTTTAGAATATTTGTTAATGTAGTCATGAAATTTTCGATCAAAGTTATAGGTTTTTTGTTCATAAAGGTCATACAAGATAACTCTACTTTTACGAATTCCAAACGTTGCCCAACCATTAAATTTTGATTCACCGTTGAAGTCACTGACTTTCTTTAATTATTTTTTTTTATTTAAATCTGTTTGAATAATGTTGAGTAGATTTTGTTTGGGTTCTGTTCATTAAAATCCGGTACCGGCAAATTTATATCTAAATTATTCGCATAATCTATGGGAAGTAATAGGCCTATAAAATAATGTATTATCCTTACTAGCTATTGGGAATGAAACTGTTTGACCATTGTGATCGGAAGGTAAGCGGTTAATTATATTTTTACTTGCGAATGCACCGTCACATAAAACGTTATCTAAGCAAGTTTGGCTGGTAAGTGTAAATCTAGTCGGCTCTAGAAATACATGACATAAATTAAATGATTTGAATAAAGTTATTAATTGTTGTTGCATTGTTGTTGCTACAAGCAAATCTACATTGAGATTGCCACAAATAATTAACTTATTTTTGTTATTACATAGTTTAGTGAGGGCTTCCTCCATAATTTTCTCAAATATTTGAAATTTTTCATTTTCCTCGGCGGCCTGTAGACACAAACAATAATATGGCTATCTAACTCAACACAGGGATACCTCTATTTGTCTTTCAACAGTAAGTGCAAGAATATCTTTCCATTGTTTCACCTTAATATTATTTTTTACGAACATTAAACAACCACCTCTATCAGCAGTCTTTCTATTGTAACAACTGACAATTTTGTAATTATTTATGTTAAAAGACATCATATTTTCCTTTAACCAGTGTTCCGTAACACAAATAACATCGATGTCAGAGTTTTTTAAAAATAATTCTGATACAAGTTCTTTGCCAGGTAGGCCCTGGATGTTTTGATGGGTAATATGTAAGTGGGGCTTACCATTTGACATATTTAGTGGCTCTGTTATGCTAGAGATTTCCTCTATTGTTTTATGAACTAATTTAAATTACTTGGAACAGATTCTAATGTTGCATGCAAACAGATTCCAACGTTGCATGCAACATTAGGGATCATCATTGAGAACATAGCAAGCGAGATGTTTGAAAAAACGATTTATGACACTTCTGACCTTGAATAACTAGACGCGGATGTGTGATTTATTGTGACTTTTGGGACGAATTAAGGATTCTAAACAAAGCAGCTTATTATTTCACATTCCCAGGTGAAACTCTAAATTGCTTGGGCTATAAAAAAAGGCTTATGTTTACACGATCATCAAAAAATTCGATAATTTACTATCAATAAATTCAAAACGACCGGTAAACGACCACCAAATTGTGTTTGGATAAATGATCACCAAACTTCTTTTTATGTTTTGTGTAAGGATAAAGGGGGCTTCGGTTCGCTCGGCCCCTTTACCCTTCACCTAAGCTACCGCAGTATTTTGCCCTGATATTTTCTGCAACTTTTGGTGATCATTTACCAATTTTGGGTAGAAAAAAATACTTGGGTGGTTATTATATTTGTTGCCTAAAATAAATAAGTTCTTTCATCAATTACAACTTACAGTGTAACAACAAAAAATACTTTCAGTATGTACTAACACAAGCCACGACGAGCCATGTTCTGTTTACACAAATCGACACGAATTAGAAACAATGTTCCAAAAGCGCGGGGGAGATTTTAAATATAGAACACACAAAAGCCGGTAAACGCTTTGGGGTATTTCTGTTATTGCACGGGGCAAGGTAAGACCGTGGTGTTTTATAAACCCACGACAAATAAGAGAGGTATATTGGGTATTACTACAAAAAGATAAACTCCTGTTCAACACTTGTTCAAAAACAAAATGTATAGGATTTGGCGATTGTTTTGTGGTTAAACTATCTGTAACTTTTTTTGTAGAAGTTTGAAGCTTCTGTCTGCCTGTCTGTCTGGTAGTGGTACTCTACCGCTCAAACGAGTGTCCGGATTTTTTAGGGTTTTCGTTTAATTGGTGGTAGACTTCACTGCCATGGTTCTTAGATATATTTTATTGAAATCTGTTCAGCAGTTCAAAAGTTATCAGTCTAGAAAACACGTGGCCCAAATGTGTCGAGGGCGCTATAAATACAAAATAATAATTTACATACAGGTACATACATTGCTCCTGGCCCCACACTAGGATACCCTGTGTCGTGGGAACCAGAAACAGCGACGTCACACACATATTAAATATCCAAGACCTGGGATTTTGGTTCCGCTGAGGCTGTGATATCAGTTTTAAAAAACCGTGCTAAATTTCAGATTATTTTATCAGTGTTTTTGTTGTGCTGAATGATCAATGAACACACAGATACAAACCCACACTTAACACGCGAAGGTGATGATAAACAACCAGTTAACATATAGACACAAAATTGGGTCACGCTACCAGCAGCCCGGCTAGCTCAGTCGGTAGAGCATGAGACTCTTAATCTCAGGGTCGTGGGTTCGAGCCCCACGTTGGGCGACCAAACTTTTTTTTTGTTACCATTTTTTACCATTCTTCTTGATTTAATCACCCTACAAACATAACTTTTCCATTCGGCCACACGATTAACAAGTAATTTACATACTCCTTTTACCCTTAGATCCATTCATTCAACTGATCGCCACATGTAAGTACCCTTACCCACTGTAGTACGGTACGGTACAGTACAGACACTATAAAGTTACACTTTAAACCATCCTTATTCCGTGCGTCGTCGTAAGGGGTACTGTCGTGCGTGATATCAATCGCGACAAAGGTGTTGTTCTCACGGGCATTAGGCAACGCAAGACAGTTGAAAATTCAACTCTATAAACGTAGGTTCAAGGATTTAAACACGTCAGCCGTGTTTTAGCAGCATATGGCTTATTCAAGATGCCATGTTTCATACTTTTTTTTTTACAAACTGCAGCAGATGGGTTAAATCGTTAAACCTTTATTTTTTCATCGAGGTAAAACTCTTTCCAGAATCATCTTTTGCTTTTGACCAATATGAAAATTCTAAAATTAACCCATCAACACTGGCGTCAAAATGTGCGCACCCCGAACTAAAGACGAAATAACTTTGCATTCCTTTATCTCGTAACTATTTAATCTGGCACCTTGTGAGTGTTCCACACACACCGGAAATACATTTGACGACCCGAATGGCGGAGTTGGCAGTGACCCCGCCTACGAAGCCAAGGGTCCCGGGTTCGAGTCCCGGTGGGGGCAAATATTTGTTTGATGAGAACGGATGTTTGTATACTAGTCGTGGTTGTTTTTCTATCTAAGCAAAATATTTATCCCTATAAGTATGCGTATCGTTGTTTAGTACCCAAGATACAGGGAATCCTAGTTTGGGGCTAGATCAATGTGTGTAAATAGTGTCCGAGGTATTACTATTATTATTATCCCGGACTGTCTAATGGGCCGCCAAAGATACCATGCGTATGGAATAGGACTAGATAAAATAAATTTAAATACACTTGGATTTCGGACTTTTGCTACGCTTTGGCTTACGAAGCTGGTAACTTCTGAAACGATTTTGGTAAAACATATCTAAGAACTATCGCACTGAAGTCAGGGGCGGATCCAGGATTTCATTTTGGGGTGGGCCATTCTGACAAGGTTCGGAGCTAGGGTTAAAATTACAAGTAAACATTATTTTTTTGGGTTTTTCGAAAGATTTTGATATGTAGTGGATAGAAGTGAACAAATTTTCGTTAGTAGTAATAAAAAAATATGTTGTTTTAAATGTTAACTCCTGAAATTTGAAAAACCATTTCTTATGCATAATCGTTTATAGCGATTAAAGTGCAATTCTATACGTAGGTAGTAAAACAGAAAAAATATAAATATTTTGGAGTATTTTTCCAAAACGATTAGAATGACTTAAAATCTGTTCCAAAGGCCTATATGATTAACACTAATGGTAGAATTTATTGAGGAAGGTTCATAGATAGTAGTGGAGCTATTGATGCTAGTAAAATAAACTCTATAAGTGAGAAAAACGTGTTTTGGCGTCATTTTTACTGAATAATTCTCGTTCAAAAGGCTTACTAAAAACTTAAACTTAAACTTACATTACTACAGAGGTTAGAATTAACTGAGGAAGGTTCGCAGAGGTAAAGTAGTGGAAGATTTTTTGATAGTGGTCGGAAAAAAAAGTTATTAAGAAGTGTAAAGATGAGAAAAACTTGCTAAGGCGTAATTTTTAGGGTTCCGTACCCGAAGGATGCCAACGGGACCCTATTACTAAGCCTCCGCGGTCCGTCCCTCCGTCCGTCTGTCACCAGGCTGTATCTCATGAACCGTGATAGTTAGACAGATGCAATTTTCACAGATGATGTATTTCTGCTGCCGTCATAACAACAAACACTAAAAAACACAATACTTTCAATACCACATACAATCTTATGAATGCACCTACGTACATGGAATTACATACATGGAAAGCGAATGTAGCCGCACCAATAACTGCAAACAACATTTTGCTGTGTAAAATCCAAACTATTCACTCCACACCATCCCTGCCATTGTACGGCAGTACGGAACCCTTCGTGCGCGAGTTAGTCTCGCACTTGACCGGTTTTTACTAAGTAATTCTCGTTCAAAAGGATGTACGATTACTACAGACGGTAGAATTGACTGAGGAATCGTAGAGTAATCTCTAGTAATCTCAAGCGAGTGAAAATGACGTTGGATATGGCAAAACCGTCATCGTGAGATAGCTGAGATAATTCTCAGAGCTGAGAGCGGTTTAACTAACTACCTACTCAGAAACAGGGCAGTTGGGACGCATCGCGATTTCGAACCCTTTGCCATGGTAATAAAATTTAAAGCACATAACGGAAAAGTGGCGCCGCCGGTGGTAACTAACGGGTTAATGGACCTAAGGATTAAAACAAATACATAGTGCCATTATCTTCATCCCAAGTCAAATAGCACTTCACTATCACCCCCGTCTAGACTAGAGTGGACACCACGGACCATTGTCTCATGCGCGTAGCGACGTCATCAGATTACGTCACCGCCACTCCCGATGCGTCAGCTCCCGCTAAGGTAGCATCAGTGGTACCGTTAGGCAAAACAACGCTGTATTCGATGGACTATTGATGAACAAACAAAAAAATAACATCTTTTGCCAAGTCAAACTCGAAATTTCTTTATTACTTTATATTTTTACATGTGCTTTAGTAAACGTGGCAGAAGGAGGAAATCGTGGCTCCGCAACATCAGAGAATGGACGGGAGTGAGTGGCCGGCGTAGAACAGCTGATGCGCTCGGCGATGAACAGGAAGGAATATGAGGAGCTGACCGCCAACCTGCAGTAGTGGAGAGGCACAGTAAGAAGAAGAAGTTAACATCATTATTAGGGTTCCTTGATCCAGGGGAGCCCTAGCCTAGTACTGAGTCTCCGCTGTCCGTCTACCGTCCGTTCTTCTCCAGATATTACAATAAAATAAGCGCTTAAAATGTATTGCTGAATTCAGTGGAGAAATCATACATTTTGAAGACGAAACTGGTATTTTAAAAAAGCTGCCTTAAACACCCTTTAACTTTATAACAGTATTAATTATTTTAAATAATATGCAGGAATAAATGACTAAACAACGAGTTCTGTGTTTAGTTAGATTTATCTCATGCACTCTTGTTATTTATGTAATCTTGAATATTGAAAATCCCATTTTCCATCTCTTAGACAAAGTCGTTTTTACATGGTTTTGAAATGGCTCAAATGGCAATTAATACAGCCTCTAGGATAGTAAAGTATTTCCATTAGGTTAGACTTTTATCCGACTGCACAAGCAGGAGGGTAATGATTATCGAAGGTACCTAACGATTAAAATCAGTTAACGATTCGGCCTGCCTCGGAAATTGTCGTGGATCCCTCATCTCTCTCCCTCTCTCTCATTTCTTAGGTCTACCTGTTCGTAATGTCATCTTGGCAGGTGCTATTGCGTTTATGATATTTCAAATTGAATGCTACCTAAAAGAAATCGCGGTAATGTATTTCGTGTCACATCCGTCTCCGGATTTAGGCGATGATATCCGAGAAAAGCCGAATCTTTAACTGATTTTAATCGTATGTATGTATTTGTATTAATGACCGCTTCGTTAGCACGCACTACAGTGAAGCCCACACGGCTCGACGGATTTTAACAAATGAGATGTCGTTACATTCGTCTCAGTTGTGAGAGTTTCATAGGTTATATAATATTCGTGACAAGACAACAGGTTGTATTTAGATCGCAAAATGTACTTTACAAAGTAATTGGTGCGGCTACCTCCATACTCCATGTTGTACGTAACCAGGTGCATTCATAAGTTTGTATGTGGTACTGAAAGAAAAGGCAGTGGAGTTATTGGTTTTTATGTTTCCACTTCTTTGAAATTCTATTACATAAAGGGAAATATTAAAATGCACATCAAAAATAAAGATTTGCACGGCAAATATCAGGGCAAAATACTGCGGTAGCTTAGGTGAAGGGTAAATGGGGTGAGCGAAGCGAAACCCCCTTTATCCTTCGTGTTAGGTTGAAAATGTAAGAACAACAAAAAATACTTCAAACATAAACTTAGGTACACATAATAGTAGTTTATCTAAACACGTATCATAAACCCTCTTTACTGCGTTCAAAAACCGCACGTTACGATCAGCATTATGTTAAACTACTTGGTAAAAACTCGTTTCGTATCTGGAAAACTACACATAATGGTCATTATGTGTAGTTTTTCTACATATAATGACATTCAAATTTCGAACGCCGAAGCCCACCCGCGTGCCGTCCCTAGTTTGTCTGTGAAGTTGGTACTCACATAAACTACTATTATGTGACTGCTACATAATGGAGGGCATTAATACTCGAGAGTGGGTTTATGAAACGAGCCGAAGGCGAGTTTCATAATAATATCACTCGAGAGTTTTAATGCCTAATTATGTACAGTTACATACACTAGTTTATCTACACACATATCATCATAAGCTCTCTTTGATGTGTTCAGGAACCGCATGTTTGACCGGCATTGTGGCTCTGCAGTTGTTTAGCTTGTTCTGTAGCACCAACTTCGGGCGCCGGCGTTCGAAATTTGAATGTCAGTACCAACTTCACAGATAAACTAGGGGCGGCACGCAGGCGAGCGTCGGCGTTCGAAATTTGAATGTCATAATGTGTAGAAAAATTACACATTATGGTCATAATGTGTAATTTTTCAGAAAAGAAATGAGTTTTTACCAAGTAGTTTAACATAATGCTGATCTTAACGTGCGGTTTTTGTACGCAGTAAAGAGGGTTTATGATACGTGTGTAGATAAAATATTTAAAACTTAAAAAGTGTTTTGTTGATCTTTTTTTGCTGTGCAAATCAGTATTTTTGATGTGCGATTAAATACTAGCCTTACATGAATAATCTTTGTTTTCTAAACGAAAACTATATTGTAAATAATGTGAGGCGCGGCGCGCTGCGTGTGCGCATTGTTGCCCATCGTCTCGGCACTCGGTATGGGTCGAGACTACTCGAGACTCGAGTATGACGTCTCGGTATGGGTCGAGACTACTCGAGACTCGAGTATGACGTCTCGGTATGGGTCGAGACTACTCGAGACTCGAGTATGACGTCTCGGTATGGGTCGAGACTACTCGAGACTCGAATATGACGTCTCGGTATGGGTCGAGACTACTCGAGACTCGAGTATGACGTCTCGGTATGGGTCGAGACTACTCGAGACTCGAGTATGACGTCTCGGTATGGGTCGAGACTACTCGAGACTCGAGTATGACGATTCAAAATGATGAATTAATAATAGTATTCTGGCGAGGAACTATGAGACGAGAATACTTCTTTGGATTTAAACTAAAAGGCTCATTTAAAGCATACAATAGTATTTTACACAAAGCTATAGGCTTATTTGTTATGTTAAACATTAAATCTTATTACATTTCCTTCTCATTCATTAAAATTATCAATAGAAAATTATAACAAAGGTAGTAAGCCATGAATACATACGCAACGTAGAGAGGGTGGTTCTATCAGCCACAAAGTAAAACTAAACAAACACCATTGTAATAAAATTACTAGGCACATATATTAGTACTTGCAGCATTATAAATACTAGTAGCCCACAGGGCCATAGTATTTATAATGCTGCAACCAATTTATAGGTAAGTATTTTAGATTCAATCAAAATCAAGCAGTAAAGTAGCCGCACAAATAACTTTGTAAACTACATTTTGCGTTTTAAAATAAATTAATATTAAAATAAAATAATTTGACTTTTCACGAAAATTGTTATAGTCTATTTCACTCACTCTCTCTGTATAGATCCTCTGCTAATCCGTCTCCTACTTCGAGGAGTGCAAACTTGGTATGTTTTGAAAATATTTCTTGGCTTTTTAGAAAAAAGGCGGCCGAAAGGTAATGGTGTAGTATATTTTTAGAACCGGCTCATGAAGCCCTTTAATTTGATACCCCACACGATAGGTTTCAGAAAAAAAGAAAAAAATCCCATACAAAAAATTAATGAAGTCATAACCAAGGGGAATATCGAGGAAAGCTCACGACAAAAAAATATATTTTAATTCAAGGAACACGTGTGCCAAGTTTTGTGAGGATCGCTTGAAAACTGTGGCCCCTAGACCGGAACTGACAGACACGTATAGAGACAGACGAAAGCAAAATCGGCCTCCCATCTTGTCGAAATGTAGCCCTTCGCTCGCTCGGTCTATAATCCTGAAATAGTTTAAATATTTATTTGACTATTTGCTACAATATTAATTTGTTACATTTATTTGCTAACCGTACTGAAATATGTTGAATAAGCTACTATTCCCCAATGAGGGGATGAGCTTTTGTGTTGTTATCAGTACTCCTGGGCATAAAAACTATTTTCGTCAGCTCCATTACCTATCTTATAGATAGTGAGTAAATGCCAGTAGTTGCTCACGTTCGCAGGAAGTACTTGGATCCCACCGCCCCTCACGTTGCCCCTGGGTAGTGCGATTAACAAATCGACACTAAAATTACCAGTTCTCGAAAGAGTTAGCACGGATTTTAATTGAGACCTTTTATTCAATATATATATTATAGCAATTTGTTCAACAGATGTTATGCTGTGGAAGAACGGGATTCCCTGGCACAGGTATTTCATACTTAAAAGGGGATCCCAGCAAAAGTGTATTTTTAGATGTAAGCATTGTTTGGATGAATAAATATTTTGTATTTTGTATTTTTGTATTCTTGTAATTTGTAAATTATTTGTTACACAAAACGAGCACAATAAAAAATATTTGTTACACAAAAATAATGTACAAAAGCGAGTATATTTTATACCTCTTGCGTCTTAAGTCCGTCTTTATGACGTATTTCTCACGTTTTATAAAAAATATGCCTAAAGGGTCTAACACACGACTGCCAGCAGCGGCTTTCAACAAAGGTCACCTTGTAGAGGAGTCCGGCTACACGGTATCCAGCAAGATTCCAGCCAGCCAACAGTGTTTCAACGAACGTTGCGCAGAGAGGATGTATCTACGCTCGCTCGTATTCACTACAACGACGTCATGGCAATTATAATACAAAATATCCCACGGTAGCATGAGCGCATGGCATGCATTTTTTTCTGACTAGAACATATGTATGATTCAGATGATAAGCCCCAAAGGCAGGGAAAGTCTCTGTAGATGTCGAGAAGTTCCGCACACACTCTTTTCGTTTACAATTGCGAGTTTACGATCGTGAGTTTTTTTACTTTGAAAATATCTTCACTATACTCTTTCCACGGAGATAAGTTAGTAGGGAAAACATAGACTCGTTTGTCATTGGACAGCGATAACCGTTAATGCAGTTTACAGAACAGACTACGTGTATATTTTAGTCTGATCGTGGTACCCGTACTGGGCAGACGCGCTAATATTTTGTTATCTATCGTTATTGTTCCGTGACCGTCCTGGCGTGTAGTTTGGACTGTTGGTGCATTCATTGCGACTTGGCTTGTGTATTGGACTCTGTGATCGATTGCTTACTGACAACTTGGCGCATGTGTACTGGACTTTTGAAGTGAACAAACCATGGCGGGCAGTTCTAATTCTGATTTTAATGCTCTTAAAAGAAAAAAAATGTCCTTTGTGTAGTACCGAAAAAACTATGATATGGAATATGTATCAGTCCATGAGAAATGCAACACCTTCCGCTTCATGCAATGATATTTCTAAAGCTATTGCTTCTCCCATGGGAATTCATTGGGTTTCAGTTTATAGAATGAATGAAGAATGATTCCTAAAATACCACAGGAATCATTGATCCTTCCTGAAAAGAGGTTCAAAAACTATGGTAAAAATGAGCTGATAAGAAAGTCCTATTATAGTATTAAGGAATACTTAGATGACAAAACTGCATGGTCCATACCATCTCAGCGCACAGAAATTTGACGAGGGGCGATGGATCAAGGCTATCACTCGCCGGCGAATTTCCTTAGACCGAAACCAGTACCTGTTGTAAAGTCACTTTAAAAAAAAAAGGTATGGGGGAGTTTCTTGCCGTTTCTTCTTAACCCCGAGGCTCACCTTCCGAAACGGTGTAGTCTTTTTTTATATAAAAAAAATGACTTGTAGTTATAAGTAGGTAAGTATAATTTTGACGTTTAATAAGATAATTTATTTATTTATATTCAATAAAAAAATGACTCTGACTCTGAATTGTGAAATAAAAAAATAACAATGATGGTATTTCGAAATCTCCCAAGAAAACGAAACTGCGTATGAAGATTGTTGACATAATTGATGATTTTACTAAATCTGCCTTCAGAAGAATAGTTCATAACTCTTTTTCCCGTGATGAAATTCCTACATTAGATAACATTTTGAAGAAAATCAGTGACGATGGCACTTTGGAGACATTCAAACAAAGCACACTGCATAAAATACTAAAAAACATTGGTTTCAAATTTAATAAACGAGCCAGAAACAGCTTACTACTGGATCGTGATGATATATTCTTTTGGCGACGAAATTATTTTCGAGCTATCAAACATGCAAGAGAAAATCGTCAAAAAATTTACTATTGGGATGAAACATGGGTGAATGAAGGACACACAGGACGCATGGGAAGGCACAACTGTGAAAAGCAGTCGAGATGCATTTATTAACGGTTTAACAACGGGCTTGAAAAATCCTCCAGGTATGACTATTTTCTATACAATTATTATTTTATTTATTAGTAATACGTATAATAATATGGGCTCAGGCCCAGGTAATAAACTTATGACCAGTCTATTGTTCAATAGAGACAAGTTAACTTTTTTGAATTGTTCGTTTCTCTATTATATCTATGGAATGGAATTCTTTTGTTTGTTACAAGAAAGGGCAAAAGACTAATAATAACACATATTGGAAGCGAAGATGGGTTCGTCGACAGAGGTCTGCACATGTTCGAATCAAAAAAACAAGGGGATTATTACAAAGACATGAACGCCGAAGTATTTGAAAATTGGTTGGAATTAATATTAGACAAATTAGATAATAATTGTGTGATCGTAATAGATAATGCCTCCTATCACCCAAGGAAAAAAGAGAAAATACCTACAGAAAAAAATAAAAAGCAAGAAATTATCGACTGATGATATGATTGATTATTATTTTGATCATGATTGATGAGGATTTACTTAAAAGAGAACTGCTAAACATAGGTAAGCAACACAAAAAAGCTATAAATAAAACTGTTTTAAGACTTCCGCCGTATCACTGCGAATTAAATCCCATCGAATTGATTTGGGCCTAAGTCAAAGGTAGAGTTACCGCTGAAAACACTACTTAAAAAATGGCGGAATTAAGAAATCTTGAAAAATGCGATTCAAAATATTGATGCCCAAAAGTGGCAACATTGTATCAAACATTTACAAGAAATAGTAGAGCCAAAAATGAACGCAATGGATAGGAATGTAGAAATAATGACTGACAACTTCATTATAAATTTAGAAAACGATAGCAGTGATACGTCGTCGGATCACTATCCGATTATCACTATTAATACACAGTCAGGTCATAAGTTCTGTCACACAATAAAAACTTTTGAATTTAGAACGCTGGCCACAAAAAAGTTTATTGAATTCGAATTTCGAAAAATGTGTACTTTTTAGAATTTTCCTCATTTTTAAATATGGAGTGGACACTTAAAGAAGACCGTGTCGCAGTTATTGCGTTGCATCGTTGCGGTTACGCGCCAATTCAGATTTTCGACTTACTGAAAAATTTGAATATAACCAAAAGATTCGTTTATCGTACCATAAAACGATACAATGAAGACTCTAGTGTAGATGACAGGTCAAGAAGTGGTCGCCCTCGCTCTGTTAGGACTCCAGCAGTGATAAAAGCTGTGAAGGCGCGAATTCAAAGAAATCCCATACGTAAGCAGAAACTGCTGGCCCTTCAGATGGGGTTAAGCAGGACCACGGTGAAAAGGGTGTTAAATGAAGACTTAGGGCTTAGGGCATATCGAAGAAAAACAGGACATCGTTTGGACGCTCGTTTAATGGACCTGAGACTGAAGAGATGCCGCGCTTTGTTGAAGCGGTACGCGGGAAAAAAGCATCGGGAAATTCTTTTTTCGGATGAAAAAATTTTCACCGTGGAAGAGAGCTACAACAAACAAAATGATAAGGTGTACGCACACAGCAGTGAAGAAGCGAGCAACCGTATTCCGCGTGTCCAACGAGGTCATTTTCCATCCTAGCTCATGGTTTGGTTGGGAGTCTCTTATTGGGGCTTAACTGAGGTACATTTTTGTGAGAAAGGCGTAAAAACGAATGCAGTTGTGTATCAAAATACAGTCCTCAAGAACCTTGTGGAACCTGTTTCTCATACCATGTTTAATAACAGGCACTGGGTATTCCAACAAGATTCTGCGCCAGCTCATAGAGCGAAAAGCACACAAGACTGGCTGGCGGCGCGTGAAATCGACTTCATCCGGCACGAAGACTGGCCCTCCTCCAGTCCAGATTTGAGTCCGTTAGATTACAAGATATGGCAACACTTGGAGGAAAAGGCCTGCTCAAAGCCTCATCCTGATTTGGAGTCACTCAAGGCATCCTTGATTAAGGCAGCCGCCGATATTGACATGGACCTCGTTCGTGCTGCGATAGATGACTGGCCGCGCAGAATAAAGGCCTGTATTCAAAATCGCGGGGGTCATTTTGAATAAACTTTATTACCATAAGAATCTATGTTTTATTAAGTTCATTTTGCTATATAAATGTTTAAATAAATAATAAACATGTCTAAATTATTTCACATTGCACATGTGACAGAACTTATGACCTGACTATGTATATTATGAAATATAACAACTATGTAAATTATAATGAAAATAAATGATGTCGATATTTTTTTACTCTTGTTTTTTTTTTCCTTCACATTAAATACATTAATTTAATAAAAAAATATACATATATTTTAAGGAACTTCTACGAGCCCAATTTTTCACCTTCTTATTATATTACAAAAGGCAAGTGTAGTCGTGGGAAGAAAGCTAGTTTAAATAATAGTAGCGCAGTGTGTGCGAGCATTCAGAATGGTTTACTCCCACTGACTTTTTGTCTTTGTCATTTGTATGGGTTTACGTGACAGAGAGAGCGCTATATTTACTTATCTCCGTGGATAGAGTATAGGAAGAAATATACACCACACTACAAGCTGCTTTTGTGAATGCAACCGACGTCGATACATCGTTAGTATATCTGAGAGCGTTCAATTTCTGGCCTTCATGCCTTGGTCATGCAAAATTTGGGTGGAAGTAACATACTACACCGCTACAATCGTTTGCTAGCAGCCGTGTATTTGGCCCTTAAGTCTCTGCCAACCACCCTTGCATATGTAACGTAAGTTAGTAAGAAATATTATAGACTTTCAAATTCTAACGTGGAACCTTAGATGGCCTTTTGAAAAGTTGTTAACTGATATAACCACTACAACAATATATTTTAGAACCTGATTTGGTAGACACCATATAATTATCGCCGTTTTGGACTGAACTGAATTTCGCATTGAAAAGTAGAAGTCATTAAGAACGAGACGGACATAGTGGTGGTCAAATCTAAATTCTTATCGAACGGGGCTAGACTATTATAAGCGGGTCATTTCGACCGCTTACCCTAATAGTGTAGGGTGTGGGTGTGTGTGACCCCAATTGGATGGGGGTTATTAGAACATTAGATACCAAAGTCATCATATCCCCATAGCTAGTGACACTTTCTCACCTCACGTCAATAGACGGACAACGAAGTGTTCAAATAGGGAGACTGTTGGTCACTTCCGTATGAAATACTTGGATATATATCCATCACCCTACACGTTCTCCTGGGTAGTGCTCTTAAGCAACAAAACATTCTCAAGACCTATAAAGAAAACATGAATTGCTTTTATTTTTGCTTTCAATTTCACGTATATCATGTCAAATAGACCACGAGCTTAATACAGAATTAAAATACTATTTTGTAATTTATTGCTTAAAATCGCGGGTTCAAACTGGCAGTTAACGGTTTTTGGCGCGAAAACACCCATCAGCGGAAGTGACGCCCTGAATCCATGCATGAATACAATACGGTATTTGAGGCAGTCCAATAAATGAAGAACCGTGTCTCAAGCTGAACCTATTTCAAGAATATTTTTTAACAATATCAGAAATGTCTATTTCCAGCAGTTGTATTTTATTAACTCAATTTTTTGTTAAAAAGACAGCATTTGACTATGACATCACATGCCAGTATTTCATCGAACTCGTGAACAAAACCGTTTTGACAGTTCCTAAAAAGTATCCATTTTGACTAGCAGTCAAATACCGTATGGTGACACGTCTATGTAAGTGACAGCGCTATGCGTGAATCTCTCGTCGTTCTTGCGCTTGGAAAGGGAAGGGAGACTGACGCCTAGCTCTGTCCCTTACTACATCGAAGTGATACCACGGCATTCAGGACTTCACGTCCGCTGACGGGTGTTATTTCAACACGTTCCGTTTCATGTTACGTAAAAATCGTATTTTTTGTTAAACAATCAATACAAAATATAATAAAACGTGCAAAATCTGGGTATTTTTAACCGACCTCAAAAAAGGAGGGGGTTTTCAATTGGGTTGTATTTTTTTAATGTTTGTTTTGTTATCTCAAAACTGTTACTATTTATGAACCGATTTCAAAAATACTTTTTTTATCTGAAAGGGTGACCTTCCAGTTTGAAGATTAGAAATCAGTCTTTCCAGTTCCAGTCTTTAGAAACTCATTCTATTAGACAATAGAGTGGGTTTCTAAAGACTGTTGTTTCTAAATTATGATATCATCCAGGTAAACGAAATTGCGTGGCGTTCAAGGTCATTGTCATAAGATGAACTCTGTCTATAAGTACCTATCGTATATTCGTTTATCTACACACCTATCATCATAAACCCTCTTTACTGCGTCCAAAAACCGCACGTTACGACCAGCATAATGATAACCTTCTTGGTAAAAACTCATTTCTTATCTGAATATTGAAATATTATGACCATAATGTACCAAAATTTGTCATATTATGACATTCAAGTTTCGAACGCCGACGCCCGCCCCTAGTTTGTCGGTGAAGTTGGTACTACTGAACAAGCTAAACAAGTGCAGAGCAATGATCAATGCCACAATGCCGGTCGAACATGCGGTTCCTGAACACATCAAAGAAAGCTTATGATATGAGTGTAGATAAACTACTGTATGTAACTGTACATAACGAGGCATTATGTATCAGTCACATAAACTACTATTGTGTTATAACACGTGTGGACTTGACTGTCAGACAGACAGATTTCGTAGCCTTGTTTTCGTTTCATTTTTACGATATTTGCATCCCGACCGGGGGAAGAGAAATAGGCCTTGAACTTGAAATCGGTTTCTTTAAGTTTTTATCTTGGGTGATTATACTTCAGTCAAAAAAGTATCGGGAATGGATAATTTGTCTATGGTTCCAAATTCAAATTTTGTTTTTTTTTGTTGTTTTTCAATTGGCACACCTGTTTTCCATTTGTGCGCGGATTTTGAGTTGCATCTGTTGTTTATATTTATTATAGTGCTGTTTTAAGTTAGATCATATCTAGTGTGTACTGCGAATTTCACTATGGACAAAAATATCGAACAAAGAGTTTGTCTTAAATTTTGCATCGCCAACGGAATTTCGTGTTCGGAGTCACTGAAAATGTTACAGAAGGCTTACGGTGAATCGACTTTATCAAAAACACGTGCTTATCCGCTCAGTTGATATCGCCTCCGGAAATTATCATGCGTCGATTGCCAGCGGCGCGGCAAAAAAAAAACCGTCGATTGCCATAAAAAACACGTCATCGAGGGCCCGCCCGCTGCGCGGCGGCTCGCTCTACAAAAACATTATTTATGACTATGGGTTCTTGAGAATACCGCTTGAAGTGTTGTTATTGTTAGTGCTCGTAAACTAAACATTCTAATGGCATACGTGTTGATTGAATTTGATACTCTTGTACAATCATACATAGCTGTAAACATAGACTTCAAGCGTAAAATCGACTAGGGTCAATGTAAAAATATATATCTAAAAAAGTAAAGCGATAACCTACTTATTTTATTTATTTAAAAGATTCCTGTATTAATATTACACATGGAAAAAAAATAAACTCGCAATATGTAGATAAAAAATATTTATTTATATGTATTTAAACTTTCGCTAGCGGTTGCTAGCGCCCCGTGGTTAATCACCCGGATTAAAAAAAATATATCTTATTTTCTATTACACATAATATTACAAATTTAGTATGTATTGAAAGCATATTTAACTCGTAAGTTTATATATAAAAATGTAGGCAATTGCATAAACCAGCCCGGAAAAATATTGCCTATGACGAAATTGTATAACATTTCGGTTGAACAAACCTGTGTTGACAAAACTTGTGAAACATTGCACGAAATCTGGTTTTGAGCAAATGTTTTTTGTTTGGGCAGTAGCGGAAGGAACTAATCTATATGAAAATGAACAATTATCAGCTAAATACTCACATAATTATTTAATATCACACCACAAATTCCACAACACAACAACACTTGACACTGGAGTGAACGGAATGAATTGCATCATTCTTTTTCCATCGCTGGGATTGTTTAAAACGTTGTCGTATCTCAAAATAAAGGTTATTTAACCGAGAACGAGATGGAATACGATCCTTACTGAATTAATCATTAGTGTGACAGAGACAATAGGTTTTGTCACATAGTCCGTCACAAAATGCCTATGGGTAGTAGTACTACCCATTTGCAATCTACGGTAAAAAAATGCTTGGGTAGTAGTACTACCCATTTGCAATCTACGGTAAAAAAATCCATGGGTAGTAGTACTACCCATTTGCAATCAAGCGGTTATGAGTGGTACAAAACGTTTAAAAGCGGTCGAGATGTGATAGAAGATTTTCCTCGCTCTGGTAGGCCATCAACATCTTCAACTGAAGTTAACGTCGCAAAAGTGAAGGAATTAGTGACTGAACATCCTCATTCAAATTTGAGAGATAGCCGCTGAACTATCTGTGTCTCACGAGTCGATCCGCACCATTTTAAATAATCACTTGGGTATGAAACATGTTGCTGCTCGGCTGGTCCCAAAAGACCTGAATTTTCTCCAAAAACTCAATCGCATAAGAGTCGCTGAGGACATGCTAGAACGAGTCAATTCCGACCCAACATTCTTGAAACGCATTGTTACTGGTGACGAGACGTGGGTTTACGAGTTTGACATGCAAACTAGTCAACAGGCTTCGGAGTGGCGCCTCCCAACTGAACCGAAACCGAAAAAACCACGCCAAAGTCGATGAAAAGTTAAAGTCATGTTGACTGTTTTCTTTGACTATCGAGGTGTTCTTGCCGGAAGGTGAAACGGTAAATAAAGAATATTATTTGAGCGTAATGCAGCGTTTAAGAGAGCAAATTCGGCGAAAAAGGACAGATTTGTGGAAAGAAAATTCTTGGATTTTGCATCACGATAATGCGCCTTCGCACAAGGCCATAATTGTAAACGAATTTTTGACCAAAAACTCAACAAATACTATCGAGCAACCACCTTATTCACCAGATATGGCTCCAGCCGACTTCTTCCTTTTTCCTAAACTCAAATTAGGTACCACTTCGTGGCACACGTTTTCATTCGGTAGAAGACATAGAGGAGAATTCGCGACGAGAACTGAACTCAATTCCGGAAAAAACGTTTAAAAAATGTTTTGATGATTGGACTATCCGTTGGCGTAAGTGTATCGTTTCTGAAGGAGCATACTTTGAAGGCGATAAAATAAATTTAGATGAATAACTAACATTTTGTGTATTATTGATCTTTTCCCGGTACTTTCTTGACAGAGTAGTATGTATTTAGGTCTCGACATATTATTAAATGTCAGAAATATCCATAAATCAGCTTTCCTGTTTGCGTGACAAGGGACAATGTCACGCTAATTTGAGTATCGATAATCTGGCTAACCGTAGGCGCAACTAACATAACATAACATTTATATACAGTCACAAACATTGCTTCTGGCCCCACACGAGGATACCCTGTGTTGTGTGGTGGGTACCAGAAACAGCGAAATCACACAAATAAACGTCCACAACCTATTTTTTTAAAACTCCAGCTGGGGATCGAACCCGGAACCTCCCAAACACACACCGACCGCCAACCGAAACGCCACTAAGGTCGTCTAGAACGAGAACTCCTTACAAATGTATAAGACGTTGTCAAAGTTAACCTGAGAAGGTCTCAACTATTTATCGGACTTAAAGGGGCTGCATCGTTTGGCTCAACGCCGAAAATCGTCACCAAACACCACCAACGTAACTTTATATTTCACATAGACAACTACAGCTCTTATGACCGTTGAATAGAAGCCAGGGGAAGGTGCGGTCTTCGGTTCAGCTGCGGTGGGATACGCACTGCGGATCCGTATTTAGGTCAAGGGGGAGACTCCCGCTGAGAATTCGAAATTCACAAATAAATGTCTTCGTTACCCACTTTTGTGCAGGTTGGAATCCCGGCTGCAGAGAAATAAATAGCAGGTTTAGTTGTACATGTTTGTGACATCCGTAGGCATCGTCCCTCTGCAGTTACACCTGTATACGCCTACATGATACATTCTAAGGTATCCTCCGCTGCTGTGCAATGAGATCGCAAGGATAGGCCCTCGTCGGCCCCAGACTATGTTAGGACCCTGTGCCGCGAGAAACATAAAAAACCGGTCAAGTGCGAGTCTTAATCGCGCACGAAGGGTTCCGTACCACCGTTCAATGGAAGCGATGGTGTGGAGTGAATAGTTTGGATTTTACACAGCAAAATATTGTTTACAAAGTTATTGGTGCGGTTACTTTCACACTCCATGTACGTAACCAGGTGCATCCATAAATATGTATGTGGTATTGTTGTATGGGAGCCCCCTTAAATATTTATTTTATCCTGTTTTTTAGTATTTGTTGTTATAGCGGCAACAGAAATACATAATCTGTGAAAATTTCAACTCTCTAGCTAGCTAGGTTCTTGAGATACAGCCTGGGGACAGACGGACGGACGGACGGACGGACGGACAGCGAAGTCTTAGTAATAGGGTCCCGTTTGGAACCCTTCGGGTACGGAACCCTAAAAATAACTGAAGGGAAATCTTAAACTGCACATCAAAAATACTGATTTGCACAGAAAATATCGGGGCAAAATGCTGCGGTAGCTTAGGTGAAGGGTAAAGGGGGTGAGCGAAGCAAAGCCCCCTTTATCCTTCGTGTTAGGTTGAACATGCAAGAACAACAAAAAATACTTAAAACATAAACTGGAGTACACATAAAATATATAAAACATAAAAAGTGTTTTTGCTAATCCTTTTTTGCTGTGCAAATCAGTATTTTTGATGTGCGATTAAACACTAGCCATTACTGAATGGCGAAAAAAAAATGAGCGCGAAAAGCTTCGTCCGATAAACTGAATTGCGCGACTAGAAATCTGAAAACAGCACTTAGAAAACATTTATTCGAGTAACATAAATACGAAACGAACGTTGGATTTTATTCTTCCTACATGTTCAACCTTCGCTTCGCTCGCCCCCTTTATACTTCACCTACCCTGAGACCCTGATACACCACTTCGCCCAGACAGTCTGTATTTAGCCATTAAGCGGTGGCAAAACCATTCAGAAATTTAGTCGCCCAATTCAGTATTTTTTCCATTCGCTCATTAGTTTTTTACGAGAAAAAATTAAATGACCACCAAAATATTTTTTTCCTACCCAAAATGGGTAAATGATCACCAAAAGTTGTCGAAAATATCAGGGCAAAATACTGCGGTAGCTTAGGTGAAGGGTAAAGGGGGTGAGCGAAGCGAAGATTCAAGATTACTTAAATGACAGGACTGTATGGGGTTAATCTAGCTCAGTGAGCTCAACACAGATCTTGCTGTTAATAATTTTGTAATTATTTATTCCTGCTATCATAATAATTAAATTTTTCATATTTGTATTAGTTAAGCACAACCTATTTTTAAAAGAGATCTAAAAATCAATCTGTGGGAGTTTCTACGCCCTTCTTCTCCCACAGTGGTCCAATGTAGAGAAGAGGCAAAAATGACGTTTGCTAAGTATATGTAAATATCTACAATAATAAAGTACTTTGACTTTGACTTTGAAGTCCCTTTATCCTTCGTGTTTGGTTGAACATGTAAAAGAACAACAAAAAATAATTAAAACATAAACTTAAGTGCACAAAGTAAAATAGGAGCGTTTTTGGTGAGCGTTTAAACACAAGCCGTTTTTTATTCAGATCAGAACGTGGGCCGAACGCCAAACTTGATAAATCACCGAGACTCGCCGAATTATGTTTCTAAACCAAAACCAGTTGTACAGATTACGCACTTGTACCACTGACCAAATTATTAACAAGTTCGATTGGTTCTCAACTCATAGCTAGAAAGCGTTCTATAATTAATGCAAATCAAACGTTTTGCACCGAATCGAGTCTCACGGGCTGGGTCTCATTTTGAAAGGCTTGTGTTTAAACGATTACCAATAAATTCGAAAATTTACTGCCAATAAATTCGGAATGACTGCCAAAATGGATGGATGTCCACCAAATTGTGTTAGGATAAATGATTACCAAACTTCTTTTTATGTTTTATGTTTTAAGTATTTTTTGTTGTTCTTACATGTTCAACCTAACACGAAGGATAAAGGGGGCTTCGCTTCGCTTACCCCCTTTACCCTTCACCTAAGCTACCGCAGTATTTTGCCCTGATATTTTCTGCAGCTTTTGGTGGTCATTTAGCCATTTTGGGTAGGAAAAAATTATTTTGGTGGTCATTATATTTGTTGCCATTTTGAAAGTAGCCCAGATACTCGGATACTTTGATACACTCAGGTGTGCGTCCATACAAAAAAAAACATTGGTTTTAAGGGTTCCGTACCTCAAAAGGTAAAAACGGAACCGTTTATAGGATCACTCGCGTGTCCGTCTGTCCGTCTGTCACAGGCACTTTTCTCAGGAACTATTAGAGAGTCTTGAAAGCGTCTGCAAAATACTTATCCTGATAACTGCAACGAAAAAAAAACACGATTATAAGTTATGTGGGGTATTCTTGAAAAGGGCTCGTTATAAACTTTTCAAAAATATTATTTTTTAATTTTAGTTTTAACTTTAGAAGTTTCGATCAAAAAAGTGCAAAATAAAACCATTCCCCCCCTTAACTCCGACACTACAGAGTCCAAAATTATGAAAAAAATACAGAATATAGAAATTAAGCCAAATATTACAGGAAAACTTACCCGGAATTGCCAAGGTTTTTTATTTATCTGTATTAAACTTGTAAACTCTTGTAAACTTATATGCACCTAGTTAGGTACGGTGGAGTATGCAAGTATAAACCAATAACTTTGTAAACCACATTTTGCTATGTAAAATCCAAACTATTCACCATCCATACTATGTACGGTGCTACTGAACCATTAGTGCCCAAGTCCGACTAGCAATTGCCGGTTTTTCACCTTAGAGTTGAAAATAAGAAGCCAATAGTGGTCGCGATCGCCCACACCAGGGTGGATAGCCACCTAGCGTCAAGCCTTTTCTCATACGCGATGGCAGAGGCACAAATGCGCACACGTTCAACCAGCATTTCGATAGTCCGTTTTGAGTGACAGTGGGCTAGCCCATCGTCGCTGTTACACCTCCAGAGGGCGATGGTTTCCACTTCCTCATGAGGCTGACCATCACCGCGCAACAAGGCGCCCGCGAGGATTGCGACTTTTCGTCCCTCTCTCGCTCGCTCTCGCCCCCGACGCCTCAGTAGGACAGTGACGGACGCTATGACGTCATCAGAGCGAGGTGCCTAGTAAAATTTGGCGTGTAGTATCCACCTACCCACAATATGTTTGGTTTAAGAATACATAGTAATTCATTATGTATTTTTAAAAGGTAAGCTCGCTCTCATGCCTATCCTATACGAGAAATAGAAGTCACAGCTCGCTCAGCCAAAGAACACTGGCGCGGCCCGTACATAATGGCGGTTTAGCCGCGTAAACAACTGTGTCTGAAAGAACTTTATATGGAGTCGTCAAAATTCATCCGAGAACAGCTAACTCGCGTTGTAACTGTCGGAATTAACCTTTGTTTTGGAAAGCAAAGCCGTGGTTCTACCATTTTGGAATTGGTAGAACCACGAAAAAATATGGAAATTAATTGTAATAATAGATTGCTAAAGCGGAAAAGTGTTGCCCATTTGTGGGGGCTATCGCCGAAGAAACGGGGAAACGCACACGGAACATCTCAGCAGTTGTTTTATCGGCAGTGAACGGGTTAAGCCCCATGCTAGTTCCCGCTACTCCACGATCGCCCGCCCACGTAACTGTCGAGTCAAGGTTCGCTTCCCGGCGATGATCTGCTGCAATCATCGCGGCATATACAAAGTAAGAAATAACAGAGCGGTCAACAAAGTCGAACAAAGTCATTAATAATACCTGCGACACTATTTACACACATTGATCTAGCCCCAAACTAGGATTCCCTGTATCTTAGGTACTAGACAACGATACACGTTTATATAGATAAATATTATTCTTAGATAGATAAACAACCATGAGTAGGGTACAAACCCCGTTCTCATCAATCAAATATTTGCCCCCACCGGGACTCGAACCCTCGACCCTTGGCTTCGTAGGCAAGGTCACTGCCGACTCGGCCATTTGGGTCGTCAGTTTTATCAACTTTCATCATTGTTGTTTGTTGTCTGCATTCTGTGGACTGCATGCAACGCTTGTTGTATTGTCATAACCATTCGTAGAATTTATTATGTCATGAAATAGCCAACCACGGTTAAATTGGAACTTTAATTGAACAAAGAAATATTTTAGAGCAAAACACTGCGGTAGCTTAAGGTGAAGACTAAAGGGGGCGGGCGTAGCGAAGCCACCGAATAGTCTTCGTGTTAGTTCAACATGAACAACACAAAAAGACCACGTAATACTGAATACAAATGCTTAAAAAAAGAGAGAGAGCATCTGATCCGTGACAGGCATATACGCCGGATGTGTCCGGCAGGCACCCGTCGGATCAGGTCCGTGATAGGCCTACACGAACGGATGTGCCCGGCAGGCACCCGTCGGTTGTATCTCGGATCTGGTCCGTGACAGGCCTACACGAATGGATGTGCCCGGCAGGCACCCGTCGGTTGTATCTCGGATCTGGTCCGTGACAGGCCTACACGAATGGATGTGCCCGGCAGGCACCCGTCGGTTGTATCTCGGATCTGGTCCGTGACAGGCCTACACGAATGGATGTGCCCGGCAGGCACCCGTCGGTTGTATCTCGGATCTGGTCCGTGACAGGCATACACGCACGGTTGTACCCGACAGATTAGTACAGTGTAGGAAGCAGGAATAATTACGCGTCGAAAAAATATGCGAATAGAACTGTCAGTGACTCTTATGGACAATGACATAAGGTTCATTTTATCTGAACTCGAACACTTTTTAACCCTGGTAATTATTCCTGCTTGAGCCACTGTTTATTAATCTGTGAGGTCTGCCCGCCAGGCATATCCGTGCCGCGAGCCAGTTTTGCCCGCGAGCACGACCACAGGGTACATTATTCACGACTGGCGGGCAGATCCGCCGGGTACCTGCCGGGTACATCCGCGCTTGTATGCCTGGCTAATTTCACGATACGTTATCGAGCCTGCGTTACTTGTACCTTTGAATAACACTCTCTACTGGTATAAATGTGTTCACGTATATTAATGTCAACGAGAACGAAAACGAGACGTAGGTGACAGCGGTATTTCGAAATATATGTTCTATTTTTAGCGAAACAGCAAACTCAAGACAAAACTGCAATAAGTAATAAAATAAAAATAAAAGTCGACAAACTTTTGAAGTGCACTTCTTTAGCGGTGATTTAAGCTAGCTTTAGAATTTAGCTATCAACCATACCATGAAATTTCGATCGAGAGTTAACGAAACAAAGAATGACATGTATACCACAAAACATAGTGCCATTTTTTTTAGCTTGACGCCCTAAAAGTTTGCCAACTTTAGTATGGGGTTAACCCCTCTGGATCCCATGGCGTCATATGATGCCAAATCCCCGTTATAGGTTTTAATTACCATGGCATAAGGTTTTTAACCATTGATTTTGAAATCGCGATGCCTCAAAACCTGGGAATCTGAGTGGTTTAGGGTGACTTACTTACTCTACTGACACAGATACATTGATTTCATTAATGGGTATTTTTGTAGTAAATAATGGCTAGTATTTAATCGCACATCAAAAATACTGATTTGGACAGCAAAAAAGGGTCAGCAGTTTATGTTAAGTATTTTATAGTTGTTCTTGCATGTTCAACCTAACACGAAGGATAAAGGGGGCTTCGCTTCGCTCAACCCCTTTACCCTTCACCTAAGCTACCGCAGCATTTAGCACTGATATTTTCTGTGCAAATCAGTATTTTTGATGTGCAGTTTAATATTTCCCGTAAATAATTGTAATTAATTCTTTCGTTCATCAATCACCTTTTTTGCAATCAGTACATTGAGCGAAACCATTCACCTCTTCTTTCCTGAATCAACATCACCTACAACATCCTTTGAGCTATACTATACGCTCAATATGTCTCTGTCCCTCACTTTCCCGCGTAGTGACATGACACCCCCTCACCCCCTCGAGGGCAAGGTGCTACGGGGGCAGTACCTGTTGTAAAGTCACTTTCCCGCGTAGTGACATGACACCCCCTCGAGGGCAAGGTGCTACGGGGGCAGTACCTGTTGTAAAGTCACTTTCCCGCGTAGTGACATGACACCCCCTCGAGGGCAAGGTGCTACGTGGGCAGTACCTGTTGTAAAGTCACTTTCCCGCGTAGTGACATGACACCCCCTCGAGGGCAAGGTGCTACGGGGGCAGTACCTGTTGTAAAGTCACTTTCCCGCGTAGTGACATGACACCCCCTCGAGGGCAAGGTGCTACGTGGGCAGTACCTGTTGTAAAGTCACTTTCCCGCGTAGTGACATGACACCCCCTCGAAGGCAAGGTGCTACGGGGGCAGTACCTGTTGTAAAGTCACTTTCCCGCGTAGTGACATGACACCCCCTCGAGGGCAAGGTGCTACGGGGGCAGTACCTGTTGTAAAGTCACTTTCCCGCGTAGTGACATGACACCCCCTCGAGGGCAAGGTGCTACGTGGGCAGTACCTGTTGTAAAGTCACTTTCCCGCGTAGTGACATGACACCCCCTCGAGGGCAAGGTGCTACGGGGGCAGTACCTGTTGTAAAGTCACTTTCCCGCGTAGTGACATGACACCCCCTCGAGGGCAAGGTGCTACGGGGGCAGTACCTGTTGTAAAGTCACTTTCCCGCGTAGTGACATGACACCCCCTCGAGGGCAAGGTGCTACGGGGGCAGTACCTGTTGTAAAGTCACTTTTTTAAAAAGAAGGTAGGGGAAGTTTCTTGCCGTTTCTTCTTAACCCCGAGGCCCACTTTCCGAAAAGGTGTAGTCATTTTTTATAAAAAAAAATGACTTGTAGTTATAAGTAAGCATGATTTTGACTTTGAATAAGATAATTTATATATTTATATTCAATAAAAAATTGAATCTGCATCTGAATCTATAGTAAGACCCAAAGTTAGCAAAGGCGATACCTCGTCCGTGCAAAGGTCCCCGTTACTCCAGGCGGAAACCCGCAGTGTGAGAGGGACGGAATCGGGGAAAAAGGAAAAAATTTAGCGCTAAACCACAGAATAATTGCTTAAAAATAACTACGCTATTTTGTTAAAAAGTTTTTTAAGGAGATTTAAGGTCTACATTTTAAACGCAGTTCCACAATGAAATTAGTTAGGAGGGTGTTTCGCAAGGAAGCTTAAAAAAAAAACGGTCAAGTGCGAGTCTAAATCGCGCACGAAGGGTTCCGTACCACCGTTCAATGGAAGCGATGGTGTGGAGTGAATAGTTTGGATTTTACACAGCAAAATATTGTTTACAAAGTTATTGGTGCGGTTACTTTCACACTCCATGTACGTAACCAGGTGCATCCATAAGTTTGTATGTGGTATTGAAAGAATTGTTGTATGGGAGCCCCCTTAAATATTTATTTTATCCTGTTTTTTAGTATTTGTTGTTATAGCGGCAACATAAATACATAATCTGTGAAAATTTCAACTCTCTAGCTAGCTAGGTTCTTGAGATACAGCCTGGTGACAGACGGTCGGACGGACGGATGGACGGACAGCGGAGTCTTAGTAATAGGGTCCCGTTTGGAACCCTTCGGGTACGGAACCCTAAAAAGGTTTTACTAAAGCAGTTCGAAAGTACATATATCCAAAATAGTTATTTTCACTAAATGTGGCCACGCTTAATTGCGTTTCCAAGGGGTTAAAAATGGGGTGCAAAAGTATTTGCAAATTGGCTGTGACCGTTAATGACATGGCTGTGACAATGTGTGTCATGGATGTGACATATCAATTATTAGGCAAAAATCTTCGTAGCATGAGTGTGACAGGTGAGGCATGGGACGGACGAAACTGTTTCGTTTTCACAAATAGGTTAAATTTTAATCAATATTTTAATCAGTCTCCTATGTTAGGTACACTTTTAATTATAATTAACAAGCTTTGCTTGGTCTATTTTTAAAATAATAATATCTATTACTTATAAAAATATGACTTCTAGATAGCAGTCTTACAAATCAGTCTTAGTAAAATAGGCATAATTCAAGAGCGTTCTCTCAAATAAAAAAATACTCAAAATAAATGATTTGTGTTGCACACAAGGAGGAACTTAAAAGATATTCATTTATACAATAGCAGTTTAAATCACAATCATAGTAACAAACTTTAACTCAAAAATAATAATTATTTTGTCGAACAACTTAGGCAACTCGCATAACAGGGTATTCAAATGCAAAGAAATCAAATTTAAAAATAAGCTCCCCACGTCTGCTAGGAGTTGGTTCTGGTATTATGCGAACAATATCATCTTCATTAAGAGAGGCCAAATCATCTGGCTCTTTCCAAATGAAAACGGTTTCTCCATTCATGATGCTATGATATTTTTTTCTTGTGAATTTGGTAAGAAAGGGTTCTTTTTTATGGCTTTAGACAGAAATTATTTGGCCCACGTACTGAACGGTTTGTTTTTTTACCCCCTCGAATTTCGCAAGCACCCAAACACCTTCTTTTAGATTTTTTGAATTTTGAAAGGTACCCGGAAAGGCTGGAACTACATCTATTATTTCTTATCTCGGTTCTAAGTGAGTAGGCGCATTTTTTTTGTTCCAGTTAGCTGTTTTATTTGGCCGGAGTTCTTCAGCAAATCGTCTCCTTCTTTAATATCGTTTTCGGTGACTTCATATAGCAGAACGTTACATTTTTCTTTGATAACTTTAACAAATGTATCGTATTCTGGTACGTCATTTCCTTTCAGGACATGATTATTAGCTGTTTCTTTACCGCAGCGCCTACGCCGTCAGCTGGACCCTTCCCATGCGACGATTCAGAAAAATGCCAGGAAGCTTTGGAGATATTTAAAACGTTATCCAAATGTTGAGAGAAAAGGTAAAAATTATTCTTATTTTCATACTGGCTGCTCGGTCCATCGCTGGCGATATGTAGAATATTAATGCTTTGGTCTTTCATTAAATGCAAGAGGGCTTTTTTAAGATGTGCGTAAATCGCAGGGGCATCGTGTCGAGGCATTGAACAAAACGAGATTGTTTCTCGTTCTCCTGTGATAAGGTGATGAATAATAAAATACGCCAGTGTGAATTGACACTTGTTGTCGGGATGCTCCGAAATGTACAGATTGCGCTTCCGTAAAATATTTACACGCATAATTTTCAGAAAAGTCTACGCGTACCAGAACTTCTCCTTCGCTTAAGTTATCTGTAATGTGTCTCATAGTTTTATGTTGGTTGCTGATATTAAATTTGTGCAGCAAAAAAATTGGGAGGACATCTAAGAACTTTTTCACTAGTTTCTTTTTGCTAGAGTTAAGTCTGGCTTTTACAGTGCGTCTTATCGTTTTTAGTTGACCTCTGATATTTCGCTCTTCTTTTTGAGTTATCCATTGATGGAATGCGATTTCTTCATCTTCAAACTGTACAATTAGTGGTAGTTTATTCACACATCGGCTACATTTACGACTCAAACATTTATATGCGTTTGTGTCATAAACTGCAATGGTAATAACGTCACCTTCCAGAATCTTCAATGACTTAAGTCTGTCCACAATCATTTTAAAATTTTCGTGTGTTACACACATGCATGTATCTAGGTCTGTTAGCTTGGCCTTTACAATCCAAAATGGACGCAAGCGGCAAAATGATGCGTAACTTATACGTAATCTTTGTGGCGATTGTGCATTGTATTTTTGGTGTAATTTTTCTAAAGAATCACAAAGATATCGCTTCTATCACAATAGTATCTTTGACTGCAGGACTAATCATAGAGTTTTCGTCATCTTCCAAAAACTTTGTGATTGCTTGTTTCCGTTTCGCCCATTCTTCATGTATATTGATACGTTTTTTTCTAGCTATCATAGGAGTTTGTTTCTGACTTATCATCATCAATATATTAAGTTTTTTTTGTAACGCCTCAATTTTTCTTTTTTGCTCCAAAACTACTTGCTGTTGTTTTTTAAAGGCCATTCTAGCCAGCATTCTGTGCCTCCTTGCTCGCTTGTTGCCTTCAGTTTTTTGTCTGCTCACACTAGATGTGTCAGAAGGTTCGTCGCCAGAACTAGAAGGAATTGGAGTCCCCGATTTCGACGTCTCTTCGCGTAGTCTTTGTAAAACAGGAGTATCTATTCGAAGTATTGATGGAGAATAGCACCTACGATCTATTTCGCTGTCAGTAGAAAGAGTTTCATCTCTAACCGCTCGTAAAGCGTAACATGCTCTGCTAGTGTTTTATTTGTTCTACTTTTTTTAGCACGCTCACACCATTCCTTTCGTTGGTTTTTTTTTGCCTAGGCGTAAGATCACTCACTAATAATATCTTCTTTTCTTCTTTTTCGTCGTTCTTTCTCTTTCATTCGAGCTTCATCATATCTCAAAGGATCCGCTTTTATTTTGGCGTGTCTTTTCCGTTCCCTTTCTCGTTTTGCTTTTCTTTTGTCCTCTATACTTTGCACGTCGTTTTTTTTTTGGTGGCATCTAAAACAATAAGAAGTTATACATTGTTCATCGTCAGCACCAACATGTAGTGTGGCAGAGACAGAGCACTGAACATGATTCTGTCTTCGCACAACATCCACCAACGACCGGACCCTTTTAGACCTGTCTTACTATTCAGTGCCCCCTTCAACATAATTTTCTTATTGGATATGTCACAACCATGCATTGCAATGTCACAACCATAGCATCAGAAAACCATGGTTGTGACTGCCATGGCTGTGACATTTTCGAGCCATGTCCGGCATAACCTCAAAACTACACCAGTTCATTGCAATGTCTTACTTTAAGGCAGATACCACGTCATTTAGATTATAATTCATTAAAACAAGGGACTCATAACAATTGCACTTACCTTTTAAAACTCGAACACGGTCTTGACAGATTAGATAGTCACTTTTGGGAATAAAATACAAAATCAAAAATCACGCCGTCCAGAAAAGGGCAGATGATGCAGTGTTTCCGTAGTAGAAAAATATATAGTGATGCCAGATATTTGTCTCTAATATCGACATTTTTGGAAAAATGTTTAGGTCGTAACATGGTTGTGACAAAGAAACTTCAGAAAAACTTTACGAACATTTATATTTTTTACATCTTACCAAAGCTAAGCAAAAAATATGTATGATGTGATGATGATTTAAAGTTCAACTTTCATGATTTGAATAAGAATGTATTTTTGACTTATAAATCGAAAGTTATTACAAGAAAAAAATATTTGTAACATTTTTCGGTGAGCGGACACAGCATGGCTGTGACTTTTTTGTCATTGCCATGTGTCTAAAAGGAACATCTATTCATTTTATGGGAAATTAACTTGCCGATGTAGTAAACAAGGTTAAATACTATTATGATTCATATCATAAACAACCATTAGTGCTCCCAGCTAAACTATTCTTACGAAAGAAACACAGGAAAAAATAAAACAATTTAGAGGTGTTTTCGTAATTAAATTCTATCGAGAAAATTTCATCCAATCGCGTTTTCCTTTAGTGAAAATCTTAATCAAATACTCAATAAACATTAACCAAGAAATCAAATCTGTAGATGACTTAATGGTGGAGTAAATGGATTCGAAAAAACCCCATTTTTTTTTCATAGCACCTTAACCTTAACCCTTCTACCGTATGTCAAGGCGCAAGGAGAGAGTGTTCGACCGGATCTAGAGCGAGAGTGGAAAGCTATACGTGAGCTGACTCGAGCAGACAGTACTACGGACTCTGGATGACAAAAGGGCCGAGAATAGGCCAAAAAGGAAAAAAAAACACTAGTCTTTGTTGCCATATTGTATGGACCATTGACAAATGTAGCAGTTTTTATGTGCCCATTTATTCACCCGATAACATAAGTATGTCTAGTTTAAGTTCTCTGTTAATATTATTTTGATCTGTGCTGTAGGCTTTGTTACATAAATAAATAAATAATCAAAAAAACGGGTCTTTATCGGCTGAATAAATGGGCACATAAAAACTGCTACATTTGTCAATGGCCCATACAATATGGTAACAAGGATTAAAGGCTTCTATTTTTTAGGCCAAACATATGGTAGTGATGTTCACTACCATATTATGTTAATACAAAGAGAAAAAGGGGGGTAATTTATAAGTACCGGGTACATAGTTTATATGGGGATGGGAATCTGTTTAGGGATGTGTTTGTGTATGTATGATGCCAATGTGTGAGTGCAGATTTAAACATATGGTCACAACGGTATAATGAATGAGAAATCTCGGCAACATCAATTGTCTTTACAGATTTCCTTGAGCTGGAGCAATAATTGCACCCTGTACTTATATATTATTTTTTGGCTCTTTTGCCCATATGTTTATTAATTGGCCATGCTAAGAAAAATACTGCTTTTTATTTTATTCTAAGAAATGTTAGGCTATTTTAAGAAACTAGTTTGAATATGTCATATTATTTTTTGAATATTTTTTTTAAATCAAATCCCCTCGCCTCAAATACCAAATACCAAATGTCTTTATTACTGTAGATATTTACATATACTTAGCAATCGTCATTTTTTGCCACTTCTCTACATTGGACCACTGTGGGAGAAGAAGGGCGTAGAAACTCCCACAGATTGATTTTGAGATCTCTTTTTAAAAATTGCTTATGCTTAACTAATACAAAATATAATATTTAGTCATTATCATAATTAATAAGCAGGAATAAATAATTACAAAATTATTAACAGCAAGGTCTGTATTGAGCCAGATTAACCCCATACAGACCCATCATTTAAGTAATCTTGAACATTGTAATATCCCTTTTTCGACAAAGTCGCTTTAACATGGATTTTAAATTGCTCAAATGGCAATGTCAAGATCTCCAGAGGTATCTTGTTGTAGTAGAGAATGCATTGACCCTTGAAAGAATTGCTAACCTTCGCGAGTCTAAACCGGGGCGCAAGTAGTCTGTGATTATTTCTTAGGTTAACATTACAGCTATCGCTAAGTTTGGGAAATTTTGTAAGGTTCTTGCGTACGTACATTATATTTTCGAAAATAAATTGACTAGCTACAGTTAGTATGTCAATTTCTTTAAAAAGCTGTCTTAAGGAGTCTGTGCGTTTTAAATTATAAATTGCTCGAATAGCTCTTTTCTGTAAAATAAAAATAGTTTGAATATCCGCTGCTTTTCCCCACAACAAGATACCATAGGACATGACACTATGAAAGTAACTAAAATATACTAGCCTAGATGTAGCCACATCCGTGTTTTGTCTGATGTTCCTAACAGCGTAAGCCGCAGAACTTAATTTACCAGCCAATTTTTCTATGTGGGGTCCCCACTGCAATTTGTTATCAATGGTTATTCCAAGAAACTTCGTGTCATTTACTAATTCTAACGTATTGCTGTCCAACACTAAACTGGTTCCAACTTGCCTGACATTTGGAAGTGAGAATTTGATACATTTGGTTTTACCAGCATTTAACAATAAATTGTTAACTGTGAACCAATTCAAGGTTAAAGATAATACTCTATTGACATCATCAAAATCTTCTTTTTGTCTTTCAATTTTGAAGACCAGTGAAGTGTCATCAGCAAACAACACTATGTTAGTCAATTTCTCCACCATAAAAGGCAGATTGTTAATATATACCAGGAATAAGAAAGGGCCTAATATGGAACCTTGTGGAACGCCAATTTTTACCCCCGATCCATCAGATTTAACGCCGTTGACTTCTGCCTTTTGAATTCTATTGCTTAGGTATGATCTTAGTAGATCCAACGCTTTATTTCTAACTCCGTAATGATTTAATTTCATTAGTAACGTGTTATGATCAACACAATCAAATGCCTTCGACAGATCGCAAAAAACACCGATAGCATCCTGTGCGGCTTCCCATGCAGAATAAATATGAGATATAAGGGTAATACCTGCATCCGTAGTCGATTTAACCCTAGTGAAACCGTATTGCTTGGCGTGGAGTTGTTTTGTACTGTTGAAGTGTGAGAGCATTTGATTGAGTATAATCTTTTCAAAAATTTTACTTAGTGCTGGAAGAACCGCTATTGGTCTGAAATTTGACGGATCACCCTTGTCTCCCGACTTGAACAGAGGTATAAGTTTACTGTGTTTCATGAGGTCTGGAAAAGCTCCATCATCAACACATTTATTAAATATATAAGCTAGGTGTGGGGCTATAACAAGTATTATTGAACCAATGACTTTGACTGACATACCCCACAGGTCTTCAGTATTTTTTAAGTTAAGTAATCTATACGTTTTGACAATATCCTGGCTACATACATGATAAAATTTAAAATCTACATTACTGATGCTAGTGCTGTTTTTTAACAAAGTCTCTGCTTCATATGGAGATGAATTTAGATGCTCTGTTGTGAGTAAGGGTGCATTGGTGAAGAATGTTTCAAAAGCTCGAGCTACCTCAGCGTTGGATTTAACAACATCATCACCTATCTTTAAGCAGAAATCATTATCCCTTGGTATAACTTTGCCAGTTTCACGGTTTATGATTTGCCAAACCGTTTTCATTATATTATTTGAATTTTGTATTTTTCTATTTATGTGTAAAGTTTTTGCAGTTCTACAAACCAACTTGAAAGTTTTGGAATATTTTTTAACATAGTCATGAAATTTTATATCAAAGTTATAGGTTTTTTGTTCATAAAGATCATACAAGATAGCTCTACTTTTACGAATTCCAAATGTTGCCCAGTCATTAAATTTAGATTTACCGTTGTTGGCACTGACTTTCTTTAATTTAAAAACTGTATTGAATTCTGTTTGAATAATGTTGAAGAAGTCAGAATAGATTTTGTTTGGGTTCTGTTCATCAAAATCCGGTACTGGCAAACCCATATCTAAGTTTTTCATATACATCTCTAGTCTATGGGATGTAATAGGCCTATAAAATGATGGATCAGTCTTATTTTCACTAGTAATTTGGAATGAAACTGTTTGACCACTGTCATCGGATGGTAAACAGTTAATTAAATTTTTACTTGTGAATGCAGTCACAAAAAACGTTATCTAAGCAAGTTTGGCTGGTAAGTGTAATTCTAGTCGGCTCTAGAAATACATCACTTGTTCACAGTTTTTGAACAGATGTGCTTGAAGCTGGTTATTTTTGATAATAAAACTAAAAACCGACCAAGTGCGCACAAAGGGTTCCGTACCTATCTACAAAAACTATCTAAAAAAAAAATATGTTTGTCATATGGGAGCCCCCCTTAAATATTAATTTTATTTTCATTTAATAATTTATTTTTAAAGTGAATAATATAACTCAATATTCTGTGAATACTTCAAGAGTCTACCTGTTGTCGTTATCAATTTCGAGCAAAAACGAGCAAAAAAAAACATGTTTGTTGTATTGGAGCTCCTTATATTTGTTTTATTTTAATTTAATTATTTATTTTTAAAGTGAATATATAAGTAAAAATTCTGTGAATAGTTGCTAGTTTTAGATTTTCATACTAACTTTAATTCCCTATCTCCCTCCCCCCTTAGGGGATGTATTTCGCCAAATCCCTTCTTAGTGCTACGTATGGAACCCCTGCACAAAGTTTCATTACTCTAAGTCCACCGTTTTGGGCTGTGCATTATCTGTCAGTCAGTGAAATAGCATTTTATTAAGTAGCTATCTGATATCAGTTGCAATCCCATTCAAATTCGACCAAACACATCGCAAGAAAAGACAGTTCGTGTAAAATAATTGTGTTCTGCGGCACAAGCAGGCATTATTACCACAGTGAAGAAGTGTTTGATTTGAGATAAAATTAACCTTATATTGTTGTATATAAGTCATTGGCAGTTCAATTTGCATACTTTTTCAATGCATAATTTTATTATTCCTGCTTCCTACACTGATTAGTTGATTTTTCAATTAAACTGGTGTTGCCAATGATGTCAGAAACACTACTGTGTGAAGCGTCAGTCTTCTCTAAAGGGTCTCTCTATGTGGTAACTGATAAGCAGCCACTTCAATAAAGGGTTCCTTATCTAGGTAACTATCAATTAAGGGCAATTAGTGTAATGACCAAGAGGCATAGTTTTAGTTGTAATATGACATTTATTACGTAGAATGTAAAGTCTAGTTTGATAATGATTAATTTTGAGGGCAGAAATTGTTTGAATGCCATTTATGAACAGAATGATAAAGGATGAATCAAAGTGTACCAAAACCTCTCTAACACAACAAGATAGGTGCCCCCACCAATTTCTAAATGGTTGGCAGTGCCATGATTTAGCCAGAAATTCAATAGGTACTTCATATTGCTTGCCTGTCCGCTTGACCAAAAACCATTCTAACCCCCTGGCTTATTGACCATGAAAATTAAGACCTACCTACTAAAACCGCATAAAAACTACCATATATATCTTTTCAAGAGACATTTTCAAGATTTCGAAAAATAAAATATCTGTGGTTGACTCTTGAGTAGGTACCTAGTAGGTATAGGATAAATTACTTTTCTTTCTTTCTGCCTCTTAACTTATAGGCCCAGGGTATGATTAACCAGTCCTGTAACAGACAGATGTCACCTAGAGTAATGAAGATTCTATTGTGGGGAAACAACATATTATTTGCCTTAACTTTCATATCAAAATTTTTCTTTTGCTGGCCAGCTGAAGCGGAATCTTTGACCTTTCAAGCCCTGGACCTGGTTAAAAGGCATTGTGATTTTTAACCTCAAACTGTGGCACAGTGACAACAGCTTAAGGGGGTTAAGAGTCTGAGGCCAACACAAGTCTTCTCCACTTCCAACATGCCAAGGGATATGACAGAGATTTCTGATATCTCTTTTGTGAGGTCCCCAGATAACATTCACCAAACATTGCCTCTGGCCCCACACTAGGATACTCTGCGGGAGCCAGAAATGCAAGCACCAAGATCAATCAATATGAAATATACTTCATGAGGAGACTTCAGACTGCAGGAAAATGTGCACTATGGGGCGGGACTTAGTTTTTTTTTAAATTGTGGCCTTGCACCATGGCGTCGTCTCACATCGTTCCGCTTCACTCGGCTTCAGTTTGTACATAGAGTAGTGACATAACACTATATAACTTTAGTATTCAGACAGAAATTGCCATATAGCAACCAAGTTTGAAATGCCTATAGCTAGGTAAATTTTGATCACAGGGCAAAAACTGTAATTATAAAAGAGTAAGGCTCTTTTATAATTACAGTATTATTACAATGTAAAAAATTTAAAATCTAATGTGTGCTCCATTCAAACCAAAGCTGTGGGGATAGGCTAGCCAGCCACAAAAAATAATAACAATATAGATGGATAGTCACTCACTCATAATCCATAATTTCTTTATTGCTCACGAATAATCAAAATAACAAGACATTAAAATAGTGTATAAAGGCGAGCTTATCTCTAGCAAGAGATCTCTTCCAGCAAACCAAGTCAGGATGAGAAAGGCTGATTGCTGAGCACTCCTATGTGTACAACAAAACCTAATTATAATTTTACTGTGTCTGCCTACACTACATACATAAAATATACACCCCAAATATAAATTAATATTAAATATATACATACTACCTATAATTCTAGAGATAGGAAATGCTTCTTCACACAAGTTTAAATATAACAAGAATAGGACTATCACTGATGGTGCAGGGGAGTGGGTCAGAGTGTCGATAAGGGGGCGGAAGCCCCGTTTTTTTTTCCTTGGCGCCCCCTTATCTACACTCCAACCGGGGAGTGCTTTCCAAGTAGAGGCTTACGCCCACTTATCAACACTCTGAACCAAATTTCACTCCCATCCCCTAGGTGAACAGGAGTAGTTTTGTTTTGTTTAGGACCTGAGATTTTTGTCTTAGCTGGGACTCGAGCCAGGGACCTCGGGCAAAGGATCCAATAGTAATAATGGTAATTAGGGCCACGTACCTTCGCAGTTGGAGAAGCGTATCACATATCCAAGGAGGGAAATCCAGTCACAAGCACATAACAATTAACCACGAAAGACGTCTTTTTCACACCAAAAGAATGTTAGCCATTGTGAGTGAAAACGCGCACAGGAAACAGTGACACAATGCACCGTCCAATTACACTTTTAACAAACACAGGACGAGAAATGAAAACAATAAACAAATAACAAAACTGAGTTCCTAAATCGTCGTCAGGAAGAAAACTCAATTCCGCCTATCTTCAGCACACACTTGCAGGAACAGGTAATTCAAGTCTCCATTATTATTCTAGGCATTCTATAACAATTTTTCGAGTCTAATTTTAAGTTTTCTCCACGGAAGAGCTAAGCGGGATCCCAACACAACACAGGACGTGAGCCAAACAGAGTCAACAACCGTTTGACATTTTGTTGATAGATTGACAGACCAGCGGAAGCCATTTTGTTTTTGTATTGCCATGTTCTAATGTTTTTCCCCTGCTTGAAAATGAATATGGAAATACACTAAACTAAAACCTTTCAAAATATCCGTAATCGATCTCATGTACACTTTTTAAACAGAAGATCTTCACCGCTTGTTACAACTGTTGTAACTTCGGCTTATGTTTAAACGATTACCAAAAACGCACCTATTTTACTACCAATAAATTCGAAATGACTGCCAGAATGGATAAATGTCCACCAAATTGTTTTTAGATAAATGATCACCAAACTTCTTTTTATGTTTTGTGTACTTAAGTTTATTAACCCACTTAACTGCGTCGTGCTGAAATCGTGACATAGGCCCAACTGCGTCAGCGAGTTGCGGCGCGCAACTTTCGTCGCGCGGCGCGACCTTTCTGACAAAATCAGTCATTGCTGAACAACTAGCAGTGCTAGATGAAAATAAAAAAATACTTCCAGAAAGCCATGAAATGCTGTTTAAGTCTCTGTAAATACCTTACTACTCGTTTGACAAACAAAATCTCCAGCACGATTAAAAGTTGGAATTTTCCCTAAAATTTCAGTATTTTCTTCCTATTTTGAGTGAAATCACTAAGTTTCGGCAGTAGTAGTAGTGTTATTATTTTTATTTAGAAAGTAGACAATCTAAACTTTCAATTGGTACCAAGATTTCTCTGTGATTCATCTAATTTATATCAAAATTTAATTATCTAATCTGTATCCTCATCACAAGGTAATTATCATCTATGGGGCTCTCAATTGCCTTCAAATTCTTACAAGATGGCCGCCCGGCGTAAGATGCGTTTACACGAGTATCGGTTTGGAAATCGGGAAACTAGTACCGGGAATCTCGTACTGTACTACTAGTTATTTTTTGGTATGAAGTATGAAATGCGTAAAAATAATTTTGTAATAATTGTACCTACTATGGATGTACCACAGTGGCGTGCGCAAAACATTTTATGGAAATGCAATCAGAAGTCTTCTGAAGGTCAAGATTGCAAAAAAAAGTATTTAATTTACTTCAATAAAAAATTCTGGCAGATCATAAAAAAATATATTGTTTAGTATTTTTTTGCTTGATTTTTGTTACCTTTTGATTGCTTTTACGCCAAAATGTCAAATGCAGGCGACTGTTGAACTCTAAAATTATTTTTAAATAAAATAAGCATGTAAATGAGTGAAGACTTTTATTTAAACATTTCACAATAATGGGCAAGGTTGATAAAAAATTTTTTTTTTAATAAAAAAATCTGATTTTTGACTTAAACAAAAAAAAACCGAGTTTTTGATAATAAAAATTGGAATGAAATCACTTTATTCTTTTTTTAAATACTCAGATATTCCCATAGCCTTTGTTTTATAAAGCAGTTTCAGGCCATTTATTACAGCACATTAACAATTTCTTTATTGTAAAACACATTACAAAACACATTGTAAAATTAAAAAAAACAAAATTTCACACCTAAATTAGGTTGTCAAACGATGCATACAGCCTTGGTGTTATAAAGCAGTTTCAGGGCATTTATTACAGCACATTTACAATTTCTTTATTGTAAAACACATTATAAAACATAGCAAAACACATTGTAAAATAAAAAAAACATAATTTCACACCTAAATTAGGTTGTCAAACGATGCATACAGCCTTGGTTTTATAAAGCAGTTTCAGGCCATTTATTACAGCACATTAACAATTTCTTAATTGTAAAACATTGGTAGCCATAGCTGGTAGGCAGTGGATGCGGAAGGCACAGGACCGAAGTGGATGGCATAGCAGAGAGGAGGCCTATACCCAGCAGTGGGTAGATGTGGGCTGATTGGTGATGATGATGAAAACACATTACAAAAAAAAGCAAAACACATTGAAAAATAAAAAAAAATACTAATGTCGAGAATTCAGACCTAGGTTAGGTACAAGAAACTGTTCATTTTCAGATTCACATTCAGTTTTATATATGTAAATAAATGAATTATCTTATTCAATCTCAAAATTAAGATAAAAAAACAACATTTTATTTAAATCACGATTTAAATGAAGTGATTTAAATCATCTCAACCCTGCTTTGGTGGATGTTTGACGGACTTTAACCTTAAACTAAATACAGTGTGATTCTTGATAAACTGGATCTTTTTTTTTTTATTTCAATTAAATTAGTCAAAATTGCTTTTCTGCACGAGTAAACTTAATTTAAGTAGTAATTAGTGATGAAATAATGTGTAGATAAGAAACAGCTGTGCAAACATACAAGCTTTGGAAAAAACAAGACCGATTGTACCGGCCGATTGAACTGTCAAAATCAGTTCAAATAGCAACGAGGTAAACGGGGGAAGTATCGTTTTATTTCTGTATTTATATCAATAATCTCACCTTTCACACCCGTAACAAACTAAACAAACCTTCATATAAGTGAAACACTTGCCGTACACTCACTCAGGTACCGTTTTGTCTCTCTTTACTTGGCAAAAGCGGAAGCAAAGTTGAAGACGCAACATTCTGCCACATTCAACAAAACACACACTTAACACCTTCATTGTGCAATAAACTCCCTAGTGTTCGCTAGTATTCCACCCGGTCATACACTGACACCTATTCGCGGTTTTTTTTCAGGCGAAAAAGGGTGCAATGCTGACACGAAGCAAGATGAGCACACGCGATGTGGAGTTGAAGCTGAAAGCGACCTTGCTGGAGCACAAGAAGAGCCAAGAGCTTTGTGAAATACTTCTACGAGAGCGAGATGAGTGTGAAGAGGAGATAGATAAGCAAATTAAGAAAAATTCGGCGCTAAAAGAAGAGCTCAGTGAGTTGGACATCCAATGCCAGGATCTCAGTGCCCAGAGAGATGAACTACAACACCAAGTCGACTCATTTTACAAGTGTCATGATGTCCACCACGTAGCATTGCAACACATAAAATCACTTGAACAACAGCTTGCAGAGGCACACCACGAGCTTCAAGTTTTCAGCGAGCGGGAGGAACAGCGAGACAGTGCTACAACCAGGGCCTTATATAATGAGGTCATGAGCCAAACTGGCATACCAACTATTGACCTAACAGCTTGTGATCTCACGTGTGATAGTCCTAATAGATCGCAATCAGTAACCACTACGAGCTGTAGTAAAAATAAATTAAAGAAATATGTTAAATTGAATAATTATATAAAAAAAACACAAAAACTAGCTAATAGAAATAAAATATTTTGTAAAAATGTAAATTGTAGCAAGGAACGTGTCGAATTAATTAACGAAATCGATGATTGTAGATTATGTTTGGAAAAAACTACAGAAAAGTACGAATGTGACACACGGCGACTCCAGTCAGATATGCATATTTTAAACTCATCATTACAAAGTATTACACGTAAACATGAGTCAGCACAATACGAAATTAAGGAACATGTGTCGGCTATGAATAGTTTGTTGGAGACGTGTAAGTATAATTATGACACTTTCATATCTTTGACCGACAATCACATCTGTGATTGTAAACAAGCTCCAGCGGACTGTTCCGTGCCGACCGTGTGTCCCGCCGAGCAGCCGGCCGAACAGCTGATACTGACCCAGGCACCGCCGTCAGTCGACTTGAGCACTAATCGTGTTATCAATAACGCCTCCTTCTCTCGGACAAAGGATAGGTATATAATGTACAGCGATGAACTTGGAAAAAATATGGGTTTACAACTTAGTCAGCGCGTGGGCCAGGCAATATTAAATAACTGTATGCCTGGCGCCACATATTCACAAATATTAAACAAAGTGTTGTCATCGCAGTTTTTAGAACCAACCACCCTAATTATTTTAATTGGTAGAAGGGAAAATGTATCTAAAAAACTAATTACTAAATACTTTTCCAAATTAAATTCTTTACAAAATGTAGATAGAATAATCTTGTTTGCGTTTCCCTTCAGCCAATCTTTGTCACAACATGAAAATCATATAAGACATGATTATAATACATTTATACACACATTGACATGTCGTCATACTGAAAAATTTCATTTCATAGACACCAATATGTGTATTGGAAAATATTTTTATTTGACTAAGGATAGGTATTACCTATCTAGGTTTTATACAAAACAGATAGCACAGTCACTATCTTATTTTATTTTGAACTAGTCAAGTTTTTGACTAATGAAACGCCTGCTTCTATTGAGCAGTGTATTAATAATGACATGTACTCCTTGGAATCTGTTCCAAGCTCTTTAAATTAACCCATAGGACAACAGAGAGTAACTCTGGCAGTAATATTAATATTTGTATAAATATACCTTCATCTTGCCCATTAAATCAAGTTACTAGTAATGAAAAATGTAAAAGTAAGAATATTTTAAACGTGGTTCATCAAAATATACAGGGCATGTTAAGTAAAGAACTGGAAATTGAGTTATTCATGAACTGTAATAATATTGATATTTTATGTATAACAGAGCACTTTTTAAAGAGTTATCAGTTCATGTTCAACTTTAATAACCACCACGTTGCTAGTTCGTTCAACAGAAAAACAGCTGATCGCGGTGGCTCCTTAATACTTGTAAATAATAGTTTTAAATATAAGGAACGAGTTGACAAAGTGAGCCTGTCTGTTGAGCGTACCATGGAAATAGCCTGTATTGAACTTGAACAACTTATTGTAATGAGCGTATACAGACCACCAGATTCATCCTTTGATTTATTCGAAAAGAAAATGGATGAAGTGTTTCTTCGGCTCTTCTCCCCGCCCGTCGTGTGCTCACTGCGCCCGCAGTGACGTCATCGCACCGCGGCTGCCTACGTGCTTCTAAAGCTAGAAGCGCAGGACACGTTGCGGTGCCGCCACCACCACCCACGGACCGACGCAAAACGGAGAGGAGGAAGGAGAAGAAGGAGAAGGACACGCCCGTCTCCGGAGTTGACCCTACGCAGCACCTGTGGTGTTGATCGACTGCTCGCCGGCACTTCACTGGGCCTCCTCGGATTTATTCGAGGTCTCACCCGGTGGAGGAAGACCGCGTTAAGTCGGCACCACAGAGCCTGCATAACTCCGGAGAAGTAAGAGGAAGACCCCGTTTTAAACGAAACGATGAAAAGAAGCCGAAAGCCGGAGGACCCCGGCTGAAGGAAGCCTTAGGCCATGCCCCCAACGCGCGACCCTTTGGAAAGGGGGTCCGCTTTACGCCGCAGAGCCCGGAAGAATACCGGCAAATCGTCCGGTATCTGGACGAGGCGGCCCGCACAGACAAAACCATTTCATGGTTTTGCTATTCACTGGACGCGGACCGCCCCTTCAAGATTGCCATCCGAGGGCTCCCGGCAACTACCCTGCCCGAAGAGGTCGCCGCAGCGCTGGCCAGCGTAGGCTTCCCGACGCAGCATGTCCGCCAGATTCCCGGCCGGATGGGCCGCGCCGGCTGCCTGTTCTTCGCCCTGCTGGCGGAGAAGCAGACCCCCGGCAGCATTGAGAGGCTCTACAGGGTGAAGGAGCTGCTCTGCATGCCGGGCATCACAGGCGATCGTGGATAGACGCGATCCGTTGCTGCCCCTGCTGCGGGGGTTATCCACATTGAAGGCCACAATCTCGTCCGGACACAATGCCTAAAGACCTAAGGCTTGTGTACTGGAACCCGGACGGGATCACCAACAAGATGACAGACCTGAGGCTACTTGTGCAGGAGCATGATGTGCATGTCGTGCTTCTGTGCGAGACGAAGCTGCACCCCAGCCGAGAGCTCCGACTGCCCAACTTCTTCGTGTACCGCCGCGACGAGTTATCTCCGAGGGACGTGCCGTACAGAGGGACGCCGGTCCTCGTGAGACGGGACCTCGTCCACGAAGAGTTGGAGCTGCCCGCCTTCAAGACGACGCGATCCATAGGCGTCCGTCTGAAGACGGCCGACACGGAGCTTAAAGTCTTCGCAGCCTACAAGCTTCCCGGCGACGTCCACCATTTCCACCCGGAAGACATCCGAGCGATGATGGAAGGAGCGACCCCCACACTGGTCGCAGGCGATCTCAACGCCAAGCACCACCAGTGGGGGTCCCACGTCATCAACTCCGCCGGAAGGGCCCTACAGGAAGATGCTGAGAACTCCAACTACGAAGTTCTCAGCCCGGGGGCCCCGACACACTACCCGACGAACCCCATGCATCGCCCGGATGTACTAGACGTCGCCCTGGTCAAGAACATACAGTTCCCCATCGCCATCGGGGAGCTGTACGACATCGACACCCCCCACCTGCCTATCTTACTGGTCCTCGGGGTGGAGGCCGATCTCACGTCGGCACCGCGTCCACGAACGAAGACGGACTGGCACAAATACCAGCTGGAGTTGAACACAACGCAGCTCCCCGGCGGTGTTTCTACCAAGGAAGAGGTAGAAGCCGCGGCAGTGGCCATCACCACAGCTCAAGCCGCAGCCACCACCACCAAGCCACCGCCGGTCTTGCGGAAGGAGAGGCTCCCTCCACACCTCCGCAAGAAGCTGGACCTCAAGCGCCGTCTTCGTCGAACCTGGCACCACACGCGCTGCCCTGTGATCATGGCGGAGATCAACCGGCTCGGAGAAGAACTGCGCGCGGGCATCATCGAGCTGAGGGGACAGTCCTGGGAGCGCACTATTGACCAGGCCTCCCAAGATGACACCGCCCTTCACCGCCTGAACCCTGACCGGCGGTTCTTCGTCTCGGTCGAGAATGCACACTCCCAGACGAAGGCCATCAGCGCAGGAGTCCCGCAAGGCAGCTGCCTTTCGCCGGTGCTCTACGCGCTCTATACCAACGACATCCCCACACTCGAGGGCCATCTCGAGGAGGGGGTGGGAGACGTTGTGCTCGCCCTCTACGCGGATGATAGCGCCTACTTCGCGTCGTCGCACAAAATTGAGCTCGCCTGCAGGAAGATGCAGCGACTCCTGGACCTGCTGCCGCCCTGGCTGGACAAGTGGCGGACCGCGGTGAACGTCGGGAAGACAACAGCCCTGTTGACTACCCGCTCCCGCCGTCCGACCCCGCTACAGTTGAGGGGCCGGGACATCGAGTGGCAATCGACGGTGAAATACCTCGGTTGCAACATCGACTGCTCGCTGCGCATGGTCCCGATGGTGCAACACTGCATCAACCGGGCCAAAGCCGCGCAGGCAATGCTCCGGCCTGTCCTGTCGTCCAGCCTGCCTCTGAGAGCCAAGCTGCGGGTGTACAAGGCCTATGTGCGCTCGCGGCTCACCTACGCGGCTCCAGCTCCGTGCGCAACACCACAATCATGAGGGATACCCGGATGCCCACCATGGAGAAATTCGTCGCGCGGCTGGCACGGCGCATGTACGACTGCGCCGACAACAGCCGCCACGCACATCTCCACGACATTGCTCCGCATCACGCACGTCCGCCTGAAGGCAGACCACTCCCAAGAGAGTTGCTGCTCATCCCACTGTCGCCAGTGTAAGCCCGCAGAAGAGGGCGAAAGCACGGCACAGTGAAGAGAAGAAGCTCCCGCACCGTTGTCGCCAGTGTATGCCAATAGACGGCGAAAGCACAGCACAACGAAGGCCACGCGAGGCCCCTGACAAGTAGGGGCCACCCAAGACCGGGGGGGACGTTACCCCCTGAGTTACCACCGCGGGCATGAGGCAACCCTAAGTCCTCGACCCCGCAACCGTAGTGGTTCCCGCGCTCCGCGCGAGAACACACTCCGCAGACCACGCTCGGACGAGACTCTGCTTACACTACTAGCAGAGGCAGAGGCGACCGTGAACTCCCGGCCATTAACCTACGTGCCGGTTACCCCTGATGACCCGCCCGCGCTGACACCGAACATGATCCTGCTCGGCCCCGACTGTTACTCGCCGGCGCCAGGCACCTTCAGCGAGAGCGACGATAACGCCCGCCAACACTGGAGGCGCGCTCAGCGGCTCGCCGACACCTTCTGGCGGCGCTGGGTCCGCGAGTACACGCCGGTACTCCAATACCGGCGGGAGCCCCGCGACGCGGGAACCAGCCCGGCCGTCGGAGACGTCGTCATCGTGTGTGACTTCAACCTCCCTCGCAACACATGGCCGCGAGGGAGAGTGACGAATACCTACCCAGGCAAGGACGGCGTGGTACGAGTCGTGGACGTCACCACCAGCAAAGGACACGTGCTGAGGCGGCCAACGAGGAAGATCGTCGTGCTACCAGTGGAATCGCAAAGCGACGGCGGGAGAAATGTTCGCGACGAATAAAACAGGCGCTGTCCGCCGGAAATTAAATACATGTAAATAAATAAATAAATAGAATAAGACCTAGGCTAAGAATTTATGTGTGAAGTGCATCGCGCGGTGTCCTAGCCGTAAATGAGAGCGGCTAGGGCTCCGCGCGAGTTATATTTATAACCTCGGTCCGCGGGGGGAGCGACGGGGAGCCGCACAAAGGAAAAGCGGCTCTAAACCCGTCGTTCCTCCGCTTTCCGAGCTAGAATATCATTAGGAAGTAACTTATAAGAATAGGAAATAATTAGGAACATAAGAACCTATGTAAATACTTATAATAAAGAGAAATAAAGATTGCGGGGCAGGAGGGGGCAAATGCGGGGGCCGGGAGGCGAGGTACATAAATATGAGTGTGAATAAAAGGCGGTGCGCTCCGAGCCACACATTCACTAACTAGTAACTAAAAGTTTTCACTTCACACACTCTCGGTGTTTGTTTGTGCGTTTACTTTACTTTGTGAAGCGGATTCACACACTCGCCGCCCCCGCTCTTCTCTTTTCGGCTCTTCTCCCCGCCCGTCGTGTGCTCACTGCGCCCGCAGTGACGTCATCGCATCGCGGCTGCCTACGTGCTTCTAAAGCTAGAAGCGCAGGACACGTCGCGGTGCCGCCACCACCACCCACGGACCGACCCAAAACGTAGAGGAGGAAGGAGAAGAAGGAGAAGAACACGCCCGTCTCCGGAGTTGACCCTACGCAGCACCTGTGGTGTTGATCGACTGCTCGCCGGCACTTCACTGGGCCTCCTCGGATTCATTCGAGGTCTCACCCGGTGGAGGAAGACCGCGTTAAGTCGGCACCACAGAGCCTGCATAACTCCGGAGAAGTAAGAGGAAGACCCCGTTTTAAAAAAAAAAAAAACGAGATGAAGAGAAGCCGCAAGCCGGAGGACCCTCCCCCCCCCGACCCCCGACGAGCCGGATCCGCCTGATGTGCGGATCCAAATCGACCGACGACGGAGCCGGGTCATCCAGGTCGTTAAGCGCGACATCTTCACCGGCGAGACCTTCGACCTCGCCGGCAACCTGCTGCAGAGGCGACAACCCGGCGCTGCCTCCAGCCCTATCCTGGATACCCCAACCCACGAGGGGGGCAGGGAAGAGTTCTTCCCCCCCCCCCCCCCCCCCCCCCCCCCGACTCACCAACTGAATTCCCGGCCGAGGTGCCGGCGAATGAAGACGCAGCCCGCAAAGCCGCGGCAACCGCCCTGCTCGCCTCCTTATCGCCGCCACCACCGCCGGCGATTAAGAAAAGCCCGGTGCGGCCGACGCTGCCGACGAAGTTCCCCAACCTCAACCTGGGAACGCACCGGGGGCCGTCCCGAGGCCCCCTAACCCGCTCATACGGGTGCTACAGGGGTCTGCGCAGACAGAGTCACGCGACCCCAGCATTAGCAGTGAGTGGGCGGAGCCAGCGTTGGCCACGCCCCCCGTCGCACCAACCATACCCACCGCCGACACACCAAACCCGGACTCGAGAGAGACATCAATAATAGAAGCTGAAATGGTTGATATACCGCAGGCCACGCCCCCAAGCGGGGTTTCTTACGCCGCGGCCCTATCGCAGCCGCCGAAGCCCCAAGCGCCAAGACCCACCACACCACCAGCGACCGCCACCGGTGAGCCCAAGCCGAAGAGGAACCACCCGCCAATCGTCGTGGAGAACCTGCCGGCCTGGGCTACACACTTTGCCCGGCTGAAGGAAATCTTAGGCCATGCCCCCAACGCGCGACCCTTTGGAAAGGGGGTCCGCTTTACGCCGCAGAGCCCGGAAGAATACCGGCAAATCGTCCGGTATCTGGACGAGGCGGCCCGCACAGACAAGACCATTTCATGGTTTTGCTACTCACTGGACGCGGACCGCCCCTTCAAGATTGCTATCCGAGGGCTCCCGGCAACCACCCTGCCCGAAGAGGTCGCCGCAGCGCTGGCTAGCGTAGGCTTCCCGACGCAGCATGTCCGCCAGATTCCCGGCCGGATGGGCCGCGCCGGCTGCCTTTTCTTCGCCCTGCTGGCGGAGAAGCAAACACCCGGCAGCATCGAGAGGCTCTACAGGGTGAAGGAGCTGCTCTGCATGCCGGGCATCACCATCGAGGGTTGGCGCGGCCCAAAGGGGCCATCGCAGTGCCATCGGTGCCAATCATTCGGCCACTCCTCGACCAACTGTCGCCGCCCTGTACGCTGCGTGCGATGTGGAGAAGGGCACGCAGCTACCGACTGTCAGCGGCCAAAATCTGAGGCCGCCACCTGCGCCAACTGCGGCCAAGGCCACCCGGCCAACAGCCGCCGCTGCAAGGCGCTGAAGGAAGAGGCGCGCAAGCGCGGCATCAATATCACGCCGCCACTGCCGCCCCAACAACAGCGCCCCAAGAAGACCGCGCGCCCCACGGCCCGCCCGGCTGCCCAACCCACGGCCCGCACGGCTGCCCAACCCGCGGCCCGCACGGCCCCTCAACCTGCGACCCATGCCGCCACTCAACCCGAGGCCCGCCCCGGCCCCTCCACACACCCAGATGTGGAGCCGCTGGGGTCACCAACGTCGCCGCCGATAAAGCGCCCCCGCCTTGCCCAGCCGGGCGAGACCAAGGGCGCCACCATCAGAACGCCAGCCAACCCGCCCACCACCCGAGGCGAAGAGGCGAAACCCCGAAGGAAGCGGGGCAAGAAGCGCCGCAATAAGAAAAAGGCGTCTGAAGAGCCTGCCGCCGAGCCGCCACTTGAGCCCGCCCAACCTGCGAGCCGCCCCCCACTGCCAGCCCGCCCCCGCCCACGGGAGCCGGCAGCACCCGCAGCCCTATCCACGGAGCGCCAGGAGGCTCCACTCATGGCCGCGCTGCTCGACGCCATCGACCTTATCAGCGCGGCCATACAGGCGATCGTGGATAGACGCGATCCGTTGCTGCCCCTGCTGCGGGGGTTATCCACACTGAAGGCCACAATCTCGTCCGGACACAATGCCTAAAGACCTAAGGCTTGTGTACTGGAACCAGGACGGGATCACCAACAAGATGACAGACCTGAGGCTACTCGTGCAGGAGCATGATGTGCATGTCGTGCTTCTGTGCGAGACGAAGCTGCACCCCAGCCGAGAGCTCCGACTGCCCAACTTCTTCGTGTACCGCCGCGACGAGTTATCTCCGAGGGACGTGCCGTACAGAGGCACGGCGGTCCTCGTGAGACGGGACCTCGTCCACGAAGAGTTGGAGCTGCCCGCCTTCAAGACGACGCGGTCCATAGGCGTCCGTCTGAAGACGGCCGACACGGAGCTCAAAGTCTTCGCAGCCTACAAGTCTCCCGGCGACGTCCACCATTTCTACCCGGAAGACATCCGAGCGATGATGGAAGGAGCGACCCCCACACTGGTCGCAGGCGATCTCAACGCCAAGCACCACCAGTGGGGGTCCCACATCATCAACTCCGCCGGAAGGGCCCTACAGGAAGATGCTGAGAACTCCAACTACGAAGTTCTCAGCCCGGGGGCCCCGACACACTACCCGACGAACCCCATGCATCGCCCGGATGTACTAGACGTCGCCCTGGTCAAGAACGTACAGTTCCCCATCGCCATCGGGGAGCTGTACGACATCGACACCCCCTACCTGCCTATCTTGCTGGTCCTCGGGGTGGAGGCCGATCTCACGTCGGCACCGCGTCCAAGAACGAAGATGGACTGGCACAAATACCAGCTGGAGTTGAACACAACGCAGCTCCCCGGCGGTGTTTCTACCAAGGAAGAGGTAGAAGCCGCGGCAGTGGCAATCACCACAGCCATCACCACCGCTCAAGCCGCAGCCACCACCACCAAGCCACCGCCGGTCTTACGGAAGGAGAGGCTCCCTCCACACCTCCGCAAGAAGTTGGACCTCAAGCGCCGTCTTCGTCGAACCTGGCACCACACGCGCTGCCCCGTGATCAGGGTGGAGATCAACCGGCTCGGAGAAGAACTGCGCGCGGGCATCATCGAGCTGAGGGGACAGTCTTGGGAGCGCACCATTGACCAGGCCTCCCAAGACGACACCGCCCTTCACCGCCTGAACCGCAGCCTGACGTCAACTCCCGAGCCGGTCTGCCCCATGTTTGATCACACGGGCAGGCGCCGCTACGCCGCACGGGATCGAGCCGCCATCCTGGCAGACCACTTCGCTGGGCAGTTCCAGCCCAACCCCATCGCCGACTACGAGCACAACGCCGCTGTTGTGGAGCGCGTAGAGCGCTTCCTGGCAGCCCCCGCGCCTCCCCTCGCCGGCGACTACTTCATGTCGCCCCGCGAAGTCCGGAAGGTGGCCCTGAAGCTGAACCAGCGGAAAGCCCCGGGCCCGGACGGAGTCGTCGCGGGGGCCCTAGTACAGCTGCCAAGGAAAGCCGTCGTCTCGCTGACGCGGCTGTTCAACGGCATCCTGCGCACCGGTCACTTCCCGCCCTCTGGAAGGAGGGCAAGGTGATCGTCATCCCCAAGCCGGGGAAGGACAGAAGACACCCGGTTGGCTACCGCCCGATCACCCTGCTGCCTCATATCGCCAAGCTGTTTGAGCGCCTGCTGTTACGGAGAATCCTGCCCCACATCCAGCTGAGGGCAGAGCAACATGGCTTCCGTGACAGCCACAGCACGACGCTCCAGTTGGCGAGAGTCCTGCACTACCTGGCGTCGGAGCTGAACAGGGGCCGATACACCGTCGGGGTCTTTCTTGACATCGAGAAGGCCTTTGACCGAGTGTGGCACGAGGGGCTCCTCTTCAAGCTCCTGGACGCAGGTGTGCCCCCAATGATCGGGCAGATCGTGGCCTCGTTCCTGGAAGACCGGCGGTTCTTCGTCTCGGTCGAGAATGCACACTCCCAGACGAAGGCCATCAGCGCAGGAGTCCCGCAAGGCAGCTGCCTTTCGCCGGTGCTCTACGCGCTCTACACCAACGACATCCCCACACTCGAGGGCCATCTCGAGGGGGTGGAAGACGTTGTGCTCGCCCTCTACGCAGACGACAGCGCCTACTTCGCTTCGTCGCGCAAAATTGAGCTCGCCTGCAGGAAGATGCAGCGACTCCTGGACCTGCTGCCGCCCTGGCTGGACAAGTGGCGGACCGCGGTGAACGTCGGGAAGACAACAGCCCTGTTGACCACCCGCTCCCGCCGTCCGACCCCGCTACAGTTGAGGGGCCGGGACATCGAGTGGCAATCGACGGTGAAATACCTCGGTTGCAACATCGACTGCTCGCTGTGCATGGTCCCGATGGTGCAACACTGCATCAACCGGGCCAAAGCTGCGCGGGCAATGCTCCGGCCTGTCCTGTCGTCCAGCCTGCCTCTGAGAGCCAAGCTGCGGGTGTACAAGGCTTATGTGCGCTCGCGGCTCACCTACGCGGCTCCAGCATGGTACGCCCTGCTGTCGAAGACCCAGAAGGCACGGCTGCAGCGGTTCCAGAACATCTCCCTGCGGGTGATCACAGGAGCCGGGCGGTATGTGCGCAACACCACCATCATGAGGGATACCCGGATGCCCACCATGGAGAAATTCGTCGCGCGGCTGGCACGGCGCATGTACGACTGCGCCGACAACAGCCGCCACGCACATCTCCACGACATTGCTCCGCATCACGCACGTCCGCCTGAAGGCAGACCACTCCCAAGAGAGTTGCTGCTCATCCCACTGTCGCCAGTGTAAGCCCGCAGAAGAGGGCGAAAGCACGGCACAGTGAAGAGAAGAAGCTCCCGCACCGTTGTCGCCAGTGTATGCCAATAGACGGCGAAAGCACAGCACAACGAAGGCCACGCAAGGCCCCTGAAAAGTAGGGGCCACCCAAGACCGGGGGGAACGTTACCCCCCGAGTTGACGCCGCGGGCATGAGGCAACCATAAGTCCTCGAACCCGCAACCGTAGTGGTTCTCGCGCTCCGCGCGAGAACACACTCCGCAGACCACGCGCGCACACATTCATTCCGAACGCAGCAGCCATCGAGAAAACACCTCCGCCTCCCGAACCTGCAAGAAGCTTCCGCCTCTCTCCGCTACTAGTAAAACGAAGCTCCTGTATTTCATTTCAATAAGATACAGTCCACTCCAGAATAAAAACCCGTAGGCCGATCGCCCACAAATACCGTGTGTCCACGGTCAAGGAGAGGCTCCAGCAATTTGTAGACGATTTTGGCCGTGGCGTTAGTCGGCCGGATGTCGTCGTCAGGTCGAGGTCGGGGTCGGGTGTCATCGTCGTCGTCAGGTCGAGGTCGTGTGTCATCGTCGTCGTCGTCAGGTCGAGGTCGGGTGTCATCGTCAGGTCGGGGTCGGGTGTCATCGTCGTCGTCAGGTCGAGGTCGGGTGTCATCGTCAGGTCCGGGTTGGGCGTCTCCGACCGGCTTCTTCTTTCCTGCGTAAACGAAAAATTTCCACAAATATCCCGTCCTCGACTCGCAGAGCTCATACGTCTTTATGCCTACTTGAGCAGCTTTCGTGGCCATTTTTTGAGCAAAGCACAACCTGCCATGCCACTTCAGCAAAGACTCATCTACTGCGATTTCATGCTCCGGCACGTATAATTGTGAAAATTTTTCGTTCAGGTAGTCGACAACCGGTTGGATTTTTGTAAGTCGCGTCACGTTGGTCACGGCGTCATTGTCCACGAAATGTACCATCATTTTTAACAATACAAACCTGTCATAGGTCATAATGACAGAGAAATATGGCATTGTGCCAAACCCGTCAAAGAAGAAATATTTATCCTCTTCGGGGCGGGGATAGAGGCCTTGCAGGATTTGTATTGACAGAAATGACATCATTTCGTCAAAGTTCGTGGGAGTCCATTTCGTAATTCGCGATCTTGTTTTGAGCTTACCCTGTGCCCTAAGTTGTGTTATTGTTTGGTCAGCATAACGGTTTGTCTCAATGTAAAGTTTTTCGACAAAGTCTTTGTCGATCATCTTATCGAAAACATCTATGGGCGTCATGCCTGACACGTCGAAAGTAGGTCCAGTGGGCCCACCCATAAAAGTCTCTCGGCGGCCTTTGAACAAATTCGGGTTATTCCTCCATGTGAAGGAATAAATGTCACCGACATCAGCCTCACCGTCTACAATCTCTCTAACTGCTATGTCCTCCACCTCTAAGACCCGAGCCTGTACCTCCGCATCATTACCAATTTCCAGCATGGCCTCTAGTTCACGGTGAGCTGTTACTGCGCCAGTTTGTAGCATGTCCTCTTCATCGCTGTCGTTTTCCTCGTCGCTATTCTCGAGCCAATTTCCTATGGTTCTCCCGAAGTCTTTTTCGTTTACACCTGTAACAAAAGAAAACACGTGGTAATCCGATAAAAGGTAGGCTAACCACTCCAAGAATCCACCTGGTTCAGATAGCTTGCACGTATTCTAGTTTGAAACTTACCAATAGATTTTTTTGCTAACGTTGAGCTGCTGCTAGGCATTGGCGTGGTTTCTACCTCCTCCTCAAGGACGACATCTAAAAAGAAACAAGCATACATCGAATATATAGCAAATCACAATACACCCCGCTGGCTAATAAATCTAATCAGACATACTCACCCATCTCACTGATATTACGGCCCATTGCCGCATCTAGCTCCGCCTCCGCAAAGACGACATCTAAAAAGAAACAAGCATACATTAATATATCTCAAATCACAATACACCCCCCCGCTGGCTGGCTAATAAATCTAATCAGACATACTCACCCATCTCAATGATATTGAGGCCCATCGCCTCACCCCCAATGCTCACTGCCGCCGGTTCTTCAGGCAAAGAGTCTCTGCAAGATATATTAAATATAAGATATGGCAAATTAAAAAAAATAACAAACAATAATAATATCATGCAATTAATTACCTAGGCTCGGGCTCAGCGGCCGGCACATACTCCGCTGCCATCACACAGGGCACCCGCTCGGGAGAGGGTTTGTTGCTGCAAAATATAAAAAATGTTATGGTATAATAAATATTTAAAAGTAACAAAGAAAAAGAAACAGTATAGTGTAATTAATTAATTCATGGTACCGTTTCTGATCCTCCGGAAGTAGATTTTTCAGGCGGGCTCTAGTTTCCGCCAAGCCCGCCTTTGCTTGCAATAGCTCCCAACTGCATTAGTGCAAAGTTAGTAGTATTAGTTAGCAAAATAGTATTATAATATAAATAGCACAAAAAAATAAAACATAGTACACATAAAAATTAAATTAAAAAAACTTACGGCTCGCCAGTTGAGGACCTGAAATAAATGTTGAATACAATATATTTCAATATACAACAATAGATACGAAAGTCTTAGCGCATATGTCAGAATAAGTGAATATTTATAAATGATAGATAAACTATATAAAAGTATACTAGGTACTTACACACTGCCCCATCTACGGCCCCTTCCACGGCCAATGCCTCGGCCACCTCCCCGGCCTCTGCCGCGCCCTCTTCCTTGGCATTCACTGAAATAAATATAAAATATAATAACCGAGTATTCAATGGCTAAAATTGCGCCTCCACCACTCCGTCTCAGTCAAACTAAGAATGTGTACTACTTACGGCTGCCACTCATTGTCAGACGACGTCTCCAAATTCTCTCGTTGTTCATCACTGCGAAAAAATAACATAAAAATTAAATTAAAAAAAACTTACGGCTCGCCAGTTGAGGACCTGAAATAAATGTTGAGCACAATATATTTCAATGCACAACAATAAATACGAAAGTCGCATCGCATATGTCAGAAAAAATGAATATTTCTATATGATAGATAAACTATATAAAAGTATACTAGGTACTTACACACGGCCCCTTCCGCGGCCAATGCCTCGGCCACCTCCCCGGCCCCTTCCGCGGCCAATGCCTCGGCCACCTCCCCGGCCCCTTCCGCGGCCAATGCCTCGGCCACCTCCCCGGCCTCTGCCGCGCCCTCTTCCTTGGCCTTCACTGAAATTAAAATAAAATATGATAATCGAGTATTCAATGGCTCCACCACTCCGTCTCAGTCAAACTAAGAATGTGTACTACTTACGGCTGCCACTCATTTTCAGACGACGCCTCCAAGTTCTCTCGGGTCAGAGTGTCGATAAGGGGGCGGAAGCCCCCACTTGATGGCAAAGAGCAGCACTACACGATTCCGAGGTAAAAAGAAACAGTAAAAAAAAATATTTTCACGAAATTTTTCTAAGTCGCTGGATGACGAGTCGAAATTTTTCTGTCTTTTTTTCAAAAAAAAAAAATATTTTTTTCGGCGCTCTGTTTTTTTTGCCCCCTTATCTGCACATTGACCCTAAACAATCTATCCATTTTATCACTCTTTGACAAAAAATTATAAACTACTAGACCAGCAAACATGCTAAATGTTCAAACAACAATTCTGGCCACGACATCGTATCTTTAATGGAGGGATATTGAGGTAAAATTCTATCGAAATTGACAAAATCATGCCTGAATCTTGTAGGAAATATCTTAAAGTTTAATTTGGTATACAATAATCCTAGAAAGAAAGTAATAAAACCAAAAAACTTACGACATTTCCGCAGCCACAACACAGTCAATCACACAAATCACAGGCACTCGAGGACCGACCACTTTCTTTATTTTTTTACGAGGTTGGCTTACCAATATTGCTAGAAAACATGTAGACCATAGATATTGTGACGTGACCCTTCAACACACTTGTCGAAACCGTTTCGGCTGCGTTCAATTTAAATTAAATCAAAACCGGAGCCGTGTCGCCGTGGGTGGACCTTGGGACTATAGTACCCAGACGCAGTTTAGCCTATGTTTTTTTTGGGACTATCGTACCCAGACGCAGGCAAGTGGTTACATGTTCAACCTAACACGAAGGATAAAGGGCCTTCACCTAAGCTACCGCAATATTTTACCCTGATATTTTTTGCAACTTTTGATGTTCATTTATTCATTTTGGGTAGGAAAAAAATATTTTAGTGTTCATTATATTTGTTGCCGATAACTTCTAACTACAAGTCAGCTATAAAGCTGTAAAATGAACATAGTAAATCTTTATTTAGTAGCTCCACCTAACAGTGATTTTAGTAACAATATTAGTTATTAATGCTATTGTTAGATGGCGCTATTTACCTTCTCCTATTGACCGCTAGATGTCACGCAAATACTTGAATGATGAACATGATGAATGATGATGATATTTCAAACAACTTCCTTTCCTTTGGCAAGCGTTACCTACGAATTTAAGCGAAGATAAATTATGGGGTGGATCGTCTATCAACAACAAAATTAGCGCAACAAATTCATTATAAATTTCACACTTAGTCCCAAAACAACATACGGTATTTTAATACCAACCTCTAATTCGGTAGTCACATTGTTATTACGTGAGACATAAGTTTGCTCCTCATTCATCACCATCACATAGACCCATGTTAAGCTGTGAAGCGGTCTATCAGCTACCCAACAATAGGTGGCGCTATATAATAATATACGGGAGCCCGAAACCAACGTCATGAGGGCGCTGTGTCTTAAATGTAGGATAGCTTCTATTGTAATAGGTCTAAAGCTTTGAAATAAAAAGGCAATACATGTTTATTGACTGTTTAATTTGATAGTGTGATTCTAAACCCCATCCCATTATGCCTCATACATGTATACGCTGTCTAAAGTACAGATGTGAGGAAAAATATACGTTTCATGACACTATGTATATGATTTTTGTTTCTATAACTGAGGATAATTATGTATGAAAATTATGACTGTTATTATCCTAAATATATACCTTATCAACCCATATATTCTTTTACTATGCCTCCCATACATCATCCATCACTATCAAAAACGAAGTCAAAGTTTTTGTGCAAAATGCGAGATTGCAGGCCAATTCTTGAATGAATACCACAGTTCTGATACTAGTAGTACCTATATATCGAATGAATACAGTTTCAGTAGGTATATAACAAAGTACTCTGTGGAATACAGTTTTGTGGTCTGTTGGCACCTCCGATTTGTGATTGCAACTACCAAAAAATAAAGGAACGTTCAGAGAATTTTGTTAGAGGCACATTTTTACTGTTCAACCATACCGTCATGCAAAATTCGGAGCCGTAACGGACCGTGTTGTTCCAAGCACTATTTTGTGCTTCCGCGAGTTAGCGGTAAAATCATTTCGAGCACTATTTTCTTCTTGCTTCTGCGAGCGTACAAGTAGTTCAAATAAAAAATCTAGGTATGTCACTCGGTTAACCAAAAGGCTTCTTTCAAAAAATTCATAAAAAAAACATCTCTTAGCACGTAAATTAGTTACTGTGACAAGAAACTTAGCAATTCTCCTACGATTTCTTTAATAACATGACCATAGATAACCATACTGATAGCAGTCTAACTGGTATAATTTTTTAAGTGAGGAAATGTTTCTTTTTTGAGATATGTTTTTTTAAGTATATAAAATTTATTATTTTTAATTAATTATTGTAGGTAAGGCTCGTTAATTTGATCCAAAAATGAAAAAAAACAATATTTTTGGTAGGGGCGGGGGGGGGGGGGGATGTCTCCCAATCCCCCCAAATATTTCTTTAAATGAGGAAATGAATGCTTTTTGAGATATAAATTGTTTAGTTTTCTTCGAATTTGAGGCTATAGTTACCTACTTAAATGTTGTTTTATTTATTAACAAATTTATTGTTAAGTAGGAGGTGGGGGGACCCCTTATCCATCTGGTAGCCACAATAACCTACTCTAGCCAGTCGTTTTTGTTTGCATACGCTTCGCTCCGGTTTAGCTTCTTCAACGTTCTAATCTAACCTATAACCCGATTGAAAAGTAGCTACAATAACCTACTCTATCTAGTTGTTTTTGTTTGTAAATATCGAGAGAACAAGAAAAGAGAATATTCGCGAAACTACTAGAAAACGGAATGGCGTCAAGAACGCGGCCATTTTAGTTGGTAATTTTTCGCCCACAAACGTACAATAATGATTGATAATATGTCATAATATTGACTATGTATGGTCTTACTGACATTTTGTTACGTCAATTTTTACGTTTCGTTCACAGAAATTGTCCAATTTTTACGTTTTGTTCACAGTATTTTTCTAATTTTCATCAATTCCAAAGCACTTTGCTGGGAAAAGTGAATACCAGCTATCGATTGCGCACCTCATTATAATTAAAGTAAGGGGGAACGATTCTGAAACCAAGCCCTTAGTTTAACCGAAAAAGTAAATTTAATCAGGTAAATCTGTTTATTTTAGAAATCATAACCTTCAGTAAAATTTCGCTTTTACGTTACGATACTTTTACGTGACTGTTGTGTTACGTAAAACGGTTATGTTACGTAACATAAACTTTGTAAAGGCTTGTCTTGTAAAACAACGCTATTCCGATAGAGCATTGTATGTATGGCGCCCATTATATATAATAAAATTCCTAAGAGCTACAGGAAATTAAACTCAAATCTATTTAAGATCATACTAAAAAGACTTCTCATTGACAAATGTTATTACAATATTAATGAATTTTTGAATGACAAATTTTTATGTGTATTGTCTATTACGTACTAGCTATTGATAATGATTAAGGCCTGCACGCCTATTCGTATTTGCATGTCAATCTCGGCAAAACATGTTGGACCAGACCCACTGTACACTTTACTGTACAAATCTATCTATACCTAAATGCATGTTTATGTACTACACATGTTTGAGCAAATAAATTATCTTTGTCTTTGTCACATATAAATAACCTACCTAGGTACTAATCGACCGAGCGAGCGAAGCGAGATAATCGCCTCCGTTTCAGCTTGGGCAAAAATGGTTTCGTATTTATATATGTATAGATGGATGTCCGGCTGTTCTCCTCTCAACTTCTCGTGAAATGTTGTGAGCAGGTTCTATGATTATATGGAATTCCATATATTCCATATAAGTGATTGAATTACAAATATAAATGTAGCCCATTAAAATCCACACCGAGGGGCACAAGCCTTTACCCGGATATGTGTAAGGTTATGCTATGCTCCACCACGCTGACTCAGTTCGGGTTGATGGAGGGGTCTTACGACCACTACAACGTATGACAATACCAATCGTTATTTAGTAAATTAGGTTGATGGAGAGGTTGGCACAAATTGGAGGAGGCTCATACCCAGCAGTGGGCGGAAAAAAGCTGCCAATGATGATGATGATGATTATACATAGCTGCTTGCAGCTTCCATTCCACATTCAGTTATTGTAACTATTTTGTTAAGGAATTATGGATTTATTTTTTAGATTTCACTGTATTTAGACAGAGAGGACAAAGATAACATTCAAGAACCTGGAACTTTTAGTATCGATTTGTTGCTCGTTAGCACTAAAAAAACTGGTTAAGTGTGAGTCTAACTCGCGCACGAAAGGTTCCGTACCACCGTACAATGGTAGGGATGGTGTGGATTGAATAGTTTGGATTTTGCGAAATGTTGTTTACAAAGTTATTGGTGCAGCTACTTTCACACTCCATGTACGTAACCAGCATTCATAAGTTTGTATGTGGCATTGAATGAATTGTTGTATGAGAGCCCCCTTAAATATTTATTTTAGTCTGTTTTTTAGTATTTGTTGTTATAGCGGCAACAGAAATACATCATCTGTGGAAATTTCATCTGTCTAACAATCACGGTTCTTGAGATACAGCCTGATGACAGACGGACGGACGGACGGCGGAGGCTTAGTAATAGGGTCCCGTTTGGCACCCTTCGGGTACGGAACCCTAGAAAAGTAGGTGGTAAGTCCACAATAAAATTCAGTTGTTATGTTCACAGCTTTACTAAAAATTACGTTACGTTTTTGTTGCTTTTATGTTACCGTAACCTAAAATAATCTATGTTACCTAATGTTACAAAGTGGCGAAACTGGCGGCCTGACCCAGGTACATCATTATTAGTTTGAAGTCAAATGTTGGTCTTACAGTTTTACTTCTGAAAATGAGGTTTAAAAATATTACCGCTAGAAATATACGATTCAGATATTCTAGCGTATTTTGTACTCTAATGCAATGGCACCAATGCCCAACTTTGCTCCCGCTTGGAGGCGCTGGCGTCGTTGGAGGCAAAGAGTTTAATTCATCTGAGATAATATTAAGAAACACGTCACGTGATCTTCCAAATACACTTGACACTGGCAAAATTAACCTCAAATGAGGTAAGGACGTCATATAATACACAAAAAGAAAATATAATTTAGCGACTTCGACATATAGACAGCCTTTAACTACATCAGCGCCACCTACAATACACTTTTCAGATTCTGTCATTATGTTTGTAGGTACATACTACCATAGAGTAGTATACTACTATATGATTTTTTACTACCATAGTTTTATAAAATAACACTCCACACGGATAGTTCACTTGTCTAATTTACACTGGGTATTCACATTTACACACTCTGGCTGATAGGCAACTGTATATTGTCCACAATAATATTTATGATATTAAACGGACATAGGTTCCCCGAACCAAGCAGTCACTGTGAACGCTCCTAATAATGTACTCTGTGGAACGCTCGAACAAGACTATATAATTTAGACAAGACTGAGCTCCGTCCTTGAAGACGGCCATTTATATTAGCTCACGATGACATCAGAATGACAACTCGATGAGGGGTTGCCTTACAAAATAAGACATTAGATAAAGTAAAATTCATCAGAATAAATACATTTCTCAATATAACGCGCAAAAATGACTATTTTAAACAATATAAATACAAAAATCATGACATTCCGCCATCTCATAATCGTTCTGCCACCTGGCGCACATAATAAAAAAAAGAGTTTAAACATTCAAACAAATTATTTGCCTTCAGAACAATGTAACCCCATTTCGTCGGCGTTCGAAATTTGAATGTCATAATATGACAAATTTCGGTACATTATGGTCATAATTTATCAATATTCAGATAAGAAATTAGTTTTTACCAAGAAGTTTATCATTATGCTGGTCTTAACGTGCGGCTTTTGGACGCAGTAAAGAGGGTTTATGATACGTGTGTAGATAAAAAGCATTAAATCTTGATCAGTAACATACATAATAACGTTTATTCAATGCCCTGGTTGTGCTCACCACTTTTGGTACTAATTTCTGTATTATATACCTCTAGAGGTGACAATCAAAGAAGCATTTGAAACAATCCCGAACAATATCCATAATATAAAGAAATAGAAATATCAGATATCACTCGAGTGTAAATGATTAATTTATATTTTCTTAATTACATACTTATATCTCATATAGAGTCAGTTTCTCGCACTGTTAAACAAATTGGCATTACTACAGTATTCTTTCAATCCAGGTAAGTAATTACATAAAATACAGGTTCATATTACCTAATTAGCACACAAGATTGAACTAACAAAAGCGACAATATATATTCTGAATTCTTGATTAGAACAACAACTTATATGCCTTTATTTAGGAGACGACTACATATAGAATGTATCACATATAGATCTCACGATGTTGCGATTAGCTGCTAGGGTAGTATGAACATCATATTTATGGTGGAAGAACTGCACCCTATATTTATGCTCTTTACTACATTTTCTTCCTGAAATCAATTCACCATAACAAGGAATAATCTAAGATAGGCATTCTTAACGAGAGGTATCAAATCGGTAATGAATTGATGTAATAATTAAATTAATCTGTCGTAAACATTCAAATAATTATCTTGTAAAGTTGGATCCCTGATCCAAACCAATTCTCAGAAACTATAATTCAAACCCGCTTACAACGCAACACTCATGATTTTCGATTTGACCTATTTCAATCTTTTACCAATACAACTAAAATTAAATAAAACTTTTGCAAGAAATCATTGTGTGATACTTTACTCTCACGGAATCATTTGTGCAATCCTTCATACTCGCTAAATCATTATTATGCGATTATTCATTTTCGCGAAATCATTTGTGAAAGTTTTTGAAGCTTACAACTATAGCACAGCTATTTCCTTCTAATCAACAGCACCGCAGCCAACAGTGATATAGCCAAAATGAAAATTGGTCATTGACAATTGAAACAGATCTTTAAAACTGACCTTAAAATGATAACGTTCTTAATTCAATTTTAGTTGATATCTTGAGAGACTTCTATCATTTAGCAAACATATATCTTGGAAGGGAAACTTAATCATTGTAAAGGATCAGGAAAACGATTGACAATAGAATACAGACACAACACAATGTGTGCAATTTGATAAGAAGAAATAAAACATAATTTATGTAATTACCCAAAGATATGGAACAGATGTTTTCAATAAATGATTATTATTATCAACACAATATTACATTTAATATAATTACTAGTATACGCCTATCATATTTACTCCAAATATTCAGTCTTAAATCAAAAACAGACAAAAAATATTTCAAGTAATCAAGCAAGCTCTTTTTTTGTAATAATAATTCGTGCAGTCAACGCTGCTTGAAGATGAGCAAAAAAGATAAATAAATAAATAAATACAGCAACCGTGACAACGCTCCCGAAACGCCGAAGACTAACATTTAAGAATATGTTCACAACATTATTGCTTTTGTTTATGACTATGATTACGCCGAGTACAGAGCGAGAATCATCCTCATACAATAGCATGCCGTTTCGAGACAATCAAGGGCTGTACTTCGACTACGATTGGAGACTAGTCATTCCCTAAATTATGACGACATATTGGAAAGGATTGTCGGATATCAAGGACCACGTTACGCATATCAAGGAACAACTAAATCAATCATCCACAACACAGTATCATAGTCCAATTAGAGCACGACCTCAGCGAAACTGAACACTACAAAACAATACTACGCGATCACACCACAAAACGAAGAAAACGCGGATCAGTCAACGGCGTCTGACACATAGCAAACTCATTGTGCGGAGTTCCAGACGCACGTTCGCAGAGCAATATGAAAAAGACATAGGTACTGAAGACATCAACTAACGATAACCATTTCCAAAACCTCATCAAGAATCAAACCATAGTTATGAAAGCTGAAGGTAGGATCACAAGGAGAAACGAGGACATCATGAATCGACAGTGCAAGATCATCAAACAACGACCTCTCAATGCAACCAGAGAGGTAGACGAAGAAAGAGTTGACAACAGGAACGCAATGTACATCACCTCGTCAGGATTGGCAGCAAATATCATTATATCACATCAGCAGCATTAGCCACTCAATAATCCAGCGGCAAACATAGCCACACAATATTCCTGCAACAAACATAGCCGCTAAATAGTCTAGTCAAACATATCCACTCAATAATCCAGCAGCAAACATAGCCACTCAATAATCCAGCAGCAAACATATCCACTCAATAATCCAGTAGCAAAGATAGCCACACAATATTCCTACAACAAACATAGCCGCCAAATAGTCCAGTCAATACAGAATACAATCACTCATACGCATTTGTCACCATAGCATTTTAGCTTAAATGTTTAAATCGTAGCACCAAATAAATAGTTTAATAAGATTAGCTAAGTCCAGAACTTTTCTTTGATAATGGTTACAGACATCATTTTACATATGTGTGTCTCGTACTTGATTGGGGCTACTCTCCGATAGTAAGTCATACACTTATGTGGAGTGTTACATGTTGGATGTGTGAGCAGGATGAGCGGATATATTTGGAACCTTTTCACCTGTACGTTGTTCAGTACTCATATCCAGGAATTGCATAGTATTTGATGAGGGTAGCCCTCTCTGATAATTCATCGTGTGTATTTCTCATGGATGATCGTTTGATACGTGCTTAATCAGGGCCACTCTCTGGTAGTTCGTGTCACACGTATTTCTAATATGTACATAATAATTCGATGGGTTGTTTCATGCCGAATTTTTATACCAGTCAATAATGATAATTTTAACCAATAAGGTTAAGAAAATTACACAACGAATTACCAGAGTGTCGCCCTGATTAAATGCAGTGCAATCCCTAATTAGAGAGTAACGCAGTTAGGTATGCGGTATACATACGGAAATAGATAGATTTTACTTTACCTGTAAATAATGTTCCTCTAAAAGTGTAAGCGTGATAGCAGAAAAAAAAATTTTTGCTCGTGTTTCTGAAATATTATAAAATAAATAACACTTCACGGATAGTTCGCTTGTATATTTTAAACTGGGTATTCACATTTATTTAGAGGTTACAAACAGGAAATATTACATAAAAAATATACAAAGGATAAATACACAATTACTTAAAATCTAACAAATCCCTCAGGGTATCCCACTTGTTAGTTAAGTGGTGGAAGAAGTGAGCTCTTAGGGAGCAACAAACTCTGTGAATTAATAGTCTCTGGTCTAACCAAAAAGAATACAAAAATAAAAAGTAAAATATTACATCTAACGTGACTAGCGTGAATCTGCTTGCAAAGTGCAACGCATCGATAGTGAAAAACAAGGAAAACAATTTAAATGACCACAAAAATATATATATATATATATATATTTCTTACCAAAATGGGTAAATGATCACCAAAAGTTGCAGAAAATATCAGGGAAATATACTGCGGTAGCTTAGGTGAAGGGTAAAGTGGGTGAGCGAAGCGAAGCCTCCTTTATCCTTCGTGTTAGGTTGAACATGTGAGAACAACAAAAAATACTTAAAACATAAACTTAAGTACCTATATAAAACATAAAAAGAAGTTTGGTGAAGAATTATCCAAACACAATTATTTGCCCTTTCTGGCAGTCATTTCGGCAAAATAGGTGCGTTTTTGGTAATCGTTTAAACATAAGCCAAAAACAAGTAGGTACCTACATATTATGTGAAAATTACTCATATTATATACAGTGGATAATTAATTAATTGTCACATTGATCTCAAACTATAACTAAGCATTATTATTGTTTTCGACTTTAGTGAACAACAGATTACGTATGGTGTGCTTGAACTGATTGACAGATGAGCTAAACAAGTCAACTTCTGCAAAGTTTTTGTCATGATCTACACAAAGGCGATGTTTGGCGCTCTTTTTCCATTCCATCCTTTTTACATCCCTTTTTCATTGGTGCGAGCTGCTTTTACGTGAAAAAGCCGCTTGTAACGAGGAGCTCTCATAGGTATATGGTATCTGATAAGGGAGACAAGTTCTGGGCAGTTGTAGTCACTGGTGCAGATCCGCTTGAGAACGACAGTGTCCGCGAGAGTGCGACGAGCATTGAGGGACATCTGTCTGTAGTGGGTGAGAAGATTGGCATATGACTTCTTAGGAGACCTGACACGGTAATTTAGACTGCGAAGAAATTTCTTCTGTACCATTTCGATTGCGTCATAAGTGGCGTAGAAGGGGTTCCAGACGGGACGCGTATTCAAGGTGGTATCGGACAAGAGAGCCGTAAAGGGTGAGGAAGAACCTAGGTTTCTTGAAGCTCTTCGTAACACGTAGCAAGCATATGGTAGGCTTTTTTTGTGATATGTGCGATATGCTCGTCGAAAGTCAGCTTTTCATCAAAATAGACGACTAGGTCACGTATATATGCTACTCTTTGCAATTCATTGCCACCTATGTGGTATTCACGTCTATTACGTTCGTTCACCTGTTTTGTGAATCGTATGTATTGGCACTTATTAGATATAAGATATAAGATGTTTATTCATAAATTTCATTACATGTCAATAACAGGTACAATACAATTGTATTAATTATAAAATAGCAATTACACAGTGAAATGTCACATTAATAAAACTACGCAATGTCAAAAGAAAAAAATAATAATGATGTCTATTAATGAAGTTCAAATGTCAAATTGTAATATCAAAATCATAGATTTTATTTAATCTCTATATGTCAAAACAAGAACCTACAGGTATCTAACAAGTTATACGCTTTGCGGCGTAATGAAGTCATTATAGCTGTAGAACGTTTGCTCGACAAGCCAGCGTTTTAGTCTATATTTAAAAATATTGATATTTGGGGCGGAGGCCCGCGGAGGTGATGTTCTCCGGCAGTTTATTGTACACAGTTGGTCCTGCGACCTGAGTTTGTTTTGCGGCCTTCATCAATGAGTGGGCTACTGGGACGAGTTTGTTGGTTGCGTGTGCTGTATCTGTGGACGTCCGCGTGCGTTCGGAACGTGTTGAGGTTTTCCCTCAACACGTTCAAGATCAGTATGGATGGTAGCGTCATGATACCGAGCGCCTTGAAGTGCGGTCTGGCGTGCGTATCCCGCGGCACTCGTGCTATTATCCTTACGGCCCCTTTTTGCATTCTGAACACGCGCTCCCAGTCGGCAGCGCGTCCCTATAGCTCGGTGCCGTATTGCAGTAAGGAGTGCACAGTCGCAAAGTAGCACGAGCGTATGACATCGGTGGGTACGGTCCTGGCTACGCGGCTGAGCGCGAAGCACGCAGCTCCGAGGCACCCGCATATCTTGTGAATGTGGTGGGCCCAGGATAGCCCTCTGTCCAGCTCGAAGCCGAGGAACGTGGTGACCTGGACTTGATCGATCAAGACTCCATCCACCGATGTCGACAATGCTCTAGGCTGGCGGCCGCCAAAGTAAAAATGGATGAATTGAGTTTTTTTTTCAGATTTAAGGCCAGGCCGTTCCTGCTGAACCAGTCGTACAGGGCTGTCGCAGTGTCGTTCAATCGTTGCTCCAGTCGGTCAATGCTGGCGGCGCTCACTACTGCCGCGACGTTATCTGCGTACATGAGTACCTCCGCGGTGTTGATAGCTTGTGGGAGGTCATTAAGGAGCAACGAGAAGAGTATGTTCGACAGGGAGGAGCCCTGGGCCACCCCCATCGATGTATGAATGGGATCAGATCTGACGCTACCTCCATCGCCTGCCACGATCTGTGATCTTCCGGCCATAAAGTCGGTCAACAGCGGGTGGGGGGCGCCAGCTATGCCGTAGTGGTGCAGCTTCGCGGCGAGCACGGCGTGGTCTGCAACATCGAATGCCTTGGACAAGTCACAGAACAGCACAGCGACCTGGAGTTTCTGTTCGCGGGCACTCACTATACGTCGCGTCACCTCGCGCGCGAGCTCGGTTGTCGAGCGGCCTGCGCGGTAGGCGTACTGACGGTCGGTGAGTGCGGACGTCTGCGATAAATAGTTGATTAGTCGCGAGCTGAGGCCGTTCTCAAACACCTTCGCTACTAACCGACAAATTTTAGTTTCTTTAAATGATACAAGATGTCACTAGTTGTAGGTTTGCGCAATTAATTTCAAACCAAAGGAGAAATAATTTTTCAAAGTTTTATGTCCTTCCATTAGTCACGCAGGTCAGGAGGTTAAACAAAAATATTTCTTTTTTAATGATTTATAATTAAGTACTGTTTGAACAAAATAAAATAGGCAGTTTTTAAGATATTAAATATTTATTAAATACCGCAAAGATTACTCGGCTACTATCACTTCACTGAGCCAGCGTGGTGGATTATAGTAATTGAAAAAACTTGTCCCAGGCGACTGTAACTTGAGACTTGGTTTATGACCTTTCAAGTGCAAGAAAATATCCTCTGAGTAAGCAAGAAGAGCTCAAAAGAGCAAGGTGTTTTGACTGCTTTTTTAGGGTTCCGTACCCGAAGGGTTCCAAACGGGACCCTATTACTAAGACTCCGCTGTCCGTCCGTCCGTCCGTCCGTCCGTCTGTCACCAGGCTGTATCTCAAGAACCTATATAGCTAGCTAGAGAGTTGAAATTTTCACAGATTATGTATTTATGTTGCCGCTATAACAACAAATACTAAAAAACAGGAAAGAAATATTTAAGGGGGCTCCCATACAACAATTCTTTCAATACCACATACAAACTTATGGATGCACCTGGTTACGTACATGGAGTGTGAAAGTAACCGCACCAATAACTTTGTAAACAATATTTTGCTGTGTAAAATCCAAACTATTCACTCCACACCATCGCTTCCAGTGAACGGTGGTACGGAACCCTTCGTGCGCGATTTAGACTCGCACTTCACCGGTTTTTAAAATCCGGCGACAATTTTGCTTGCAAAACTCTTTAAAAACAGTTTTGGCTATTGCTCTAACTTTTGAGATAATATTTACAACTGTATCTCATAAATGATTAAAATTAGGACTTCCGAACCAAATTGAGGTAAAAAAAATCCAACTTTAAATTATTTATTCAAGTTGGTGGCGCACATATAAAATTAAAGAGGACTATGAAACAAATAAAATATGTCATGCAACATAATGTTCTAAATTTCACGTTTGCGAAAAAAAAAACGATAAAATATACTTTTGGCACTTTTCCGCGTTCGAATTCAAATTCGTCGCTTTTGAGATGCTTTAGGACAATTTTATATGTAACATGTTTGTTGGTAAAAGAGGATTAAAAGGAGACCTTATTATTTATATTATTAAACCTGATTTCTCGCCAACGTGACACATCAGGACATTATGTTACATGACATTTTTAGCTCGTTTGATTGGACCTCTTTCGATCTATTTAACTTTCAATGTGCGCCACCAATTTGAAGAAAAAAAATAAGGGTGGAATATTTCTCACTCAATTTGGATCGGAGGTCCAAAGTTCTATAATTAATCAGATACCATTATAATTATAATTTCAAAAGAAAGAAAAATAGCCATGCATGTTTAGAAAAAAGTCAGACCGCAAAAACACTGTAGATTTGATTAAATGCAGTCAAAAAAGCCTTGCTAAAGCAAAAGGAAATTTTCGATCACTTCAAAGGTCCGTAAAAACCAAATCTCCTGTTACACACATTTAATTAGATTACATACAGTACTTAATTAGAAATAATTGAAAAATAATTCAATTATAGTTCAAAATCGCAATTTATACCAAATATAGATTTTTGATCAAAATAATATAACTTCGATAAAAACGGAACGGTATAACAAAAGTTTAGCATAAATGGTTCTAAATGATCTGTACTAGGTATCTTCGTTCTAAATGATCTGTACTAGGTATCTTCGTTCTAAATGATCTGTACTAGGTATCTTCGTTCTAAGAGTTTGCATTAAGTTACCAAACACCCACATAGATTTAGGGTCACACAAGCAACTGCTATAACGGCCAAAAACAGTACCCAATTTTATTATAATATTATTAATTATAATATTATTAATTATTAATAATATTTCTAAACCACCACCAGAGCCATCAATTTGGAGCTCTTCGTGGACTTCTCAACGCCGGGAAACACGAATCCTAGCTTTGCCAGGTCTTCGTAAGAGATCTCCGAGAGGGTCTCGAACCCTGCCTGGGTTGCCACATGTTGGGAAGCGGCTGCTGTGAAGACTGTTACCGTTATTTTTATGTTGAGTGACTTGCAGAGGGGAACCCTGGAAAGAGTTAATAACAGTCAATTATCTCGCTACAGTTCACAAAATCTTAGAAATAGTATGACAAATAAAGTTAAACCTTAAAGTTCATAAAATCGACTTTTTAAACATTCAATATCCCCTCACTAACAGGTTAAGACTGACAGACACCCGTCAAGCATCAAGTTATCTTTTTCATACTGTAGTTAGCGTCAGGTGACACTTTGGGTTACCAAAAATTTGTTGTTTATTTATGTGTCCTCTACCCATAATAACCACATTCATCATGCGCCACAGAGAAAAATTGGGTGTCATCAACGCCAAATTTTGAATTTTGAAAAACGCTTGCTCGGGACGTAACCCATTCAAACCCCGAAAGGAGACATATTTCTTTAAATGTAAATAAACATTTAGCCAGCTATTAAGTACTCAATTTTGCACGATAACGGATTAACCGCATCTAGGGTGATAATGTTAGTTTATCAAATCAAATCAAATCAAAAATCATTAATTTCCATAGGATGTTGTTACATCACTTAGATCCGTCATTACATTTTTTTGGGTGAGTTCACTAACACAATGGCGGAATCTGTGGAGAAGAGCTCACCGAAGAAACTCCACAGTCGTCGCATCTTTTGCGTTTCCTTTTTTAAATAAAATATTGTCAAATTACAAAATTAATGCTAATTATATATCGAAACAGCCTGTTACTCAAACAATCTATTCCCATGGACATCTGTCCTCTAAGTAATCAGATATCCTATAGTAACCTTTTTTATACAATTTCTGTTTTATTATTATTTTAAACTTGTCTAAAGGTAAGTTTTTAATATCAGTAGGGACCTTATTGTAATAGCGTATACAATTGCCTTTAAAAGAATTACTAATTTTATGTAGTCGGCTTACATAAGCAACCAACTTGTCTTTATTTCTAGTATTAAAATTGTGTATATCACTGTACTTCTGAAAATTAGTTATATTTATTTTTACATACACAAGATTGTCATAGATATATTGAGACACAAATGTCAGAATATTGATTTCTTTAAACTTTTCCCTCAGTGACACTCTAGGCCCTAATCTATAAATTGCACGAACAGCCCGTTTCTGAAGAATAAATATACTATTAGCATTCGCAGCGTGACCCCACAATAAAATACCATAGGTCATTAGACTATGAAAATAACTAAAGTAGACTAGTCTAGCGGTGTCTACGTCGGTAAGAGTTCTAATTTTTTTAACTGCGAACGCTGCCGAACTCAGTCTGTTCGACAATTTATTTATATGAGGATCCCATTGTAGTTTGGCGTCTAAAGTAATGCGTTATCTACACACGTATCATAAACCCTCTTTACTGCGTACAAAAACCGCACGTTACGATCAGCATAATGTTAAACTACTTGGTAAAACTCATTTCTTATCTGAAAAATTACACTTTATGACCATAATGTGTAATTTTTCTACACATTATGACATTCAAATTTCGAACGCCGACGCCCGCCTGCATGCCGCCCCTAGTTTGTCTGTGAAGTTGGTACTGACATTCAAATTTCGAACGCCGGCGCCCGAAGTTGGTGCTACGGAACAAGCTAAACAACTGCAGAGCCACAATGCCGATCAAACATGCGGTTCCTGTACACATCAAAGAGAGCTTATGATATGTGTGTAGATAAACTAGTGTATGTAACTGTACATAATTAGGCATTAAAACTCTCGAGTGATATTATTATGAAACTCGCCTTCGGCTCGTTTCATAAACCCACTCTCGAGTATTAATGCCCTCCATTATGTAGCAGTTACATAAACTACTATTATTCACGATATTTTCTATCACAATGAGAAAGTGTTCTTTCGGTTGGGAAGGTAGGGTCGGACAAATATAATAATAATAATAATAACAGAACCTCTTTATTACAAGAGTGAAATGAAAAATTCATAAAAATATAATAATAATAATCATTTATTCAGAAAAATATACATTTAAATTTCTTGTTTTTACATTAATTGTAAAGAACAAGGGCTATTCACTACTCCCTAAAGAAAGGCGAACCCTGTGTTCTAGGATGAGTAGTACTTCCCACCACCATAGATACCAGTAGATGTCGCTATTTCAAAATTAATTTTACAAATTAAATTTCTTGAGATTGATGATAAATTAATATTTAGTAATTTTTACACATGATTATTGAATTAACATTAAAATGTTTAATCTTAGTGAAGAGACTGAGTGTGTGTGGTGTGTAATAGAGAAGATGAGAAGTATAATGCTTGAATGTTTTAGTGTAGTGAATAGTGAATGGATGTGTTGATTATGTTTATTTATTATTTTTTAACATTCTATTATTATATTGTTTCGATTGTAAATTATCAGAGTATAAACTTCAGTGGTTTTTAGAGTATATTACTTCGATATGTAATGTTATTTAAAAAATTTGAAATAAAACAAACAATGTAAGGATTAATTTTATTTATTTATTTACTTTGGGTATTAAGATAAAACCGTTAAGATGTTTTCAGTTTCCTCATATGTTAGGGATCTCAGCCATTTGTATATAGTTTTTTTATTTTCGAATAATGTCTTAGTGTAAATTTCAGTGCAGTTGCTAATTTGATTATAGAGATGAGGTCCAAGGAATTTGAAAAAATTGCATAAAGTTTGTACGCACCTTTACACTTTGGCATACTTTGTCTTTTCGCATTTTAGTTATTATTACTGCATCACTAGGTAAGAGATTACTGTGCTGTTTAATTATATTATCGCAGAAATTGAAGAGTTCTGTTGCATGGTAAAGGAAAGGTTTAAATTTGCAGACCTTCAATACTGCACGTTGAGCCCTCTCGACGCACAAGAGTGTCGTCTTATGCGCGCCACCCCAGCTAGTGATGCAGTAACGTAACAAAGATTCTGCAAGAGCCACGTCAATACGTTGCATAAGTGAAGTCTCTGCTACATGCCTGAGGCTCTTGAAGACATATTTTAATTTTATGATTTTCGAACTAAATTCCTGACTGTGATGATGAAATTTCAGATTATTATCTAGAGTTATACCTAAGTACCTGATTGTTTGTGTCCCTTCCAGAACTCCACACGTACACGAGTTCTTGCTTAAAGAATCGCAAATGTGTGCAAATAATTTGTATCCGCTGTTTGGTTGCGTAGAGTTAAGTATGGAGAAACTCAGGTATTTGGTTTTCTCAGAGTTTAGGTTCAAAATATTTTGTTGTAACCAGCGAGAAAGAATATTAAAGCCGTTGAGCGCTATCGAATACTTCGTGCCATCCACTATTCGCAAAAAGTAAGGCTGTGTCATCGGCGTAAGCGATGATTTTGGCTTGAGGCAGGGCGAGGCGACAAAGGTCATTTATATAGATCAGGAATAGAGTAGGTCCAAGGATACTTCCCTGTGGAACACCAAAATTCACCGGCTTCGTGCTGCTCGTGAGTTCACCTATTTAAACACATTTTACTCTACTCGAGAGGTAACTCCTAAAAAGATTCAACTGGACTCCTCTCACATCTATAAATTCCAGTTTATTAATAAGGAGTTCCACCGAGACCGTGTCAAATGCATTGGCTAAGTCCAGGAAAATTCCAAGACAGCGTCTTCCTTCGTCAAGGGTTTCGGCTACGAAGTTTGTAAGCTCATGCACGGCATCGGAGGTAGCCTTTCCAACACGAAAACCATACTGATTTTCCGCCAGAATACCGTTCTTTTCCAGATAGCTAATGAGTCTAGAATTCAAGATTCGTTCCAGAAACTTGGAGAGCGAGGGAAGAATAGAGATGGGCCTGTAGAATTCAACACGATCTCGGTCGCCCCCTTATGGACTGGAAGAACTACAGATTAGGGAAGGTACCCTTCTCAAGGCATAAGTTAAAAATGTAAGTTAGGCTCTGGACAAACTGTCTTTTATGGGATTTTAAGACCTTATTTGAAATTTTATCCCATCCGAATGAACATTCATTTTTTAGATTCATGATCAGTCTTTCAATTTCATGATTGTCAGTTGGTAAAATTACAAATGAGTTTGATCGAGATTTGTTTTCTATTTGTATAGGGATTAGTTCTGATTGATTAATTGCTTCTGCTAGATTATTTCCCACATATATAAAATAATTATTAACTCTTTCTAAGGATGATGAGGATGAATCAAGAGTTGAAAGAAGTTCTCAAGGTTGGTCCCTTATAGAAGTGGCTGAGGAAATGGATTTATTAGCCTTCCAAAGCTGTTTACTATTAATTCCCGCTTGATTAAGTAAAGATTTTTCAAATTATCTCTTCAATTTCTTCAGCAAATTGTTACAGAAAGTCCTGTATGTTAGTTTTAGAGTTTCATTTTTTGGGTTGGACATGGATTTTCTGTGTAATCCGTCTCGATTTCTTACCCAGCGGAGGAGTCCGGTAGTCATCCAAGGCTTAATAACGCGTTTCTTATTTGGGATTTTGCGAGTTTATAGCGGCATTTGGATCCGGTAACTCATAAATAACTTCAAAATTACTTTCTCTTAGGGTTTTTGCCAATTCCTCAGGGTCGAGAAAAGAGTATGTAGATGGCGTTTTTTTTTTTTTTGCTTTATATCAAGACCCAAAAGCACAGCTTTATGAACTGTTATAGAGGAATACATGACCACCGTAACAGCTTAATTTCTGGTTTTTAGGAGCAAGTGGTCTAGGCAAGTATTGCTTAGATCCCTGGTCACAAAAGTATGTCCAGGTAGTAGTCCATAATAGGCAGCTTTATTTATATAGAGGTCAGCATCACAATTTTGGTTATCTGGGTAAACATCAATATTACGGTCTCCTGTCAAAATGAGATTGGAGAAACGAGACGATTCTTGGAATATTTTAGTAAGGCCATCTACAAAGTTCTCTATATTGTGGAAGCAAGGTGGGCGGTAAATGGCGATTACTGCCGTGTCTTTGTCATGTTTGAGAATAAGACAACTACCAAGGCAAGGTGTGGCTCTTCAATGGTGACGTGTAGGTTTTTTTTTTGTATATCACCACTCCATCGTTTTGATTAGTTATTGTTTTGTTAGCAAAACTTTTGTAGCCTTGAATTAAAGGAACTATAGGTATACAGGATAACCAACATTCGGTCAATACTAGAATGTCACATTCAAATTTTAGTTCGTGCAGAAGTACTAGGAAGTCTGGTAAATTTTGACCAATACTCCTGATATTTTGAGAAATTATTTTTAGACAAGAATTTGAATTAGGGACATAATTTATGCAGTTACTGGTTTCAGTGAGGATAGATCTACAGACCGATAAGCCATCCAGATAATTTATTAATTCATTTACATTATCGAATGTGGATTATATTTATATTGTATCTAATTAAATTATTGTGAACAAAAGTTATTATTTTAGATATTGTTTTGTTAAATTCTTGGTTTATTTTGTTTTCTGAATAATACCGATATTGATTATTTGTGACGGGCTTTATATATTTTTTAATTACTGGATTTATGGTGAATTACCGTTTTTTGTGCGGGTGGTGATGTAAATTCTGTGTGTTTTTCTGTTTGTTGTGTGTGTAAGTCTGTAAAATGAACAAGTGAGTGAATTATATGTATGTGTGAGTTTGTATGTATTTATGTAATATATGATCTAGGTTTTCAACATTATTAATTACAATATAGAGGAAACGAATACTAGAGGAATATGATAAAGTAAGACACGCATTGTTACTCAAGTTGATCAAATCACTGTCACTCGCGATACGGCTGTAAGGTTCCTTTTCGGATTTACGAAGGTATACTACGCCCCGGGAAGTCCAGCAGAAGTTGTACTTGTTCTCCTTCGCAAAGTGTTTCAGAGATGAAAATACCTTTCTTCGGTGAATTATACCCAGATGAGTTGTATTTAGCTTATCTACGTTCGGTTTTTGCGTGTTGAAGGTTTTGATCGCGTATAGTAGTGCTTCCTTTTTTATAACCGAGCAAAATTAGACAATAATCTGTCTCGAGGAGTCTTTGTTACGAGTAGTTCTGTAGATATCCTTTATCTTGGATTCATTAATTGGCAGCTTTACTACATTTGACAGTTTTTGAGGATCTCGCATGGACCAGCTTTAGTCTCCGGGCTCTTGACCTCAGGTTTTGTCGGGATGTTGCGAATTTCGACACATGTTGAGCGAGGCTTCTTCTCAAGAACCTCAGACGTCACCTAGAGTACTGTAGATTCTATTGTGGGCATTTATGGGCAAAAAACATAAAATTTGCCTTCATTTGTTGTGTCATCATTATTTTTTCTTTTCCGGCCAGCAGAGAAGCGAAAGGGCTAGTGACAAAATATATTTTTCACACCTTTCATTCCGAAAAGTAAGTTTTGCTCCACGTCGAGAGGGAGCAAAATACTACTTTTCTGTTCAAGCTACTTTTTTAATTTATTCATTGGCATGTAGCATTGACGCAATGTGTCAATTGAACACAGATCTTTATAAATAATCGATTGTGATTTCATCGTAGTCGATTAAAACCGAACATGTTTCAAGTTTTAACTTTAACAACGTTATATGAAAATTTATGAATTTTTCGTAATATTTTAAAAAAATGTTACAATAAATTATATGTTTTACTGAAATCAAAACTATCGATGACAGTTATTGTGATATAATGAATATTGATATCCGAAACCATTGTAATATTCGATTCGATTATGTTTACACATAGGTAAAAGTACACAGGAATAATTTATCTGTGGTGACCTTTCCCTAATCCTTCACAATCCCCCATTATAAAAAAAAGTTTTGTTTACGTTGTTCGATTACTGTAAAAGTGGTGAAAGTATAATTCAAAGTATAGTTATTTAATTTTTTTAGAGCATTTAATTTAATAGTCTGTGTGAAAACTTGTATGTGTCACTCAGAATAATTTTCGTCATGGGCGTTAACGCTTGAATCCTTCGTTAAGCTCAGGATTCTAACTAAGAATCCCTCGCTATGCTCAGGATTCTATCGTAGAATTATTCCCTTCACTCTGGATTCAATGTACCGCCATCGCCGTAAATACATCTTTTTGCTCCCTTGTGACACAAATAACTATTGTCATCACGTTTTTGTGATTCTAGCGCGTCAATTCTTTTTAGAAGTTCATCGTGCTTTTCCGACATAAATTCAACACTTTTGGTTATTTCGTTGTTCTGTTGACGTATTACAGCGATATTCTCTTGCAGTGTATTAAGGCGCGATTCTATTTAATAGTAGTTTATGTGACTGTTACATAATGGAGGGCATTTATACTCGAGAGTGGGTTTATGAAATGAGTCGAAGGCGAGATTCATAATAATATCACTCGAGAGTTTTAATGCCTAATTATGTACAGTTACATACACTAGTTTATCTACACACATATCATAAGCTCTCTTTGATGTGTTCAGGAACCGCATGTTCGACCGGCATTGTGGAATTGATCATTGCTCTGCAGTTGTTTAGCTTGTTCGGTATTACCAACTTCACAGACAAACTAGGGGCTGCACACAGGTGGGCGTCGGAGTTCGAAATTTGAATGTCATAATTTGACAATTTTTGGTACATTATGGTCATAATGTATCAATATTCAGATAAGAAACGTGTTTTTACCAAGAAGTTTATCATTATGCTGGTCGCAACGTGTGGTTTTTGGACGCAGTAAAGAGGGTTTATGATACGTGTGTAGATAAAATTTCTTAAATCTTCCGCATTTTCACTCCTGTCATACATTCGCTTTGACCAAAGAGCTGAAGAGAGGCTGTAATGATATGTTAGTTATATAATTCATAATTCTTTATTTTATTACACACAAATATTTCAGCAGTTTCATTAAAAGGAAATACATCTACAAAGGCGAGCTCATCTACAAAATGCTCCATATACATGTACTTAACATGTATATGGAGCACATACATATAGGTAGTTTTATTTCGTTCATGGTATACCTGAAGCCCTTGGCGCCTGAGTCCCGCTCCCGCCTGGAGTCTGGAGGCGCGAGAGAAAGATGTGAGAAAGTGCCCTTGCTCAGGCGGCCGCCAAGAAACCTCGCGATATCTGTACCTTAGTTATTATTCTATGTTTTCGGACATGTTATGTGCTCGTTACTCTTACGAACCGCAATAATCACTAGTAGTTCTGTGAGAACAGCAGACCTCGCTTGTTTAAGCTATTTCAAGCTACAAGTAGGTACATTAGAATGTTGATGATCGATGATGAGGAGTGAGGAGTACGACTAGTTTCCATGACAACATTCCTTTCAATGCCCACTTTTGATCGTTTCATACAACAAATGTTGTATAGCCAACTTTTTTTCAATACTCAATATATGTATTTATTGCATTCCATAACATTTATGTTGCATAGGATGTTATAAGAATACTTGTGTTATTTATGGACCTTGTAAAAAAGGCATTGCAATAGAAGAGAGGGAAACAAAGTTTGTTAATTTATAATTAAGTATAGTATTTACTAAAAGTCAGTGAAAAGTAAATATGAGCGAGCGAAGCGAGCGAAGGGCTCCATTTCGACAAGCCGATTTTCCTTTCGTCTGTCTCTATGTCTCTATGTGTGTCTGTCAGTTCCGGTCTAGGGGCCACAGTTTTCAAGCGATCCTCACGAAACTTGGCACACGTGTTTCTTGAATTAAAAGATTTTTTTGTCGAGAGCTTTTCCCGATTTTCCCCTTATGGGGGAGTTATTTTTTTGTGTTTTTTTTTTCCAGAAACCTATCGTGTGGCACATCAAATTAAAGGGCTTTATGAGCCGGTTCTAAAAATATACTGCATCATCACTTTCGGCCGCCTGTTTTCTAAAAATCCAAGAAATATTTTCAAAACATACCGAGTTTGGATTCCCCAAAGTAGGAGAGTGATTAGTAAAGAGGATCTATATTATTATTTATTATTATTATCGTTTATTCGTAAACAAAATACATTGTGTTCGAAATAAGTTTAAATCACTGTCACATTATTGCATGCAAACAAATCCAAATTATACAAAAATTAAATAGTCATATAACAAGAAATAAAATAAAATCCAACAATCATTTCAAATAATAATCCTTACAAGTCAATTCATAAATTCAAATGTCAATAACAATACAACAAAATCAAACTAGTTATGTCACCTTCAAAATTCATCTAGAGAGTAGCAGCACTTTTCTAACAAAATCTGTTTTAATCTTACTTTAAATACGTCAATAGATTGAATTGTTTTTAACTCAGTAGGCAACTTGTTAAAAAATTTAATTGCTTGATAATAAGCACAATGTGAAACTATATCTAACTTAGGAACTATATCAAAAGTAAGGTCTTTCCTTCTAGTTCCTACTCTTATAATCCTCTGTTTATCTGTTTCACCATTTTGGTTTTTTACAAGTCTGGTAAGCACTACCAAAATATATAGGCTACCAAAATATATATACAGACAGGATATATAACTATTTTGGTGAAAAGTCAATAGATTGTATTTTTAATCGCAAAATGTAGGCTACTTTACTACTTGATTTTGATTGAATCTAAAATACTTAGCTATAAATTGGTTCACAGTCCCCCCTGTTAGCGAGGTCTACTGCCCACAGGGCCACTAGATTAAGTACTCATTTAATTTTTCGACTATAATAGGATCTTCAAACTTTATGCCTACTTTCGTTATATATAACTCTTTTATGTCGTAGCAGCACACAGCAGCATGCCTTCTTCAAGAGGCAGTGACAAAATGACGGAACTTTGAATGGCTGTCGTTTCGAATCTAGTTTCAAATTGACCGAATTTTGGGAATTTGCCTATTGAAATTGTGGGCTCAATTTCGACAAGATAGGAGGCCGATTTTATCTAATAATTTGTTATGTATGTTCTTGGTTTTATTAAAATATCGAAAATCAAATGGAGATTGAATCGATCCTTTAATATTATTGATTTACAACCTCAGATCCCTATCTGAATTCTTGACAATGACACAAAAATAAGAAACGCGTTCTTACTTATTTTTTCGTTTTAATTGAGACCGAGATGCCTGCCAGGGTGACGTCTATTTGGTTTGGCGGAGTCTCAAATTAACAAAACTCTTTACTTATTTATTTTGTGGGTGGACAGTTTTGGTTTTGTGTTGACACCATGACGTCATTTTTGACGTCATGACTATCTTGAGCATTTTACGCCGGAAATAAACGTCGTGTCTAAAAAACGCAAAATAAGTAGTGTAAAGAATATTATTAAGTATTATGAAATAATGCATTTTTGGAGTAAAGTAGGTACTAAATGTGGTAGGGTATAAACCCATTTTTTTATTAAGACTAAGACTATATTATGGCATAGACCCATGTCTGTGGATAGACCTAAGTAAATTCTAAATGGAAATCAAAACTCCAAAGTAAAATCATTTCACTTTAGGAAGAAATATGGAATTACGCGAATAAATCAAAACTATGAATCAATTTTTAATTATAAAATAAAAGTAATTTACAAAAATACATATATGAGTATATTTCTAATAATTGCTTCTATCAGTTTTATCCAGCACGTGTCTGTGTTTACAGTCAACTTTAACCGGTCTCTTCTCGTGCACAACTTTTCTCTTGATATGATATATCGGTTGGGCCACGCCGTATTCTAATTCGCAGTAATAAAGATGTTTGCTCCTGTCAGCTGGGTTAGGATAGTATGCAGCACTAAAAACCTCATCAACTTCATAAATCTTACAATCCAACGTGTGCTGAAATAATGTTCCACTAATCAACATTCGGTCTATAACATCGCAGGCGACGTGACCGAATTTATTGCCCCATATGTTTAGAAACCGCAAGAAATACGGTTTCTTTATCGTGTTCAGCAAATCAAGGACGCCTCTATCGGTTAAGTTGTTGTGAGAGATGTCCAGTGCTCGAATTTTCGAGAATGGCATACCGAAGCTTAAAGCTCTAGCACCGGTATCCTTGATGCCGTTTCCAGCAACGTTTAGTAAGATCAACGAGGGACATTCCGCTAAATATTTTGCCAGCAGTTCAATACCGTATTCACCGATTCTGTTGTATCCCAAATCTAGGTACAAGAGCGTTGTGTTGCGACGCAATCCCCGCACCAGATATTCGACATCATGGCCGTTTAGTTGATTCTTCTGCAAATGCAACTCTATTATTGAGGAATTGCGTTCCAGTAGAAACTCTATGTGATACGCGAGCCATTTCGTCTCGTATGAATATCGGTCAAATAAGGGTTCAACTCGGCTTAAGTCAAAAACCTTTAAAGTGGTATTCGTGCCGTGGTCAAATCTCAAAGCGGTGACGATGTGGGCGACACTGCTCAGAGTCTGTCCACTTTCTCCAATATCAGCGTACTCCAAGCTAATATTATTTCGTAGGAACTGCGCAAAATACTCACCTCCTTTTGTGCCTATTTTGTTGCCATTGACTCTCAAATACTTCAGTCGTACATACGTGGCGTATTTGGCTAGATTCAACATAGAAACTTCCGTCAAATCGTTGTTCATTATATTGAGATTGATAACGCTGGATCTTCCTTTGACCAGCAACTTCTTTAGAAGCTTGAAGAACCCAACATCTGTGATCTGGTTATAGCACAAGTCGAGTTTGCTGATTCTTCTTTTTGCCTCGCGAACGTAAAGAATTATAGCTCGGATGTCCGAGTCCATGACTCGCTTGTTGTATTTCTCGAACACATCCCTGCCCCTCAGAACCAAGGAACCTGACCCATCGCTGTTCCGCTCTGTGAAAAGATTTAACCGTATCTGGTTTATTTCGGTTACTGGTATAGGTGCGGGTTCACGTGTTATCTGCGCTACCAGCTCTGGCTTGTTGCAAATGCATCTTCTCTGTTTTTTTCTCTTCGTTCCAAACTGGACCCTGGCTGGATTATATAAATAAAACATTTCAGATTTCAATGTTATTTGTTGTTGCCGGAGATAGCTGTCAAAACAGGCCTGCCTGTCTCTGTTTAAGTCAGCCAGCCATAACTCAACTCAGGCTGCCAAGGAGATTTAAAGTTTTGTTGAGCATGTTAGGTATGTATAGTTTGTCTAGCTTTAGCTTTAGCCAGCGATTTTTTAGCGGCAACACTGCCGAAAATGTCATCATAGCGTTTGTTGTCTACGGTTGACGTAGTCCCCGGGAACGTCATTCGTATTTCATAACAAACCAACCATATTTTCAGGATTTTGCAACAAATATAACAGGTAGTAAAGCGCTAGTTTATGACTCGGAAAGTACTATACTTAAGAGCAGTTCTATTTATTGTTTTCTTATTGATTTCAAGAAGTCAGACCCCAGGTTGTTTTTGAACCTAGTGCCATGGTACTAAAATTCAAAACCTATAACGGGGATGTGATCATATGATGCCATGTGGCCCTGAGGGGAGATGCCATCACATCGGAATTTGATTGGAAACGGAATATAACATTTGGATGCTTCTAATATGAAATAGTGGTATTGAATGATAATTTAATTTCTACATAGGTGCCGACGAATACTACAAGGTCACTTTTACCGTAAAACATTCTGATATTTCTACGGATTTGGTAAAGTTGGAGTTGGTAAAGATTTTGTTTACTTCTGATATACCTAATAGCTGTCATATTATCGAGTTGCGACAGCGATAGTCTATCGATAGTATCGTGATAATATCGTGACCTTGAAAATTAGTCATACAACCGATAGTCCTTTCGAAACCTATCGATTGATAAAGATACTATTGCTTAATACGATACGGGGGGTAGGAGGGAAGTAAAATACCTCCCGCGGACCAGACAGGCCGGAGAGAAAACTTCGTTAACAAACTCGGCCCCAGAGCTTCTTTGACATATTTGAAGTAGAGGCCGGAATGTGCATTAGAGATAGCGGCGGAGAAATCCTATTGGAACAACGGCGGCGCTCAAGTCTTTCAAGAAGAAAATGGCATTGGCGACAGGTGGTAACCGGCCGTAAAACTAAACAGCCAACGTTTAATCCTTGTCCAATATGAAATAGTACAACAGAGAGAAACACACGATGAATGTTAGGGCGTCCCCTCAAGCGACGGTCGAAGAGTCACATGCTCTTCATTACGAATTACTACCTGGAACTTAGGTCCTATGACGGGCAGGAGTGCCGAACTTGTTGAATGCATGCTGTGTTCAAGAGACCAAGTGGAATGGGTCAAAATCGAAGCAGATAAACAATGCTAACAAGCTTCTAAAATATGAACATCAAACAAGAATGGTATTGGTATCATACTGTCTGAAGAACTATCTGGAAGAATAGTAAACGTTGACAGAGTATCAGACAGACTCATGTCAGTCAAAATTGCATTAGATAATCAACATTTTTTAAATTTAATCTGCGCATATGCGCCTCAAAGGGGATTTGGAAAAGAAGAAAAAAAAGTTTTCTGGGATACATAAAACAATAACAGATATATCCAAGGAGCGAATGATCCATTTGGGTGGAGACTTGAATGGCCACGTAGGCAAACGGGATGACGACTTTATAAGGTGGCATGGCGGCTTCGGATATGGAACCAAAAATGATGATGGGGACAGAATTCTCTCACTCGCCTCCAGCTGTGATCTAGCAATCATAAACACGTTCTTTGCAAAGAAAAATGAACCACATGATCACATACAAAAGTGGCGGCAATGCTACACAGATAGACTTTGCACTAACCAGACGAGAACGGCTAGGTAACTACAAAGACAACAAGGTCATACCCATAGAACCTTTAACCACCCAACATCGCCTGCTTCTAACAGTGCTCAAGCGCCCAAAACCTCTAAAGCCTAACAAAAACTTGGTCCCAAAAATAAAATGGAGATGTATCGATGAACCGCAAGGGGAAATCCTCACAAGCTCAAACAATTCATAACACACATGGACACATCCAACATAACAGCCAACGAGATGTGGACTAAATTCGAAACACAACGCAGAGCCAGCACCGAAAAACATCTAGGCAGGAATAAAAACAAGAAAGGACCATTTAACGATACCCGCTGGTGGCAACAAATAGTGAAGGAGACAGTGGCATTGAAAAACAAAATGTTTAAACTTTGGCAAGAAACATAAGAAGAATCACATTCGGATTACCATAAACTATAAAAAAAGAAGCAAAACCACAAGTCACTGTGGCAAAAGCCCAGGCCGATAGTAACTTTTACGATAAGAAAAAACATGAACAAGCAAACTCAGAAATAGATAAACATAAAGTGGCAAAACACGCAACAATAATACTAAAGACATTATGACAGTAAAATAACAATCAAAGACAAAAAAAAACTACTAACGGAAGACAAAGAAATCAAGTCGAGATGAGTAGAATATAAACGGAATCTTTTAATCTCACATCCCTGAAAACAAGATTGCATCAAGCCAGACCAAATTCAAGGTCAAATCCCTGCAATAGAACCACAAGAAATAAAAATAGCTGTGCAAAGAATGAAAAATAACAAAGGCACCGGACCAGACGAAATTCCCACGGAGGTCTGGACACGTTTAACGGGACAGGATCCCGGACTCCTGGAGAAATAGCTTCCTAGTTCCGTTCTACAAGGGTAAAGGGGATGTCAGAGACTGCAATAATTATAGAGGTATTAAATTGATGTCGCACATATTTAAATTATGGGAAAGACTTCTAAACAATTGACTTGAACAGATTATCACTCTTACCCCAAATCAATGTGGAGTACTGGTATTAAAACGCAAACTGCATTGTTGTTTATAATTTTATACAAATTCTGATTGAATTAATTAATGATAAATGCATGCATCGCTTTCAATGCATATTCACCACAAAATTAGAAAAAACATTTTTTTTATGGACACGTTCATAGGTTAGGTCGTCATATCGACCGCGATTTGGATGCGTTCAAAAAAATACTGTATTGCTCGGTCACTTTCAACACCTTAGCTTATTCATCAACTACTCGAAAAATCACAAGGTTCAAAATTTACATAATAATTATTTGAATAAGAGTGACATTAGTGAGTGTGGGTAAGCGGTCGAAATAATAATTTAACCGTACACTCGGGTTATTTTGGCCAAAACACCCTGATAGGTGTAGGTATAGGTATTTTTAGTTTCTCATAAACTTTTCGCCCGACTATACTACAGGATCCGATTAACTTCGCATAAAATTAAATTTTGTTGCGGTAATGAATCTGCCGGCACGGGCCCCGTGGATGCCCGTGGGCTGCAGGCGCACTGCTGCCCTATTTCACTAACTAAACCTACAAGATGCCAATCAACATTTAGATTGCTGGACGTGAACGTGGACTTAACTTCTACCTCTACCTTCCCGGGTGGGAGAAGCCGTGAGGCTGTGGTCGATATTGTTCAACCTGAAATAATATACAGGGTGACATTTAATTAGCCGACTATATTTTGGGGAATGATAGTACCCATCATTATGAACAACTTTCCCCAAGAAACATATGGTCGCAAATGGAAAAAATAAATTGTACCTCAGTACATTGACCCTAAAAATTTTTTTTGTTTGCGACCATAAGTTCCTTGGGAAAAGTTTTTCATAGTGGTAACTATTATTCCCTAAAATATGGTCAGCTGATTAAATGTTACCCTGTATAAGATGTCAAGGGTTTAACCACAAAAAAATAAACTCCTGGTCAACACTTGATTAAAGACAAAAATGTATGTGATTTGACGTTTGTTTTGACGTTGAACTATGATTATGTTTTGATGTAACACGGCAATGATCGTCGACACATTTAGACAAAACTCACAAAATCAAAACTCAAGCCTTATTTTGTAACCTATTTCTGAAATTAATCTCAACACCAGTGAAATTAAAAAAATAACCAATCGGAACTCGTTTATTGTAGACCACTGTCTTTTCTTGCGGCAACAAATATAATGATCACCAATATATTTTTTTCCTACCCAAAATGGATAAATGAACACCAAAAGTTGCAAAAAAATATCAGGGCAAAATACTGCGGTAGCTTAGGTGAAGGGTAAAGGGGGTGAGCGAAGCGAAGCCCCCTTTATCCTTCGTGTTAGGTTGAACATGTAAGAACAACAAAAATACTTAAAACATAAAAAGAAGTTTGTTGATCATTTATCCAAACACAATTTGGTGGACATTTATCCATTCTGGCAGTCAGTTCGAATTTATTGGTAGTAAAATAGGTGCGTTTTTGGTAATCGTTTAAACATAAGCTTTTTCTTGCGATGACGTGTGATTTGTTGATTTCGAATTTGATGTCAGATGTCGGGCCGGGTTGTGTAGGTAAGTGCAATTTTCAAACATGGTATTTTAAACTGTTTCGTCGTTTTCGTTTTCAACCGACTTCAAAAAGACGGAGGTTCTCAATTCGATAATTCTTGTATGTTTGTTACTACGGCGATTACATACAAATTACCGCCCCTACAAATTTTATTTTTGAAAATATCAACAAATACAAAAAATATTTACAGATGACGTTTTGGTTTGTGGTTCCGTGCAGCAAAAGTTTTGAGGAGGACTTTTCATGTCAAAGACTTCATTCGCATCCGGGGAGGAAGAAATAGGGCGTGAACTTAAACCCATCAGCTTTAACACCATTTAATTCTGCCTTTTAAATTCTGTTACCTACTTAGATATATAATAAATAATAATAATAATAAATATTAGAGGACAATCGTACACAAACCGAACTAGGCCCATACTAAGCTCCACATGGCTTGTGTTATGGGTACTAGACGACGATATATGATCATAATAAATTGAATGATTTCTTTCTAACTCCGTATTGATTCAATTTCATTAGTAGCGAAGCTTGATCAACACAAATGCCTTCGACAGATTGCACAAAATCAACGGCCTGCACACAGAATAAATTCATAACGACAATTTTGACGTCCTAATTTCTCCACTTTATCACCTCGACCGGCGACGACTCCGCATTTAATAAGAATTCCATTACATGCCAGATAGCTAGATAGAATTCGTTCGGAATTCCTTTCATTCTATCCGTCTGGCTGCTTGATGGAATGTGGGTTGTAGCTGGAATGCTCCGGAATGTTCGGTTCGGTACAAATTATTAGATAGATAGATAGATCGATAAACGTTTATTCCAGTAAAGCAGCACAAATACAAATTAAAAAGTGATATGGAGGTGCAACTAAGGTACCGTCGTATGGTAAGGCCCACTTTTTTACAAATTGAAATAAAAGGTTTATTTAAACACCCTCAAGGAAAAAAAGGTTTACAATTAAAGTTATGATTATTGTAAATGCAAATAAATATACTTTTTATAGCTATAAAGACGGTAACTTACTTTTTTTAACGTTTTTAAAAACCTCTTTTTTGGGCTTTACTAAAAATGGTGTCGATAATAAGGCCCGTGCCTATTGTAGGTCGTTTGGCGTAAAAGTATGCATTAAAGACCTCAAAGATTGAATAAATATGAACATTGTGATATTCATGAACATTATAACAGGATGCATAAACTAAAATCATCAATAATTTGTTAGAAAAATACGCGTTTCCACTGTGTGGGAAATCAGCCTTACTTTTGACTTTTTAGGTGTTTTGTGAATAAATATTAGTATTTTATTTAATAATATTGTTATTCACGCTATAATTGAGTAATTATTGTCAAGGTTTTTTGATTTTTAATTTTCATACATTGGGCCTTATTACACAGATATCGTTAAGAAGGCCTCTATGGTCGGTTACAAGGCCTTTTAAAATTCAGTACAACTCACTTGACCGACAGCATCCGAATTTCCGATCAGTAATTATAAGTGTATTTATCATCATCATCAGGCACTTTTGTAACACTTAGTACAACATTGTTAGTTCAATTTAACACTACAGAAACTAGCGGGCTTTATTAGACTGCGGTAGGGTTGGAAGGCCCAGCCGAGTCTTGTATGACCCGAGCAACAATTTAGTTGGGCTTTCTTAAACGACATGGGCCTTCCAACACTAATTGATCATTTTCTAAATAAATAGACATTAAATCGCACATGTCTATGTAAATATCAAAATAATAATGATCAAATAAACACTTTAAACAAAAATCTCAGTATAAACAAGTAAAAATTTACGTTTTGTGGGCGCAAAATTTAGCGTAATCAGGGGCCGCGCCCGACATCGGGGAACAACCGGGCGACATTGTCAAGATGGCGGCCCCACGCTACCCGCTGTTGCGTTTCTGCGTTCCTATTGGTCTATTCCATACGTACTTTGAAGCTCGCGCAATTCAACTGTATAGAAGTCGGTTTTCTGCGCCTGGGCCTTGCTAACTGGTGGGCCTTATTAGACGACTGTACCTTATAATAGTAGTTTATGTGACTGCTGCATAATGGATGGCGTTAATACTCGTTCATAATAATATCTCTCGAGAGTTTTCATGCCTAATTATGTACAGTCACACACTATTTTATCTACACACATATCATAAGCTCTCTTTGATGTGTTCAGGAACCGCATGTTCGACTGGCATTGTGGCATTGATCATTGCTTTGCAGTTATTTAGCTTGTTCGATAGTACCAACTTCACAGACAAACTAGGGGCGGCACGAAATTTGAATGTCATAATTTGTTTTTTTTTGTACATTATGGTCATAATGTATCAATATTCATTTAAGAATTTGAATTATTACATCGAACAATAAAACAAAAAGAAGAGTATAGGTAGGTATGTAGGCGCGCTGCATTGACGCGAAAAGGTCAAAGCTCAGTGTTTATTGCTCGTTAAGAGCAGCACTGGTGTTCAGCCCTCACCTAGGAGACGCGGAGACTCAGCGGTTACATCCGAATGTGAGTGAAAAAAAAAAAGTGTCAGAAAGAGATATATCCTGACAAGTGTTTAAAGATGTGGAAATACATAAATACATTGCATTTAAATATGTCTCAATACTTTCATGAGTAGTATAGTACAAAATATGCATGAAGATTATATATATATAAGTATATTACACCATGTGTGTAGTGAGTAGCAGAATGGGTGTAGTGTATTATGAAATCATTGCTTGGTCTGTTGGTACCTACCTCGTATTTTGTAATTGGTTGGTTTGTAATTCAGCCCTAATTATAGGATATTAACCCTTCCGCCTCATATACCCTATTGGAACGTATTCGCTGGTGCGATATATACTGCATGACGTCACTATGGCTAATGTGTTATGCTTGCTTGTTTTTACCATTCTTACAAAAATGGTCGCTAAACTTTTCCATAAAAAGACACAAAGCAACATCTTGATATTTCAAAGCAGGAAGCCAAAACATTATAACTGACTGGTTTCGGTGCGGGAGGGACGACCTCTGTGGCGCCGTGGTTTTGGCTCTGTCTTCATGCGAGAGGTCCCTGGTTCGATCCCCGGCTTCCCCCTCCCTCGCTAGGGATATAGAAAAAAACCCCTGGTCTTGGATGTTTATATGTGTGCGATGTCGCTATTTCTGGCTCCCACAACACATGGTATCCTAGTGTGGGGTCAGACATAATGTATGATGTGCCTGTATATAAATGTTTACGGCGCGAGACATCAGAGCGGGGGGGGTTCGGCATAGCGTGTGACGTCACCCCTCCCGCTCCGATATCCTACCGCAGGACACCCACTCAGCGAAGTATTGAAGAGTGTAAAACTTACCGCGCTTTCAGAATCTCGGCGCCAATCTTCATGCCGCGGTACTCCGGCACGACCACCAGCCCGTACGCCGTGAGATATTTATCCACATTGTAGCGCGCGTATATGTTCACTGTGCGCGCCACGTAGTCGACAGCGCCGAACAGCGCCGCCCACACCGGTTCGTCCGTCTGGAAAGGGGTTTTCTTGTCGGTCGATTTATTAAGATAATATTTAAAGAGAAGAACAAAGTGAAAAAAAAACGTTCAAGTGCGAGTTGGACTCGCCCACCAAGGGTTCCGTACATACTTGTAGATAAGGTTGTGTTCACAGACCATAGATTAAGATAGACGACTCATAGACGCTGAAATGTATGGGAACCAAGCGTGTAAATTGTTTACTACTGAAAGTGACGTCACGAGCTCATTTTAGGAAGAAAAAAAGGTGCAAAGCACTCAATTCAAGACACGCGAAGTGTGTGCATTTGATTACATTGATGTCTGTGGGTGTGTTGTGTGTACGTACATGTGTAAATACTCGTCTATCACGAGAACTCATTACAATAGGTAGGTTTAAAGCACTATCTCAAATATCAGAATCGAGTGATATAAGTATTGAAATGAAAAGACTGCAGCAAAACAAATTGATACCATATTTAAAAAAAAAATACAAACACCTGAAGATAACGAAGTGCAAATTGTAAAAACTGCCAGATTACAATCTAACAGAAAAAAACCCGTTAGATTATAATCTGTCGATAAATTGTAAACAAGATCGACAAGGTAGGTACTTACAAGTCAACCTAACGCGAAGGATAAAAACTTTGGTTAGGGTGTTTCATAGTAGGTGGTGTTTTGATCCGTGTTAGCATCACCCAACGTATGTAGGTCGACCACAGTATTACTATTTAGTTATACTGTAGAATGACGGGCTTTTATACTTTGCCGATAACTGGACTAGCAAAATGCATGTTACATACAAGCACAATTTTTTTTTAATTCGCCGCGCTTGCGATGTTTTTTAGGCTGGCCAGACTCTAGGCAGAGAAGAAAGGTATATAATTTATTCTTTAGTAAGTCAATAGTATACAGTTTTTTAACAATATTTTGGCGCGTGAATAACGTTTACAGAGGGCTGCCAGTTCTGCGCAACTTAATGCACCGAAACAGTCGAAAAGCATTAGTTCCACCTATTACCGCAAGCCAAAAGATACGGAAAGCTGAACTCACGTTAAGGCTGAAGCCGGAATGTTTGAATAGTAGGCTGAATGATAGGTAAGCCTAAATCACGTGACCGGAAAAGTTGCATTGCCTGCATTCAGTATCAAGAAACGCGTATATATGCAGATCAGTGCTACAGACAGTTAGTTAAAAATAACAGACAGATTGACAGAAATTTACAGTTTTCGGATTTTCCGCTTTACTTATGCTTTAAGACTTTACTCTGTACCAAATTTCATGATTCTAGGTCAACAGGAAGTACCCTATATAGGATTTGCTTTCCTTGCGAGTACTCTGAAAATCCAACTTTTTAGAGCATAAACGGTCGTATAGTTTGATTGCGTTAACCTAGAAGCTATATTTTTTCACAGCTTTAAAGGACCACCGACTTGAGTAATTGATATTAATTTCAACTTGAACTCTCCACGCGTTGCCGATAAAAAGGTCTTGACACACGGACAGACGGACAGACGGTCAACGAAGTGATCCTATAAGGCACGGAACCCTAAAAACATGGCAACATTTCCATCAAACTTAAAAACCGTCCAAGTGCGATTCAGACTCTTACATGAAGGTTTCCGCACCATCGTCAATGAAAAAAACGCAAAAAAATCAGGTCTCTTATATTTTTTAAATGGCATCTTGCTGTAGCGGCAACAGAAATACACATAAGAACTGTGTAAATTTCATCTCTTTATACGGTTTATGAGATAGAGCCCGTTGACGATGACGGACAGACAGACAGACGAATGGCTGTACGGACGGACATCGGAGGCTTAGTATAGGGTCCCGTTTGGCACCATTCGGGTACAGAACCCTAAAAAGTGTCCCAAGATCAGCCATTTGAGGGCACATAATGTTCTCTCGCTTTGTTAATAGTTGCTCCAGAAGCGGTGACAGCATGAAAACTATGGACGTGGTTTATATAGGACTGAGTTTAATCGCGTGTACATGAAGAGCCCTGGCACCTGGCAGGCTGATGACGATGATGATGATAAATGTTAAGTATGCAACGACCTTTTGGTTAAAATGGCTCTTCAGCCGAAACGGCTTGAAGGTGATATGAAAAAAAATGGGTTTTTTTTCGAATCCATTTACTCCACCATGAAGTCATCTAGAGATTTGATTTTTGGGTTAACGTTTATTGAGTATTTGATTAAGATTCTAACTAAAGGGAAACGCTATTGGATGAAATTTTCTAGATAGAATTTAATTACGAAAACACCTCTAAATTGTTTTATTATTTCCTGTAATTCTGAAATCCTAATTAATTTCATTTGGAACTGCGTTCAAAATGTAGATATTATGTATTCGTAAACTCTCCTTAAAAAATTTATTAACAAAATAGCGTAGTTTATTTTTAAACAATTTTTCTGTGGTTTAGCGCCACGTTATGACATTTTTTCCCGATTCCGTCCCTCTCACCCGCCTGGAGTAACGGACGAGGAATCGCCGGCGAGGTGATATATCGTCCGTACAAAGGTCCCCGTCACTCCAGGCGGAAAAACCCCCAATGTGAGAGGGACGGAATCGGGGAAAAGAGACAAAAAATAGCAAATCAATACAAAATTAACAAAAAAGCTATGAGTAAATCCATAACCAGTAATTTAGGTATTGTTAAAACCCGTCGAAATAATTATTTTTGAAGGCTAACCCTTCTGCCAATTTGACAGAAAATCAAAAGAAGTGTAAATTTAGATCTCATTTAAATAATTATTTACATCGAGTGGAATTCCTCCAATCGCGTTTCTGATACCATAAAATCTAGAGAAAGGTCCCAAAATGGTTGTATGTACTTATTTGTTTAACTTGGGACTTCTTTTTGAACAGCAGATAAATAAGGCCAAAAAGTGTCGAGTTTGACGATATACCCCCTGAACATGCGAGGTGTCCTTGGATTATCTCTTACCAAAGTCATCTGTTATCCATTTCCACCGCTCTACCGCTGCTTTTGGACTTGGATTGGATAGCTGCTGAATAAAACGCACAGACTCCTTAAGGGGATACCTCGTCCGTGCAAAGGTCCCCGTTACTCCAAGCGGAAAGACCCGCAGTGTGAGAGGGACGGAATCGGGGAAAAATTACATAATGTGGCGCCAAACTACATAAAAATTATTTAAAAATAAACTACGCTATATTGTCAAAAAAAACAAGGAGAGTTTACTATAGCATAATATCCACATTTTGAATGAAATTCCGCAATGAAATAAGTTATGATTTCAACAATTTAGAGGTCTTTTCGCAATTAAATTCTTTCGATAAAATTTCACCCAATCGCGTTTTTCTTTAGTGAGAATTTTAATCAAATACTCAATTAACGTTGACCCGAAAATCAAATCTGTAGTTGACTTTATAGTGTAGTAAATGGATTCGAAAAAACCTCATATTTTTTTCGTATAGCCTTCAGAGAGCTTTTTAAAGAAATCGACATACTAGTCAATTTATTTTCGGAAATATACCTACCTTACAACATTTTCCAAACTTAGCGATAGCTGCAATGTTAACTTATGAAATAATCACAGACTAGTTGCGTCCCGGTTTAGACTCGCGAAAGGTTATCTACTACAATAACAAAAGCGACTTAGACAAACATGTCTTTTGTATATTACAATATTCAAGATTACTTAAATGACAGGACTGTATGGGGTTAATATAACTCAACTCAACTCAACACAGAACTTGCTGTTAACAATTTTGTAATTTTTGATTCCTGCTTATTAATTATAATATTGTAATATTTGTATTACTTAGTTAAACACAACCAAATTTTTAAATAGATCTAAAAATCTATCTGGGAGTTTCTTCGCCCCTCTACTCCCACAGTTGTCCAATGTAGAGAAGTGGCAAATAAAATCGGTCAAGTGCGAGTCAGACTCACACATTAAGGGTTCCGTAGCATCTTACAAGAATTGAAAAAACCAAAACTAGAAGAAAAAAACACACTAAATCCTAAATAATAAAACCAAAAAAAAAGAAAAATATATGTGTTCGTTTTCTGGGAATCGAACACGGAACTTCAAGATTGCGAAACCGACACGAAACCGACTGAGCCATCTCAAAGTTATATTAAAAGTAGCGAAATTTATGGTGATATTGAATCATGATGTTAAGAGGTATTTCGCATTTTAAAAAACCAGTCGCTTGTATGGGGACCACCTTTAATTTTCAAAATTGCGTGTAGTTCAATACTTGTTGCTGTTGCGGCAGCAAAAATGCACATTCTCTGCAAATTTGAGCTCTCTACCTATTTCGGTTGATCCGGAAGAGACGGATGGACGGACGGACGGACAGACAGACAGACGGACAGCGGAGGCTTAGTAATAGGGTCCCGTTTGGCACCCTTCGGGTACGGAACCCTAAGATTGACGTTTGCTAAGTATATAAATATCTACCAGTAATAAAGACATTTGAACTTTAACTTTAAACTTTGAAATGTGTCACGAGCGGCATAGCGCCGATGTCCCTCGGACGCTGCTTCAATCATCTGATCTAGATGCTATAGACCCGTATGACGATGAAGTGACTTACGTGGAAAGGTTCATCCTTATCCTCCTTCCTGACCACAGACAACACGTTCAGGCCGATCACCTTCGGCTCCTCATCAGCAGTGTCCTCAACGCAGATGAGGGAGTGGTTCTCCTTCAATGTAGACCGCCAGAGTTTTTCCAGCTCAGCCAGGGCGTTGGGGTGCTTCTGTACTTCTGCAGGGAATAACAAAATGGTGGTGGGAAATGTTGTGGGGTTACTTACTTACCGTATAATTTTTTTCTCGTATAGATCCAGGCGTGAAACTATCAGTACTTTTCTCTATCAGTACATTCTGTACAAAGGATTTTTTAAAGGCGCAATTTATTTAATCGCGCATCAAAAATACTGATTTACGCAGCAAAAAATGATCAGCAAAAACATTTTTTATGTTTTAAATATTTTAGGAGTACTTAAGTTTATGTTTTAAGTATTTGTTGTTGTTCTTACATGTTGAACCTAATACGAAGGATAACGGGGGCTTCGCTTCGCTACCCTTTACCCTTCACCTTACCCTTACCCTACAGTTTAATATTTCCCTCTTTTAAATGACTCAAAACAATATAAATTGATGAAATTAAAAAAATATATATATTGGCTGCATACCTATGAAATTAGCGAATTTTTCTTACAGATTCAGGAGTTCATAATTCGAGTAATTCAATAGCTATTTTCAGTTTTTTTTTATTGTTTTAAAATTAATTTCAATATTTTACATCTACTTATTAAATTTTCTTTTAATTTTCAGCTTGATAACTAAAATGTTATCTTCAAAATCAGTGCCTCCTAAATGTCATCAATTTTCATGATAATAATTCGTAATATTTTTTTACAGCTGACACTTTTCAAAAATTATGTAAAATTTTCTGTTAGCTAAATGTAGTCTCATTTATACACACAAAGTTTATAAAATTAGGATCTGTCATTCCTAAAAAAAATACAAAAATGTTTGAACTGAAAATTGAGTTAACTTCAATTTCTCCATACAAAACGCCAATTTCATATGTAAGGACCTAATATTTATTTCCAGAAGTTTCAGAGTCGGCTATCACCAGTACAGTGGGTCCCGCATCCCGCACTAGGCCTAACCTGTGTGGGCCCTAACTATATCCTTATTTAACGGAACCTTGATTTAAAACGACAAAATTACATTGTTAACCTCTTAGTTACCTAAGCGCCCTTTGACGGAACGGAAGAATATCGCAGGTTTGCGGAAGTTAAAGAAACACACTTTACGTCATATACATAAGTATGTATATGTCGTAACAATATCGTTGAATTGACTACTTATATTATGATATAGCCAACCATGGTTGATTAGAACTTTTATTGAATGAAGAAATATTTTAGAAAGAAGAAGAAGGAAAGAAACATTTATTATAAGGACAGTGAACACACTACAATTACAACAAAGAAACAGAACACAGAGATGAAAAATAGCATTGACACATGATATAAAATGAAATGACAGTCGTGGTGTGTCACTGTCATTATAAATGGCGTCTGACTCAGCATTATGTTGAAGGCCAGGCCTTCAACGCTGATCTCCAGTCAGCGCCAAGTGTTATCTCGCGAGCGACCCAGACCGCGGCGTGGTACAATCCATAAATTTTTGGGCACAAAACTGCGGTAGCGCAGCGAAGCCCCCGAATAGTCTTCGTGCTAGATCGCCATGTACTTAGTACTGAATATAAATGCTGTTAAAAAGACATGTTTTCGTGAAATTCAACCCTTTCTGATCATTTCATGAAATAATTGACTAGACGACCCTGATGGCTGAGTCGGCAGTGACCCTGCCTACGAATCCAAGGGCCCCGGGTTCGAGTCCCGGTGGGGGCAAATATTTGTTTGATGAGAACGGATGTTTGTATCCGAGTCATGGTTGTTTATCTATCTAAGTATAATATTTATCTATTTAAGTACGTGTATCGTTGTCTAGTACCCAAGATACGGGGAATCCTAAATTTGGGGCTAGATCAATGTGTGTCAAATAGTGTCCAAGGTATTGTTATTATTATATCATGAAATGGTTGGCCATTTCATGATATAGTCAATCCATGGTTGGGTATTTAATGAAATAATCAAATTCTAGGATATAGCTACGAAATGTAGGTACACTATGACTAAAAATAAATCTAAAATAAAAATAAAGCATTAACTTACATATGGCCAGCCAAGCTGCTACATAAGAAACTACTTCTTCGTAAGGTCCAGTAATCCTCGGTGGGGAGGCTCGATCTGCACTGCTGAGCTTACTTTAGCCCCAAATATGAGTTGAACTAATAAAAAACACTTAAAAATTTGTAGTCAACACAAAGCGGCAAATAAAAAATAAAAACAGTAAAGTGCGAGTCGAACTCGCGTACGAAGAGTTCCGTACCATCGTACAATGGTAGGGATGGTGTAGAGTGAATTGCTTGGATTTTACAACGAAAATGTTGTTTACAAATTTATTGTTGCGACTACTTTCACACTCCATGTACGTAACCAGGTGCAGTCATAAGTTTGTATGTAGTTTACAGATAAATGAATAATTTTATTCTATTTTTACGTATTTTTTGTCATAGCGGCAACAGAAATATATGATCTGTGAAAATTTCAACGGTCTAACTATCACGGTTCATGAGATACAGCCTGGTGACAGACGCACGGACAGCGGACTCTTAGTTTATTTTTATAGCTTATAAAATAAAAATTATCATTAAAGAAATCAAGAAAGTCAAATCATTAATAAAATTATAGTTTTGGTTTGCACTAAAGAAAAGGAATGACGGCAAATACTAAAAAATATAATATACAAAACAAACCAAGTTTTCATGGAAGATGCAATCATAATAATAAATAAAGGCTAGTATTTAATCTCAAGTCAAAAATACTGTTTTTCACAGCAAAAAAGGATCAGCAAAAACACTTTTTATGTTTTAAGTATTTTTGTTGTTCTTACATGTTCAACCTAATACGAAGGATAAAGGGGCTTTACCCTTCACCTAAGCTACCGCAGTATTTTGCCATGTGATATTTGCTGTGAAATTCAGTTTATTTGCTGTGCAAATCAGTATTATTGATGTGCAGTTTAATATTTCCCATTAATTAATAAGAAAAACTCACCTATATGTTTACAGGGCGGTTCGTCGGCAGTGAAGTGCTTCAGTAGCAATTTGACAGCGACTTCAAACTTGTCCTCCGTCAGGTCTTGAACCCGGAACTTGGAGTTTGAAACCCGGAAGCGATGCCACGTATGCGGTGGGGTCATAGCCTGCGAAATGGGTACAATATCATGACATTATCACGGGTACAGGATCACAAAAATATACAAAATTATAATACAACAAAACATAGCGTCACGCCTTTTACCGTACGGGGTGGCAGAGGTATAATTGAGCCCACTTTTAGCCAGTTCATATAATAAAAAGTGACGTTTAATATTTTTGTATTTCGTTTGTACACGGCATTTTTTTTTGTAAAATATATAGGTAAGTAGGTACTTTATTATGATTCCATTTTCAACACAAGGTTAATAATAACGTAAAAAGAGACTGCCTTCTATCTAATATAAAATTATAAACAATATTAAAATCAGTAGATTAAATAGAATTTTCTATTTATAATAATTCAGAGAAAATATGTTATCCAGGTGAAAAAATATTAATTTTTTCATAAAGTGTTTTTTAATATGTACCTTTTCACCTTATAAAGGAAAAAAAAGCCATTGTAAAATGTTTTATGAAAATTAAATTGAAGATCAATATTACGATTACTTACGATTTTTTGCTTGAATAATATGTTAGTTTGATTGAATAACGATCGAGGAGTTAAATTGTTGCCAAGCCTGTTTTTTGTCTGATGTTAATCTCGCGACGTCCGTTTACAGACTGAACTGAACGAAGAAACAGATATCCAGCTGAAAATTCTAAGTAGGCACGATCGGAGACCTGAGGCAGTGCTATGTGGTTCGAACGTAGTCCTTAAGATGAAAGAAATAAGCACGGTACGGTGTACGATCCTGAGGGTAGGATTAGTAAGGGTAGGTACCTACCTGGCTGTTTGTTTTAGTGAACGTGAGATCATTGTGTGTCCCTGCAACCCAAATGCCGCTGCTGCTCGATGCTGCTGATGACGTCTTATGAATGAGTCACCCATCGCCGTAAGATTGTGAAAACCGTTAGTTTGTAAGCTATCGCATGAGATTGTGAACTATCGATAAATCGTGTAATTTGTATTGGAGAAATGGTATTCAAGTTACTTGCATGGGGATTAGGTATTTTTGAAACCTTACGCGTCCCACGCGCAGCGTTTGCGCTCATACTAAAATGCGGTCGCTTGGCGTGTCGCGCTATCACGGCAATATTATTTACGCGCGAGCGAAAGAGACAAGTGGCTAGGGGTCAATGTACGAAATTATTCCTGCTCGGCGACCGTAGTTAAGCAGGGAATCTTTTGTTCTCAATTCGTGGACATTTAAGAGGTTAATTTTGCTATGTGTTCAGATAGCTACATGTTGTTTACAAAGTTATTGGTGCGGCTACCTTCCAGGTGCATTTATAAGTTTATATGTGGTTTAGAATGAAATTGTAAATAAAATTTCCCAAAGTTGAATCGACAAAAATCTCTTTAATTATCGAACCTGCTCAAAAAAAATCACGAGAATCAGTTGATAAATGGGGCCTGTAGAGGATAACATCCGGACATACGAAAGCATTTTTGCCCAATCCTGAAACGGAGACGCTTCGTTGCTCGATCTATAATGTTCCATGGTTGTGTTTTTAACCCCCTACGACCAAAATAGAGGTGTTATAAGTTTGAAGCGCCTGACGATGTATCGGTGTATGTGTGTGTCTGCAGGTCTGTTTGTGGTACCCTAGCGGTCCAACGGATGGACCGATTTTAATGCGGTTTCCTGTAAATGGTAGTAGACTTCTTAGATTATCAGCAGTTGCTCGAATGTTATGGATGGACTTTAGTTTGCATTTTTAAAGTTGGTAAACTATAAAAAAAACAGCGTTTAACCTCAATACAAACGTCAAATTAAATTCTTGATTTTTAACAACTGTTGAACAGTAGTTTATTTTTTTGTGGTGAGGCCGACTTTTCTGCGATGGCTCTTGGATATGTTTTGTTAAAATCGGTTCAGTAGTTCTAAAGTTATCAGCATAACAATGAATAATGGTCAAACGTGTGGATGGATTTTAATGTGTTTTTCAAAAACGAGGTTCTCAATTCGACAGTTTTTAGGGTTATGTACCCAAAGTACATAACCCTAAAAACTGTGTACTATTACTAAGACTCCGCTGTCTGTCTGTCCGTCTGTCACCAGCATTGAGTTCCGTTTACTTACCCAGGCTGTATCTCATGAACCGTGATAGTTAGACAGTTGAAATTTTCCCAGATGATGTATTTCTGTTGCCGCTATAACAACAAATACTAAAAAACAGAATTAAATAAATATTTAAGGGGGCTCCCATACAACAATTCTTTCAATACTACATACAAACTTATGAATACACCTGGTTACGTACATGGAGTGTGAAAGTAGCCGCACCAATAACGTTGTAAACAATATTTTGCTAGGTTTGTAAAATCCAAACTATTTACGCAACGGTTTTGTTGATATTCTCTTTGAATGGTGGGTGTTTAGTAGCTAACGCCATCTTGTGCCGAGTAGTGGAAACACTGAAGGATCAAGCAAAGTAGTGAAGGTATGTAGCTATAGCGCTGCCTTGTGCCGAGTAGTGAAAGCTCTTACAGAATCAAGTAAGTACAACTAGCAGCAAGGCAAGGAAAACTCGTGCTCACTAGAAACATAGTCGCATAAATAAAAAATAAAAAAAGAGATTTAATGAACATTTACATAGATTGAAAATGATTCCTTCCCCAAATCAAATTGTACATTTTGTAATTCTGAAAACCAATCTCTAAATCATATATTTTTTGATTGCCCTCAATTCAATATACAAAGACTAGTATTCATTGACAGCTTATTGAACATTTACAAAGAAGCCCTGGATGTCCCGCGCTCTATTCAGGATCTCCTTAAGAATATAGAAGCATTTTACCCTATTTATAATTTTATCAAAAGTAGTATTGGAGTTATTTGAAAAATAATAATACACCGGAATAGACCTATACTACCTGATTTGACAACTCGGATGTGACCTATAAATACTGGAGGACAATTGATACCTGATTTGACAACACGAATTGACCTAAACATACTGGATTATGAAGTTAAAGAATAAATACGTTATACAAGGCTATGTGCCTCGAATATATAATAAAGACTGAAGAAAATACCTACGGAAAGACAAGGCTTTTAGCCTCAATGAATATGAAGAGAAGAAAAGAAATTAAAATAAGACCAGGCGGTATGGGCTTAAGCTCTTAGCCTTTTCCATAAAGGAAAAACATTACAAAAAAAAAAAGAAGTTTTTAGGCGGGAAAATAGGACGCGCGCGTATAAAATAAAAATGTCAATTGATTTGTTTCTGTTCTTTGATTAGTTGTGGTTTTAAATTGGGGATATTTTATTGAATTGATGATAGATGAACTAAAAAATGGCACACTTTAACCTCCGCAAGAAGCCTCGGATAAGTTACTTTGAGCCGGAGGAGCCGGGATTTGATGAATACATCTGTTCGTACGGTTTTGCTATTTCATCTCTACTTAGGCAAATAGTTAGGTTGTTGTCTAACAATTATCTGTTGTTTTGCAGACTGCGACGAATGCAAGGACTTCGTTTACGAGTACTGCTCTTTACATGGCCGTTTGTTGGTGATTCCCGATGACAAGGTTAGATGGCCACTGCTTTATGCATTTCCACCTTTTAGTACCTTCTTATACAAGTATTATACCTAGAGGAAGGATGCGAGATTATCCTATATCCATTAAAAGACTACCTCTAGGTACTGTACTGACCTTCATTGCTTCAATACATGCTACACTTCAGAACAGATTCCTACTACTTACCTAAAAGTTTACATGTCTCCCCACTCACTTGCAGGTGCCTGCAGTATCCCCGTTCCCCTCCTTTGTGCCTCTCTCTGCTCTGACCATCCCGCATCAATTCCTGCACATCGCCCGATCCTACATCCCAGGTTACTTTCCCTCAATTTTGACTATGGGCACTTTAATACTACATAAACTTTCACAGTTTCAACCTTACAACCTTGCTAGGTTGGTATATTTAATATAACAGTGAGGTGGTGGGTACATTCTACAGGGATATGCTTAAGCTGGATACTGATAAAAATAGCGCAGGTAAAGCTCATAGGAAAATGAGATTGGTCATCCACATTTTCACATCTTTGTACAATCTCACACTATTGTGGGATTAAAACAATGCAATAAATAAATGACTGGCATTGATATTAAAACCGCAGGTGCGGGACTGGGAGTCTTCAGCTCCCTTACCCTGCCGGAGGGAGTCAGGTTCGGTCCCTACCGGGGTGCGGCCACGCAGCGTAGAGACTCCAACTATGGCTGGCAGGTGAGAACACCATCATTGAAGATTCAAGTTCTTTATTACTGTAAATAATCAGAAATATGCTTAAAGGAATTGGTTCCTTTAGACTAACTTGATAGAAAACGGTGAAAAGCCTGACATTTTAAAATAAAAAATTTGCCTCTACATTAGCTGGCCCTTATAGGAGAGAAAGATCATCATTATTTTAGCCTGCTTCTAGCCAATCAGTCACAGTTTTTAATCTGCTTGCGGCCGATGAGTCACAGTTTTAGCCTGCTTGTAGCCCATTAGTCACTGGTTTTGGCCTGCTTACAGCCCATGAATCACTGGTTTTAGCCTGCTTGCAGGAAATTAGTCACTGGTCTTAGCCTGCTTGCAGCGAATCAGTTACTTTATTATGAACTTTGATGCGCTGCTGTTGTGGCTCTGCCTACTGCGAGAGGTCCCGGGTTCGATTCCAGGCTGGCGATAAAGAAAATAAAATACCAGGTCTTGATGTTTATGTGTATGATGTCGCTGGTTCCCATTGTGGGGTCTAAAGCAATGTATGTGCCTGTATATAAATGTTAATGTTTATGCATGCTTCCTTCTTTAGGTATCTACTTTAAATACCTACTTCTGCAAATTTCTACCCTTCTACCTGCTTTTCTATGTATAACGAAACACAGTTGCAAGTCAATATATGGATGAAAACATAATGTATGTTAGGAAAAATATCAGTAGCTTTAAAACCATTGACAGCCGCCACAATTTGCAAACTAGAAATAAACCTAAACTTTCTTTTCCAATGTTCAAACTTAAGTTAGTAGTTCTTTTATGGGACACTGTATACGCTTCAACAATAAAATTCCGCAAGAAATACTATACTGAAGCTCGATTCAAAAATGTATAAAGCACACCTTGTGCACAAAGGCCTACTACAAAATTAATGACTTTTTACAAGACCCTATTGCACCCTATTATTGCACCCTATATATTATGTACTAATAATTAGGCACCTACTTAATATTATATTATGCTTGCTTGATTATGTTATGACGTTCATTAAGTCTCAATTTTTGTGCTATTATGAATAAAAATCTTTGAACTGAATTGAACTGAAATTCATCTTGCTGAACCAAGCCTGCTTACTGTTAACTTTAAACTAAGATTTCCTGGATTAGCAAATAGCATTTTTTTGTACAAGTGTACATGACTACCTACATGTCAACCTAACACAAATACCTACAATGATCCACTACATAAAATGTGGCTTACAAAGTAATTCTTCTAACAGATTAGATTTTCTATGACTCCTATTAAACTGGTTGCATAATCTGCATTATCTAGAATCAACTTTCTTTTTTAACTGACTAAAAAAAATGAGGTTCTCAATTCTATATCTATGTACAGAACTCAATATATTTCCACATGAATCTATAGGGGCTTCTAAACAAGTACAAATACAAACATTATATCGAGGGCTTCCGGGCTATTTGTGTGAAGCGACATCCTGGCCGATATTGAGTTTTATACATATTCGGAATCGCCTGATTTTTCTGCGTCGTTTGATATCGGTTTCGGACCGATTGGATCACTTTTTTGGCGCTTAAAACAATCGTATTTTTCGTTCTAGTTTAAATCTGCTTTGATTGATGCGACACAGTTTATGGAAAAAAAATACAAGTTGGACATCATACAGACAAAACATTCTGTGATTTTGACTAGCTATTTACATAGGGTGATTGAAACGTTTTTCTTTCATCTGACATCTTTACTTTACGTCGGTTAAAACATATATCCTGCATCTGATTTTAATACGCACAGTCGTTTAAAACATTTTGCTTGAACCTGAAATCCGTACCTGATGTCGCTTATAACAATAAGTCTGTAACTTAAATGCCACGCCCAATGTTGCTTCAACCATTTATCCTGCATCTGAATTTATTATGCACTTGAATATCAAACATTTGACCTTCAATCAAATTGTTACTGTTAGATTGTTAAACAAATTTTCTTAAACTTAATTCACTAACATCTGTCGCATCAGACATATTGAAATTGAAAGTATAGAAGTTAAAACATTATTCCTATATCGGAATTAGGAAAGCTAAGTTCGTTAGGACAGCCAATTATTTTATATGAAACATTTGTCTGTTAGTCAGTTAAGTCATTTTCGACTCCTAAATACCGCCCGCACCCCCCGTGGCGCTTCAGTCAGTGAGAACCGTGACAAAGTGAGGTTGTGTGTGCATACTATTTGTGAGTGCGCGAAAAATATCTACGAAAGGTGAGTTATTTTATTGTGTATCTTATTTCAATTGCAGAGAATTACCGTCGAACTGTTTAAAGTCTACTGTGTCTAATTATCAAAGTCCTATGTGCATAGGGATAACAAAAGGTTATCGGCTATTTACCAAAAACGGCCTAGCCATAGTTGTAGGGTAAATGATTTAGAACAACGAAGCCCCCTTATCGATTCATTATTATTCCTATTTATCGTGTTCGGTCCTGAGTTATTATTAATGGCATGATGATGATGATCAGTGTCAAATGTCATGATGGAGACCTAAGGTGCCCATAGGACATTGTTCCCTTGTAGCCGTCTAAAGGGCTCTACTCACGGTGCAATCTGTCTTGCAACTTGTTGCCTTGCAACAGATTGCAGGTACATTGCATCGCGAGTAGGCAGGTTGCAGGTTGCATGCCTCGATTGCATCTTGAGTAGGCAGGTTGCAGATTGCATGCAACAAGTTGCAGCGACAAGTTGCAAGACAGATTGCACCGTGATTTAGTAATCTGTGACCGTGAGTAGAGCCCTTTACTATCGTACGAGTAGTTTATTAATTATGATTTATTCATTTCAGAATTCACATGTCGACGTAGATCCACCAGACAAAAATGACACCATAAAACGACTTGAAACATGTGTGATGAGTCTTACACCATCTATTGGAGTAGAAATACCAGATAAAGAAATGGCCATATTAAGAAAATCCTTAGAAGATGATTCAAAAGCAATAAGTTTAGATTCTATGAAAGACGGCGATTCTACCCAAACCTGCGAGAATGCTGTTGATGTAGAGGGTTTTGGACAAGACATTGCCACAGCTCCTCATAAAAAGGACGTTGAAATACACGATGTTGCATATTCTCCTGAAGAATTACATGGACACATAAACCATGACGTCGCACCTGCTAAGAAAAGAATACACCGAGTTATAATGAAAAAAAGTTATGTGGACTTTTTGTCTGAAGATGAAGATTTTGTTTGGGACTCAACATCGTGGAAGGAAACAGGTGATGAATCTACTTCTAGTGAGCGTGAGAGTCACGGGAAGAAAAGAAAGAAACGTAAGAAAAGATCACAAGAAGGCATAGTAGGCGACGATGGCCTAAGAAAGAAGAAAAAAAATAAAAGATTAATTAAGAAAAAAGCTAGAGAAACCGGGAAAGAATACAAGAAAAAAGATGGTTCAACGATTAGAGCAAAAGAACTTCAAGCAAATCCTTGTGTGGGAAAAAATGTGGCAACAATTGCGAAAATATAAACGAACAGAAAAGGAGAGATATATTTGATTATTACTGGAGCATGACAACGGAAAAAAGAAAAGATTGGGTAGTAGCAATGTCGTGTTAGACAGAAATAAAAAGGAAACGATGCAAAGATACCACAAAAAGAACAAATACATTCGAATATTTCATTAACGAAGGACGACGACGAGTATGCCAGCAATTTCTTGTGAATACACTTGATGTGAGTCAACGATTCATCTATTACACTCTGACAAATGCTACTATGGGAATAGCAAAAGCTGATGAAAGAGGTAAAATTGTACCTCCAAACAAAACTACAGAGACCGTCAAACTGTCTGCGGTGAATTTCATCAAGAGCTTACCAGCCCTATCTTCACACTATTCAAAAAAAGATAGTACCAGATTGTATCTATCAGTGGAGATGAAGGTTTTAAACACGCCCTACGGAAAAAGTATGCTACTTTTCTATTCGAGAAAATACACAGTGTATAACTTGTGTTTTTATGAAAGCGTAACAAAAAACGGTTATTGTTATGTCTGGGGAGAATCAGAAGGAAAGAGGGGAGGCAACGAAATAGCGACAATAATAAGCAAATATATAGAGGCACTGTTAAAAGAATGATTTTGTATTCGGACTCATGTGCCAGTCAAAATAAAAACAGAATGGTACTCGCAGCGATTCATAATGCACTGCTAGTTTCAAAGAATCTTGAAACAATACAGATGAATTATTTACTTCCGGGACATACTGAAATGACCGTAGATAGTATTCATGCCACAATTGAAAATTCTGTTCGGAATACAAACGTGTGGGCACCATCGCAGTGGGTCACTGTATGCCAGCTGGCTAGAATAGACCCAAAACCTTATGAAGTGGAAGCACTTACTCACGACGACTTCAAAAACTACGAGGAGTTTGCAGACAAATAACTTGGAATAACCATTGATAGCAAATTGCAGTGGGGACCCCACATAGATAAATTGGCTGGTAAATTAAGTTCTGCGGCTTACGCTGTTAGGAACATCAGACAAAGCACGGATGTGGCTACATCTAGGCTAGTATATTTTAGTTATTTTATTAGTGTGATGTCCTATGGTATCTTGTTGTGGGGGAAAGCAGCGGATATTCAAACAATTTTTATTTTACAGAAAAGAGCTATTCGAGCAATTTATAATTTAAAACGAACAGACTCCTTAAGAGAGCTTTTTAAAGAAATTGACATACTAACAGTAGCTAGTCAATTTATTTTCGAAAATATAATGTATGTACGCAAGAACCTTACAACATTTTCCAAACTTAGCGACAGCTGTAATGTTAACCCAAGAAATAATCACAGACTATGTGCGCCCCGGTTTAGACTCGCGAAGGTTAGCAATTCTTTCAAGGGTCAGTGCATTCTCTACTACAATAAGATACCTCTGGAGATTTTGAAATTGCCATTTGAGCAATTTAAAAAGCATGTTAAAGCGACTTTGTCGAAAAAGGGATATTACAATGTTCAAGATTACTTAAATGACAGGACTGTATGGGGTTAATCTGGCTCAACACAGACCTTGCTGTTAATAATTTTGTGATTATTTATTCCTGCTTATTAATCATAACAATTATTTTTTTCATATTTGTATTAGTTAAGCACAACCTATTTTTAAAAGAGATCTAAAAATAAATCTGTGGGAGTTTCTACGCCCTTCTTCTCCCACAGTGGTCCAATGTAGAGAAGAGGCAAAAAATGACGTTTGCTAAGTATACAGGGTGACTTTAAAACCCCTAGCTATAACAAAATTTTGGAATCAGAATCACTAGTAGAAAACAAAAAAGCATTTTTTTCGTTTTTTTTTTCATATTTGATTAATAGGAAATAGCTCCCATATTCGAATTTAAAGACAACCTACGCGCTCAGGGCGGCGTTGTGTGACTCGCGGTGTCTAATCCGTCCACCACACCCCGCACCCGCCCGGCTCACCCCCGCAATGCCTTTACGTGCGCCGCCGCCGCCAGCCAGACTGCCCGACGACGCCAGTCTAGTCGCCTGCGCAACCTTATCGCGGTTTGACGTGTGCACGCTACAAATTCCCCTCGCCGCGCGGGTACTTTTATCTTTGAGTCCGTGTCCGTCTGATACGCTCATACAAGATGTACTCTAATCGTGAATATTACGAGATGGTGCGTGTGTACATCCAAAGTGGAGAAAACCTGTACGAAGCCAGAAGATTGTACGAGACGCAGAGCATCCCTCGGCTCCAAGCACAAGGACTACCTAACGCCACTGTCCCCCACCGTCAAACCATCTTAGCGGCAAACCAACGGCTTCTGGATTATGGCCAGTTCACAGTGCCAAGCCATGCTTATGGTGGAGGCGCGCCACGTTTGGCTGTGGAGGTAGAAGACGCTATCTTGGAGTACTTTCAGCGCAATCCTCGAACCAGTACGCGAGACGCAGCTCATCGTTTCGGAATCAGCCAGTATTCTGTGTGGAAGTTGCTGAACTCTACTGGACAGCATCCATACCACTTTCAAAAAGTGCAGCAATTAAATGAAGATGATGCGCCACGTCGTCGCAATTTTTGCGAATGGCTGGTACAAAATCAGAACAAGCACATCCTATGGACAGACGAGGCGATGTTCACTCGTGTAGGGCTCTACAACCAGCACAATCAACATTGGTGGTCATACAGTAACCCAAAATGTATACGAGAACATCATCACCAAGTGCGCTTCAGTGTGAATGTGTGGGCCGGCATCGTGGAAGATAAAGTCATTGGGCCGTACTTCATCGAAGGCCGCCTGACCGGGGGCACGTATCTAGATATGCTGCGAGGCGTAATAGCAAACTTCTTAGAGGACGTGCCGCTCGCATATCTACAAGATTTTTTCTTCCAACAAGACGGAGCACCACCTCATTTCGCGCGACCTGTTCAAAACTACCTGGACGATGAGTACAGTGGTCGGTGGATAGGACGCGGAGGGCCTGTGCCTTGGCCTGCCAGATCACCGGACCTCACATCCTGTGATTTCTTTTTGTGGGGCGAAATAAAACGGCGTGTCTACTGGGACGAGATTCAGAACCGGCAAGAACTTAAAGACCGCATCACAAGTGCATTTGACGCTGTAAAAAGTGATGTGGTAATCTTAAGAAAAGTGCGTCATAATGCAGTGAAACGTGCAAGACTGTGTTTAGAAAGGAACGGATTGCATTTTGAACAGTTGTTGAAGTACAGCTAAGTTTGAGGTACGTATTCAATATCACTGTTTTTAATAATTTCTTCAGTTCGCAGCACATCAAGTTGATCCTAAACTACAAACTACGTACAGCATTTACCTAAACACGTGCTCATCTCATGAAAATAAGTAAAAGTTTTATAATACCTACACCAGAACTCAGTAGCTAGGGTAGGTAGGTAGGTACCTAACTAAATAATAATGGGTGCTAATTAAACAGACTTCTTTTTAATAGCATTATTCGCGTCTAAAAATGTACATTGCCTTCTAAATTACTAAGTCAGCCACAATTAACGAGCGTCTGAATTATGCTAGCTCAGCCACTAGTTATCTTCTAAGTAAGACACTCTAAATACAACTCAGCATGGTGATTATTTTTTAGCATCTAAATTTGTAACATGCATTCAAGCAGTAAACTTCTAAAATATGTATATGCGACATCAAAAAATATATACTATTAGCTTCTATTTTTTTAACTCGGTACGTTTAAAATGTAACTCATCCTACATTAAGTGATCGTCAAAGATTTGCTAAAATTGTCATCAAATAGTAAATTATGGACTAATATAACCTAGAAACTATTAAGGGGAGACAAAATAAAAGATTTATTTTAGAAAAATCTATTTGTGTATTGAAATACCATCATTATACATCTACATTTCTAATTAATTTGACATCATTCTTTTTTGCTGGTTTGTAACAATAATCAATAAATTTCGGGGGAGTTGGAGGAGGAGAGGGGTTGGAGGAGGGGTTGCCAAGAGTAGGGGGTCGCCTCGCTCCGCTCCGCTTCGCTCCGGCTCCCGGGTCTGCTGTAACGTGTGAACCTAACAAACCTATCTTTAGTTTTTAAACAGGAAGTGACCTAAAGCAACCAATTTGGTTCTGATAAACTCCATAAAGTAGTTAGTAAGTAAACAAAGCCAAAGTCGTCCAGAGAATCACGGATAAAACGAGAGCGCAACAGAACATTCACGAAACACGGAAGGAATCGGAATGAAATGAGCAAGTAGGGGGTCGCCTCGCTCCGCTCCGCTTCGCTCCGGCTCCCGGGTCTGCTGTAACGTGTGAACCTAACAAACCTATCTTTAGTTTTTAAACACGAAGTGACCTAAAGCAACCAATTTACCCAACCAAATAACCCAAATAGTGACAGTGAATACAACCAACAAACTAGTCAAATTGATAATTATTCATGTTTCAGCCAAATCCTGAAATGTCGAGTACAAATTGGTAATATTGCTATAATCTAAACATTGCAATACGAACGCACGAACGACAATAAACAAATACACGTGACTTGACTAACTCGTCGGTACATGAATCGAATGGCGCTCTCTGATTGGTGCAAACGGCCGGTCGCTGTCGTCTCGCGAACTCGCGCCAAATCTTGCAGTGGCTATTTTCACGACAAAAGAATATGATGTATTATTTTACATGCTAAGTTATAATAAATGATATTGTCTATAGGAGCTTAAATTATATTTTTTTGAGAACCTTGTGTTGAAGCTGTGAAACGTAAAATGGTGATGAGATGTAAAATCCGTGGCTGAGTTAGTAAATTAGGTGGCAATGTATAAATAAGAAGGACAAATTAAAACAATTGTTAATCTTTACTTGATGCTTTCTTTAGAATAATGAGTTGGTATTGTAAAAAAGACGAATTAGTTTATTAGAGGCTATCTCATTTTCCCGTTGCTTAGTTATAAAATGAGAAGTTTGATCACGTGGCTAATAAATAAATCTGCGGCTGGACTTATAATTTCCTAATAATAATCGCGGCCCACCGGTGGTTAGTAGCTTCTTGACTGATCCACCCTAACTTACTGACCCCCACTCAAAAAACTAGTTAAACTGACCTATCTAATGGTGAACGCACACTTATCGGCTTAGTCCGCACCGAAATACCGCACCGCATACGAAACCTCGCTCACCTATCCGCGTCGGAATCCGGAGAAATCCTGATGACGTCATCAGATTTGGCGCGGAGTATGCGGACGAAGCATTCTGCCTTCTGTTGCGTGCGACAGAGCAACACACGAGTCGCAGGGAAGATTCCTTAGACAAGGCCTTTCCGCTCCGTGCGGATGATGCGTGCCGATGTCGATAAGTGTGCGTTCACCTCAAGAGCGGTCGTTTGCGGGTCGAAAATCCATTTGTTTTGTTTGAAATGTTGACTAGGTAGGTAGGTAGGTAGGTGGTTAGGTAGGTAGGTAGTTAGGTAGTTAGGTAGATAGGTTGTAAGGTAGCTAGTAGTTTGAAGGTTTGTTACAAGTAAATCAACGTATTCTTTAGTAGCTATAGGCAGGAATCGGAATCGTCTCGCCATTACCTACGTAATGCCGAGACGATCGCAGGCGGCGGCGGCGCTACACAAAGTGAAAGCGCGGCGCTACACAAAGCGAAACCGCGGTGCGATGCTATCAACACTGGGCGGGCGGTAAATATGGCAACAACACTATTTGGGACTAGTAGGAATACTTTGACGGTTGATTACTTAATATTTTACTATGAAAGCAGACGAAAGTAACAAAACATGCATTTTGTACTTTTATCAAGGAGTACGCTCTTTTGAAGGTTTTACAGTCACCCGGTATGTAAATATCTCCAGTAAAAAAAAAAAAAAAAACAAGAGTAATCTCGTTGGTGAAATCAGCAAGATACGAGTGGCAACGTTCAAAAAATCTACCCCGACTGTTATGACTGTAAAATACAGCATGAAAGAAGACGCGCGAGAAGAATCAATATCTCTTTTTGCCAAACCGAAACCAATCAATGTGTTCGCGACAAAGTAGAATTATATAATTGATTTGTATATAATAGTTATAGTTTAATTATTTGTTGTGCGCTAACATTGAGATGATAACTTGATTGATATTTGTTGTGATAATCGTTTTATAGTTCCTAATTAGTTTTGTATATGTTTGAATTTATTTACAAAGAATAAATAAAACTAGATAGGAAGGCGGGTGTACAAGGCGCCCCCTGTCGAGGGAAAACAAAGACTCGAGGCGAGTCGGGGGACGGGGACGCCAGACCACCGCGGGGTATGCGCGGTAGGTCGGGGATCGAGGTACGCCCGCCGACCAATCAGAACCATGTTAGAGCAGTATAAATATAGGGACAATTTCCACTGTAAATCACTCTTCGCTCAGACTCCGAATAAAACACTGCTCCTGAGAACCCGGCCTTTTCTTCAAACCTCTCCACCCCCTGTCAAGTAGTGGGCCAGATCGAAGGTGGCCCACATTAATGGTCCTTCAGTAGCCGAATCCCTGCCAGAAGAGGATGCCAGTCACCAGGAGTATCACGAAGGGTCACGTCGCCGCCGCCGCCGCTGCCGCCGCTACCGACGACGTCGCCGCGGCCGCCGCCACGTCTGCACCCACCGCCGCCACGTCCACGCCCGACGCCGTAGCCACCACCGCCGCGGCCGGCACCGCCGCCGCCAGCACCGCCGCCACAACGTCCGCCACGGACACCTCCACCGCCGTCACGTCCGCCACGGAGAGTACTAATCCTACTAATTCCACAGAAACGAACACGGACAGCCAGGCGACAAAGGAGACTCCGCCGGCACGCAAAAAGGCACCGAGCACGCGCGCCTCGACGAAATCCAGGGCTCGCAAGCGCGAGCTCGAGAAGGCCCGGCAGGAGCTGCTGCAGAAACAAGTGGAGCTTGCAGACGCGCGTCACTCTGCTCGAACAGGAATCAAGCGACGAGGGAGAAGAAGACGACGACGACGACGGGGCCACGCTGCGCGAAGAGCGCACCACCACATGGGTTGAAAGGAACACCCTAGCGCTCACCTCTGGAGCGTACGTGGACGGGAACACCGCCGACGCTGCGCCGGGAGGGCTCAAGCCCTTGGTTCCTGCTGGAGGAGGGCTCAATACGTCGCGGCCACCGCCGTGCCGCGACGAACTCCAGCCGAGGGGCACCGACCAGTCACCGACTCAACAGAGTCAGCTTCCCGTCCCCTACGTCGAACCGACTCCGGTGTTCGACTATAGAGAGCTAGCCTCAGCTCTAACTATGGCAGCCCGGTCCATGCAACCGGTAAGTACGAAAAACTATGAATTACCAGTGTTCGCAGGGGCCGCGGCCGAATGGCTGCCATACAAGAACGCGTTCGAAGAAACCGCAACGCATCTCACCGAGCAAGCCAACCTGATGAGACTCCGCCGCAGTCTCAAAGGACCCGCTCGAGAAGCCGCACAGTGCCTGTTCGTCGGCTCAACAACGTGCGCCGAAGTCATGAGGCTCCTCGCGTCAAGATTCGGACGACCAGACGCTCTGGTCATAGTGGAGATGGAAAAACTCCGAAGCCTTCCGAAACTCGCCGACAACCCGAGGGATCTCTGCACGTTCGCCTCAAAAGTAATCAATATCACCGCCACGGTGAAAGCACTTAATAAGGTACATTACCTTTTTAATCCAGAAATAGTGAGAGGCGTCGTGGACAAGCTGCCCGCGACGCTGAGATATGGTTATTACGATTACGCCGCAGAAAAGGACCCCCAGGAGCCCGACCTCGTCACACTGACGAGATTCCTGGAACGAGAAGTGGAACGCTGCGGTAGCTACGCACCGGCCGAGATCATCGCGCCGGCGCTAGAGAACAAGAAAACCGTAGCTGAGAAAAGGGTCCGCAGCTATCACATCGAAGAAAAGAAACACGAGCCGTCCTCCTGTCCGATCTGCAAAAAGGGAGAACACAAGACTCAAGATTGTCCGAATATGAAAAGGGCAGAAGTCTCGGCGCGCTGGGAACTAGCCAAGACCCACCGCCTGTGCTTCCGCTGCCTCCGAGTCCGTCGTAAACAACATAGCTGTAAGTACATAAGGTGCGAGAAAGATGGCTGCCAGTACGCTCATCACCCTTTGTTACACGCAGATACGACAACAGCGCCACCCTCCGAGGCAGCGGCGGACTTCGTCGCCACAACCAAGAGTGCGACAAGGACAGCGATACTCAAAGTGCTACCAGTAGAAGTGTCCGGTCCGGCGGGAGCGTACGCAACTTACGCTCTACTGGACGACGGATCGACCTGTACACTTATCGAGAACGAGATCGCAGAGAAAATAGGAGCTACGGGGCCGCTATCGCCTTTCTACATCGAGACAGTGGGCGGCTCAAAAGTCGACGAGGACAATTCAAGGCGAGTTTGTTTTAACATAAAGGGACCGGACTCTGACAGTTTTTAGATCTCAGCGCGCACGATGGGCGGACTCAACCTCTCGTCTCAGTCCCTGCGGAGGGAAGACGTGGAGGGCTGCCCTCACCTGGCCGACATCGCGGACAAGATCGCGTACGAGAAGTGTACGCCCATGATCTTGCTGGGACAAGACAACTGGCACCTACTCCTCTCCCACGCTACAAGAAGCGGGGAACGGGGACAACTCGTCGCGTCGAAAACGGCACTCGGATGGGTGCTACACGGCGTCAAAGAGGCCCGCGGCAGAGCACAGCGCCACAGAGTACACCACGCCGTCCCGCACTCACTGGACACGGAGGAGGATAACATGGAGGAAATGATGCGTGAACACTTTGCTCTTGAGTCCCTAGGCGTCGAGCCGAAGCGATCCTACAACGATGACGAGAAACGTGCACTGCAAATACTCGACGAGAAGACTGTTCGAGTACCGGCGGGAGGCTTCGAAACGGGCCTGCTGTGGAGGAAGGACAACCCAGACCCACCTCACAGCTACGAACACGCGCTACGCCGGCTACAACTCGTCGAAAAGAAGCTCGATCGAGATGAAGAGATGAAAAAGAGGTACTCTACGCAGATGCAAGTACTCATCGACAGCGGTTTCGCCGAGCCCGCACCTACAGAGAAGTCAAAACGGGTATGGTACTTACCTCATTTCGCTGTTATTAATCCTCAGAAGCCAGAGAAACTCCGCATTGTCCACGACGCTGCAGCAAAGACGCGCGGGGTCAGCCTGAACGACCTCTTGCTGTCCGGACCCGACCTACTGCAATCGCTGCCTGGGGTCCTTATGCGGTTCCGACAGCGCCCCGTAGCGGTCACAGCTGACATCAAGGACATGTTCATGAGAGTCGCGATAGTACCAGAGGACCGGGACATGCAGCGTTTCCTGTGGAGAGGCGACAGGCGGGCGGGACCGCCGGAGGAGTACCGCATGAAGAGCGTCATATTCGGCGCAACCTCCTCTCCTTGTACTGCGATCTACGTGAAGAACAAGAACGCGGAGGAACACGCGGCGGACTATCCAGAGGCGGCGGCGGCTATAGTGCGGAACCACTACGTAGACGACTACCTGGCAAGCTACGCTACGGAAGAGGAGGCGCTACGCGTGTCTACCGAGGTCGCCTACATACACGAGAGAGGTAACTTTTGCTTACAGCGCTGGGTGTCAAACTCGGCACTACTGCGCGATCACTTCGCGCCGGGGGCGGCACAAGAAGCGAAGCTCCTCGCCCCCGAGAAGATACTCGGGATGATGTGGAATCCCGGGCCCGACACGCTGTCCTTCAACATCAACGCCGCAAAGATCCCGCAGGATCTGCTAGATGGTACAAGGCTGCCGACGAAAAGAGAAGCACTACGGGTCGTGATGTCCATCTTCGACCCGCTCGGCCTCGTCACGCCGGTCACTCTGCAAGCGAAGCGCATCCTGCAGAACACTTGGCGCTCCGGCATCGGATGGGACGACGCGCTACAGCCTGCCGAAGCAGACGAGTGGGGAAGATGGATAACACAGGTACAACAACTAACCCTTATTGCTGTGCCTCGTTGTTACCCACGGTTAGCCGACGCCGACAACATCGAACTACACACGTTCGTAGATGCGAGCTCCTCTGCCTACTCCGCCGCCACGTACTGGCGGACCGTCAACGAGCAGGGCGAAATACAAGTTTCGCTCATCGCCGCCAAGGGGAAAGTGGCGCCACTGAAGACGGTGTCCATCCCACGACTCGAACTGCAAGCCGCGGTTCTGGGTTGTCGCCTGGCGCAGACAGCGGCCGCCGAACACGACATCAAGCCGACCCGCCGAGTCTACTGTTCAGACTCCCGAACGGTGCTAGCTTGGCTGCGCAACGGACCGCGCGCCTACAAGCCCTTCGTGTCGCACCGAGTCGCCGAGATAGCGGAGGCTACAAAGACCGTCGAGTGGAGGTGGGTACCTACGAAAGATAACGTAGCCGACGACGCCACCCGCCAGACGCCGCCCGACTTCGACGCCGAACATCGCTGGTTCCGGGGGCCGACGTTCCTGTTCTTGCCCGAGGAACAATGGCCACAAGAACAAGAGGTAGCGGTAAGCGACATCGGTGAAGAGAGAGTGCACGTAGTGAAGACTACCGCACAGCTGTCAGCGGCGCTACCCGACCTCACCCGCTTCTCGTGCTGGCTCCGAGCAACCCGCGTCACAGCGCGAGTCCTCCAGTTCATCGACATGTTGCGCAACCGAGAAGTTTTCGCAGCAGCACGCAAGCGAACAAAGCACGGACCCGAGGACGACCCGGCGTGGCGCGCTACGCGCCCGGCTCCGCTCACGAACAAAGGAAAGGTGAGCGAACGAGCAACGAGCGACCGCATAGTACCGCTACAGGCGCGGTATTTAGACGAAGCAACAGCACTGTGGATACGCGCCCAACAACAAGAAGTGTTCGGCGCCGAGCTCTCCTGCCTACAGAGCGGGAAGGAGCTACCAGGGAGCAGTCGACTCGCGAAGCTGTCCGTTGTCCTGGACGACAACGGGGTCATCCGCCTACGTTCAAGAATCGCCGCCGCCGCTGACATCACTGAAGCACAGCGCGCACCGGCCGTGTTGGACGGCGACCACCGGTGGACTCGGCTCTACATCAGGTGGACACACGCCAGTCTACACCACGGTGGCTTCGAGACTACAGCGAACGACGGACCTCGTTCGCTGTAGTCTCAACACTACTGGGTGCTGCGCCTACGCAACTCTGTGCGTAGCGAGACAGCGCGCTGCCAGCGCTGTCGGGTCATCAAGGCGAAACCAGCGCAACCGTCGACGGGCGACCACCCAAGAAGCCGCCTCGCACATCATAACCGAGCCTTTACTTTCACGGGGCTTGATTATTTTGGTCCGCTCACTGTTACAGTTGGCCGCAGCAAACAGAAACGCTACGGGGTCATCTTCACCTGCCTGACAACACGGGCGGTGCACCTCGAGCTGGCGGGGAGTCTCACTACTGACTCCGCCATCATGGCACTGCGTCGCTTTATTGGTAGACGCGGCTGCCCGACAGAGCTGTGGTCAGACCAGGGGACCAATCTACGCGGAGCTGACGTCGAGCTCCGCCGGGCGGCGACCGCCGCGATGGAGGCGGAGTCCTCTGTCCGCTTCATCCATTGGCGGTTCATCAAAGTCAAAGTCAAAGTCAAAGTACTTTATTACTGTAGATATTTACATATACTTAGCAAACGTCATTTTTTGCCCCTTCTCTACATTGGACCACTGTGGGAGAAGAAGGGCGTAGAAACTCCCACAGATTTATTTTTAGATCTCTTTTAAAAATAGGTTGTGCTTAACTAATACAAATATGAAAAATTTAATTGTTATGATTAATAAGCAGGAGTAAATAATTACAAAATTATTAACAGCAAGGTCTGTGTTGAGCCAGATTAACCCCATACAGTCCTGTCATTTAAGTAATCTTGAACATTGTAATATCCCTTTTTCGACAAAGTCGCTTTAACATGCTTTTTAAATTGCTCAAATGGCAATTTCAAAATCTCCAGAGGTATCTTATTGTAATAGAGAAACCCTTGAAAGAATTGCTAACCTTCGCGAGTCTAAAACGGGGCGCACATAGTCTGTGATTATTTCTTAGGTTAACATTACAGCTGTCGCTAAGTTTGGAAAATGTTGTAAGGTTCTTGCGTACATACATTATATTTTCGAAAATAAATTGACTAGCTACTGTTAGTATGTCAATTTCTTTAAAAAGCTCTCTTAAGGAGTCTGTTCGTTTTAAATTATAAATTGCTCGAATAGCTCTTTTCTGTAAAATAAAAATAGTTTGAATATCCGCTGCTTTCCCCCACAACAAGATACCATAGGACATCACACTATGAAAGTAACTAAAATATACTAGCCTAGATGTAGCCACATCCGTGCTTTGTCTGATGTTCCTAACAGCGTAAGCCGCAGAACTTAATTTACCAGCCAATTTATCTATGTGGGGTCCCCACTGCAATTTACTATCAATGGTTATTCCAAGAAACTTCGTATCATTTACCAATTCTAACGTGCTGTTGTCTAACACCAAACTGGTCTCAACTTGCCTGACATTTGAAAGTGAGAATTTGATACACTTGGTTTTACCAGCGTTTAACAATAAATTATTAACTGTGAACCAATTCAAGGTTAAAGACAATACACCATTAACATCATCAAAATCTCCTTTTTGTCTTTCAATTTTGAAGACCATTGAAGTATCATCAGCAAACAACACTATGTCAGTTAATTTCTCCACCATGAAAGGCAGATCATTAATATATACCAGGAATAAGAAAGGGCCTAATATGGAACCTTGTGGAACGCCAATTTTAACACCCGATCCATCAGATTTTACGCCGTTAACTTCTGCCTTTTGAATTATATTGCTTAGGTATGATCTTAGTAGATCCAACGCTTTATTTCTAACTCCGTAATGATTTAATTTAATTAATAGCGTATTATGATCAACACAATCAAACGCCTTCGACAGGTCGCAAAAAACTCCGATAGCATCCTGTGCGGCCTCCCATGCAGAATAAATATGAGATACAAGGGAAATACCTGCATCCGTAGTCGATTTACCCCTAGTGAAACCATATTGTTTAGCGTGGAGTTGTTTTGTACGGTTGAAGTGTGAGAGCATTTGATTGAGTATAATCTTTTCAAATATTTTACTTAGTGTTGGAAGAACAGATATTGGTCTGAAATTTGAAGGATCGCCCTTATCTCCCGATTTGAACAGCGGTATAAGTTTACTGTGTTTCATGAGGTCTGGAAAATCCCCATCGTCAACACATTTATTGAATATATAAGCTAAGTGTGGGGCTATAACTAGAATTACTGAACCAATGACTTTGACTGATATACCCCACAGGTCTTCCGTATTTTTTAAGTTAAGTAATTTAAACGTTTTGACAATGTCCTGGGGATATACATGATGAAATTTTAAATATACATTACTGACGCTAGTGTTATTTTTTAATAAAGTCTCTGCTTCAAATAGAGATGAATTTAGACTGTCCGTTGTGAGTACGGGTACATTGGTGAAGAATGTTTCAAAAGCTCGAGCAACATCAGCGTTGGATTTAACAACATCATCACCTATCTTTAGGCAGAAATCACTGTCCCTTGGTATAACTTTGCCAGTTTCGCGGTTTATTATTTGCCAAACTGTTTTCATTCTATTATTTGAATTTTTAATTTTTCTATTAATGTGTAAAGTTTTTGCAGTTCTACAAACCAACTTGAAAGCGCATCTCGCCAAGCGCGCCGTTCATGGGCGGGGCGTGGGAACGCCTCGTCCGCAGCTGTAAGGTGGCGCTCGCTGCCACACTACACGAGCGAGCGCCCCAAGAAGAGGTCCTGTGTGTCCTGCTGGTAGAGGCTGAGCACACAATAAACTGCCGGCCTCTCACTCACCTGTCAACCGATGCAAGCGATCCCGAGGCCCTCACTCCCAACCACTTCCTGTTGGGCGGCCCATCCAGAGTCCCGCAACCCGGGGCGTTCACCGAAGGGGACTCCGCCGGCCGGCTCAGCTGGCGCACTAGCCAGCGCCTGGCTGACACATTCTGGGCCCGCTGGGTCCGTGAATACCTGCCCGACCTCCAACACCGGCGGGAGCCCCGAGCCTCAAACGGGGCTCTGAAGATCGGCGACCTCGTCCTGATAGCGGACGGGACGCTGCCACGCAACAGCTGGCCACGCGGAGTCATCGAGGCAGTCTTCCCGGGACCAGACGGCGAGGTACGAGCAGTGGACGTGCGCACCAACAAGGGCATCCTGCGGCGGCCGACCAAGAAGCTGGCCATACTCCACGTCGCGAACGACTGATCTCCAGCTACGAGCTGCGGCGGGAGAATATGTTCGCGACAAAGTAGAATTATATAATTGATTTGTATATAATAGTTATAGTTTAATTATTTGTTGTGATAATCGTTTTATAGTTCCTTATTAGTTTTGTATATGTTTGAATTTATTTACAAAGAATAAATAAAACTAGATAGGAAGGCGGGTGTACAAGGCGCCCCCTGTCGAGGGGAAACAAAGACTCGAGGCGAGTCGGGGGACGGGGGCGCCAGACCACCGCGGGGTATGCGCGGTAGGTCGGGGATCGAGGTACGCCCGCCGACCAATCAGAACCATGTTAGAGCAGTATAAATATAGGGACAATTTCCACTGTAAATCACGACACGACACACGTACACACAGCTGTAACTAAAAGTTTTTCACTCCACCCACTCTCGGTGTTTGTTTGTGCGTTTACTTTGTGAAGCGGATTCAAACACTCGCCGCCCCCGCTCTTCTCTCTTCGGCTCTTCTCCCCGCCCGTCGTGTGCTCACTGCGCCCGCAGTGACGTCATCGCATCGCGGCTGCCTACGTGCTTCTAAAGCTAGAAGCGCAGGACACGTCGCGGTGCCGCCACCACCACCCACGGACCGACCCCAAACGGAGAAGGGGAAGGAGAAGAAGGAGAAGGACACGCCCGTCTCCGGAGTTGACCCTACGCAGCACCTGTGGTGTTGATCGACTGCTCGCCGGCACTTCACTGGGCCTCCTCGGATTTATTCGAGGTCTCACCCGGTGGAGGAAGACCGCGTTAAGTCGGCACCACAGAGCCTGCATAACTCCGGAGAAGTAAGAGGAAGACCCCGTTTTTAACAAGATGAAGAGAAGCCGCAAGCCGGAGGACCCACCCCCCCCGCCCCCCGACGAGCCGGATCCGCCTGATGTGCGGATCCAAATCGACCGACGACGGCGCCGTGTAATTCAAGTCGTGAAGCGCGACATGTTTACCGGCGAGACGTTCGACCTCGCCGGCAACCTGCTTACCCGTGGACAACACGGCGCCGCCTCCAGCCCCATCACGGGCACACCGACGCACGAGCGGGGTATGGAAGAGTTCTTCCGCCCCCCCCCCCCCCGACTCACCAACTGAATTCCCGGCCGAGGTGCCGACGAATGAAGACACAGCCCGCAGAGCCGCGGCAACCGCCCTGCTCGCCTCCTTATCGCCGCCACCACCGCCGGCGATGAAGAAAAGCCCGGTGCGGCCGACGCTGCCGACGAAGTTCCCCAACCTCAACCTGGGGAACGCACCGGGGGCCGTCCCGAGGCCCCCTAACCCGCTCATACGGGTGCTACAGGGGTCTGCGCAGACAGAGTCGCGCGACCCCTGCATTAGCAGTGAGTGGGCGGAGCCAGCGTTGGCCACGCCCCCCGTCGCACCAACCGAACCCACCGCCGACACACCGAACCCGGACTCGACGGAAGAAGCCGAGATGGTTGAAATACCGCAAGCCACGCCCCCAAGCGGGGTTTCTTACGCCGCGGTCCTGTCGCAGCCGCCGAAGCCCCAATCGCCGCGACCCACCACACCACCAGCGACCGCCACCGGTGAGCCCAAGCCAAAGAGGAACCACCCGCCAATCGTCGTGGAGAACCTGCCGGCCTGGGCTACACACTGCCAGGCTGAAGGAAGTCTTAGGCCATGCCCCCAACGCGCGACCCTTTGGAAAGGGGGTCCGCTTTACGCCGCAGAGCCCGGAAGAATACCGGCAAATCGTCCGGTATCTGGACGAGGCGGCCCGCACAGACAAGACCATTTCATGGTTTTGTTACTCACCGGACGCGGACCGCCCCTTCAAGATTGCTATCCGAGGGCTCCCGGCAACCACCCTGCCCGAAGAGGTCGCCGCAGCGCTGGCTAGTGTAGGCTACCCGACGCAGCATGTCCGCCAGATTCCCGGCCGGATGGGCCGTGCCGGCTGCCTTTTCTTCGCCCTGCTGGCGGAGAAGCAGACCCCCGGCAGCATCGAGAGGCTCTACAAGGTGAAGGAGCTGCTCTGCATGCCGGGCATCACCATCGAGGGTTGGCGCGGCCCAAAGGGGCCATCGCAGTGCCATCGGTGCCAATCATTCGGCCACTCCTCGACCAACTGTCGCCGCCCTGTACGCTGCGTGCGATGTGGAGAAGGGCACGCAGCTACCGACTGTCAGCGGCCAAAATCTGAGGCCGCCACCTGCGCCAACTGCGGCCAAGGCCACCCGGCCAACAGCCGCCGCTGCAAGGCGCTGAAGGAAGAGGCGCGCAAGCGCGGCATCAATATCGCGCCGCCACTGCCGCCCCTACAACAGCGCCCCAAGAAGACCGCGCGCCCCACGGCCCGCCCGGCTGCCCAACCCGCGGCCCGCCCGGCTGCCCAACCCACGGCCCGCATGGCTGCCCAACCCGCGGCCCGCACGGCCCCTCAACCTGCGACCCATGCCGCCACTCACCCCGAGGCCCGCCCCGGCCTTTCCACACACCCAGATGTGGAGCCGCTGGGGTCACCAACATCGCCGCCGATAAAGCGCCCCCGCCTTGCCCAGCCGGGCGAGACCAAGGGCGCCACCATCAGAACGCCAGCCAACCTGCCCACCACCCGAGGCGAAGAGGCGAAACCCCGAAGGAAGCGGGGCAAGAAGCGCCGCAATAAGAAAAAGGCGTCTGAAGAGCCTGCCGCCGAGCCGCCACTTGAGCCCGCCCAACCTGCGAGCCGCCCCCCAATGCCAGGCCGCCCCCGCCCACGGGAGCCGGCAGCACCCGCAGCCCTATCCACGGAGCGCCAGGAGGCTCCACTCATGGCCGCGCTGCTCGACGCCATCGACCTTATCAGCGCGGCCATACAGGCGATCGTGGATAGACGCGATCCGTTGTTGCCCCTGCTGCGGGGGTTATCCACATTGAAGGCCACAATCTCGTAAAGACCTAAGGCTTGTGTACTGGAACCCGGACGGGATCACCAACAAGACGATAGACCTGAGGCTACTCGTGCAGGAGCATGATGTGCATGTCGTACTTCTGTGCGAGACGAAGCTGCACCCCAGCCGAGAGCTCCGACTGCCCAATTTCTTCGTGTACCGCCGCGACGAGTTATCTCCGAGGGACGTGCCGTACAGAGGCACGGCGGTCCTCGTGAGACGGGACCTCGTCCACGAAGAGTTGGAGCTGCCCGCCTTCAAGACGACACGGTCCATAGGCGTCCGTCTGAAGACGGCCGACACGGAGCTCAAAGTCTTCGCAGCCTACAAGCCTCCCGGCGACGTCCACCGTTTCCACCCGGAAGACATCCGAGCGATGATGGAAGGAGCGACCCCCACACTGGTCGCAGGCGATCTCAACGCCAAGCACCACCAGTGGGGGTCCCACAGCATCAACCCCGCCGGAAGGGCCCTACAGGAAGATGCTGAGAACTCCAACTACGAAGTTCTCAGCCCGGGGGCCCCGACACACTACCCGACGAACCCCATGCATCGCCCGGATGTACTAGACGTCGCCCTGGTCAAGAACGTACAGTTCCCCATCGCCATCGGGGAGCTGTACGACATCGACACCCCCCACCTGCCTATCTTGCTGGTCCTCGGGGTGGAGGCCGATCTCACGTCGACACCGCGTCCAAGAACGAAGACGGACTGGCACAAATACCAGCTGGAGTTGAACACAACGCAGCTCCCCGGTTGTGTTTCTACCAAGGAAGAGGTAGAAGCCGCGGCAGTGGCCATCACCACAGCCATCACCACCGCTCAAGCCGCAGCCACCACCACCAAGCCACCGCCGGTCTTGCGGAAGGAGAGGCTCCCTCCAAACCTCCGCAAGAAGCTGGACCTCAAGCGCCGTCTTCGTCGAACCTGGCACCACACGCGCTGCCCTGTGATCAGGGCGGAGATCAACCGGCTCGGAGAAGAACTGCGCGCGGGCATCATCGAGCTGAGGGGACAGTCCTGGGAGCGCACTATTGACCAGGCCTCCCAAGATGACACCGCCCTTCACCGCCTGAACCGCAGCCTGACATCAACCCCCGAGCCGGTCTGCCCCATGTTTGATCACACGGGCAGGCGCCGCTACGCCGCACGAGATCGAGCCGCCATCCTGGCGGACCACTTCGCTGGGCAGTTCCAGCCCAACCCCATCGCCGACTACGAGCACAACGCCGCTGTTGTGGAGCGCGTAGAGCGCTTCCTGGCGGCCCCTGCGCCTCCCCTCGCCGGCGACTACTTCATGTCGCCCCGCGAAGTCCGGAAGGTGGCCCTGAAGCTGAACCAGCGGAAGGCCCCGGGCCCGGACGGAGTCGTCGCAGGGGCCCTAGTACAGCTGCCAAGGAGAGCCGTCGTCTCGCTGACGCGGCTGTTCAACGGCATCCTGCGCACCGGTCACTTCCCCGCCCTCTGGAAGGAGGGCAAGGTGATCGTCATCCCCAAGCCGGGGAAGGACAGAAGACACCCGGGAGTCTACCGCCCGATCACCCTGCTGCCTCACATCGCCAAGCTGTTTGAGCGCCTGCTGTTACGGAGAATCCTGCCCCACATCCGGCTGAGGGCAGAGCAACATGGCTTCCGTGACAGCCACAGCACGACGCTCCAGCTGGCGAGAGTCCTGCACTACCTGGCGGCGGAGCTGAACAGGGGCCGTTACACCGTCGGGGTCTTTCTTGACATCGAGAAGGCCTTTGACCGAGTGTGGCACGAGGGGCTCCTCTACAAGCTCCTGGACGCAGGTGTGCCCCCAATGATCGGGCAGATCGTGGCCTCCTTCCTGGAAGACCGGCGGTTCTTCGTCTCGGTCGAGAATGCACACTCCCAGACGAAGTCCATCAGCGCAGGAGTCCCGCAAGGCAGCTGCCTTTCGCCGGTGCTCTACGCGCTCTACACCAACGACATCCCCACACTCGAGGAGGGGGTGGAAGACGTTGTGCTCGCCCTCTACGCGGACGACAGCGCCTACTTCGCGTCGTCGCGCAAAATCGAGCTCGCCTGCAGGAAGATGCAGCGACTCCTGGACCTGCTGCCGCCCTGGCTGGACAAGTGGCGGACCGCGGTGAACGTCGGGAAGACAACAGCCCTGTTGACCACCCGCTCCCGCCGTCCGACCCCGCTACAGCTGAGGGGCCGGGACATCGAGTGGCAATCGACGGTGAAATACCTCGGTTGCAACATCGACTGCTCGCTGCGCATGGTCCCGATGGTGCAACACTGCATCAACCGGGCCAAAGCCGCGCGGGCAATACTCCGGCCTGTCCTGTCGTCCAGCCTGCCTCTGAGAGCCAAGCTGCGGGTGTACAAGGCCTATGTGCGCTCGCGGCTCACCTACGCGGCTCCAGCATGGTACGCCCTGCTGTCGAAGACCCAGAAGGCACGGCTGCAGCGGTTCCAGAACATCTCCCTGCGGGTGATCACAGGAGCCGGGCGGTACGTGCGCAACACCACCATCATGAGGGATACCCGGATGCCCACCGTGGAGAAATTCGTCGCGCGGCTGGCACGGCGCATGTACGACTGCGCCGACAACAGCCGCCACGCACATCTCCACGACATTACTCCGCATCACGCACGTCCGCCTGAAGGCAGACCACTCCCAAGAGAGTTGCTGCTCATCCCACTGTCGCCAGTGTAAGCCCGCAGAAGAGGGCGAAAGCACGGCACAGTGAAGAAGAAGAAGCTCCCGCACCGTTGTCGCCAGTGTATGCCAATAGACGGCGAAAGCACAGCACAACGAAGACCACGCGAGGCCCCTGACAAGTAGGGGCCACCCAAGACCGGGGGGGACGTTACCCCCCGAGTTGACGCCGCGGGCATGAGGCAACCATAAGTCCTCGACCCCGCAACCGTAGTGGTTCTCGCGCTCCGCGCGAGAACACACTCCGCAGACCACACGACTGTAAATCACTCTTCGCTCAGACTCCGAATAAAACACTGCTCCTGAGATCCCGGCCTTTTCTTCAAACCTCTCCACCCCCTGGCAAGTAGTGGGCCAGATCGAAGGTGGCCCACACAATGCTAAATTTAAATCTGCTTTGCCAATTACAAAGAGGAAATACAACGACCTGAAGAAGTTATGTGACACAGGTGTCACATAACTTCTTCAGGTCGTAACGTCAATGGTAAAGATGAACCAGATATACAAAATTAATAGAGTAGACACTGCTGTTAATTTTTAAGTATTTTTCCTAATTTACAAATAGGTTTATAAGATGTTTGTTTTATAGGCCATTTTTAGAACACATTTTATAAGAAACTTTCTTTGTTGTTTGTGGAAAATGTTTTGTTATTTTGATTGTGATAACTTATACGTCTAGTGCGTTAACCTGCGTACTTAGGTACTCACAAAACGCAATGTGCTTGACTGTTTCCAAAAGTGTTCCTATTTAGATTTAAATTCATTATACATAATTAACAAGCCAAAGTTAAATGAAAGACTTTAAATGAAGTTTATGTGAAGTCTAGACTGTTGTGATAGAGATTTAATTGTAATTTTGTTAAGAAAACTAATTTTAAGTGTTTAAACCGACAAGATACTAGGTATCTACCTATAAAGACTGTACTGTTCCTAAAAATGTTCCTACTAAAATTGTATTTCATGTTAAAGCTATAATTTTATTTTTAGTAACTTATAAAGACAAAGTAAATTAAAAGACTGATTTAAGATTAAGACTAGACTAAAAGATAAAAGATTGTTATGAAACATTATAATTTTGTTAGGACCAGCTCTGAACTGAAATATTTTAACTAATTGATAATAAAAATAAAAACATTTCTAATGCCGATATTAGAATAAAAATAAACACTCATTGGATTATAACTATGTTTGATTTTAACATTATATTGAAGTACATACCTACAATACAACATACTCTTCTTCACAAATACTGCAAAATAATGTTGTTTTAACAGCCAATATTTCTTATACGGTACAAATTTATTGTCATTTAAAGCCAATTACTTTTAGCACAAAGTGTTACTTGAAGCATTTAGATCTGCACCTACTTTATGATACTCCAAGTGCTTACTAGTACTAGCCTGTTTATATTTTATTATAACAAAGGCTGTTAATACATTTTGCCTGACACTAATACAATGCGTGAGTCACATTTAAATAATTTTTCTTGAATTCATAATTTACATTCTGTGTCGCTTCAATCATTTTACCTGTTTCTGTTTTGAGGTCATTTTGTATCAAGCAACATTTATTTCTTGTAATAATGGCTTCAAACAAATGAAATATAAACTAAACTGTAGGGATTTTATTAACGAAAACAGCTTAGGTATTTTTTTGGAAAAATAATGAATAGATTTTTCGTTATGTTTGTTTTATAAAAAAATAATTTTTAAAACTCTCCTGTAAAGTTTCAAAAGTGTCGCTTCAGCCAAATAGACCGGAAGCCCTCGATATGCTTGTCCACGTATTTGACTGAAACTATAAATCAGATGACTATATATTTTTTGTATGATCATTTCAGGTTTACGACAAGAATCGCAAGCCGAGTTACGTGATAGACGCGGAGGATCCAAACAAGTCCAACTGGATGCGCTTCGTGAACTGTTCCCGACACCAGACGGAGCAGAACCTCGTCGCCTTCCAGTACCAGGGACACATATACTACAGGTACAAATCCAACTGGATGAGCTTCGTTCGCCTTCCAGTACCACAGACACATATACTACAGATACAAATCCAACTGGATGAGCTTCGTTTGCCTTCCAGTACCAGGGACACATATACTACAGATACAAATCCAACTGGATGAAATTCGTTCGCTTTCCAGTACCAGGGACACATATACGATAGGTACAAATGCAACTGGATGAGATTTTTTCGCGTTCCAGTACCAGGGACCCATATACTACAGGTAAAAATCCAACTGGATGAGCTTCGTTCGCCTTCGAGTGCCAGGGACACATATACTACAGATACAAATCCAACTGGATGAGCTTCGTTCGCCTTCGAGTGCCAGGGACACATATACTACAGGTACAAATCCAACTGGATGAGCTTCGTTCGCCTTCCAGTACCAGGGACACATATACTACAGATACAAATCCAACTGGATGAGCTTCGTTCGCCTTGGAGTGCCAGGGACACATATACTACAGGTACAAATCCAACTGGATGAGCTTCGTTTGCCTTCCAGTACCAGGGACACATATACTACAGATACAAATCCAACTGGATGAAATTCGTTCGCTTTCCAGTACCAGGGACACATATACGATAGGTACAAATGCAACTGGATGAGATTTTTTCGCGTTCCAGTACCAGGGACCCATATACTACAGGTAAAAATCCAACTGGATGAGCTTCGTTCGCCTTCGAGTGCCAGGGACACATATACTACAGATACAAATCCAACTGGATGAGCTTCGTTCGCCTTCGAGTGCCAGGGACACATATACTACAGATACAAATCCAACTGGATGAGCTTCGTTCGCCTTCGAGTGCCAGGGACACATATACTACAGGTACAAATCCAACTGGATGAGCTTCGTTCGCCTTCGAGTGCCAGGGACACATATACTACAGATACAAATCCAACTGGATGACCTTCGTTCGCCTTCGAGTGCCAGGGGCACATATACTGCAGATACAAATCCAACTGGATGAGCTTCGTTCGCCTTCGAGTGCCAGGGACACATATACTACAGATACAAATCCAACTGGATGACCTTCGTTCGCCTTCGAGTGCCAGGGGCACATATACTACAGATACAAATCCAACTGGATGAGCTTCGTTCGCCTTCGAGTGCCAGGGACACATATACTACAGATACAAATCCAACTGGATGAGCTTCGTTCGCCTTCGAGTGCCAGGGACACATATACTACAGATACAAATCCAACTGGATGAGCTTCGTTTGCCTTCCAGTACCAGGGACACATATACTACAGATACAAATCCAACTGGATGAAATTCGTTCGCTTTCCAGTACCAGGGACACATATACGATAGGTACAAATGCAACTGGATGAGATTTTTTCGCGTTCCAGTACCAGGGACCCATATACTACAGGTAAAAATCCAACTGGATGAGCTTCGTTCGCCTTCGAGTGCCAGGGACACATATACTACAGATACAAATCCAACTGGATGAGCTTCGTTCGCCTTCGAGTGCCAGGGACACATATACTACAGATACAAATCCAACTGGATGAGCTTCGTTCGCCTTCGAGTGCCAGGGACACATATACTACAGGTACAAATCCAACTGGATGAGCTTCGTTCGCCTTCGAGTGCCAGGGACACATATACTACAGATACAAATCCAACTGGATGACCTTCGTTCGCCTTCGAGTGCCAGGGGCACATATACTGCAGATACAAATCCAACTGGATGAGCTTCGTTCGCCTTCGAGTGCCAGGGACACATATACTACAGATACAAATCCAACTGGATGACCTTCGTTCGCCTTCGAGTGCCAGGGGCACATATACTACAGATACAAATCCAACTGGATGAGCTTCGTTCGCCTTCGAGTGCCAGGGACACATATACTACAGATACAAATCCAACTGGATGAGCTTCGTTCGCCTTCGAGTGCCAGGGACACATATACTACAGATACAAATCCAACTGGATGAGCTTCGTTCGCCTTCGAGTGCCAGGGACACATATACTACAGATACAAATCCAACTGGATGAGCTTCGTTCGCCTTCGAGTGCCAGGGACACATATACTACAGATACAAATCCAACTGGATGAGCTTCGTTCGCCTTCGAGTGCCAGGGACACATATACTACAGATACAAATCCAACTGGATGAGCTTCGTTCGCCTTCGAGTGCCAGGGACACATATACTACAGGTACAAATCCTACTGGATGAGCTTCGTTCGTGAGTATTTTAGAATGATTTTAGTGAACAGTCAAAAGGTTGGATCAGATCGCATCGCATCGCATCAGTTTACAAATTTGCTACCTTTACTTTTATCGTATAAAAAATAATCAAGTCACATGTAAATTTTAAGAAAGTTTTGTTTATTATACACATTCATATACACAAGGCTTATTATATCTTATAAAATTATAAATACAATTGTGTCACTCTATGATTAATTACATTGTCAATGGGATAATCGATGTCAGGGTGAGTTTTCAACAGTTGTAAGCCATTAGAACTGTTGAACACATCCTTCATAGTCTACCTCAGCAATAGATACAGGTAGACAAGCAAATATTTTGTACAGCGTTTGCAAAGTAGGATATGGTAGGATAGTCCGATCTAGGACAAACAGACAACGCATAACAGAATCATGATCATTAAGGGCGTTTATGCACGTTTGCTTATATTGAAGAATCTCTCCTATCAGTCTATTTTTAATCACAAAGGTCTTCTTCAAAGAACGGTAGTTCAGTTAAGCACTTATTCAATTTATGTGCCAGATCATTTCCCGCGTGTTTCAGTAGTTGTGAGGGCAAAGTATGTTGAATTTTAAATGATAAATATTTTCTTCAGCAAAACGTTCTCTCATATCAGTCGTAATATGGTCTAGTGTTGGAATCAAAACTGTTCTTTTCCAATTTGCATAGCACCATCATCATGATCACAGTTTTCCCTGTGTCTTTGTCTGCATCTAAGACGAGGAACACTCATCTAACTCTTCCAAAACTGTCTCCGCCTCTTCAACAATAGGGGCAAAGTGGCTATCATCATTAGTTCTCATGCCGTCGTACACCTTGAGCGCCGAATTTTGGCAGCCGTTGTTCTATCTCTCCAACACTGTATTTCTTTAAGAACTTTGCAAACTGTTCCGACATCAGCTGCGAATTGAATAACAGCATCATGTCGCTCCACCCATCTCGTTTGACAATGTGACTGCAGCGAGTGTTTTAGGTGGCTCTTCAATGTTGCGAACTGGTTGCTGGACGCTGTAAAGAACGATACCTACTTCTTCAACAGTACCAAGTGAGTTTCTCACACTTGTAACTTTGCAACTGCGAGAGACGGCGAGATTGAGCTGATGACTTCGACACAGGCTTTTTTCAGGCCACAGCTCCCTTCAATTCTGACATATTAACTGAGCAACCATCACAGTTCTCCAGTGACAGAAGCCAAGGGTCCCGGGTTCGAGTCCCGGTGGGGGCAATTATTTGTTTGATGAGAATGGATGTTTGTACCCTAGTCATGGTTGTTTATCTATCTAAGTATAATATTTATCTATAGTCTAGTACCCAAGATACAGGGAATCTTAGTTTGGGGCTAGATCGATATGGTGGTGGCTAGAGAGAGATGGTGGCCTCGCTCAAGCGCCAAGAAACCTCTCGATATCTACATCTGTATGTGATATTGCAGGACGCTCCGCATTATCCCGCGTTTCTCGGAGCTGTTGGTGTACTACGGACGCGAGTTCGCTTTAGACCTCGGCATCAACGTGTTCGCTTACAACAAACGCAGACGCCCCAGGCAGGTGCGACCGTTTGCAATAACTGGTAAGTCTTTGTTACATTTATGTATAGCCCACTAACGTCCCTACCGAGGGGAACAGTCATATTTATTTATTTATTTATTTCACACAAATAATTGCTAAAAAAGAAAGTAGCATGGGCGTCGGCATCATTCGACGGCAGGCTTGAAACGTGTCTGCAGCGAAATTAGTTGCAAAGCGTGCGACGCCTGCTGTCGGCTGCTGCCGGCGCGCATGCTGCTCGGGTGTACGAGCTTTAAGATTAGCTAAACTGCACCACACTTGTTCGAGTCCCAGTCCCGGTGGGGGCAAATATTTGTTTGTTGAGAACGGATGTCTGTACCCTAGTCATGGTTGTTTATCTATCTAAGTATAATATTTATCTATTAAAGTATTTGTACGTTGTCTAGTACCCAAGATACAGGGAATCCTAGTTTGGGGCTAGATCAATGTGTGTAAATAGTGTCCAAGATATTATTATAATTATTATTACACTGGCCCAGTGTGGTTAATAGGCTGTTGGTAGCTGAACAAAGTGAAAGGGTACTTTCTCTGTCTGTCATCTAAAGGCAAATTAGTGTATAGTTCGCCTTTTGTCTTTTGATAACTAGTTATATACCTAAACATAGCTACGCTAGTCGCTCCGTGGTGTTGTGGAACGCTCCGTGGTCTAGTGGCCATTTTATTTTATTATCTTAGGAAAACTTACAGTTAATAATTATACAAGCAGGCATAGTATATTATGGGTCGACATAGAGCCATTAACAAGTTTTCGCATATGGGTAGGTAAACCAGTTAAGTAACTTAAAAATCTAAAAAGTTACATAAGATCTTAATGTAATTAATTGTTGCAAAATAAACATAATTTTAGAGAGAGAAAAAAATTGTAAAAAAACGTAAAAAGTTACCTAAATTATTGCGCGAGTACAGATAGAGAAGTAGAAGGAAAAAGAAATAATCAATGTTATGTGTTTATCTATATGCAATAAAATATAAATATGCAATAGCATTTGTTATTTATTCTTATTTGCTTTTGTATTCACTCAGAAAAGATTCATCGTTAATAATTGATTTAATTCTAGATGGTTTATCTTTATCTTAACAGGTCTAATTTCTGAGAATATGTTTTGTTAAAAAATCTTTGCCAGTTCGCCATATGAATGATGACTGCCCGGTAGTTTGTTTTGGATTGGGGCAGATGAATGTTAAGAGTATTATTTAATCTGGTGGATCTCGCAGATGGGGTGCAAAACTTTGCCATTTCTGGAAGTTCCGGACAATCGAGTTCTCCCCTTACTAATTTTGCCAACAAAGAGAGGTCAGCGGCTTCGCGTCTCTGCACGAGTGGTGTAAACACCATCAAATCAAATGTTGATGGTGTTTACACCGACTGAGATAATCTGGAAAATGGGTCATAAATGTACTATTAAGAACACGGAGCAATCTACGTTAAATCTTCTCAATCTCTTTTCTGTAGGTGCTGTATCGGGGGTTCCAAGACTGAGAAGCATAATGAATATTCAAATCTAATTTATTTTCTCTACAATAGTGGTTTAATCGAACTAGATCATCCTGAAGAAGTTCTGAATCATTAGGGTCTTTTATTTGGCGTAATATTTTCATATCAGCGCATATCAGTGATTGTTGACAAAGCATTTGATTATATCTGAGATAAAGATAATGAAAAGTAAAGGTCCTCGAATTGATCTTGCGGAACTCCGGAGGGGAAACGTATGGGCTGAGATGAAAAACCAGATGAAAAACGATGTGGAAATTCTTCTGAAGAAGTATGCGGTGGTCAATTCGATCAAATGATTTACATTAGTCAGTATAGATTGCATCAACCTGACCACCTGCAATCATATCATCCAGCACTTTTTCAGTGAAGTTAACCAGGTTGGTGAGTCTAGATTTCCCCTTTAAGAAGCCATGTTGGGAACTAAAAGTCTCTTTTAAGGCAGTGTGAACTTGACTATGGATAATACTTTCCAGTATTTTTGCAAAAAGACACAGTTTGGAAATTGGTCTATAGTTTTTGACTAAGTTTATCGCCTTTTTTGTGAATAGGAATTACAAGAGCTTGTTTCCACCTTACAGGCATGTTGCCTTCATTTACTGATCTTCTAAAGAGAAGGCAAATTGGTTTAGTAAGGCTTCTTGCACGCCTCCATAGCATAATCGGGTGAATAGAATCCGGACCTGCTTATTTATTACAGTCAGCTGACACAAGAAGATGGTAAACCGTTTCTTCTGTGATTTGAACACTAAATAGATATATCTACGGATGATTCAGTGGACGCTGTGGTCTGCCTCTGGTCTGAAGTTTGGGTAGCCGGTTGAGAAGATAATGAAGGTATGTAAGTTGAATAAAAAACTCCGAAAGAATCAGCAATAGCTTGTCTATTATCAAGTGTTGCTTGCTTGTATGTTAAATGACTGGGATAAGCGTTACTTTGTTTGCGAGCTTTAGAGTATGTCCAAATTGCTTTGGGATTTCTTCTAATTGCTTCTCCGACCGTGTAATTTGCGTAGCATTTTTCTTCCATATGTTTGGCACGGTCGCGTAGGTAACGGTAATCGTTGTCGTCTGCAACGTTATTGTAGCGTTTGAATTTGCTCAAGCATTTAAATATAAAATTTTCTCTGAGCACTTTTTTCATAGGTGTGGAATACCATGGTGGGAAGCTTTCCTTAGTTACTAATTGACAGGTGATACATTTACTTCTCAGATTGTGAAAGACACTGTAAAAACATGTGAGTGCATCGTCCACTGAACCCACTGATAGATGTTTCAACCAATCAATAAGATCCAGCTCATTGCAGAATTCCTCATAATTCCCTTTTAATTAAATGTATTTAAATCATTTATTTATAAGACGGAGATCAGTCACTTAAGTATGTTCATAGCGGACCAGTAGTGCAGGATGATAGTTATCCTCGGTTACTAAGGGATCAGTACTATGGAAGATTTGCACTTGGTTATTCGACGATACTAGATCCAATATATGATTTTCTTTATTGGTTATGGAATTGTATTTCATAATTTTGCCAAAGGCAATTATAAGAAGAGCGACATCTTCGGGAGTAAAGTAAAAGGCTTGAGATGCGCGCAAATACTAGACTAATTTATTATAGGAAATACTATAAGCTTATATACAACTTACTACAAAACTACGTGATGAATATAGAAGGGTTATTTGGAAAAACAACCCATGTCAGAAAAAATCCAAAATGATATTTTGATGTCTATGGTTAGCTTTGAACAAGAGCTCTTCATTGGCTTATCACGATTTCTAAAGAACCGCCCTAGTCAACAGATATTCAGTCAAAACTGTTGTATGGATGTACGGAAAAATAACCTATGTCCTGTTGATCCGAGTAAAAAGAACCAAAGTCATTTTGACAAAGGCGCTTCTTACAAAAATATATTAAAAAAGTTGTTTTTTTTTAAAGAAGTGCCAATGTCAATGTCAAGATGACATTTGCATTTTACCGGGATCCTGAACATGAACCTGTGTTTTTCTCGTTTTCTCAGTTTCTTTTTACTCCAATATTACAAATTTCGGTTTTCTGAATATGGATAAAGTGCAAAGAGTGGAATACTAAGAGAGAAAAAAAGCATACCAAAGAGAGAAACGATTAAAAAACGAAAGGTGGCAGGAGATCCCCACATTAATCATGTTGGCAAAGCGAAGAGTGGAGTCATATTAGGACCAGACTGCAGGTAAAAGTCTATAGATATACTCTTATCCATGTAATCTAGCCATTGTTATTATTCAACCAAAGTTATCAAGTCAAAAGTACCAATGCATTCTATGTCATGGGAATCTGCATACTTTGGCATGGAAATTCTCTCTCTCTACGGTCTCCACGATACAGGTTAGACCTAGTGTATCTATCTTAATCTACCTGTGGTACCACTGTATTGTACGTACATATATTTACTGAAACTGGCAAATAAAGACTTGTATTTGTATTTGGAAATCCCTTCATAAATGTATTTTTTGTTACAGGTGCACTCGACTGAAGTGCTTCACTAATATATCTGAACAACAGCGGCTAAAAGTATTACAAGATTTCCTTGGGTATGATACTAAAAATCAGCAAGACGCACACTTGTCTGGGCTAATATCTTACCAAAATATCCAACAGCGAAGACCTCGAAAAGAACATGCTGATGGTGATGATTCATTTCAACACGAAGTGGCTTATCATTACAAAGTAAGAGTCCAAGGGTCACCGAGTCATCAAGAGGTACCTGTATGTGCCAAAGCCTTTGCAAGTTTACATGGCATTACAAGAGGATGATTGCGAACAATCCATTCAAAGGTTATCTCTGGTACAATACCCATAGATGGACGAGGCACACATGACACAAGACCTCATAAAGTTCCAATAGAGCTGATCCACTTGATAAAACTACATATTAAAAGTTTTAAAGCCAGGCAGTCACATTACTCTTTACGTGACAACCCCAACGTCATGTATTTGCCTGAGGAATTGTCTGTTAATAAAATGCACGGATTATTCTTACATGAAGTGAGAATCAATATTCCTTACAGGGTGTATTACAATGTATTTAGGAAAGAATTCAATATTAAATTTGGACTCCCGAGATCAGACACATGCAGTATATGTGATGAACTCAAGTTAAAAATCATGTGTGCTACTGATAATGAAAAAGATGAACTTATTGTCCAAAAAACATTACATTTACAAAAAGCCAAAAAATTCCGTGACCTGAAAAATGCCTATAAAGAAAAGGCACAGAAGGGTGAATGTATGGTGCTATCATTTGATTACATGCAAAATCTGCCACTGCCTCACATAAAAACTGGGGATGTGTTTTACTCACGCCAAATGTGGTATTACGTGTTTGGAATACATGACTTGGCAAATGATGCAGTTTCAATATATTGCTACACAGAAATGACTGGTAAAAAAGGAGCCTCTGATGTAACATCTTTGCTACTTCACTATTTAAACAACAGACAGATAACCTCAGATAATCTTGTATTGCTCAGTGATGGTTGTGGAGGCCAAAACAAAAACCACGTAATGGTTTATTTCCAATATTTTTCGGTGCATGTGCTGAAAATTTTTAAAACAATAACACATGTATTCCCAGTAAGAGGTCACTCTTATCTTCCCACTGATACAGATTTTGCCCTGATTGGAAACAAAAAAAACAGATGCTCTCCTGAAGTTCCAGCTGACTGGGATGAAATAATAAGGGAAGCGAGGGTATACCCTAGCCCTTTCGAAGTCATACCAGTGACACAAGACTGTTTCTTCAATATGAAAGGAGCACTGACTCCGGCCTTTCTAAAGGTCCCAAAACCTGCTCTTAAGTTGCGACAAGCACGCATAATCAAGACAAATGGTCAATATCCGTTCATAAAGGTTAAAAATACATTCACAGGTCCATCTTTTAGGAGCGAAATACGTAAAAAGCAGCCTCTCCCTGAATTTGTGCTTGATCCGTTGTATTTTGCCCCCATCGAAATGACAGATGCAAAAAAGGCCAATCTGATGAACCTCAGTAAATACTTAACTAGCTCTGAAAATCGAGACTACTACCGCCAGATTTGCGGCAATGCTAATCAGGAGGACACAGATGATATAGAAGTTGATGATGATGACAATAGCGATGCCTGTGAAGACTGATGATTATAATAATATAACTCTGTAAGAAAAATAATGTAAGGATAATTAGTGATTGCTGATTAAATAAAAGACTTGTAAGTCATTGTGCTTTGTTATTTGCCTCCTTTTAAAAAAAATGTTTGTAAAAACTGCACATGTCACAAATAAGTCACGTTTTGTTCGGAAAAAGCGCCTTAGTCAAAGTTATTTTCTTGAATATGTCCTTTGGTTTTTCAATGTTGTAAAAAATGATGTTCCAAGAACATTGTAAGTTTATTGTTTTAACATTTTTGATACAATACCTAGTTTTGTCATAGGTACAGTTCATGAAAGACGATTTTTTCGTCTGGTGCATAAAGTGTTGAAAGTGACTTGGGTTGTTTTTCCAAATGACCCTTCAATACCTTATCTGTGACGGTCGTCAACTTATCTTACATTACGTGGAAATAGATATTTCCGCATATCTGTGGCGGGCGTATGTGCCGTCACAGATACTCCCCCCTTTAGGGAAAAAAATAAATGAATGTACTTATAACAATGGAAAAAATCTAAGTTAGATACCATAACAAACTTATATCAACTGCAATAATAACTAGTAGTATTTTAATAAACATAACTCAGATCTTAATTGTGCATACTTTAACTTAATCTAAAGGTAAATCTTACACGAATTGGAAAAATAAAGGAACTACGGTTATGTGAATTCTACATAAGTTTAAAGAATTACTTAATATTTACCTACAGGCGAGTCTTGTATCTGGCCGCACACTACATAAAATAAACTAAAAACTGGAAAACAGAAAAACACTAGGAAAATGGGGCTTCGCGGTTAGTAAACTAACCTAACCTATAACCTGGAAAAGATCCACAGGAGAGTCGTCTGATGCTGCAGCCGCCCATGTTTTTCAGGAATCGATGAGTCAATTTACATCGCACGTCGTTGAAGTTGTAATCACTGTTTGTTTATAATTGCGACCGTACCTACACAAGGATGATTGTGCTGAATCAGCGTCAGCATTAAATCTGTAACCTTGACTGTAGGCAGTCAATGATCTCGTACGTCATTTGTACGTGCGTGCTCTTCACTCTTGAGTGAATATTAAGTTGTCGATTGATGAAATTGGTGTGCCTAAAAACCTTGGGATTTGGCAACATAGGGCACATCCTGTACACCAATCGTTTGTATCTATCTCTTGTATATATCTCTTCAGTGATTTGATTATTATTCGTGCGATGTTCTTCCTGGATGATTCCAATATTCGTTGAATTAGGTATATCGATGATGTTTCAATACTCTTCTGGGGGCTGGAACGGCTTCCTATGTCTTGAACTTGAAAAAGCTGCTTGCTGTGAATGAATTTGCCGACGCGTTCGTTTCTGCTGGTGCGAGCTCCATTTTGATAAATCAGCAGTCAGCGATGCGGGAAATCTTCAGTTGAAATCTTTTGGCTTCTGGTCCGTTTTCAAATCTGGTCCGGTCATGGCTTGCTTGATGTCGTCTTGGTTTGGGTGGGGTCTTGATTATGGAGTTCTGCAGCGTGGTTTGAAATAGGTATGCAAACCGAAGTCGGGGCTCGGCGATCTTGGACGAAGTGCTTCTTGCTGCACTTCTAAGGTGGCAGCACACGGAGTTTTCTTCGCGGCTGGGTCCATGCTGCTATAACCGAAGGTTGCTGATGTTCAGAAGTCGGGTCACCACTTTGCCAGAGGCAATTATAAGAAGAGCGACATCTTCGGGAGTAAAGTAAAAGGCTTGAGATGCGCGCAAATACTAGACTAATTTATTATAGGAAATACTATAAGCTTATATACAACTTACTACAAAACTACGTGATGAATATAAATATACCTTATCTGTGACGGTCGTCAACTTATCTTACATTACGTGGAAATAGATATTTCCGCATATCTGTGGCGGGCGTACGTGCCGGCACAATAATATTACAAGTATTTAAAAACCCTACGAATTCAGCATGCTTTTCACATACGGTGATTTTCGTAGTAAGACCAGAGTCGTCTATATATTTGCACTCCAGTCAATGTCACTCATATTGAAATCGCCTAACAGTTTGAAAGTGTCGTCAGGATTATTGACCGAGCGAGCGAAGAGCTCCATTTCGACAAGATAGGAGGCCGATTTGGTTTCGTCTGCCTCTATGTCTGTGTGTCTGTCAGTTCCGCTCTAGGGGCCACAGTTTTCAAGCGATCCTCACAAAACTTGGCACACGTGTTCCTTGAATTAACAGCTTTTTTGTAGAGAGCTTTTTTCGATTTTCCCCTTGGGGGAGGAGTTATGACGTCATTAATTTTTCGTATGGCTTTTTTTTATTTTTTCCCTGAAACCCATCTGACCCCACATTATGATACCCTGTGTTGTGGGAACTAGAAACAGCGACATCACAGACACATAAACATCCAAGATCGGGCTTTTTTACTTATCCCCAGGCCGGGACCCCTCGCATGGTAGGCAGAGCCACAACCGTATTATTATTGTAAGGTAATCTGATCTACCGGGCAGGACAATGTAATTGCAATGCCATTTTATGACACTTCAATTCAATTTGCGTCCTCTTACCACGGTTTAATACCTGTTCATTTGTTACCAGATGTACCGCAGTCGACCTCGAGTGATTCACAGGCCACCAAACATATCGGCGGAAAGAACAAAGATGCCTCTACACCGGTTACAACTAATAAGAATACTCGTGATAGCAAAAATAAACGGAAAATGTTTGTTGATCAACCGAAGAAAACACCATCGAAGTCAGCTAATGCCAAGCAAGTCGAGACGCAAGCCGTCACTAAGCAAGCTAAGACTAAACAAGTTAAGACTAAGCAAGTTAAGACTAATCAAGTTAAAACTAAGCAAGTTAGGTCTAAGCAAGTTAAGACTAAGCAAGTTAACATTAGGCAAGTTAAGACTAAGCAGGCTAAGACTGAGCAATCTATGACTGCTAAGCATAAGCAAGCCATGGCCGATGAACCTAACCCTGATCAAGCCAAGACTAAGACTGAGTTAAAGACTGATCAAACTATCACTAAACATGCTGATACAAGCGACTCTATACTTACAGGAACAGAGAATGTAGAGAAATCTGAGAGATCTAGCAATATACGGGGGAGTGAGGTACATCCTCTCTCGGGTCTACTGCAATGTAAGCGTTGTGCTTACACGACCCTTGTAGCAACAGCTTTAGAGAGGCATCAGCGTCTACACGATGAAATGAGATCACATCGGTGCACGGTTTGCAATAAAGGGTTTAGTCTAAGTAGTAATTTGAAACTTCACATGAGAGTTCATACGGGCGAGAAGCCCTATAAATGCACAGTGTGCGATACAGGGTTTAGTCAAAGTAGTAATTTGAAACTTCACATGAGAGTTCATACGGGCGAGAAGCCCTATAAATGCACAGTGTGCGATACAGGGTTTAGTCAAAGTAGTATTTTGGAACGTCACATGAGAGTTCATACGGGCGAGAAGCCTTATAAATGCACAGTGTGCGATACAGGGTTTAGTCAAAGTAGTAATTTGAAACTTCACATGAGAGTTCATACGGGCGAGAAGCCCTATAAATGCACAGTGTGCGATACAGGGTTTAGTCTAAGTAGTAATTTGAAACTTCACATGAGAGTTCATACGGGCGAGAAGCCCTATAAATGCACAGTGTGCGATACAGGGTTTAGTCTAAGTAGTAATTTGAAACTTCACATGAGAGTTCATACGGGCGAGAAGCCCTATAAATGCACAGTGTGCGATACAGGGTTTAGTCAAAGTAGTATTTTGGAACGTCACATGAGAGTTCATACGGGCGAGAAGCCTTATAAATGCACAGTGTGCGATACAGGGTTTAGTCAAAGTAGTTCTTTGAAAGGTCACATCAGAGTTCATACTGGCGAGAAGCCCTATAAATGCACAGTGTGCGATACAGGGTTTAGTTATATTAGTCGTTTGAAAACTCACATTATAATGCACAGTTGCGAGAAACCTTAATGTTCGGTTTTTGATAAAGGGTTTACTTAACGGTACTGTGTCTTACTCAAAGTGGTAATTTTAAGTCGCAAAAGAGCCCGGTTTATACCGTTCGGTTTGTCTTGAAGTGGTGGTGGTTGACTGACAGTGGTAATTGGAAAACACATGAGAATTCCTACGACTGTTTGTCAGGTATCGTTTACTAACTTGGCAAACCTGAAACGGCACAAGAGCGCTCATACTGAGAAGCGGGGGCGAGATGGGAGCTCCCTCTATGCCCGGCGCCTCACTGGATCATTCCAGTTATCCATGTCCTTGCCTAGTGGCCACACTGTAGCAATCGCCACGCCAGTAACGCTCTGTGGCTCCGACGCATGTGCCGGGGATTTCAAGATCGAATGAAGAGAGGAAGACTTCTTGCAACAGACCATTATTGCATTGCATTCTATTATTTGCGGACTTCACTCTCACCTACTGATAGCAGCACCATTGAGGTTCAAGTTTGTAGAAATTCCACCTTTACACGTGTTAGAAAGATTTTTTAGTTTAGTAAATATTTTTATGGTGATTCCACAAGTAGAATTCAGTAGGAGGTCGAGTAATTTTGCGGGGTTATTGGAGCTTGACACTTATAACATACCTGTTATAGTGAATTGTGTAGCTCCACCCAAACTATTCTAGTTAGGAATGTATCTTTAGGTATTTTTGATTTATTTTTGGACATATTGTAAGGCATAGGGCATTCGCATGGAAGAGAAGGCATACCTATCTCCTTAATATCCCTCGGCGATTGAGATCGATAAATTTTTACATTATATTTATTATTTTAATTATTATTGTTTTGTTCGCACATTGTTCAATAGCTTCCATTTAAATGGTCCACGGCGACTTTATGAACGTTTTGCTATGGAAATCTTTATAAATGTCATTCTATATAGTAGTAATGTATGGAAGTCACGTTCTTGTGAACTATGACAAGTATGATTTTTTATTCTACTTTGTTACTTTGAGCTATATTAACTTTTCTATTTCAATAAAAAACGCCATAAAGGACAAATACCCTTTTTTTTCATTGTGCATTATTTCCGTGTGTCCCGGAGTACCAAGCTGAGGACCTCCAAACCGTTGTACACCAACTTGCCAAGACCGTGGGCTATGAACTCTTAGAGAATGAAGTCCAACACTGTCACAGAATACTTAATAGTACTACGTACAGAAAGATCACTCCTCAAAGACACTTAAATAAATAGCTACTCTCGCTGTGCGGCAATAAAGCGCAATGTAGCTTGCACCTGCGCTACGTTCAAGAATCGCTAAAAACCTACAGAATCGGTAACCCACCCCTGCAGGCTAGATTGCGCCGCATCACTTCGCTTGAGAGCTTTTTTTACTCTGACATCTCGCGATGCGACTGCGAGCCAAGCGAGCGGAAACCTAAGTGAAATCCCGAACTCCGGGTCGGCCAGCCAAACGTACCTAAACCGCTGAGTGAGACCCCCCTGACCCTGTACTAGGTCAACCAAAGTCAAAACAGAAAGTACTCGCCCAAGGCCAATTGTTGTGCAACTCAATACATCATTACAATCGCAGGACTCACTCCTTGAGGCAGTCAAGTAAGTAATTAAATAAGTCTAATCCAACAAATAAACGGTGTTCTAACCATCTGGGCATAAGTGGAGAGAAGAGGCAAGTTGATGTGGCTGGACATCTCAGCCCGCATAACCGCGAGCTACACTATCTTGCTAGACAGGCGACGAAGGACAATCAGTATCGATTGGTCTGGATCAAGTCAGGGCGAGTTTTCATGCGTAAATCCGAAAAATCCAAGACATACTGTATCAAGGATAATGACTTTCTCAAATATCTGTGCTGTTTTTAATTAATTGATAAGAATAAATATATAAAGTAATTTTTTACAGGCGTCTCGATAAATATTGCTGTAGCAGATGATATGAATAACACCTATGTCATATAATGTCTTAAAACTAATGATCCCTCAACATGCAGACAACTACTTAAACTAAACAATAATCATGTTCCCTTTTGTATTGTTACAGTTAACATAAGAAGTGTAAACCGCAATTTTTTCAGTTTTTTGGTGTTTCTATCAAAATTCAAAGAGTTTATTTCCATTAGAAACACATAGGTTACATTTGGAGAATGTCAAATCTTAAACTAAACATATAGGTATAAGGTATAGGGAAATATAGAACTCCATTCCGTCACCTCAATGTTTTAGATGCTGGAGGCAAAGAGGCGACTAGAAACCTCCAGCTTTATACGTTATTTTTTACAGAATTGGAGCAAACACCTTCCCAAGCTTTCTTGTCTTCTACATAATCTGATATTTTGTAGTAAGCTTTTTTACATAAGTGACTTTTAACAACATTTTGAAATTTATTTACAGACAATTTGGGATTTTATTGTAAAAGCGAATACATTGCCCTTTAAGGGATACATAAACCTTATGGAGCTTAGTAGTAGGTATAGCTACTTTATTCCTAAGTATTTCTAGTGTTGACACTGTGCCTGTCACTATTCTTAGGAAATTTATCACTATTTTTCTGGACGTACATTAGGTTTTCATAAATATACTGACACGGCACTGTCATAATGTTAATTTCCTTAAATTTACAACGCAGTGACTCTGGGACCCACATTGTAGATTGCACGAACAGCCCTCTCGAGGTTAGATGCCAATGTTGATATAATTGTGCTAATGGGAAATGTGGAATGCAGTCTGATGGCTCATCCTGTGTTCCCCTCAGCTAATGGTTTTATAGCCTACTATACCAAAAATAGCCTTAACCAAAACGATGTTGTTATTGTTTATATTAATAGGTAACAGAGCCTGATATTGTAAATGGCAATTCCCTGCACATAACAGTAAATAATCACTGCTCCATTATCTGTACCTATCGGCCAACTTGTTTTTCCAATCCTAGCGATTATATAGATTAATTGTGCACATTGCTTGATTCCATAAATACACCACATTGTTCTGACTGGAGATATGAACTTAGACATAACGCTTAAAAATATCAGTGGCTATACTGCTGACTACATTCACCTACTAGCTTCATATGGTCTTCTGCGGGGTGTAAACAAACCTACAAGGTTAAATACATGTCTAGATCACTTAGTCATGCTATCAACATGGACGAATAAAACTAGAGGACTGACAACGTCATTTAAAAAAAAGTACCCTGCTAGAAAGCTAAAATCCTGTATTATTTCTAGATGTCGCTGTACCACGCAATAGATGAGGGTGCTTAGGGTGACGGCGTAGTGTAATCCATAGTAATATCGACGAAAAATCAGAGATGGCGTAAGCGTAAGCCTTGTTTCTTCTTAGGAAATTAACGCTTATACCGCCATCTTTCCTAAATTAAGCACGCCACCACGATACTACCTTTACTAGAAAGAACTTTTGAACTAGTAGCTCTATCTATCAATTTACATTTAAACTAAAAATCGAATTACGCTTCAAAGTACTACGGTTGTCTGTCCTCTAGTTTTATTCGTCCGTGCTATCAATTACAAACAAGTATTCGATCAGTTTTCTGACCACTGACCACTGCCCAGTGATGATAGTTACTACACACGAATACTAACTATAACAATACCAAGGTTACCTACATCAGTGTGACAATGAATATGGGTCTTATAGGCAATGCAATAACAAATATTCATTGGGGGGACCTTTATCAGACTAGTGTTGATGAGGCAGCTAATATATTGGTGTCCAGACTATAGGAGACTTCACAAAAAAAAACTATAGAGTCACTGAATACAGTAAACCAGTACTTTGCATTGCAACAATAGGTAGCGAACTAGCTATCTCCATACTACATAAATGTAATCTAACAGATACTGAACTAGCAAATAGATCAACTACCACATATGGACCGGCTACTTCAATGATGCCTACGCCGACTGACCACAGAAACCAAGCGAACCATATCCACACTAACAGTTCGCTTCGCTTCGCTCACCCCCTTTACCCTTCACCTAAGCTACCGCAGCATTTTGCCCCGATGCTTTCTGTGCAAAACAGTATTTTTTATTGCAGTTTAATATTTCCCTAAATAAACTTTGGGATTGATATCTCGCTCACACGTGTCTTATACCAGACAAAGACCCGTATGATTATTATGTTATACTGACATGGGAATTTCTAGCATAATCGCTAACAAATCGACCAATAAAATAAGCGTGTTCAACTTCAAAAAAAATCGATAAAAAACCTATATAGATGTCATGGGGAGTACATGATAATACCTTGATGTCATGGGGAATACATGATAATACCTAGATGTCATGGGGAGTACATGATAATACCTAGATGTCATGGGGAGTACATGATAATACCTAGACGTCAGGGGGAGTACATGATAATACCTAGACGTCAGGGGGAGTACATGATAATACCTAGACGTCAGGGGGAGTACATGATGATACCTAGACGTCAGGGGACTACATGATGATACCTAGACGTCAGGGGGAGTACATGACAATGCCTAGATGTCAGGGGGAGTACATGATAAGGCTACAGTAGTCTTATCATGTAAATCTGGCATGTAGTCATTTCAATCGCTTCTGAAAAAGTGACCAATCAGTACATCGTATAAACAAGCAGTCGCAATAAAAGACAGCTCGTGCCAAATAATCGTGTTGTGATTTGTGATTGGTCAATTTTACAAAAGCGATAGAAATTCCTACTTGTCAGAATTCAAGGCCAGGCCGTTCACACAACGTCGGACAGACAGTTTTTCCGGATCTGGCAAGGTGTCAGGTGCATACAAATGTGCGACAGTAACATCGGGTCGCCTAATGCGCGCTATTGAAATACATATGTCGTAGCTATATCGCAGAATTTGATGATTTCATGAAATAGCCAACCATGGATTGATCATTTCATGAAATGCATGGCCAACCATTTCATGAAAAGGTCAGAAAGGGTTGAATTTCACGGAAACATGTCAAATACAAATACAAATACAAAATCATTTATTTGTGGAATGTAGGTGGATATATAAGTTGGTAAATACATTTATGTACTCTACATTCTGCTAAAAAAAGCATACAAATATTTTCATTACTTATAGTCTAACATGCAATTCTAATAGTTGATCAAATTAATGTCTTTAACAAATTCAAAAGTCTCAATTGAAGTTTATCAAACATGTTATAGAAAGTGGCTCAGTGGCTCTGTAAAGTTATTTGCAGAATTCCTTGTCATTTAAATATTCAACAATAGAGTAATAACACTTCTCAATCAATATGGATTTAAGCTTTAATTTAAAAGTATTAACATTAAGGCTTTTAATATTATTAGGAATTTTATTGTAAATTTTTGGAGCTAGTCCAATTACGCTTTTACTAAGTAGATCCGTTTTTGAGGTTACATTTTGAAGCCTATGAGGATTTCTTAATCTATTAGTTTTCGTAAATAATATTGGGTTCGTTTTTACAAATAAAGCAACTTCAAAAATGTACATAGAGGGAAACGCTAGTAACTTCAGTTCTTTAAAATATGGTTTACAGGTGTCTGTTGATTTTAATTTACACATTGCTCTAAGACATCTCTTTTGAGATTTAAATATAATTTCTCTATTTGAACAGTTCCCCCAGAATATGATACCATAACGAAGCGTGGAAGCTACATAGCCGTGATAGGCACATAGCACTGCGTCACGGTTCACAACTTTAGCGAGCTTATATAACGCGTATGAGAATTTATAGAGTTTTTTGCAGATTTCTTCTGATTGTGGCTTCCAAGTCAAGTTTTTATCTATAACTAACCCTAAGAATTTGGTTTGGTTCACTTCTTCAATTGTTTCACCCTTGTAGTTTACATTTGGGTTCAAATATTCTACCTTTTGACTAAAATGCATCACCTTGGTTTTGTCAATATTTATAAGCAGGTTATTATTAGTAAGCCAATCTATGATGTTGCTGAGAGTACTATTAATATCTTTCTCGTAGTCTACATCATTATTCCTTTTTATTAGAACTGTGCTATCATCGGCAAACAGTACCATGGGGTGGTGTACATTATTCGGCATGTCGTTAATGTACAGTAAAAACAAAAGCGGCCCCAATACGCTGCCTTGTGGTACTCCAAAGCAAGTCTTTCTAGGCTCCGATCTAAAACTTATTTCCCGAGCCCTATGCTGACATATTTGGGTTATTTCTGTGTATTGATATCTGTCACTGAGATATGACTTTATAAGATCATGTACGTTACCACGCAAGCCGTATGTGTAGAGCTTATCCATTAATATACAATGATCAACACAGTCGAAAGCCTTTGACATGTCCATATAAATGGCACAAATAGGCTTCCTTATGTCCATATTTAACACCGCACATTTTATTAAGTCATAAATTGCCATATTTATAGTCATATTTTTTCTAAATCCTTTTTGTTGATCAGTCAATATTTTATGCTTGTTAATAAAGTTTGTAATGGCATTATATATATATTTTTCAAAGACTTTTGATAGAATAGGTATCAATGCTACAGGTCTATAATTGGATAGCTTAACTTTATCGCCTTTTTTGTGCAATGGTCTAACAATTGTTGGTTTTAGTTTGTCTGGAAATATGCCTTTGGTGATACATTGATTGAATACATGGCTCAGAGGAGATGCTATTTCATTTGATACAAACTTTAAGACTTCTGTGGAAATTTCATCAAAACCAACACTTTTTTTGTTCTTTAGTCCTTTAACAATCTTATTAACTTCATCTGGTGAGATCGGTCTCATAAATATAGAATGAGGGATATTTGCGGAACTGTCAATACGGTTTTTAGTTTTAGGTATATCTCTAACCTGGTCAATAAAAAAATCATTAAAAGCATTAGCTATAGCTATTGGTTCTGTAATATCCCTGTTTAGATTATTAATCTTGGTTATTGATTCCTTAGGATGATTGTCTTTTGTTTTGTTTATAATTTGCCAGGTGGCTTTACATTTGTTGTTTGCTAGTTGTATGTAGTTATTATTTTGAGAGAACTGGGTCTGTTTGAGAACTTTTCTGTATCTTTTTTTGTACGAATTCAGCAATAGTTTGGTTTCACTGCAAGGCTTCAGTCTGTATTGCCAGAGAAGTTCCCTATTTCGCTTGCTACATTTTTTTATTCCCTTGGATATCCATCGTTGCTTTCTTCTTGTACGTATCCTAACATTTTTAATGGGAAAGAATAGGTCATAAAATAGTTTAAATGTTTCGAAAAATTATATGCTTTATTTGGATCAACTGAGTCAAATACGTCACTAAATTTATAACTTGTTAAACATTCTTTAAATTTATGTAGGTTTTCTGTGGAGAAGTCCCGTCTTGTAATTTGCCATGATTTAAGTGTGCAGGTTTTTTTCACAGGACATTTTAAAATTTGCGCTGTATGGTCTGATAAGCCTAATTCCGCGATTTCCCCAGTACATCCTCTAATGCTATGAGCAAAATTATCTATACAGGTTTTACTTGCATATCTCGTTGGCTCTCTGAATTGTAATGTCAGATTATGACTCAACAAAAGATGTTCGAATTCAGTTGATTTACAATTTGTTTTCAATACATCAATGTTAAAATCACCGCATATTATTAGTTGACTTTTTGAGTCATCACATATTTTCCGTAAAATTAGGTCCAGGGTGTCAAAAAATAAATTCATGTCTGATCCTGGTACCCGATAAACACATAATATGTTAATACGATGTTTACTTAACTCTATTGCACAGCATTCTATTACGTTAGGTATAGAGTACTTGGCTATATCACTGAGTGTTCTGAAGTCGTGGTCCATTCTGGTTAGTATACAAGAGCCTCCTCTTTTTTTGTTTCTACATAAACTGGCAGCAATTCTATAATTTGGTAAAAATAGTTGTTCTTCATTAGCGTCAGTCATATTGTGCTCTGTAATACATAACACGTCTATGGTTTTTCTGTTTTTTATCTTCATTTCTTCAAGGCAAACTGTTAGTTCATCAGCTTTGCTTATTAGTCCAGCTATATTCTGATGCATGACATTTATGTGGTTATATACGAATAGTGGCACTTTGGGATCATTAGTTACGAAAAAGCTGAGTCGGTGTGTCAATAGTCCCGTCATTGGTGTTTTTCAGTTTATTTATTTGGACGGACCCTTTTTTTTTAATTGAGTTTATTAGTTTTGCCAAATCATCAAATACTACTTTCGTTCCATAATTGTTTATCTGGCCATATCTATGAAACATATTGTTGTCGTATGTTAAATTCAAATTTGTGTCTAATGCATGCGCATGCTTGTGTTCTTGTAAATCCATATATAAAGCACTGTTGAAAGTTTCAATCCTCCAGTTGAATAAGTCTGAATGTTCGTTGCATTTAAACGTTGGCACGCACAGTATTACATTCGTATGTTTTATTTTCTGTAGTTCCTCTCTGATGAGGTATACAAGATCAATATAGTTATTGGTGGTCAAGAAATCTTCTTCTCCAATCATGATGATGCAGTAATCGTCCATCGTAAAATCTTTAACATTTTTTTGAGTCTTTTCTAATAGGTAACTAATTCCAGCTCCAGGTGATGAGTAATGTAATATACTGCTATTTGGCAGGGTATCTTCAGCTGTCCGGAGTATTTTGTTCGTATTGTTGCTACTAATTATACATATTTTACTTTTTGGTTTTGTACTTTTGCTGACGTTATTACTAAGCTTCCCTCGCGCTTTAGGTGATTTTTTCGCTTTGTTAGAAGAGTTGAATTTTGGTGTGGTTTGTGTGCTGACTGAAATTAATTTGCCTGGGATCGACACATCACCGTTTTTAGCACTCGTGGTTGGTTTTGTGGTCGCCAGGGTTTTGGACAGTGTTGTGGATTTGTCTTTTTTTCTTTTAGGAGTAACACAGTCGTATTTTAAACTCTTTGTTACTTTATGGCAGATTTCTTGTTTTTTTTGTAGCTCAAGAATATCTGTTTTCAGTTGACTGTTTTCTAGATTTAAGTTTATTATTTCTTCGTGTGCTGTTTGAAGCTGTTGTTTTAGAAGTTTTATTTCGCTTTCTAGTTGTTTTCTACTTTCCTCTTCATCATCTGATATTTCGGGCATACTACTGGTGGAAGATTTACTGTTGTTTCGGATGCATTTATTTCCTCTGCAGTCACCTCTGACTCAGAGTGTGGACGATTCTTTCGAAATGTAATATTTCCAAAGAAACTCATTTTGTATTTGGAGTCTCTTTAAAAAATTAAAGACGTAACGAAACTAAATGTTGACAAGTCTTGAGTCGGGATCGACCCCGGAACCCACGGTAAGACGGCCAGACGTACTACGGCTCCGCTATAGGGACGTTATTAGTCAAGGCGAAATTAGTAGTCACATTCAGTGAAATTGGACTCGTGCAATCAGTGCGTCCGTTAAGAATGAGTCATGGTTTGTTTACAAAAGATTGTCACTAACCTTTTTCGCTGTTTTTCTTCGATTGTCCCTTTAAGTCACTATTTTGTTTCGGCGGCGATGCATATATCTCATTCCTCGTGTCACAGGACTCAGCTAAGCAATAATTTATTTGTATTTTTTGTTACTGGAACGGTTTCACGATATCACAATACAACACTGTTGTAGTAGTTGTTTTTTGTAGATAACACTAATACTATTTTGATTCGACTTTATTTAACGGTTGGACAAATAACTTTCACTATTTAACGCTGTTTATTATTTAATTACAATAATTTATTACGGAGCTCACTTTAACTTGACAGCTGACATCTGTCAATCATCTGTCTTTTAAAAAGCACTTGTATTCAGTACAAAGGCAACGTGATGGTTTTTTGTGACCGTGATTCTAGCAATAAAGTACGATTTAGAGAGATTCTGAATATGCAATTATTTAGTGCGTTAGTTATAAATGTGACCGAAATTTGAGAATTTGTTTGTACACGGGGGCTGAAATATTTCACAAAAACACTTCTTGCTAGAATCACGTTTCGAAACGTGATCCTAGCAAGAAAGTGTAAAATTGAAAGATTTCACTTATATGGGCATTTAGTGTGTCGTGAGTGGTAAATGTGACCGAAAAGCCAATTTTATGTGTCCACGGGTTTCAGAGATATTCTATTTCATGCTAGGATTACGTTTGACCAAATGCTGATTTGAGAAAACTACTGAACACACAAATCTTGCCAGCTACATAAATATTCGTGGTAATTTGTGTGGAATTCCTTTTTTCAATTATCACACCGTTTGGGAGTTTTTGCTAAATCTTTAAAATACCTAAATGGCTTAATATCTCCCTAAGAAAGCACCGCAAAGTCAAACGAGATACACCTAACGATACATCTTACTCAATAACTATCGCTACACCGAATTTAAAAAGCCTAGGATAAGCCGTTTCACCAAAACAACAACTTTTGTGAAGAAATTGAACGAAAATATTTGGACCCCAAAATAAGCACACACAAGCATTTAGCTCACATTTATATCTAACAACACACTAAATATGTGCATACTCAGAATTTGTCTAAATCGTACTTTCTTGCGAATCACGGTCACTGTTTTTTGTGTTGTACATGTCGAACTTAGAAGAATATTCGGGGGCTTCGCTGCGCTCGCCCCCTTTAGTCTTCACCTAAGCTACCGCATTGTTTTGCTCTAAAATGCATGAAATATCATGAATAGTCAATTGTACGATATTTTTATAACTCATATACCAATATGCTGGATCCGGCAAAACTGACGGTCCGACATAGTGTAAAGTGGCCCTTACTCGGGCGCCTCTAGCAGGACGCAGGACAGTTGCACCGAATGCACAGATTACTGCTCAAATAAAGTGCCGCACAAGTGACAAACTGGTGCTGTTACTAGAGATACAGGGAGACAGCCATGTCTTGAGTGTCCGTCAAAGTTTGAGTTGTCAGTTGGGCATCCGGGCCCGAATGGCAAAATCTTAAAGTGGGTCGTCGCTATTTAGTCACAACAAAATAGCGAAATAATTTGTTCCGCTCCGCTTCCGCGAAATAATTTGCATCCACTCGAATCGAGCATACATACACCATGAAATCAACCAATGTAGAAAGGGGGTAAACTTAAAAACAGGATCACGAAAATACCGATTTTATTATTATATATATTATTAGAAGCATAACAACAATATTCTTTATACATAGCTAACTATTTATTTGTTTTTCACAAAAATAGCTTCTCTTCCCCATTATTTTCTCGCATTATATTAAAATATTATTGATAATAATAAAAACTATTTGATGACAGAACCTTAAACAAGACTAGAATATGTGACCAAACACTTGAGACAGCGTTCCGTTGCCCACACTTATTTTACTGACAGGGCGAATTTAACATCCTAACGATTTCCATACAATAGATACGACAAAAATTAAGTAATTTTACAGAAAGGGTTCTGTGTCAACTCAAACCACAAAAGTTTGTTCACATCGAGATCTAATATTCAACTCAAACAAACAAGTTTTAAATTGAGTGATGATTAGCTAATTCTGAAATCAGATTTAAGTCGTTTAAGTTACGTACGTAAAATGATTCCTTAAATCGTCGTTTTCTCCAGAAATCTAATCGATTTGACCAAAACATCTTAACGAAAAAATACTCTTGTTGATTAGAACACATAACAAACAATATATTCAGAAGTGTAAGGAAGGCACAGAAAAAATGCATTCAGTTTATTATGACTTTGGATTGGAAGTATAAAAATACCATTTTATGGGCTGATTGGATGCCTTTATTAGTTTTATCCTCTGTACATGTTTTATTTCAAGCTATTCGCTCATATAACATTGTCGTAGTAAATAACTTAAGATCCTAAGCACTTTAAAAAAAAAAACAATTAAATACACATATGTAAATCTATAAGCTAAGCTGAGACTAGAATTTAATGGCGACTACCTTATTTTCTGCAACAATATTATTTTTTATACTTATTTAATGAAAGCCTAAAAAATGTTACATTGTACTAGTTTTCATTCTTGAAGAAAGTGATGATTAATTTATAAGTTCATTTTTAAGTACAGTACCACAAAACCACGCTGTGCCAATTCCAATTATTGCGGGAACTGTCGACCGACTGTAACTAGAGAGTATAGGAAAAGCTGCCCCAAAAATTATAATTTTGGAGCCGAATACAAAATAACAAACAGTAAAAACCGGTCAAGTGCGAGTCTAAATCGCGCACGAAGGGTTCCGTACCACCGTTCAATGGAAGCGATGGTGTGGTGTTAATAGTTTGGATTTTACACAGCAAAATATTGTTTACAAAGTTATTGGTGCGGTTACTTTCACACTCCATGTACGTAACCAGGTGCATCCATAAGTTTGTATGTGGTATTGTTGTATGGGAGCCCCCTTAAATATTTATTTCATCCTGTTTTTTAGTATTTGTTGTTATAGCGGCAACAGAAATACATAATCTGTGAAAATTTCAACTCTCTAGCTAGCTAGGTTCTTGAGATACAGCCTGGTGACAAACGGACGGACGGACGGACGGACGGACAGCGAAGTCTTAGTAATAGGGTCCCGTTTGGAACCCTTCGGGTACGGAACCCTAAAAAATAAAATAAACAAATCTATACTTTTAAATAAACTGTCTGTTAAAGTAAACTTATTAAAGTACTATACTATAATTATCTTATTTTGTTTGGTCAGCTTTGGGTCATCGAAGCGCGCGGACGTGTCCCCGATAGCTCCAGAGAACAATAGATCCTTTTTTCCCAAAAGAATCCATAGGCGAACTTGTCGAAGTGAAGTGTCTTGAATTAGGTTTACTAAAAATTGAGCTACGTGTTTGCGATTGGGTGTTTTAGTTGTTAGAAATAGTGTAAAGTTCAATAATAAAGTGTATCCGCTGGACCTGGTTCTGAAGATAGAGGCGGGTGCCAGTCTTCGCGAGAAGTATAATGCAAATCAATGTGCGAATTCGGGTTAAATCGTTCAGAATTTATAACTTTATACTAAACTATAAGCGAACCCCACATTGAATGAAAGATTCGATAAGTTTACTTTAATCGGAAGTAGACAAGACAAGAACCTCATCATTAGCATGTCATTAAGTGAATGCTGTTACATCACAGCTGCAAACATGCTATATTATTTTTAAAGTGATTAGTGAACGAGTCAGTGGAGAAGCGGGCTGTACTTTGCAGTTTATGATGGCCTTGCTGATTGGTTTTAATAGGGTTAAATTTAGGACAAGAGTCGGCAGATTGATAAATGCGGAGTCGATTTGTGCTATTTTTATCTTAAATATCCACTACAAAATCGTTAAAACCCAAACATTCTGCGAAACGGTCAAGTACTGTGGTGTGGCACGTGTCCGTGCCACACCACTCCAGCAAGCCCAAAGGATGGAGGAGCATGGCACGTACACCAGGTTTTAGAGCACAAATGGAGCACTCTGACTGCCGAGTGCCTGAATTAGAGCCTCAATAGAAACTGCGCTACAAGCTAAAAATCTTGAACTTGCTGAGAAAATCCCGCCAGCAACCCCAAGCTGGATCTCCAAGACCACTTGCGATTCCTTAGAATGGTGCTACTCAAGTTTTCAAGCATAATTGAAGCACTCCGCTGCCAAATTTACAACTTCTAAGATTGAAGATTAAACGAGGTACAAGCCATTAACCATGGGGTTGCTGGCGTCCGCCGGCCTACAGCAACTCCAGACAGATTTCGAAAACTATCTACTGAATGCAGAGCCTTCGTTAATATCTCAAATTGACGGTAACAATTGGAGCATCAGACTCCAAATCGTTAATTACCGTCTGTTCAGTACTTTTTGGAAAAAGGGCCTTTAAAGGCCTAGAGTTGCTGGGGTCCACGCCTACAGCAAGCCCTGGCCGATATCAAGAACTACTTACTGGACGCAGACCCTGTAATTCTGTAAAATCTCAAAATGACGGTCACAAATAGAGCATTAGTCTCCAAATCATCTGGAAAGTTAGGCCCTGCGGGTGCTACGCAATCAGCAAAAGCAGTTTTTCCCGCCAAAATTTCAAATATTTACATACAGTGGTGGTCATATAATTAAGAACGATTTGTAGTACCAGATATTTTTTTTCAAAACTATGCTATGTGTACTTTTAACTTCCTTCTTAAAAGTAATTAGTTGTGTTATGAAATAGCTACATCGATAAAGTAAACGGGATTAGGAGTAAATATTTAAAACATTTACTATTTTTTTTACAAATTTAATTGATTATCGATAATTACAAATTCAAGTAGTAAAAATGCTGGACAAATAATTAAGAACGATTCTTAAGCTCGAGAGTTGTTTCCGTAGATACTTAGATTTTACAAATCACATTAAATAAGACAGTGACAATGTTAAAAATTATAATTTAATACATTTTATTCCAAGTTAATAGTTTGTAGCGTGACCATGGCTTTTAATAACTGCCTTACACCGACGAGGCATTGATTCTATCAATTTTTGCCATTTTTCAAGAGAAATAGAGCGCCATTCTTCTAAAAAAACGTTATATAACTCAGTTAGGTTACCACATCGTCGATTTGAAACCTTTTTCTTGACTTCGCACCAAAGATGCTCTATGGGATTTAAATCTGGGCTGTTCGGTGGCCATTCTAAGACAGAAACTGATTGAGATGTGAGGAATTCTTTAACGGTGCGTGCAGTGTGCTTCGGATCGTTGTCGTGTTGGAATGTCCAAATAATCGAAAGTACGTCTTCAGCATATGGTAACATAGTTTCTTCGAGTATATTTTTGTACTGGAATTGATCCATGTTTCCTTCTATCAGTCTAACAGGTCCAACACCATGACCAGAGAAGCATCCCCAAATTTTCACATTTCCACCACCATGCTTTAATGTCATTTTTGTGTACTTGGGGTCGAATGCTGTATTCGGAGGGCGTCGAACATATCGTTTCCCATCAGAACATACTCTGTTAATTTTTGTTTCGTCAGAGAAAAGAACATTTTTCCACTGTCTTGCTGTCCAGCTTTCATACCTCCTAGCAAATGCAAGCCGGGCTTGCCTATGACACTGTTTCAACATGGGCACCTTTCTTGCTATCCTTCCGTTCAACTTCGCTTCTACCAATCGCCTTCGGATAGTGCGCGCTGAGATCGCTGAAGGGTTATTTTCACCAAAGTATTCTTTTTTTAACTCATTAGACCCCTTAAAAGGGTATTGTTTTGCACAAACGCACGATATTTCAATCGTCTCGCTGAGATGACTTTCTCTGTTTAGGTACACGAGGAATATTTAAAGTATTTTTTTTTTAATCTTATTTATTTTATAAGCCATACATCTCATGATTAAGTCAGCTTAACAATAATTAACAAAGTTACAGTGCTTACAGTTGTTTGATGTGTGTTAAAATACTTCACAGCGTGGAGTATCATCGTTTTTGAGCACTGCAAATGATTGGCAATATTTTTATATGACCAATTCATATCGCGAAGTTTTATTATTACTTCCCTTGTAGATGCATCACAACTTTTATTTTTTCCCATTTTTTTATTATGAAACGATCAACTTTTTGACTTTTACAGAACTAAATGGCGCCAAAATTACTCGAATAGTGGCCTAGTTACAGAGAGTTCTCTATTTAAATTTGAATAAAAAAATAAACTATCCAGCGTTCTTAATTATGTGGCCAGCCAGTAAGTTTGCAATAACATGTTAAGATATATTATATACAAAAAGTTTACTTATATAATAATATTGTTGAATTTATCATATTATAACTGTATGCTACGATTGTGTAAAACAGTTTTACGATACCGAGAGAGATACAAAACGATATGCAATAAGTGTTATTCTCGTAAGTTTGAAAAAAGCTTGTTTTCAAATAGTCGTTCTTAATTATATGACCACCACGTATATCCACAATACGACGTTGCCGCTTCGTGCTACTAGATTAGGCGTTCTTTCATACAAAAACAAGTCTTGCATTTAAACGTAAGACAAATTTTTCTCTGTGATTAACATGACCATTCCATAATTACAGACCGGGGGTTTGCATAACTTCTTCAATAGGGTTAACGCAAACTCTATCGAAGAAGGTATGCAAACCCATTTTATATGTTTTATTTTAGCACCCAAGTATGTTAGTTAGTATTTTATTTTTTTCGAATAATATAGACTCGTCAAAAATACCTGCTAAATCATGTGTGAACATCGCCAATCTTTAAAAGTTTCTATCTATCTAGAAACTAAGTCCTATAACTTCAAAGATGCATCGAAATCTTAGCTTCATTTCATCACACATGCAGAATTCCTCTATTTGCGGTCAGTACCATAGAGAACATTATTTATTAGTCTTGATAGTCAGTACTATCATCAGATAATGACACACATGAGCACTTGTAATGAGAGTTAACGCAGTGTATGGGAGTAGGTAGTTCGTTCCCACCTCAACGGTGTATGGAAGGAGTTCAAGCCCGAGCGGGAATTTTGTCGATTTGTATCTGTAAGGAGTCTATAGTCTTCCAACGTTTCTGTAGGTTCTTGAGTTCATCTTCCAATTCCCATTTGTCGCGAATGTCTTCCACCTTCAAACTCCATACGGCTCTACTGAATGCCCTGAAGTTGGTTTGCTGCATGGATAGAAGGTCCGATACTTCATTCGGCGCCTTCGGAGTTCCGGAGGATGGCGTCGGTCCTGAGGGTATGGTTAGCTTTATCGCAGAAACGTCAGATTTCTGCGCCAGCGGCTGAAGAGGTACGAAATCCTTCTCTGGTGCCGGCGGGAACGTTGCAATCTTGTAGCGAACGGAGTCAACATATTTTCGTGTTTGTTCGAATTGCTCACATGACCTTAAGCAAAGCAAATGGTCCGACCGTGTGCGTACCTAATACCGAAGTTCTGCGACGAGCCAATGTTGGTGGCATTGAAGCCTAATTAATGCGTCGGCAGCTTCGATGGTGCGGTCACGTATCACGTATGAAAGAGGAGAGAGTGGCGAAGCGCATCTTTTATTCTGAACTGGAGGAGGGCAAGCGAAAACATGGCGGGCAGCTTCTCCGTTACAAAGATGTTCAGAAGCGACACATGAGAAGATGCAACATAGAGCCCTCTCAATGGGAAGGTTTGGCAGCACAATGGCCGGAATGGCGCAGGATCGTGAAGAGGCAAGTACGCGAGTTCGAGGATCAGCGTAAAGCTGACCTTGATATGAAACGCGACCTGTTGAAAGCCCGTCCACCTGCTGCCATTACCTGCAACTACGCGGGTGGCGTACTGACGTGCCCCCAGTGCGCAAGGAGTTTCGCTGCGAAGATCGGCTACGTAAGCCATGTTCGGGCGCACGCGCGCGAAACCGACTAGGAGTAGAAGTGGTCGCCATGACCGACATCGGTCGGAATCAAGCATCATCATCATCATCAGATATTTTCATAATTTTGACATGATTGTGGCAGCGCGGTGAGCCAGTAAATGACTGTTTTTTTTTTTCAAAAATGGCAACACTATTTTACTTCTCTTTTTACTCCCGAGACGGCGTAATGATCGCGTTTTGATTTTTGTTGTGAAAATAAAACGTATTTGGTTGCTTCAATGAATATTTTAAAATTTCCTTTTGAAGTTGTATGGTATTGTTTTAATTCTGTGCTAGTGAATCGATTGATTGAACGGTAAGTGATTACTGATTACCTACAAAGCCTACAAAGCGACAAAGTAGTAGGTACTGTAGCGCTCTTGGCACTCCTGTCGTAGTACTCTTGGGGATCCTATCACTAGACGATCACGATAACTATAAATTATACGATTTTGGTTTTATTTGGTTTCTAGTTTATTCACACTTTTTATAAAAGGGATCCACAACTGGCTCGATAGCCATTACTATAATCCTCACTATAACTTAGCTCAGTCACTGGCCGAAGCCTACGGTGAAGTGTGTCACATTGACTTCTCACATCCAAACCTCTTTCTTTTTTATAAACTACATATAACGTGACAGTGTCCAAGTGAACATCCACTCTAAAGAGGCCCGTATAAAATATACAACCTACCTTACAGTACCTACCAGTCAACGCCACCTCCAGCTAGCCCATTTTGTTGGCTACTTACACTTATACCTACTGCGCGTGTTAAGGGCTATCATTCGTTAGCCGGACTGTGTTGTTGACCGTACTCCCTTAATATTATTTAAAGTTTTTTTTTCGTCATATTCTTCAATTACTGTCGTGTATGACTTCAAATAAAAACCTTAATACTGCAATAGTGTCCAAAAACAAAATTCAATCACAATAATTAATCATCATCATTAATTCCTCTTCAGGTCTCAAAAGGCACATTCAAATTCAGATTCAATTTTTTTATTGAATATAAATAAATAAATTATCTTATTCACCGTCAAAATTATACTTACTTATAACTTTGTCAATTTTTTTTAAGATAAAAAAAGACTACACCGATTCGGAAGGTGGGCCTCGGGGTTAAGAAGAAAGGCGACACGGAGTACCTACTCTCTTATTAAGCTCCGGCGTCACGGACACTGCGTCCACGGAGAGCCTTAGAGCCCTAGGCCTCCACCGACGACGACCGAGCCCGCCCCGCGCAATTGCGACGAGTACGATAAGCAGCTGAGATGGTAGACGAGAAGGGCAATACACCATATGACAAGGTAAGTGCAGCGAGCAGGACAAGAAGAACCGTTAGACCCGCGATTAACTATTTTATCGCGCTATTCACTAGCGCCACTTTGCTTGAGATACTCGATAGCGCGATAAAAAAGTTTGTCGTGGTGTCATGCTGTTTGGATGGCTATGGTACGACTGAGCTGAGACTGACATTTCCGTAGCGGCCGAGGTCCAGACCAAGAGACGATTTTTGACCAAGAATGTTTTTTTTTTGTTTCCTACTTAGATTTACAGAATACTTTAAACTTCAAACTCCAAAACCATGCATGCAAAGACGATGCAAAACAGGCCATCATAAAATGTAAGTGTACAGATGTAGTGAATAATCCTTTCCTATCGGCAAAACTCGGAACAACGATAACACCCGAATGGTGCCGATGTGTCTATGAATAACTGTATTATTAAATTACGTGTAGGTATCAAATAAATCGTATACTTTATTTATCAATGTCAAATGTCAACTTGCCCGTTTGACGTATATTACACTGAGATGTTAAAACCACCACGATTCTATCATATAAAGATTTCGTTAGGTAAACAAAAATATAACTAGTTACTGAGGACGTTTTATTTCAATAAAACGCACTAATAAAAACCAAATTCCAGTTGGGATGATCTAATGATTCTATAAGGATTGGAACCCCAAAAGTCTAACTATAAGTCAAAACTACAGTAGGATTTTGCAGACCTTTTTTATAACAATAAATTTTTGTAATAAATTAAAAATACTATGACATAACAAAAAAGACACCTCAACATAAAACAAAACAAACCAGCAGAGAAATTAATGTAAATAAATATGATTTTCTGATTGGATGAACGACTTCGATTATGACAGCGGGATAAGAGGAGGAGGAGCGGGGTGGACAGTGTGATGCGAAACAATACTTCCAACTTCCATATCACAGTCAGAATCAGAACTATTTTCTGGTGTATCATCGTCAGAGTTTTCATGAACGGTGATTACAAAACTAGCCATATAATTTTCCAACTCAGGTTCGTGTTTTCGGTACTCGTTTTCGCATTTGATGGCGTGGTCACATACTTTGGCCCAAACATCGGAACCAATCATATTAACCTTTTCCTGTACCAATTGTTTCACAGTAGTCATATTCATACTGATGTTTCTTTTGGATACGTATCCCTTTATTTGAGACCATATGTTTTCAATCGGATTGAAATCAGGATGATATGGTGGCAATCTTAGTACGCTGTGTCCATATTCGTTCATAAGTTTATCTATAGAGTATTCTACAAAGTCTTGTTTGTACTTGCAAATAATTTCATATATTTCAAGTTTTGTTAATGACGGATCAATCGGAACGTTATGTTTGGATAGCCAATCAATCATGTCTTGCTTCCTGGTATTTGAATTAGGAGGTTTTTCTACGTACTTATTATGATATGCAGCATTATCTACTACTAGTACCGAATGTGGAGCTAAGTTTGGAATGAGTTGATTACGAAGCCATTTTTCATAGTTTTCATTGTTCATCGCGTTGTGATAGTCACCTGTTTTATCAGTAGACTGATACATTAACAATGCCCCAGGTATAAACCCCTTTCTACTACCAGCGTGCACTATTATAAGACGTTGTCCTTTAGAAATTAACTGTTTCACTCTGATTAATTCCACGCCTCACCGAACGGCGTGGAATCTTGAGGGGTTGTGCCTTTGCCACGTGAGAGAAAAGAATTGATGAAATTGGTTACTGACCTTGTCTCCATAGGCAGGAAATCGAAAGCTCGATTCGAGACGGGAATACGGAAAGGGGCACAGTTTGGGATAGGATATGGAGTGAATCGAACCCTATCGTTGCTGCCAACGCTGTCGCCGGCGTGCTGCCTGCCGTGCCCGTGGAGTCGCCGCTACCGATGCGACGATGTCCAATCAACCGGGATCACTTGGCCGCTGACGCGAATCTACTTATTTCAATCAATAGCCCGACGCTATGAGGTAGATTTACACTATGACCAGGCCCGATGCCTGTATGATAATTGGTACACCGAAATACCATCACGGGGCCCGAGCCGCCATGTTATTCACACCGATGAGACAGACCAAGAGAAAAATTAACCCCCAATTTTACATCTCGTTTCCGATACGAGTGACAGCTGCTAGTTCTTTTTTCGCTAGTGATGTCTCGATTACTCGCGATCGATTCGCGCAACAAAAACCGGTGCGTTTCCGCACGCATAAATATTAAACAGTCACCCGCCCGGACAGGCCCGAACCTGTCCCTAATCAATAGGAAGGCGAGAAAGTGTTGCGACCGCTCTCTTGAGGACCGAGTCCCCCACCTTGACTTCTGCTGATCGAGGCGTGCCATCCCGACCCGTGTGCAAATTGACGATCCGTCCTCGTCTCCATCTCAATGATGGCAGGTTCGCATCCTTAATCAGCACCAAATCACCGACTTGAGGGGGGCTCGTCCGGTCAGTCCACTTAAGGCGCTGCTGCAAGATGTGCAAGTACTCAAGGGACCACCGTTTCCAAAAATCTTGAGCCATCTGCTGCAACATCTGCCACCTAGTTAACCGACTTAACTTAACATCACCGAATGGGTATTCTGGCAGGGCGTTAAGGGGCTGACCTATCAGGAAGTGACCCGGCGTCAACGCTTCCAAATCATTTGGATCCGAACTGAGCGGGCACAACGGACGCGAGTTCAGTGTCATTTCAATTTTACAGAACAGCGTCGCAAGCTCTTCAAAGCGTAGAGAGGTCTCACCGATGATCCTCGTCAGGTGCGACTTAGCCGATTTAACCGCAGCCTCAAAAATTCCTCCCCAATGAGGACATCCCGGCGGACTGAAAACCCATTCAATCCCTCGTCGGGAGCAAGCCGTACCGATGGCGTCCTGGTTACCGTTCAGGAATTGAGTGACCTCCTGCAGATATCGCCTGGCTCCGACAAAATTTGTGCCGTTGTCCGAACGGATTAATGTCGGGAGGCCCCTTCGTGAGACGAACCGATCCAGACATGCGATAAATGCCTCTGTAGTGAGGTCACTGACCACCTCCAAGTGGACTGCCTTCGTGGCCAAGCACACGAAGACGCACAGGTATGCCTTCACTAATCTGGCGTTCCGTAGCTGTGAAGACTTGACCATGAATGGTCCCGCGAAATCCGTTCCGACACCCGCAAAGGGCCGGATTTCGTTAACCCTATCCGAGGGCAAATCGCCCATCTGGGGCTGCATCGTAGCCGCCTTGGCCCGATAACAAGGCAGGCACCGAAACACGACGCTACGCACTAAGCGTCTTCCCGATAGAATCCAGAACTCGCGCTGGAGAAACGCCATCAAGGCGTGGCATCCGATATGCCCATTCCGAATGTGTCGATCCTGTATCAACAGTTCGACCAACTTCCCTTTCCGAGGGAGTAACAACGGGTGGCGAGCCGCATAAGGCAGGTTGGCATTCCGCAGCCGACCTCCTACCCTCAACAATCCTTGAGGGTCAATAAACGGGTTGAGCCGAGCCACAGCTCCCTTCAGTTGGACGCGTCCGCGTCTCAGAATGTCCAATTCGGACTTAAAGTGCACCGTCTGCACGTTCCGTACCAATGCGAACAACGCATGGTTCCGTTCCCGTGGTGTCAGGACCGGTGTCCGCACTCGTTGCGCCTCAGAATTCCGACAATTCCGCGCAAATCGGCAGATCCAGGCGGTCACATTGACCAGCTTGTCGAGCGAGCTGTACCGTTCCAGCAGGCTGAACTCCTCTTCCGGCTCTGGTTGCGTCGTACAGACACCGACTGTCAAGGCGCCGTTCGCCGTGGTAACGCGTGGACTCATTGGCCAATCCGATTCGGCTTGATTCAACCATTTTGGACCCCACCACAAGGGATGTCCAACCAACTCCGGAGCGTGACACCCACGAGACGCACAGTCTGCTGGGTTCATTTCCCCTGGAACATGTCTCCAGATCAAGGGAACCTCCGAAGTCAAAATCTGCGAAACCCGATTCGCCACAAAAATCTCCAGCTTGTGAACTGAAGCCTTCAGCCAGCATAACACGATCTGGCTGTCCGTCCAAGCGTAGACCGTATCTTCCAACGCTATTGACCCACGAAGAACCGTCATCGTGTGGTTGAGCAGACGAGTCAGGAGAGCCGCTCCCGAAAGCTCTAACTTGGGAACGGTCAGGCGAGTGCGCAACGGCGCAACCTTGCTCTTGGCCATGACCAACCGCACATCAACCTCCCCCGAGGAGTCGACCGTACGCAGATACACCGCAGCTCCGTAGCCCTTCTCCGAGGCATCGCAAAACCCATGCAGGGTGGCGGTGTATCGTTTGGTGGGGACCAACCTCCGTGGCAGTGAAATCCGATTAATGCCAGGGAGGGTCGAAAAGAACGAGTCCCACTCCGAGCTCAATGACCCGCCGATCGGGTCGTCCCATTTCAGCTCAGCAGACCACAATTGCTGCATAAAACACTTGAGCTGAAATGTTACCGGGGTGATCCACCCGTTTGGATCAAATGTCCTAGCCACCGTTGAGAGGACGTTCCGTTTCGTCCAGACCTTCGGGGAGTCCAACTCGACCCGATACGAGAACATGTCTGACAGCGGCTGGTACTGGACGCCTAATACCGACAACATATTTGGATTTTCCAAATTTTCAAAAATGTGGGGATCCTGCTGGTAGTCATCCGGAAGACCAGTCAGTAACTCTAGAGAGTTCGACATCCATTTCCGGAGCTCGTAACCTCCACCCCGTAAGAGCTCAACTAGCTCGTCCCGTCGAGCGAGCGCCTCCTCCACGGAATCTGCACCGGTACAGATATCGTCCACGTAGAGGTCCTGCTCCAGGATCGCTGCTCCTCTAGGGAAATTTAACCGTTCTCGATCCGCTAACTCCCGAAGAGTGCGAATCGCCAAATAAGGACTAGACCGTAGCCCGTACGTGTTGGTGTTCAACTCGTACACCCTGATGGGCTGATCTGGGCTCTCTCGCCACAGTATCAGCTGATACCGTCTATCGTCAGGGTGAATGACCGTCTGTCTAAACATCATCCGGATGTCAGCTACAAACACAACATTGTGTCGACGGAACCGTGTGATAACATCCGCGATGTCATGATTTAACTTCGGCCCTGAATGCAAACACTGGTTCAGGTTCATGCCGTTAGATGTTGATGCCGATCCATCGAACACTACCCGTATTTTGCCCTCCGGGGTCCTCAAGACCGCGTGATGAGGCAGGAAGCAGTGGTCTTCACGCTTCCAGTCGATACCCGAAACCGACATGTGGCCGAGCGACTCGTATTCCCGCATGAAGTCGACGTACTTCTGCCGGAAAATCCCGTCACGCTTCATGCGTCGTTCCATCGACAGAAGCCGCGTCTCGGCTGCATGGTGTGAACTGCCCAGCGGTGGGCGATCACTCCGAAATGGAAGACGTGTGAGAAATCGACCTGACCGAAGGCGACCAGTATTGTTCCGATAAAACTGTTCACACTCTTCTTCAACCGGGTCCAACCGGCGTACCGTAGGTGGTTCCTCCACCTCCCAAAACTTCTGTATCACCTCCGAGAGTACAGAACCGAATAAGGGACTACGAGTCGCTAGGCGTGGGGCAGCCGGCATGACCGGACCCATTACCGCATGGCCCAGTCTGGTGTTGACCGAAACCAGACCAGTCGCCTGCAACACGTGGACACCTGGCACTAACAGGTATCCCAAGGCATCGACACCCAATAAAATGTCTACTGGGCCCGGAATATCGAACTCCGGGTCAGCCAGTGACAACCCAGCGACCAACTGTCGCACCGAGGGCGACAACCGTACGTGAGGGTGTGAGCCCATCACATTAGGCATGACTAATGCCGTGACCGTCAGATTCACCGATGAATCCACCCGTGACGAGAGAGTAATCCGACATACTCCCTTAACGGAACCGACTTCCGTGTTTTCAATTCCCCGAATGGAATGTGGATACTCCCTTACCGTAATGCCCAACCGTCTTACAAGGTTGCACGAGACTAAGCACCCCTGGGCCCCCGAGTCCAATAGTGCTCGTGCCATACATGATTTGCCGTCCGATCTCCACGCTATCACCGAGGGCCCTGTGACCGACCAACCTGAGTCCGGCCCTGGTGACCGTCCGATGGGCCTGACCGGTTCAGGCACAACACGACGTGGTGCCTGCCACCGCAGCCCTCACAGGGGGACGCCCGTGAGCACTCGCTCAGCGGGTGCGGCCCCAAACAACCGAAACACAATCGGTGGCGGAAGACCACCTTCCTGCGGGCAGCCACACCGAGCGCCTTAAAGTTGGCGCAACTGGTCACCTCATGACCGGCACTGTCGCAGTGCACACAGCCGTCACCCGACGGCGCGGCACTCAAAACGCCAAATTGTTTTGACCGACCACCCCCCCGTGGGGGTGGGGGGCGTGGCCCCTCCCGCATCCGCGCGGGTTGGCGCTGCACACTGGCCTCCGAATCCATGGTGTCGCATCGCCTGCATTCACCCTACAAAAACTCCGTTAATTGGACGAGCGTGGGCAGTTCCGAGCTACTGCCCCCATGCAGCTGTTCAAACCGACTTTGAACAGCTGCAGGCAACCGTGACAAAACCATATATAACACAATATATGACCATTGGTCTACCGGCAGACCAAGGTTCTGAAGGGCCTTAGTGGCCACCAGCACAGGGTTGAGCACCTGTACCCGGATGTCAACATCCCGGGTTACTCTTGGGATGCTGAACAGCTTCCCCAGCTGCGCATCAACCAACCGCCTTTTGTGTTGGTAGCGGTCAAACAATATGACCCGGGCATTCTCATAATTGCCCGCCGTAACCGTTAGGTGACCGACCAACTCCTTCGGTTCACCCCGCAGTGCCATCAATAGCTGGGCAAACTTGTAGGCGCTGTCCAGGTCGTCCCGACCGTGGACCAGGCTATCGAACAAATTGATGAATGCCGGCCACTCCGGGGGGGTTTTTTCCCCCCCCGGATCTCACTGTGAGCAGTCGTCTAAAGAACCTGTACTAATTTAATTCTAATATTTAAATCAATTTAAACATTTTTAATACAACCAAAATATTAGGAGCGCATAACTCCAAAATGCTCTCCGCGATTCAAATTCACGCGCCACAACTCCCGCCACGCTGTCCGTGATCGAAGTCACCGGTAGTACGCAAGCTCCACCCACGTACGAGGACTCCATTCATCTGGACGAAACACCGTATCCTGCGCGTGAGTACAACTGCAGTGCTACTACTCCAGCAGCTACGCACTCAGTGATCGCGCACGCCCAGTTGTTGGCAGGCTCCGCCCCCCACGTGGACCTCATTCATCGCACGCAACTGCCTGCTGGTCGCTGCCGTCCTGGTACCCTGCCGTCGCGTCGTCACATTTACGAACTGGGCGTGCGGGGCGCCACTGATCACTGCTCGTAACCGAAGCTGGTTAGTGATCTCCTGTATATTGCTTTAGCCCTGGTGCTTCTTGCCGCCTCCGAGTTGATCACAGAGGGCGCTAGGATCACACGATTTTGCTATCTCAGAGAACGTAATGATGGGAGGTAAACGTGGAGGTTTAATGCGTAGCCCACCGAACGCGAATAGATCCGCATCAGACTCCAACATTAATCTTATGGACCAAACAGCGGGAGAAACTTCAGAGACCACTAATGTACGCAACTCTAAACGACGCAGAAACTCCGGTGAAGAACTTAAAGATGACTTTAATCTACTTAAAACTGAATTGAAAGAGATGATTAGCGAACTCATGTTGTCACAAACTGAGAGATTGAATACTATGGAGGGACATATAAAAGAAATAATAACTTCAAACCAGATCATTCGTAATACGAACCTTGAAATTGAAAAAGCTATGAACTACATGTCTGACCAGCTTGCTGCTTTTGAAAAGAAAATAAGCTGCTTTGACACAGAGAGGTTACAGCTTCGCAAGGACATAGAACTTTTGGAGGATAAAGTTGATTATCTCGAAAGTGTCTCACTAAAGACAAGCTTAGAGTTGAGAAACGTGCCCAAACGAACAAATGAATCAAAGGCAGACTTGTATGGAACTATCGAAACGCTACTTGTTCATCTTAAACAGGACTTTTCATTAAAGACAGATATAAGAGACGTCAGACGACTCCCAAGCAAAAAGGAGAGTAAGATAAGTCCTATACAACTGGAAGTATCAAATACCTTAATGAAAGAAAACATTATTGAGGCAGTACGCAAGTTTAACAAGGACCGACCGAAGAAAGACAAGCTCAATGCATCACATCTAGGATTCAACGACCCAGAAACGCCAATCTACATCGCGGAGGAACTTTCCGCAAAGATGAGAAGACTATTCTATTTGGCTCGTGGGGTTGCAAAGTCTGAAAACTATAAATTTTGCTGGTCTTCCAACGGGCGAATCTACCTGCGCAAGGACACTTCAGAACCCTATATCCTGATCAAGAGCGAAGCCCAGCTAGAAAAGCTTAAAACTGATGGTAAAAAGGCTCTGTGACTAGGTACTAACAAAATTTTAATTGTTACTAGTCATATATACACACATACATATGAAATACACACATACCTGATATATAATCTCCCATCAAAAAACACCAATACACAAATCATACATATTACCCGCTACTCTACCTGGACTCAACTAAACACAAACCAATTATATACCCTAACTGTCATGTTGCCTGTAATTATGGGTTCAAAAACTACCACCTACAACACACAATTAACATTTCACGATAAACTGCTTACTTGTGCAATTTTCCATACCCAACATTCCTTAAAATATTTCATGCCAATATTCGTATATTGCCACATCATTCTTTCTGAGCATTATTTTTATCTCCTTCGCGATGTTAAATAACGATATTATTATAAACATGGATAAAATAGACGAAATCTCGCTGTCAAAATCCCAGTTCTGTAATCCTGAAGACTGTTCTAGCTTAATCGCAGGTGCTAATACCCAGATGAAGATTTTGTCCCAAAATATTAGGAGCATATCTTGCAACATTTCAGGATTTCACACACTCTTAGCTAGAATTGAAACTGAACCGGACATCATTGTGCTAACTGAATGCTGGTTATCCCAAACGAGCAATCTACCGTCCATCAGTAACTATAGTTCGACAAAAACCTCGCATAATCCGATTCAAAATGATGGAGTGGTAGTTTACATAAAAAACAATATTGAATCTAACACTCATGAACCTACATTCTCAGATGCGAATTGCCTAGTTACAGTAGTGAATAAAACCACTACAGTTATATCTATTTACAGATCACCCTCTTATAAAAAGATAGACAAATTCTTAAATTCACTGAACTCGCTCCTGAATTCTATACCAAATTCAAATAATAATAAATAATAATAAATAATAATATTAGTTGGCGACATAAACATTGATATTAAACCAGACTCAACTGATTCTCACTTGTCAGATTACCTGGACTTGACATCTTCTCATGGTCTACTTCCGGCTCATACTCTGGCGACAAGAAACTATAACTGCCTTGACCATGTATTGCTAAAGTCAAAGCTTCTAGCCAACACATATGTCATTAAACATTCATTAACAGATCACTATGCACCCTTCTTTTGTCTGGAAACTGATAACTGTCTAAATAAACCTCCTAAAACAATATCAAAAGTTGACTATAAGTCCATCTATGAAGAAATTAAAAAACAAGATTATAGTATAGTTCTTCAATCTAATGACTGTAATGAGGCTACGAACCAATTTATTAACATAACCTCCAATATTGTTAAGAATCATACCGCTCAACAGATTGTTTCGAGGCGAAAAATAATTATCAAACCTTGGATTACACCTGGGCTTTTGCGGTGTATGCGAAACAGAGATAAAATGCATCTGAAACTAAGGAAAAATCCAGACAATAATATATTAAAGACAACATACATTCGCTACAGAAATTTTTGCAATCACTTATTAAAAATAGCTAAACGACAATTTGAGCGAAATGAACTGGAAAAGGCTAAATCAAACATTAAAAAAACATGGCAAGTTATTAGTCAAATAACCAACTTTAAAATAAAAGATCCACCGTCTACTGATTTTCTGGTGCCGTCTGATGTTCCGAAACAGTCTGTCAACAAGGTAAATAGTCATTTTGCAAACATAGGTAGAGACCTTGCACAGAAAATCAAACCACTAAGCTCACAATCTAAAAACATAATTACGGGGAGTGTATGTCAATCATTGTTCATCCGGAAGGTAGATGAGGCTGACATCATCAAAATAATAAACTCCTTAAAAATTGATACTTCAACTGGTTGGGATGGAATCTCTACGCGAATTATAAAGGACAATAAACTTTTGCTGGCTCTTCCTATCTCCCATGTATGCAATCTCTCTATAACAACAGGAATATTTCCCGCAGCTTTTAAAAAATCAGTTATAATCCCAATTCATAAGAGCGGTGAGAAAACAGTTGTAAATAACTATAGACCCATCTCAATTCTGCCTATTTTATCTAAAGTTCTTGAGCGTATAATAAATAGATCGTTGATAGATTTCCTTGAGAAAAATAAACTAATATCAGAAAACCAATTTGGCTTCAGGACAGGAAAGAGCACGACCGATGCGGTGTCACAACTCACAAACTACATAGTAGATGGCTTAGATACAGGAAAAAAATGTCTAACAATATTCCTGGATTTGGCCAAAGCCTTCGATACCGTTTCGGTCCCGCTACTACTAGACAAGCTTGAGCACATGGGTGTCCGAGGTCTGCCACTTAAACTCTTCACAAGTTACCTCAGTGAGAGAACACAGAGTGTTAAAATTGGCGAATATGTTAGTGATCCCTTACCGATTAACTATGGAGTTCCACAAGGAAGCATTCTCGGACCGACGCTGTTTCTTGTATATATAAATGACTTGTGTCAATCATCCCTCAAGAATGGCAAAATTATAACATTTGCAGATGACACAGCATTATTATTTCGCGAGGCAACCTGGGACAAAGTGTTTCAATCGGCTCAGATAGGTTTTGACAAAATCAATGATTGGCTTAGAAATAATCTGCTGACGCTAAATTCTGACAAAACCAAATATCTAGCATTTAGTATACGTAATACAAAAGTGTCATTTGAGTCTAGGGATATAAAAGTGCATATGGATTGTCAGTCTAACTCGCAGCACCTACAAAATGTGACAAACTATTGCGACTGCTCAAAACTTGAAAGGGATTCACACATCAAATATCTAGGTATTATTATAGATGATCACCTCTCTTTTAAGCTACACATTAAACTGCAAACCCAACGCATTCGTAGACTGATCGCATTGTTTAAAAACATAAGACATATAGCTAGCACGCCTATTATAAAGATGTTGTATATCTCCCTGTGCCAGTCTTTACTGACATACTGTATAACTACATGGGGTGGAGCGTGTAAATCTATATTACTGCCACTAGAAAGGGCCCAAAGAGCTGTGCTGAAGGTGAGCTACTCCCTACCATACCTCTATCCAACGACACAACTATACCAAGATTGTCAGGTGCTCACCGTTAGGCAGCTTTTCATTTCCCAAGCCATTTCCCAAAAGCATAAGAAGCTGAATTTAATGACTAAATTAAATCTAGATGGAATCCGTCGTAAGGATTTGGTTTTTGAAACTGTAAGGTTAAAAAAATTTTTTGCTAATAGGTTTATGTGCTTTCTTGGTCCCCATTTATACAATAAAATAAGTAAAGCATTAGAAATGTATACGAAAAATAGGTATGAATTAAAACATGCACTCATGAAGTGGCTGATGTTACTTGACTACGATCAAACCGAAGAACTTTTGAACGTGGTCGGGTAACACCAACATTACTTTATATAACACCTAAACCACAAATAAGCAAACACACATAGACCCTCACACACCACACATAAACACACACACACATCATATATACACTCACACACTCCCTAAACACACACAAATACACCCTCGCACTTACATACATACACGCTCACACACACACACACACATACACACACATACACATACGCACACACACACACACTTACATATGCACATGCGCACACATCTAGATGCAACGATACATCCACACTACTCACTTATACCAATGTATTCCAGAAGTATAATTTATAGTTATAACTTTTTCTTTTTGATGATCCTTTAGTCTCTTTTTATTAGTTTATTGTTGTTATTTAAGAGTAATTATCTTGGTTACTAACAGTTATGTGTATGTACACCAATTCAATATTTTGTCAACAATAGTACAGAAGCTGTTGCCTATCTTACAGGTCTTAAGCCTAGTTTAGGTAACAGTAACAAACATATAATGTAAAACCTAAATTGATAAATAAATTATTCTTATTCTTATTCTTATTCTTATCAATTGCCCCACCGAAGTCCGGAATCTCCAGGTGTGGAAGCCGTCCAACCACACCCTTAGGGGGGGGGGGTCTCCGCTACCCTCCCCGCGGTCATCCCGACGCGACCGAATTTTCTCGGCGCGACGCTCGATGTCGCCCAAGCACTCCATCGCTTGGTCAGCATCCACGCAGAGCTGCCTCACTGCAGCCACCGAGGCCTCATCCGTAAGCCCGAGGGCTTCAGCCTCGGCAGCCAGCCGACACACCTTCCCGACGCGTGTCATTGCGTCCTCCACACGCTTGAGCAGGACATCGTCCATTTCGGGTCGCTCCACATACTTGTGAGTATGGGCGAGCCATCTCATCTCCTCACGGACACCATATCGCAGTACCGTCAAGGGCGAAGGTGCCATGGTTACCGATTTAATTGTTCCTGGTCCTATGCTTCACTGCCGAACTAAGCACAGCCAGATACCAGCACTTTCCCGTCAGCGCTGGGCACAGAAATTAAAACTAAGTTGTAAAACCCAAGGCAACCACTAAACAATTAAATCCTAAACAATATTTAATATGGTCGCCCTGTGGACATACACCTTATAATATACACTCTAAATCAATTAGAGAATGCCACCATGTGGTACAAAACAAATAACACACAAAAGGTTATTATAAAAAAAACTATTTTTCTAGCAGTGGCCCTCCGATAGGAACCACACTTCCTTTGAGGTCAGCAAAATCAGCTTAATACCCCTTAAATAGCCGACCCTGCTGTGTAAACCGAAATAACACTGTAGGACTATAGAACCCGACGTTCTATCGCAAGTAATACAATCTAGGCTTCGCAGAATGACTGTTCAATCCTTTAGTTTCCGACTACAATTTATAACAACTGTTAACTAAATTGGCACTTATACTTTCACTTACCGAAAATGAACTTTAATCGTGGTATACCGACCACAGACTCATTTTGAGCCAATCTGAGATATTCTTTTCTCCCAACTACAATGTGACAAAGGCAGCCCTACAACCGTGAATCGATGATTTCCCACTAGGAAACCGCGCTCCTGCTACCAAATGATTGATTCCCAACGCCTACCGAACGGCGTGGAATCTTGACGGGGGTGTGCCTTTGCCACGTGAGAGAAAAGAAGTGATGAAATTGGTTACTGACCTTGTCTCCGTAGGCAGGAAATCGAAAGCTCGATTCGAGACGGGAATACGGAAAGGGGCACAGTTTGGGATAGGATATGGAGTGAATCGAACCCTATCGTTGCTGCCAACGCTGTCGCCGGCGTGCTGCCTGCCGTGACCGTGGAGTCGCCGCTACCGATGCGACGATGTCCAATCAACCGGGATCACTTGGCCGCTGACGCGAATCTACTTATTTCAATCAATAGCCCGACGCTATGAGGTAGATTTACACTATGACCAGGCCCGATGCCTGTATGATAATTGGTACACCGAAATACCATCACGGGGCCCGAGCCGCCATGTTATTCTCACCGATGAGACAGGCCAAGAGAAAAATTAACCTCCAATTTTACATCTCGTTTCCGATACGAGTGACAGCTGCTAGTTCTTTTCGCTACATGTAATTCTTTTTCGCTAGTGATGTCTCAATTACTCGCGATCGATTCGCGCAACAAAAACCGGTGCGTTTCCGACGCATAAATATTAAACACACTCCGTTTTCTGACGAGTCAGCCTAGCTTTTACCTGCCAAATGTGAGGTATGGATGTATGTTTCATCCATATAAACAATCTCTCTCCCTTGCAATCTGTACTTTTTTATCGCGGCTAAAAACTTTACTCTTTTTAAACGAACATCATCTTTCTCGATAAGTAATTTTCTGTTGTTTTCAACTTTTTTATACCGAAATCCCATTTTTCTAAGAATTTTTCTTAGCGTAAAGTCACATCCCTTAAAATTTATGGCTTCGGATAACTTGGACTTCAGGGCTTTAATTGTAGGTACTTGTTTGTACATCAAATGGAAATTATACACTAATCGGCGTAAAACGTTGTAGTCAAAATCGTCAAGACCTAGACAAAATAATTTATTTGGTCTACCCAACTTTGCCGACTTCGGACTATTGAAGGTGGATTGATTTATGTATTCTTTTTGCAATATTTTATTTACTGTTCGTTGAGAAATTCCACTGGCCTCCGAAACTCGTTTTTGGACTTTACAAAAGTAAGCAGTATAGTTGGTATGTTTGAATTTATCATTTTCAGTTAAGAAATATAAATAAATATTGAAAATAACTTCGCAGGCTTGCCGATCTAAACGTTTCCCTTTTCTTAGTGCTTTCGGCATGTCTGTTATAAATTGTTAATGTGGATCGAATAAAATCAATGTTTATTATTTACAAAAATGACAGACAAGAGTGAAATGCAAAGTCAAAAAAAATAAATATAGGTGGCCTGCATTAATACACGAGTCAATGAAGTTTATCACAAAATCTAACATAAATATCAACAAAATATTTCTGTGGTATTAACTACTCTATATAGATACTTCCTCTTGCAATGCGACCGTTCCCTACGTTGTCTAGATGGGTACTGAGTGCGAGTGAAGTAGTAAGACAAAAACGAACATTTCCGAGAAAATACGAAAGGAAAGGATTATTCACTACATCTGTACCTATATTTGTGTTACAAACAGGTATCATACTTGATTGATTTACTTGCGAGATGACAGTATTTTTAGGGTTCCGTACCCGAAACGTGCCAAACTATCCGCTCCGCTGTCCGCCCGTCCATTCCATCCGAAAGTCAGCGGGCTCTCTGGGGCGAACCATGATAGGTAGCGTTGACATTTTCACAGAATTAGTATTTCTATTGCCGCTACAGCAACAAATGAACTGAAATGGGTCCCCATACAAGAGACGTGTTTTATACATATCCGATATAACAAATCATATCTGTTGTGGACTGTATGTGGTTCGGGTTCTATTCAGGAAAACTCAGTTCGCTCTTGAGATGTTTATTCTTCCAATGCTCGTATCCGAATGAATCAAAATCAAATCAAGTTATCATCTCACGCACCCATTCTGGGGCGTGGGGAGTCAGGGTCAGATCATCGGATCTCTTCCTGAAGAAGCGCCTCTGTCCACTCCTATGGACAGGTCATCGGAGGGCCCTCGCGGGCGGTGGAGATCTTCTCACGAGGGGTGTTCCGTTGGATGATCGCCGGCTAGGCAACCAGGTCGCGTGGCAGGCGGCGGCGGTCGGGCGGGCGCGCGTGGTACGGCGCCATGTCGCGGATATGCGGATGTTGTGAGCTATCCGCACGCGCGAACATGCCCTTCGCCAGCCTCTGGACAAACTGGTCCACTGGTTCCCATCCCTCTGGATCGTCGCATTCCTCACGTAGCGGGGGGCGTCGACGATGGATGATGGCGTAGGCGGCTCGCAGTTCTTGGTCGGCCCCTCGGAAGTTCGTGGCGTTGTCCGACATCATGAGGCGCGGCCATCCTCTTCGTGCTGCCATTCGTCGCAGCGCCATTATTGCAGAGTCAGTGGAGAGCGATGCAACAAGTTCGATGTGCAGCGCTCGTGAGGTGAGGCACGTGAAGAGTGCCCCCCACCGCTTTTCTCGTCGTCGTCCAATCTTCACCATCATCAGCCCAAAATAGTCCACCCCGCAATTGGTGAACGGGCGGTGGAATGGGTCCAGGCGGGCACGGGGAAGGTCTCCCGTAGCAGGCACTCGTGGTTTTCATCGGCGCAGTCGGCAGTAGGAGCAGCTCCGTTCCACAGCGCGAACAGTTGGTCGTAGGTGTATGACCCAGTAGCGCTGGCGCAGGTCGTTGGTCACGCGCTCGCTGTTTGCGTGTCCAGCGGCGCAGTGTTCTCGATGCACGAGGAGTTTTGTCAGGCGACGTCGCCCATCCAAAATAACAGGCCTCTTTGTCTCCGTAGGCGCTGTTGCTGCTTCGATGCGACCTCGTACTCGGAGTAGACCGTCTTCAAGCACCGGGTCCAGCTTGTACAGACGACTCGTTCTTTGTATGGGGCGACCGGACTGGATCCTCTTCATCTCGGCGCCGAAGCTCTCCTCCTGTGCTCGCTGAATAAGCTTCTCCTCTGCCTTTGCGATGTGTCGTAGCTCCATGTCGACGGCTCTGTGCCGACATATGTCGATGAAGGCCAGTACTCGCGCCGTTGCTCGTACCAGCGTCTCGTACTTGGAGAACCGGGCTGGATCAGGTAGCCAGGTATCTCCTTGTTCTTCCTCGTTTGTGTGGAGGAATTCATTTTCTTCCACGGTGGTTGCCGGTTCAGTTGGCCAGTGCTCCTCAGGTTCGTAGAGGAAGGCTGGTCCTTGGAACCACCGGTCGGTCATGTTGACAGGCGTATGGGCGAACCTCATAGCGTCATCTGCCACATTCTCTGCAGTTGGAAGCCATCGCCACTCAATCGCCTCAGTGAGCTCCGATATCTCGCCAAGTCGGTGCGCGACGAATGGTGTGTACCGGCGAGCGTCGTTGCGTATCCAATGCACCACTGTTGATGAGTCGGTCCAGTAGTACGTTCGTGCGACTTCGATGTCGTGTTCTTTCTTGATGGTGTCGGCGAGTCGGGCTCCAATGACTGCTGCCTGCAACTCGAGTCGGGGAATCGTCTGCGTCCGGCGTGGCGCGACCTTGGCCTTGGCTGCGACCAGTGTTACTCCGATGGTCCCGTCACGGCGCATGACTCTCCAGTAGGCTACTGCTGCGAAGGCTCGCTCGCTGGCGTCGCCTAGGATGTGCAGTTGCACTTCATCTGCATTGTTGAAGTTGTAGCACCTCTTCATTCGTAGGAGGGCGATCTCCTCCAGGTGCTGCAGCCATGATGCGAAGAGCTCTGCCTCTTCCTCCGGGATAGGCTCGTCCCATGTGATCGAGAGACGCCATAGACTCCGCAAGATGATCTTCGCTCTTATGGTGTAGTGGCTCAGTAGTCCCAGCGGGTCATAGATGGACATGACCGCGCTGAGAGCCTCTCTCTTCGTGGGAGCTCTTCTCTGGTCCCGCACGTCAGCTGGGACTCGGTTCATCGACGTGTTGAAGCCCAACTCGTCCTGGTCGGCGTTCCAGAAGAGCCCGAGGATCTTGTCGCGGCCGTCTTCCGATCTGAACGGCTCCTTGTCGGTCCCTGTTCTCTGTGCCTCCATGTTGTCGCACAGTAAGTTGCGGCATGATGCAGAGTACAGCTCTGGCGGCACACCTTGCAGCACGCTCCGATGGCTCATATTCCAGCCTCGCAATGTGAAGCCGGCGACTGCGTACACTGCTCTCAGTTCTTCAATGGTGCGCCGTGCTTCCTCTTTATCCTTGAAGCTTGCCACCAGGTCATCCATGTAGTAGCTGCGCATAATCTCCTTCAAAGCGAGTGGGTGTGTCTCAGCATGTACACGTGCGTTGTGGTCGCGCACGCTATGCGCCATGAAGGGTGAGCTCGCTGCGCCAAAGATCATGCTCGTCATCTTGTATCGGCGAGGTGGGCCCGTTCGGTCGACGCCTCTCCACAGGAACTGTTGAGCCGGTTGATCTTCGGCACGGATCTTGATTCGCAGAAACATTTCTTGTATGTCTGCGGTCACTGCGATGGGCTTCTCTCGGAACCGGAACACGATCCCCCGCAGTGACTGTAGCAGGTCCGGTCCCTCCAGCAGCTTATCGTTTAGGCACACGCCCTTGCTTCTGGCCGCCGCATCGAATACCAGTCTTGTCTTGCCGAGCTTGTTTGGGTTCTGCACGGCGAAGTGTGGAAGGAACCAGCAGACCGGGCTCGACTGCTCCGATCCGTCGCATGGTACGGCGTACTCCTTGCTCAGTAGGTTCTCGATCTGCGCGGTGTATTCTCTGCCGAAGTCAGGTGCCGCGTCCATCTTCTGCTCGATCTTGCGCAGGCGATGAAGTGACGCATCGTAATTTGACGGCATGGTCACGTCGTCACTCCGCCATGGTAGTCCGAATTCGTAACCACCGTTGATCTTCCGCAAGGTGTTCTCGACGATGTTCATGGCTCGCCGATCTGCGTCACCCACACGTGGTTTGTGAGTGATGCCGAGCGCGTCGATGCGGAAGTGTGCCTCCACCAGTTCTTGAAGGCGTTGATCTCCGTCGTGCTCCGTGTTGAACACGTGCAAGATGTTTTCGCGGCTGACGATAGTCTTGCGTGGTGCGGTGCCATGTATCACCCAGCCCAATTGAGTGCGGGAAGCAGCCGGTTCGTTGGGGCCGCCGATCTTGAGCTCACGGGATACGATCATTTCCCAGTGATCTGTGCCCACCAGGATGCCGGGTCGTGCTCGTTCGTAGCACACTTCTTCTGGCCGCAGGTTACGCAGATGTGCTTGCTTCAGCAGCATGACTGGGATTGACTGCTGTAGAAGCTGCAAGTTCTTCACGGTGCGTGCCTGCAACTTGTAGAGCGCGTTCTCGCTCTTGCCTTTGAGTTGCACGGTGACACGTCTGCTTCTTCGTTCTTGCTGAGTCATGTTGACCCCGTTCATCTTTAGTGGCTGACTTGGTCCCTCAGCGCCGATTTGCTCTGCCAGGTCGTCATCGATGAGGGTAATGGTGGACCCTTCGTCTAGCAGCGCCAATGTTTCCACCTCCCCCCGTGGTCCGGCGATGACAACAGGGCACATCTTCAGTAGCACAGCTCGCTTGTCGGGATTGGTCCGTGTTGCTACTGACAGGACTGATTCACTGCTGCTCGGTGGTGACGGCTCTGTCCTCTGTTGCTGCGTGGCCTCTTCCCCTTGGTGTAGCGTGTGATGATGTGGGCGGCGGCTTGCAATTGCCGCGTCGGTGCTTCCGTTCAATGCACTTGAAGCATAGTTTCTTCTCCTTCACGAGGTCCCAACGCTTGTCCAATTCCAGTGCCTTATAGGTCGGGCACCGCGGAAGCGTGTGGGCTTGCTCACAGCTCGGGCATGGTTCTGCCTGCTGTTCATCAACGACGCTGTATACTGGGCTCGGTTTCTTCTTTGGTGTTGCAGTAGGCTTCTGCTCTCTCTTCACTGCCGTAGTCATCGTTGTAGCTGGCGCGTACGTGTGGCGTAAAGCTTTGTCCGCCTCGCGCATGAGAAAGCGAGATAGGACGACGCTCCGATCTCTGGCTCCATGGTTCCCTCTTCTTGTTCTGCGTAGTCACACCAGCGCGAGCGGATGTGCGGGCTGAGCTTTAGCACCTCTCGTGTCAGCATGGGGTTGTTCAGGTATCCATGCCGGTCGATCGTTGTCAGCACGCAGACTTTTGCAACTTGATTGCGAAGTTGTTCAACTCCGTCGCTGATGTCCCGGGCTTTGGCAACTTCTTCAGCTCATCCATAGTTCGGTCGATGATGAGTTCTGGGCGACCGAAGCACTGCTCTAACGTCTTCATAATCACGTCCGGATTCGTGGCCGTGTGAAGTAGTGCAGCTACGGCGTCTCGTGCCTCTCCCTTGAGACTGCTCCTCAGTCGCTGGATGTTCTCGGCGGCGGAGATGTTGTACATCTTGGTGGAGTCTCGCATGGAGGCCTTGAAGGGTAGCCACTCATTTACTGAGCCGGTGAATGACGGCAGGTCGACATAACGCAGCCTCGGCCGTGCCATCTTCTGCAGGGCTTCCGCCAATTCTTCCACACTTCTCCTCGGTCGGGTAGGAGTAGGTGATCTTCCTCGCTGTGGCTCGAATCGTAGCTGCCTTGGTCGCTCTTGCTCCGTGTTGACCGCTTCCTCTCGTCGATCGTTGAGAGGCGTTGTCAACAGCCAGTCGTCTACCCGTTGTTGTCGGGCGGCAGGTGGAATAGAGTCCCCATGAAGACTCTCCTGGTCGTCTTGTATCGCGGAGACCTGAGCAGCCAGTCGCTTCTTGATAAGGTCGGCCTCTAGCTCCAGTTCTTGTTTCTTTAGCGCCGACAATTTCTCCGCTGCTTCCAGTTCCGCCAGTCGTAGTCGTGTAGTGGCCTTTGCTGTGGATCTGTGCGATCGTTACGACCGCACCGGCGATCTTGCTCCACGCAGCAGCCCCTCTCCGGTTTCAGTAGTGGTCGCCGGAGCCATTGACGGCCCGGTTGTTGACTGCAACTGCACCGACGTCGATGGTACGCCCGCCGATGGTGAAGCTGGCGGGTTCACTGACAGCCTTCTACGTCGCTCCATTTCGATGCGCAGCTGTTCCTCTCGAAGACGTTCTTCCGTGAGTCGGCGTTCCTCTTCCGCGTCTGCGGCGTCACCTTGGCTCCGAGTGACGACCATTGCGATCGGCAAATGGCCCGCAGACTAGGTTTGGCGACTCGTGGAATTTCTTCGTTCGGTGCGCTTCTTAGGATCGGTTCTGATCCTCGATGTACAGGGGCAGGTTCTTCTTGCTTCCCAGAATCCGGCTCGAAGGACCAACAGTTGTTGTGGACTGTATTTGATTCGGGTTCTATTCAGGAAAACTCAGTTCGCTCTTGAGATGTTTATTCTTCCAATGCTCGTATCCGAATGAATCAAAATCTCTTCTTCGTAGTCATTCTCACGCACCCCTTTTGGGGCGTGGGGAGTCGGGGTCAGGTCGACGGACCTCTTCCCAAAGAATCGCCTCTGTCCACTCCTGTGGACAGGTCATCGGATGGCCCCTGCGGGCGGTGGTCTTCTTGTGGCGCTGGTATGCAGTGGGTGATCGCCGGCTAGGCAACCAGGTCGCGTGGCAGGCGGCGGCGGTCGGGCGGGCGCGCGTGGTGCGGCGCCAGTTCGGCGATGTGCGGAAGGTGTGATGCATCCGCACGCGCGAACATGCCCTTCGCCAGCCTCTGGACAAACTGGTCCACGGTTTCCCATCTTAGGTCCCTCTGGATTGTCGCGTTCCTCACGTAGCGGGGGGCGCCGACGATGGTACGCAGAGAGAGGTTCTCTTGGGCTCGGAGTCTCCGTTTGTTCGTCCCCGAGCACAGGGCGTACCATGCCGGAGCCGCGTAGGTGAGGCGGGATCTCACATAGGTCTTGTAGATCCCGAGCTTCGCCCTCATAGGGAAGCTGGAGTCGAAAAGTGGACGCAGCTTGGCGCGTGCCACCTTGACCTGGCTGACGACGTTGTCGACGTGATGCTTCATGGTGAGCCGGCGATCAATGGTCACTCCCAGGTACTTCACCTGCGAAGACCACTCGACGTGCTGTCCCTGGAGCTGGAGCGATGGTGGAAGGAGACTCTGGCCTGTGATGAGCGCCTGCGTTTTCCCAACATTGACGGACAGTCGCCACTTGGCGAGCCAGTCGGGCAAGATGTCCAGGGTGCGCTGCAGTTTGATGGCAGCGTGCGGAGCCTGGAACGACGACGCATAGTAGGCTGCGTCGTCTGCAAAGAGTGCCAGCTGGGCACCCGGCCCGACGGGGATGTCGTCCGTGTATCGGGCGTAGCAGGCGGGAGACAGGCAGGAGCCCTGGGGGACGCCGGCTGCGACGGGATGTTCCTCGGAGACGGCGTCTTCCACCATCACTCGGAAGCGGCGATTCTTCAGGAAAGAGGCAATTGTCTTGACCGTTCTTCTAGGGGCAGGGGACGTCGACAGCTTGTACAGCAACCACTCGTGCCATACTCTGTCGAACGCCTTCTCCATATCCAGAAGTACTGCGACAGTGTATTCTTTTTTGTTCAAACAGACCGTCATGTCATTCAGTACTCTGGTGAGCTGAAGCGTCGTAGAATGCTCGGGCCTGAAGCCGAACTGTTCCGGGCGCGGCTGGATGTGGGGCAGTAACTTCGCTAACAGGAGTTTCTCAAACACCTTTGAGATGGTGCTCAGTAGGGTGATCGGCCGATAGCTCTCAGGCAGCTTGGTGTCCTTGCCCGGCTTGGGCAACATGATAACCAAGCCCTCCTTCCATTGGGTTGGAAAGTGACCCGTGCGCAAGATACCGTTAAACAGGCGCGTAACGGCCGCCACAGTGCGTGGCGGCAAATGTAACAGCGCCGTGTTGGGTATTCGGTCTGCGCCCGGGGCTTTCCTGGGCTTGGTACGTCGGAATGCACGCACTGGCCGGGCGTGACGACGATGGGGTCCTCTTCGGGAGCTATCGGCGTGGCGAAGTACTCTCGCAGGTGTCTCTCGACTGTTGCGACGTGCTCCACATCATCCGTTGGGTTCGGCTTGAATTGCTTCTCGAGGCATTCGGCGAAGATCTCCGCACGGTCTTGGGCTCGGAATCTTGGTAGGCCGTCGCTGCCCAGGATTGGTCGAACAGGAGCAGGAGTGGTCGACAAAGCCCGGTACTGGCGATGCACGGAGGGGACGTGGTCGCCTATGGACTCGACGTGGCGTTCCCAAGATTCTTCAGCGTGGAGACCAAATTGGCGCTTCAGCTCTGCCGTCATGGCGTTGAGCCTGGTCTTCATCGTGGGGCAGCGGGTTTGCTGCCACTGCTTCCGGAGAGCGCGCTTATCGCAGATGAGTGCGCGTAGCTCAGCAGGAAGAGGATTGGGCTTCCCCCCGCGAGCTACGGTGTGCGATGATAGGTCGAGCGCGTCTCGGATCTGGGTGGTTAGCAGCGATGCCAGGCGGTCAACGTCTTCCGGCTGGTTGACGGGGCAACTGGTGGAGGGTTGGTCAAGGGCGGCGGTGAAGGCGCCCCACTGGTAGCGGTGACGTGATGCTGGCGGAGATACCCGGGTGGGCAGATCCGCCAGGACGAGAAGAACAGGCCTGTGGTCCGAAGGGAGGTCAGGGAGAACCTCCTGGCTCGGCGGTGTCCGGAGACCTCTGACGACCACGACGTCGATGATGTCCCATCCGGCCCGCGTGTCGAAGTGGGTGAGCTCGTCGGGACCGATGACGTCGTAGTTGTGGCTCACGGAGTCGGCATGGATGGCGCGTCCAGCTGGGCACACCCTGGTGGAGTTCCAGGCGGTGTGCTTGGCGTTGAGGTCGCCGGCGACAAGTGTCGGGTGCGGCGACTGTAGCAGCCCCCGTAGCTCGGCGGTGCGGATTGGTGTACTGGGGGGCTTGTAGGCGGCGTAGAGTCGCAGCACCTCGCCGGCGACCTGGAGGTCGACGCCCAAAGCATATAGGGATGAATACTCCTGGGCGTCGACGAGCTGGTGGACGATCTTCCTGCCGACGATGACTGCCAAGCCTCGAAAGGTCCGGCCGCTGGAGGTCTTCTCGTCCTTGCGGTAGACGAAGTAGCCGGGCAGCGACAGCTTGTCGCTTCCGGCTAGGTGTGTCTCGCTGATGAGCATCACGTCGACGCGGTAGTCCCTCAGGAACACGTGGAGCAGCCGCTTCTTCCCTGTCAGCGACTGCGCGTTCCAGTGGACGACCCTGAGCGGCTCATGCATTGCGGAGCAGAGCGGTGAGTCTGCCCAGGGCAGTGGGGTCGCTGAGGAGGGCGAGCAGGGCTGTGAGGTGCCCCAAGTCCTGCTGCCCTATCGCCGCAGCCGGAGTGGCGGCGCCAGCGGCGGCCGCAGTCTCGCCGTCGCCTTCTTCTTCTTCTTCCCCCCCCGCTTCATCTTCTGCCTGGGGGCTCCGTCGTTCGCCTGCGCCATAAGCGAGGCGGGCGCCGTTGGTTCCTGCAGATCGGGACGAGGCGGAGGGGGAGGCTGCACCTTCTTGGGCCCGGGCGCGTTGGTGAGCGCCACAGTGCCGGCCTTCTTGTTCCGCGCCTCCTGGCGGAACACGGGGCACGTCGCATTATTTGCCGTGTGCGGGCCACCGCAGTTGGCGCACGTCGGCGGCTGGTCTTTCGGGCGGGGGCATTCCCGCGCCGAGTGGGGACCGCCGCAACGTACGCACGCTAGGGGGCGGTGGCACATATGCGACGAGTGCCGGAATTGCTGGCACCTGTGGCACTGGGCCGGGCCCTGTTTCGAGCGCCAGGCCTCAATCTTCACCCCCGGCATGTACAAGAGCTCCGCGATCTCGTACACAGCGCCGGGGGCACGGTCTGGGTTCTTCTTCAGGTTGGCGAAGAAGATGCAGCCGGGTCGTCCTTTGTGCTCCCGGATCTGCTTACAGTACTCGGCCTCCACACCGAGTTCTGCAAGCGCCGCGACTATCTCCTCCGGCGCGGTGTTAGAAGGCAGCCCGCGGATCGCCACCTTCTGGGTCTTGTCGGCCGGCAACGAGTATGAGAACCATCTCACACCCTGGTCCTTCTCCAGCCTGCACAGGTAACGCTGCACAAGCCGGTACTCGTCTTCGGCCGTTGGGGTGAAGCACACACCCTTTTGGTAGGCGCGCGCGCTGGGAGCCCGGCCGAGCTCGCTGGCTATCGCCCTGAAGTGGTCGGCCCAGTTGGGTAGGACCTCCACAATAAGGGGCGGATAGCGCGGCTGGCGTATTGTGGTTCCCCGAACCAGATAAAGTTCGCATTTACGTAACATAACCTGTGTTGGAACACTGTGCGCGTCGAAGCTGGCCTGCCAGCCATACCTGGTTGGCTGAAGAACCTGTCTACCAAGAAGAGCCTAGGGTGCACCCAGGCCTTGCAGAGAGACAGGTGTTTGACGGGAACGAAGCACAGACCAGGTCAGATAGAATCTATTTACTTTAGCTCGGTGAATCGCCGACGTTCTCGCTTCTTGGCATCTGATCGCTACGCTACCTCGTAGCTGATGGGCCCCTGCGAGGTCATTGGGTGCCGAGAGGCCTGAACATTTGGTAGCAAGAGCGTGGTTTCCTGAGATTTGCAGCCGTCAAGGGCTCCAGGAACCCACGATTTGGGACTATCAATCTGTAGGTATAGGCGGTTATTAGATAACTTGGTTGTGTTCCTGTATCCACATAGATTGGTAGTGTTGTAAGCTATAAGTCTATTGCTGGTAGTAGACAGACAGATATGACAGTTTTCCCTAAATGACCAGTTGTACTGAGATGTGACTCAGAATAGTAATTACATTACAGGTACATTGTAGGTGTGAAGTACCAGTTACCAGTTAGTCAATCTATTAGTGGTCTAGTAATGCTAATGAATGTTTGGACATTGTTTTCAGTTTATAGCAATTTATAACTTGAACTAATATTGACTATCTGTGTGTGTTATATGATATAGGGAAACTAAATTGTTGTTTACAGAATTTGTGTAGATATAAAACTCCGTTTCTATTGTTTGGGGAAATCAGCATTGTTTAAGTTATAGATTAGGGTTCCCTCGTTTGTGTTGTAGACTGGAGGGTCCAATATAATTGAGTTACTGCAAATTGTGAGTAAGTATCGTTCCGATCATGTCGTTGTCTGAAATACAGAAGGGTGTTTCTAAGGAGCTCAGATGGTTTTCCTCCGCACACGGTCTGATAGACCGTTTAGATAGGCATGATGTGGTATTGGAGCGGTCTATGGACGTTAAGGAACGCTACAACAGGGTGCTCGAATTGTCCGCGCAGGCGGAAGCAGTTGATGATTGCGCACCTGACAGGCTGTCACGGTTGCTAGGGGATGTCGACCAGTGTATGGAGATGGCAGCTGCTATCACGCAGAGGGCTGCGGACATACGTAGGCAGCGCGAGTCCAGCCATGGTGGTGACATTGGGGCGCCTCTGCCGCATCAGGGATCGGGGACCAGGTTACCCGTTATAACTATGCCTACTTTTGACGGAGTGTCCGGTGAATGGATGAGCTTCATCAATCTGTTCGACAGTTTGGTGCACATGCGATCGGACATTACCAAGTCTGTCAAAATGGCTCAGCTGGTGGCAGCATTGAGGGGTGAGCCCAGGGAGCTGGTCGCTCATTTGACAGTTACGGAGGGTAACTATGAAACGGCCAGGCAATTGCTGGTCAGACGTTACCACAACAAACGGAGGTTGGCCGATGCCCAACTGAACCGTTTGTTTAGTATCCCGGTTGTGAACAAGGTCGGGGCCATACAGACGGAGGTTTTGAACCCGTTGTTGTCCGTCACCAAGGCCCTAGAGAATCTTGGACTTCCGGTTGGTGAATGGTCGTACCTATTGCTGTACATTGTACTTTCCCGACTACCCGCTGACGTGCAGACTCGTTTCGAACAGTCTCACGGGAGGTCGGCCGAGGACCTGCCCGCCTTCTCCGACTTGGTCGGATTTTTGGAAGAGGAGGCTCGACGGGCAGAGAATTTGGGGTTGACGGCCACCCATCCTTCGGAGCCACAGAGAGCTGCCGGGAGCGCTGTGAGTAGGGGCCCTCCGACGAGGAAGGACCGCACCAACCGGCAGTCGTATGGGACTGTGAGTGCATTGACCCCACATAGTGAGAACTGCCCATGTTGTAGGCAGATTGGCCATGCTGTGGCCGATTGCAATAAGTTCGGGGAACTTAGGGTTGAGGGACGGCGCCGGATGGCCAAGCAGCGGTGCTGGTGTTTCCTGTGCCTCGGGCCACACATGGCTAGGTACTGCACGCGCACAAGAATGTGCGGATATTGTGGTGGGGCCCACAACAATCTGTTGTGCATGAACCGGTCCGGCCAACAGCCACCACAGGGCCGTACCCAGGGTGACACGGCATGGGGCCCTGAGAATTCGTTTGCGACTCGGAGCGCAACTCAGGAGCCAACGTCCCCACGTCCACAGGGCCGTACCCAGGGTGATACGGAATGGGGCCCTGAGAATTCGTCTGCGACTTGGAGCGCAACTCAGGGGCCAGCGTCCCCACGTGCACAGGGTAGTACTAGGGTGCGGGGCCGCACTCAGGGTCATCACATGGGGGGCCCTGAGTTTTCGGTTGCGACTCAGCATCCGACTCAACGGGCAATGGGGCCACAAGCACGCGGCCACCCAGGGGTGCAGGGCCGCACTCAGGGTCATCACATGGGGGGCCCTGAGTTTTCGGCTGCGACTCAGCATCCGACTCAGCGGCACATTGGGTGTGTTGAGCAGGCCGTAACGGGCGGGTGGCATGGGACAACTTCGAGCTATGCGGATGCGGCTCGGACGCCGCCTCAGTTGTCGCCCCGCTCGTCGCCTCGTCCTCGTCGGTCGCATGTGATGTCCCCCCCGCTCATGGAGCGGCCGCGGTTGAATTCACGCCCACAACCCTTCGGGGGGCGTCGTAGGGTGGCAATGGAACCGGCGCGTGGGCCATTTGTACAATGGGACCCTCTGGCGTATAGCTGCCTGCCTGATCGGTTACAGGCACAGTGGGGCCCCGGGGGCCCTCGCTAGGAATTTGCGGCCCAACAATTTGTTGCCCCCCAACCGGAGACGGTGGTGTTACCGATCGCCTCTGTGCTTGTTTGGGATTTGGCGGGCAACCCAACATACGTTCGCGCCCTATTAGATTCTGGAGCTCAGGGCTGCATTGTATCGAACGATTTAGCGAAATGGTTGGGCCTCAAAATAAATAATGTATAGCTGCCGAGGAAATTGGTCCCTGCTGGGGATTACAGGGCAACCCTTCACGGGTTTTGTGATGCCTTTGAACGAGGGTTTGCGGCAGCGGTTTATTTGCGAACCGTCACCTCCACCGGGGAGGTCGACGTGCGTTTGGTTTTGGCAAAAAGCAAGGTAGCGCCTATTCGGACAAGGATGACGATTCCAAAACTGGAACTGTCCGGGGCTGCTCTTTTGACCAAACTTTTGAATCACACTCTAACAGTGTTGCGTGGGTCAGTGGTTTTGGAGGATACGGTGTACGCGTGGACGGACAGCCAGATTGTTTTGTGCTGGCTGAAGGCATCGGTCCATAACTTAGAGGTTTTTGTTGCGAACCGTGTCTCCCAGATTGTGTCGTCTGAGGTCCCACTGACCTGGAGACATGTACCAGGAGAATTGAACCCGTCTGATTGTGCATCCAGGGGATGTCGGGCTCCTGAACTCGAGCTCGTTGCTGATCTCTCGACAGAGGCTTTCATTGCTTGTTTGGATAGGTTTGTTTCTCGAAGGGGACTTCCAACTTTGATCCGCTCTGATAACGGCACTAACTACGTCGGTGCGGAACGATACTTACGAGAGATAGTCAACTTTTTGAATGTAAATAAAGTGGATATTGGAACGGCCCTCTCCCGTCGGGGTATACAGTGGACCTTCAGCCCACCGATTTGCCCCCACTGGGGTGGGATTTTTGAGGCCGTAGTTAAGTCAGCTAGGACGCACTTGGGGCGTATAGTAGGTCAGACCGCGCTGACTTTTGAGGAGCTCGCGACATTGTTTTGTAAGAACGAGGCCGTTCTCAATTCGCGACCGTTGTGTCCGCTCAGCTCGGATCCAAATGACCTGGAGGCTCTGACCCCAGGCCATTTCTTGATAGGACAGCCACTTAACGCGTTGCCCGAGCACCCCTTCGAGGGAGTGAAATTGTATCGGTTGTCAAGGTATCAGATGTTGCAGCAGTTTACTCAGAATTTCTGGAAGCGTTGGTCGCTCGAGTATCTGCATATCTTACAACAGCGCCTTAAGTGGACTGACAAAACCAGCCCCCCTAGTGTTGGTGACCTCGTGCTGGTTAAGGATGCTAACCTACCGCCACTACGTTGGCGCAGGGGGCGCATTGTTAACTTGTTCCCTGGCAAGGACGGGACCCCCCGGTCTGCAGAGGTTCTAGTAGGAGGCTCGGTTCTAAAACGAGCGGTAGCAACGTTGTCTCGGCTGCCCGTAGATTAACCCCTCGCACCCCCAGCCACTTGGCGCCGACACAGCTCGTCCCCCAGGCACACTTAAGCCCGCGCGGCGCGCGACACTTGACTGACGTATCAAGTGATTATGTTGAAATGGTAACTCTTAGAACTATGAGAGTGCTAAATATGAGTAGCTAATGAAACCCTCTCTTAGTCAATGCAAAACTAATGTCACAGTGACCTTCCTTTATTATTGTACCGACATGAGAATCACAGACATCTATGAAAATTGGTCCTTCTCGACAAATCTAGCAGACATGAGAAAAACATCAACAACATATACATGTTATTTGATACCTACGTAATCTAAATAACATTACCCTTTCAAAACAATAAAAGCATTAGTGTGCTCTTATATAAACTGTTCAATATTTCAGCGTTTGAAATTTTCCAAAATACGGAAATCGAAAAAGTGTTTTTTTTGAGGCACGTTTGGAATATTTTTTTCTATGAATGACCATAGACAATTGTATCGGATTATAGACTTTGTCTTATTGAGCGTCTGGAAAATCTTTAACAGTACCAACATGACAAAAATTGGCCAAAATATACCGGTTTAAAAAAGCGCGGGAGCGAGAGCGTCATATGACGCTTGGGGGACGGACGGTACTCGAGGCGAGCGTCATATGAGGCTTGGGGGATTGTAAGGTTAAGGGACAGGTGGGTGCCTGTCCGGGCGGGTGATTGTTCGATTCAAAATCGATACTCGATCGATGGTTTCGCAACGGCCATTTTGAATTTGACAGGAGCTGCCACAGAGCAGTTTTTTGACAACTGACAGACGAAAAGCCCCCGCAATGTGACGCGTATTGATTTTGGGGCATTGAAATTAAATCGTAAGCCATCTGGAATTGTATTCGGGCTCCCCTCAGGATTGTCTTATAGCTGAGTGTATTGTGGTTCTCCGAACCAGATAAAGTTCGTATTTACGTAACACTGTGCGCGTCGAAGCTGGCCTGCCAGCCATACCTGGTTGGCTGAAGAACCTGTCTACCAAGAAGAGCCTAGGGTGCACCCAGGCCTTGCAGAGAGACAGGTGTTTGACGGGAACGAAGCACAGACCAGGTCAGATAGAATCTATTTACTTTAGCTCGGTGAATCGCCGACGTTCTCGCTTCTTGGCATCTGATCGCTACGCTACCTCGTAGCTGATGGGCCCCTGCGAGGTCATTGGGTGCCGAGAGGCCTGAACACTTACGATTTAATTTCAATGCCCAAATCAATACGCGTCACATTGCGGGGGCTTTTGGTCTCTCAGTTGTCAAAAACTGCTAGGTTGGCAGCACGTCAAATTCAAAATGGCCGTTCCGAAACCATCGATCGAGTATCGATTCTGAATCGAACAATCACCCGCCCGGACAGGCACCCACCTGTCCCTTAATCTACGGGCAGCCGAGACAACGTTGCTACCGCTCGTTTTAGTACCGAGCCTCCTACTAGAACCTCTGCAGACCGGGGGGTCCCGTCCCTGCCAGGGAACAAGTTAACAATGCGCCCCCTGCGCCAACGCAGTGGCGGTAGGTTAGCATCCTTAACCAGAACGAGGTCACCAACACTAGAGGGGCTGGTTTTGTCAGTCCACTTAAGGCGCTGTTGTAAGATATGCAGATACTCGAGCGACCAACGCTTCCAGAAATTCTGAGTAAACTGCTGCAACATCTGATACCCTGACAACCGATACAATTTCACTCCCTCGAAGGGGTGCTCGGGCAACGCGTTAAGTGGCTGTCCTATCAAGAAATGGCCTGGGGTCAGAGCCTCCAGGTCATTTGGATCCGAGCTGAGCGGACACAACGGTCGCGAATTGAGATCGGCCTCGATCTTACAAAACAATGTCGCGAGCTCCTCAAAAGTCAGCGCGGTCTGACCTACTATACGCCCCAAGTGCGTCTTGGCTGACTTAACTACGGCCTCAAAAATCCCACCCCAGTGGGGGCAACTCGGTGGGCTGAAGGTCCACTGTATACCCCGACGGGAGAGGGCCGTTCCAATATCCACTTTATTTACATTCAAAAAGTTGACTATCTCTCGTAAGTATCGTTCCGCACCGACGTAGTTAGTGCCGTTATCAGAGCGGATCAAAGTTGGAAGTCCCCTTCGAGAAACAAACCTATCCAAACAAGCAATGAAAGCCTCTGTCGAGAGATCAGCAACGAGCTCGAGATGTACCGCCTTGGTGGATAAACAAACAAACACACCTAGGTACGCCTTGTATTGCCCCTTCTGGGTAACATGCACGGCCGCTCTGGGGCCATGATCCGAAGATACTACTACATGGCTGTGGGGCCAGTCCGATTCTCTCCTGGCAAGCCAGGGTGGTCCCCACCACAAATGGTGTCTAACGAGTTCAGGAGCCCGACATCCCCTGGATGCACAATCAGACGGGTTCAATTCTCCTGGTACATGTCTCCAGGTCAGTGGGACCTCAGACGACACAATCTGGGAGACACGGTTCGCAACAAAAACCTCTAAGGTATGGACCGAAGCCTTCAGCCAGCACAAAACAATCTGGCTGTCCGTCCACGCGTACACCGTATCCTTCAAAACCACTGACCCACGCAACACTGTTAGAGTGTGCTTCAAAAGTTTGGTCAAAAGAGCAGCCCCGGACAGTTCCAGTTTTGGAATCATCGTCCTTGTCCGAATAGGCGCTACCTTGCTTTTTGCCAAAACCAAACGCACTTCAACCTCCCCGGTGGAGGTGGCGGTTCGCCAATAAACCGCTGCCGCAAACCCTCGTTCAGAGGCATCACAAAACCCGTGAAGGGTTGCCCTGTAATCCCCAGCAGGGACCAATTTCCTCGGCAGCGATACATTAATTATATTGAGGCCCAACCATTTCGCTAAATCGTTCGATACAATGCAGCCCTGAGCTCCAGAATCTAATAGGGCGCGAACGTATGTTGGGTTGCCCGCCAAATCCCAAACAACCACAGAGGCGATCGGTAACACCACCGTCTCCGGTTGGGGGGCAACTAATTGTTGGGCCGCAAATTCCTAGCGAGGGCCCCCGGGGCCCCACTCTGCCTGTAACCGATCAGGTAGGCAGCTATACGCCAGCGGGTCCCACTGTACAAATGGCCCACGCGCCGGTTCCATTGCCACCCTACGACGCCCCCCGAAGGGTTGTGGGCGTGAATTCAACCGTGGCCGCTCCATGAGCGGGGGGGACATCACATGCGACCGACGAGGACGAGGCGACGAGCGGGGCGACAACTGAGGCGGCGTCCGAACAGCACCCGCATAGCTCGAAGTTGTCCCATGCCACCCGCCCGTTACGGCCTGCTCAACACACCCAATGTGCCGCTGAGTCGGATGCTGAGTCGCAACCGAGAACTCAGGGCCCCCCATGTGATGACCCTGAGTGCGGCCCTGCACCCCTGGGTGGCCGCGTGCTTGTGGCCCCATTGCCCGCTGAGTCGGATGCTGAGTCGCAACCGAAAACTCAGGGCCCCCCATGTGATGACCCTGAGTGCGGCCCCGCACCCTAGTACTACCCTGTGCACGTGGGGACGCTGGCCCCTGAGTTGCACTCCAAGTCGCAAACGAATTCTCAGGGCCCCATTCCGTATCACCCTGGGTACGGCCCTGTGGACGTGGGGACGTTGGCTCCTGAGTTGCGCTCCGAGTCGCAAACGAATTCTCAGGGCCCCATGCCGTGTCACCCTGGGTACGGCCCTGTGGTGGCTGTTGGCCGGACCGGTTCATGCACAACAAATTGTTGTGGGCCCCACCACAATATCCGCACAATTTTGTGCGCGTGCAGTCCCTAGCCATGTGTGGCCCGAGGCACAGGAAACACCAGCCCCGCTGCTTGGCCATCCGGCGCCGTCCCTCAACCCTAAGTTCCCCGAACTTATTGCAATTGGCCACAGCATGGCCAATCTGCCTACAACATGGGCAGGTCTCACTATGTGGGGTCAATGCACTCACAGTCCCATATGACTGCCGGTTGGTGCGGTCCTTCCTCGTCGGAGAGCCCGTACTCACAGCGCTCCCGGCAGCTCTCTGTGGCTCCGAAGGATGGGTGACCGTCAACCCCAAATTCTCTGCCCGTCGAGCCTCCTCTTCCAAAAATCCGACCAAGTCGGAGAAGGCGGGCAGGTCCTCGGCCGACCGCCCGTGAGACTGTTCGAAACGAGTCTGCACGTCAGCGGGTAGGCGGGAAAGTACAATGTACAGCAGTAGGTACGACCATTCACCAACCGGAAGTCCAAGATTCTCTAGGGCCTTGGTGACGGACAACAACGGGTTCAAAACCTCCGTCTCTATGGCCCCGACCTTGTTCACAACCGGGATGCTAAACAAACGGTTCAGTTGGGCATCGGCCAACCTCCGTTTGTTGTGGTAACGTCTGACCAACAATTGTCTGGCCGTTTCATAGTTACCCTCCGTAACTGTCAAATGAGCTACCAGCTCCCTAGGCTCACCCCTCAATGCTGCCACCAGCTGAGCCATCTTGACAGACTTGGTAATGTCCGATCGCATGTGCACCAAACTGTCGAACAGATTGATGAAGCTCATCCATTCACCGGACACTCCGTCAAAGGTAGGCATAGTTATAACGGGTAACCTGGTCCCCGATCCCTGAAGCGGCAGAGGTGCTTCGATGTCACCACCATGGCTGGACTCGCGCTGCCTACGTATGTCCGCAGCCTTCTGCGTGATAGCAGCTGCCATCTCCATACACTGGTCGACATCCCCTAGCAACCGTGACAGCCTGTCAGGTGCGCAACCATCAACTGATTCCGCCTGCGCGGACAATTCGAGCACCCTGTTGTAGCGTTCCTTAACGTCCATAGACCGCTCCAATACCACATCATGCCTATCTAAACGGTCTATCAGACCGTGTGCGGAGGAAAACCATCTGAGTTCCTTAGAAACACCCTTCTGTATTTCAGATAACGACATGATCGGAACGATACTTACTCACAATTTGCAGTAACTCAATTATATTGGACCCTCCAGTCTACAACACAAACGAGGGAACCCTAAACTATAACTTAAACAATGCTGATTTCCCCAAACAATAGAAACCGAGTTTTATATCTACACAAATTCTGTAAACAACAATTTAGTTTCCCCATATCATATAACACACACAGATAGTCAATATTAGTTCAAGTTATAAATTGCTATAAACTGAAAACAATGTCATAGCCTGCTATCAATAAATGTAACTACCTATGTTAACCAAACATTCATTAGCATTACTAGACCACTAATAGATTGACTAACTGGTAACTGGTACTTCAATGCAAATTTCAATTCACCTACAATGTACCTGTAATGTAATTACTATTCTGAGTCACATCTCAGTACAACTGGTCATTTAGGGAAAACTGTTATATCTGTCTGTCTACTACCAGCAATAGACTTATAACTTACAATACTACCAATCTATGTGGATACAGGAACAACACCAAGTTAGCTAATAACCGCCTATACCTACAGATTGATAGTCCCAAATCGTGGGTTCCCGGAGCCCTTGACGGCTGCAAATCTCAGGAAACCACGCTCTGCTACCAAAATGTTCAGGCCTCTCGGCACCCAATGACCTCGCAGGGGCCCATAGCTACGAGGTAGCGTAGCGATCGGATGCCAAGAAGTAAGAACGTCGGCGATTCACCGAGCTAAAGTAAATAGATTCTATCTGACCTGGTCTGTGCTTCGTTCCCGTCAAACTCCTGTCTCTCTGCAAGGCCTGGGTGCACCCTAGGCTCTTCTTGGTAGACAGGTTCTTCAGCCAACCAGGTATGGCTGGCAGGCCAGCTTCGACGAGCACAGTGTTCCAACACAGGTTATGTTACGTAAATGCGAACTTTATCTGGTTCGGGGAACCACAATACACTCAGCTATATAGACAATCCTGAGGGGAGCCCGAATACAATTCCAGATGGCTTACGATTTAATTTCAATGCCCAAATCAATACGCGTCACATTGCGGGGGCTTTTGGTCTCTCAGTTGTCAAAAACTGCTAGGTTGGCAGCACGTCAAATTCAAAATGGCCGTTCCGAAACCATCGATCGAGTATCGATTCTGAATCGAACAGCCAGCTTCTTGGTCGGCCGCCGCAGGATGCCCTTGTTGGTGCGCACGTCCACTGCTCGTACCTCGCCGTCTGGTCCCGGGAAGACTGCCTCGATGACTCCGCGTGGCCAGCTGTTGCGTGGCAGCGTCCCGTCCGCTATTAGGACAAGGTCGCCGATCTTCAGAGCCCCGTTTGAGGCTCGGGGCTCCCGCCGGTGTTGGAGGTCGGGCAGGTATTCACGGACCCAGCGGGCCCAGAATGTGTCCGCCAGGCGCTGGCTAGTGCGCCAGCTGAGCCGGCCGGCGGAGTCCCCTTCGGTGAACGCCCCGGGTTGCGGGACTCTGGATGGGCCGCCCAATAGGAAGTGGTTGGGAGTGAGGGCCTCGGGATCGCTTGCATCGGTTGACAGGTGAGTGAGAGGCCGGCAGTTTATTGTGTGCTCAGCCTCTACCAGCAGGGTGCACAGGACCTCTTCTTGGGGCGCTCGCTCGTGTAGTGTGGCAGCGAGCGCCACCTTACAGCTGCGGACGAGGCGTTCCCACGCCCCGCCCATGAACGGCGCGCTTGGCGGGATGAACCGCCAATGGATGAAGCGGACAGAGGACTCCGCCTCCATCGCGGCGGTCGCCGCCCGGCGGAGCTCGACGTCAGCTCCGCGTAGATTGGTCCCCTGGTCTGACCACAGCTCTGTTGGGCAGCCGCGTCTACCAATAAAGCGACGCAGTGCCATGATGGCGGAGTCAGTAGTGAGACTCCCCGCCAGCTCGAGGTGCACCGCCCGTGTTGTCAGGCAGGTGAAGATGACCCCGTAGCGTTTCTGTTTGCTGCGGCCAACTGTAACAGTGAGCGGACCAAAATAATCAAGCCCCGTGAAAGTAATGGCTCGGTTATGATGTGCGAGGCGGCTTCTTGGGTGGTCGCCCGTCGATGGTTGCGCTGGTTTCGCCTTGATGACCCGACAGCGCTGGCAGCGCGCTGTCTCGCTACGCACAGAGTTGCGTAGGCGCAGCACCCAGTAGTGTTGAGACTACAGCGAACGAGGTCCGTCGTTCGCTGTAGTCTCGAAGCCACCGTGGTGTAGACTGGCGTGTGTCCACCTGATGTAGAGCCGAGTCCACCGGTGGTCGCCGTCCAACACGGCCGGTGCGCGCTGTGCTTCAGTGATGTCAGCGGCGGCGGCGATTCTTGAACGTAGGCGGATGACCCCGTTGTCGTCCAGGACAACGGACAGCTTCGCGAGTCGACTGCTCCCTGGTAGCTCCTTCCCGCTCTGTAGGCAGGAGAGCTCGGCGCCGAACACTTCTTGTTGTTGGGCGCGTATCCACAGTGCTGTTGCTTCGTCTAAATACCGCGCCTGTAGCGGTACTATGCAGTCGCTCGTTGCTCGTTCGCTCACCTTTCCTTTGTTCGTGAGCGGAGCCGGGCGCGTAGCGCGCCACGCCGGGTCGTCCTCGGGTCCGTGCTTTGTTCGCTTGCGTGCTGCTGCGAAAACTTCTCGGTTGCGCAACATGTCGATGAACTGGAGGACTCGCGCTGTGACGCGGGTTGCTCGGAGCCAGCACGAGAAGCGGGTGAGGTCGGGTAGCGCCGCTGACAGCTGTGCGGTAGTCTTCACTACGTGCACTCTCTCTTCACCGATGTCGCTTACCGCTACCTCTTGTTCTTGTGGCCATTGTTCCTTGGGCAAGAACAGGAACGTCGGCCCCCGGAACCAGCGATGTTCGGCGTCGAAGTCGGGCGGCGTCTGGCGGGTGGCGTCGTCGGCTACGTTATCTTTCGTAGGTACCCACCTCCACTCGACGGTCTTTGTAGCCTCCGCTATCTCGGCGACTCGGTGCGACACGAAGGGCTTGTAGGCGCGTGGTCCGTTGCGCAGCCAAGCTAGCACCGTTCGGGAGTCTGAACAGTAGACTCGGCGGGTCGGCTTGATGTCGTGTTCGGCGGCCGCTGTCTGCGCCAGGCGACAACCCAGAACCGCGGCTTGCAGTTCGAGTCGTGGGATGGACACCGTCTTCAGTGGCGCCACTTTCCCCTTGGCGGCGATGAGCGAAACTTGTATTTCGCCCTGCTCGTTGACGGTCCGCCAGTACGTGGCGGCGGAGCAGGCAGAGGAGCTCGCATCTACGAACGTGTGTAGTTCGATGTTGTCGGCGTCGGCTAACCGTGGGTAACAACGAGGCACAGCAATAAGGGTTAGTTGTTGTACCTGTGTTATCCATCTTCCCCACTCGTCTGCTTCGGCAGGCTGTAGCGCGTCGTCCCATCCGATGCCGGAGCGCCAAGTGTTCTGCAGGATGCGCTTCGCTTGCAGAGTGACCGGCGTGACGAGGCCGAGCGGGTCGAAGATGGACATCACGACCCGTAGTGCTTCTCTTTTCGTCGGCAGCCTTGTACCATCTAGCAGATCCTGCGGGATCTTTGCGGCGTTGATGTTGAAGGACAGCGTGTCGGGCCCGGGATTCCACATCATCCCGAGTATCTTCTCGGGGGCGAGGAGCTTCGCTTTTTGTGCCGCCCCCGGCGCGAAGTGATCGCGCAGTAGTGCCGAGTTTGACACCCAGCGCTGTAAGCAAAAGTTACCTCTCTCGTGTATGTAGGCGACCTCGGTAGACACGCGTAGCGCCTCCTCTTCCGTAGCGTAGCTTGCCAGGTAGTCGTCTACGTAGTGGTTCCGCACTATAGCCGCCGCCGCCTCTGGATAGTCCGCCGCGTGTTCCTCCGCGTTCTTGTTCTTCACGTAGATCGCAGTACAAGGAGAGGAGGTTGCGCCGAATATGACGCTCTTCATGCGGTACTCCTCCGGCGGTCCCTCCCGCCTGTCGCCTCTCCACAGGAAACGCTGCATGTCCCGGTCCTCTGGTACTATCGCGACTCTCATGAACATGTCCTTGATGTCAGCTGTGACCGCTACGGGGCGCTGTCGGAACCGCATAAGGACCCCAGGCAGCGATTGCAGTAGGTCGGGTCCGGACAGCAAGAGGTCGTTCAGGCTGACCCCGCGCGTCTTTGCTGCAGCGTCGTGGACAATGCGGAGTTTCTCTGGCTTCTGAGGATTAATAACAGCGAAATGAGGTAAGTACCATACCCGTTTTGACTTCTCTGTAGGTGCGGGCTCGGCGAAACCGCTGTCGATGAGTACTTGCATCTGCGTAGAGTACCTCTTTTTCATCTCTTCATCTCGATCGAGCTTCTTTTCGACGAGTTGTAGCCGGCGTAGCGCGTGTTCGTAGCTGTGAGGTGGGTCTGGGTTGTCCTTCCTCCACAGCAGGCCCGTTTCGAAAACGAAAACGTCGCATCTCGTTCATACGTGTTTGGGCTTCGATCTGAAGCTGTATGCGCCGCTGAGTCACGGCGCTGGATGTAGACCGCACGGAGTTCGCTCGTCGCACGTTCTCCTCGGTCAGCGGAGCCAATCTCGGGCAGTGTGCTGGCAGCACGGATCCTGCCTGACCCATTGACGGTTGCTCCGACGGGGACCGGGGCGGCACGACGTGGTGTATGGTCTGTAAAATGCTGCTTCCATCCTCGGTGCCGGCCCGGGCTCCGGCGCGGGCATTGGCGGCGGCAAGGGCTTCTGCAGCTTCGGCGGCGGCCTCCATGCGTGCACGCATCTCCGCTTGGGTGGACTCGACGGCGGCGGCGGCGGCTTCAGCAGCCTCGACGCGGGCCAGCATCTCGGCTCGGGCGGCCTGGTCAGCGCTCGCGGCGGCGGCCGCAGCGGCGGCGTCTGCGTCTGCCTTTGATACCATCTCGTACCGATCTGATACGGTTCTGTACTTTGAACGGAGTGACACTCAACGCTCTAGGTACTTGTACTTTCGAACGGAGTTGTCACTCAACGTTCTAGGTACGAATAATCGGAGTCAGGCTCAACGATCCTTTCCACCTATCGGCACTGATCGGAGTTAGACTCAACGATCCGGCTCGAAGGACCAAATGTTGGTAGTGGTATAAGTGAAACGAAAGTTTACACTCCTTGATAGGTCTTTATTGGACAGTGGTCGCAATAACACTACAATTCGACAATCAATCAATCAATCAAGAATTCATCTCACGCACCCATTCTGGGGCGTGGGGAGTCAGGGTCAGATCATCGGATCTCTTCCTGAAGAAGCGCCTCTGTCCACTCCTATGGACAGGTCATCGGGGGGCCCTCGCGGGCGGTGGAGATCTTCTCACGAGGGGTGTTCCTTTGGATGATCGCCGGCTAGGCAACCAGGTCGCGTGGCAGGCGGCGGCGGTCGGGCGGGCGCGCGTGGTACGGCGCCATGTCGCGGATATGCGGATGTTGCGAGCTATCCGCACGCGCGAACATGCCCTTCGCCAGCCTCTGGACAAACTGGTCCACTGGTTCCCATCTGAGGTCCCTCTGGATCGTCGCATTCCTCACGTAGCGGGGGGCGTCGACGATGGTACGCAAAGAGAGGTTCTCTTGGGCTCGGAGTCTCCGTTTGTTCGTCTCCGAGCACAGGGCGTACCATGCCGGGGCCGCGTAAGTGAGGCGGGATCTCACGTAGCACTTGTAGATCCCGAGCTTCGCCCTCAGAGGGAGGCTGGAGTCGAGAAGTGGACGCAGCTTGGCGCGTGCCACCTTGACCTGGTTGACGACGTTGTCGACATGTTGCTTCATGGTGAGCCGGCGATCGATGGTCACTCCCAGGTACTTCACCTGCGGAGACCACGCGATGTCCTGTCCTTGGAGCTGGAGTGGTGGTGGAAGGGGGGACTGGCCTGTGATGAGCGCCTGCGTCTTCCCAACGTTGACGGACAACCGCCACTTGGCGAGCCAGTCGGGCAAGATGTCCAGGGTGCGCTGCAGTTTGACGGCAGCGTGCCGTGCCTGGATCGACGACGCGTAGTAGGCAGCGTCGTCGGCGAAGAGTGCCAGCTGGGCACCCGGCCCGACGGGGATGTCGTCCGTATATTGGGAGTAACAGGCTGGAGACAGGCAGGACCCCTGAGGGACGCCGGCTGCAACGGGGTGTTCCTCGGAGACGGCGTCTTCCACCATCACTCGGAAGCGGCGATTCTTCAGGAAGGAGGCGATGATCTGGACCAGTCTTCTTGGGGCTGGAGACGTCGACAATTTTTACAGCAACCCCTCATGCCATACTCTGTCAAACGCCTTCTCCATGTCCAGGAGTACGGCGACAGTGTATTCCTTCTTGTTTAAACAAACCGTCATGTCATTCAGTACTCTGGTGAGCTGAAGCGTCGTAGAATGCTCTGGCCTGAAGCCGAACTGTTCTGGACGCGGCTGGATGTGGGGCAGTAGCTTCGCCAGCAGGAGTTTCTCAAACACCTTTGAGATGGTACTCAGTAGAGTTATCGGCCGATAGCTCTCAGGCAGCTTGGAGTCCTTGCCCGGCTTGGGCAACATGATGACCAAGCCCTCCTTCCATTGGGTTGGGAAGTGGCCCGTGCGCAAGATACCGTTAAACAGGCGCGTAACGGCCGCCACAGTACGTGGCGGCAAATGTAGCAGCGCCATGTTAGGTATGCGGTCTGCGCCCGGGGCTTTCCTGGGCTTGGTACGTCTGAATGCACGCATGATCTGGCCGGGCGTGACGACGGTGGGGTCCTCTTCGGGAGCTATCGGCGAGGCGAAGTACTCTCGCAGGTGTCTCTCGACTGCTGCGACGTGCTCCACATCATCCGTAGGGTTCGGCTTGAACTGCTTCTCGAGGCATTCGGCGAAGATCTCCGCACGGTCGTGATCTCGAAATCTTGGTAGGCCGTCGCTGCCCAGGATTGGTCGGACGGGAGTTGGAGTAGTCGACAAATCCCGGCATAGGCGATGCACGGAGGGGACGTGGTCGCCCATGGACTCGACGTGGCGTTCCCAAGATTCTTCGGCGTGGAGATCAAGTCGGCGCTTCAGCTCTGCCGTCATGGCGTTGAGCCTGGTCTTCATCGTTGGGCAGCGGGTTTGCTGCCACTGCTTCCGGAGAGCGCGCTTATCGCGGATGAGTGCGCGTAGCTCAGCAGGAAGAGGATTGGGCTTCCCCCCGCGAGCTACGGTGTGCGATGATAGGTCGAGCGCGTCTCGGATCTGGGTGGTTAGCAGCGATGCCAGGCAGTCAACGTCTTCCGGCTGGTTGACTGGACATGTGGTCGAAGACTGGTCGAGGGCGGCGGTGAAGGCGCCCCACTGGTATCGTCGGCGTGATGCTGGCGGAGAGACCCGGGTGGGCAGGTCCGCCAGGACGAGAAGTACTGGCCTGTGGTCCGATGGGAGGTCAGGCCCCCCAGCGGCGGGCTGCTCGTATCATCAACATGACGATCACTGACGCTAGCACTAGCACTGTCCACACTAACACTAGCACTATCACTATAGCCCTTAGAAGGGCTTTTGAACTTGTCCATAGCAGCGGGCTATGGACAAGTTGGCTGCCCGAAGGGGGTACCGACCAGGTACGACCTTAGGCGAAGCCGGCGTCCGTTCCTAGAAGGTATTCCCCTCCGTGCAAACACTCGCGACGGTAATTGTTGGTAGTGATAGGTCTTTATTGGACAGTGGTCGCAATAACACTACAATTCGACTTAAAAACTAGCTTATATTTATACTCGGGGCTAGCGGTCGATCCATTGTTCTCTCCGTGTTGGTCGCAGGGATCGTGACTCCTAGTTCAAAGTCGACGCATGCGGTCCCTGTCGGCGCGCTGCTCCATCTCGCTCGCACCTCCAGTCGGTCAGTCGGCCGGTTGCGCTGGCCGGGGCTCGCTGTCCGTAACAGTAATATCGCGACGCGCACGGGCGCGTGTTGCGCACGTCCGCTTGCGACGAAGCGGCGGGCGAACTGCGGAGGAACGGTGAGAGATGTAGGTCCGTGTACGCGACGGTCGACGACACTACTGAATCAAAATTACAAATGTTCCTACTTATATACAGGCTTATGCTAGCTTAACTAGTCGCGGCGGCGCGAGCATAGCGCGAGCGAGACAGCGCTAGCGGATTGGAGCAGGACAGTGTCGCGGCTTGCGGTCTTGTTTCTTGCGTGCCCGGCGTCCATAACAATATCAATATTCAATATGATCGTAGATTTTGTGGCTTACCACATCGTTGTGGTGGCACAACCGGCACGATGTAGGTCGCGCTATCCGTAAGTCCTGGGTTCGAATCCTCGTGAGGCCATAATAATATTTTCTTTTTGTTTTATTATTTTAAGTGCTTAGGTTTTGTTGTACGATGCTACGGAACCCTTCGTGTGTGAGTCCGACCCGCACTTGACCGGTTTTTTGTTTCATATCAATCCACACATCAAGTACAATATTTGAAAAAATTATCTTAATTATCTATCATTATATGATATGATATATTGACCCATTTTAATATAAACTGACTGTTCCATAGTGAGCAATATGGCTTCACTAAAGAGCGTTCCACTACAGATGCAGGGATAAGGTTCTAAAAGCATATCTTTGATGCTTGGGAGAGGTCACAAGACGCAATTGGTGTCTTCTATGACCATTCTAAAGCATTTGATTACGTTAGTCACGAAACGTTAATTTGTAAATTACAGCATTACGGAGTTCAGAGGAAAGCTCTCGAACTTGTCTTCTCTTATCTTAGTAATAGAATCCAGAAGTTCATGTGAATGGAGAGAGTTCATCTGGATCTCTCATCTATGGGTGTCCCCCAAGGTTCAATATTGGGCCCGTTTTTGTTTTTTGTATATATTAACGATGTTGCCTTTTTTGTAAAAAACTTATGTGATATTGTTTTGTTTGCTGATAATACTTCACTTATTTTTAAGATTGACAGAACCCAGAACAATTTTGACGATGTTAACAAAGCAAACACGCTAGTTCTTAAGTGGTTTACCACCAATAATGTTGTGTTAAACTCTAAAAAAAACAAATGTGTGAAATTCTCGCTACCAATTGTCAGAAGGGATCCCACTTTAAGTATTTTAATGAATGACGAGCCTTTAGGCCTGATACAGTCGACTAAAATCTAGATTCACAATTGCAATGGGGTCCTCATACATCGTAAGTAGCTGGAAGATTGAGCTCTGCAGCTTTTGCTGTACGAAAAATTAGACAGTTTACTGATGAAGCCACTGCAAGATTAGTATATTTCAGTTACTTTTAGAGCATTATCATATGGCATTCTGTTGTGGGGTAAAGCCGCAGATATACAATCGGTATTTGTGCTACAGAAGAGAGCAATTCTTTATATATATAATATGAAATCCCGCGATTCTTTCCGGGAACGATGGAGATCAATATTCTTACAGTGGCTTGTCAAAACATATATGAAAACTTATTGTACGTTCGGAAAAATATTAACACCTTTGTCAAAAATTGCGATGATTGCGATTTCAACACTAGAAATAAAAATAAAATGAATGTACCTAGGTTTCGGTTGCAGAAGGTTAATGGTTCATTTATGGGGAACTGTATACGCTTTTATAATAAGTTACCAGAGGGAATTAATTGATCAATTACCCATGCACAGGTTTAACACATTTATTAAGGATAATCTCATAAATAACACTATCTCATAAATACACTATTAATGACTATGTTATAGACAAAACTGCATGGCCTCAATGCCCCAAGCTCCATGATAGTGATAATAATAATTAACCTTACTTTTACAAATGCAATCATGCAATTTAACCTCTCAAAAACCGAGGGTAGTTTGGACGGAACGCGATTTTGAACCTTATGCCACGTTAATAAAATTTAAAACCTCTAATGGAAAAGTGGCGTTAGTCGGTGGTATGCAAGAGGTTAACCTCTTTATAGTCTGGTAATATAATTAAGTGTACAAAAGTGCTATGTAGGGTGACTCATAACAATTTATTAGTTTTAACGTAGAATACAAGTCTTTTACCAAGAAACCAGAGTTTATGGTCATGCTCACTAAAATGTCTTTTCATGCGGCGGCTCTGTGTAGCGGGTTGCTCCCTTCCCTCAAATATGGCGAGGGGGGTGATAGCTGGTGCACAAGTCATACTCGTGAACGGGTGCTGCTTGGGGGGACTGGTCCAGTCTGGTTTCTCATAAGTTATGTTGATTACAGCATGTCTTTGTTCTTATTTATTTATTTTGTTAGATTGTTATTTTGAGACATCTTATTGACACTTATGGATACGATGTTGTAATATTGTCATTAGATTAGATAATTTTTATATCGTACATTGTGTAAAAAAAAAATTACATCCCCGTAGAGTTTCTTGGTGATATCTTCTCTGACGGGCGTATTTCCGAAGCACTGGTAGAGTTCATGGAGTTTATTTTTCCTGTGCGAGATTCAGCTATGAATCACCACTTGAAGGAGAAATTTCCTTTTTCAAACTCAAATCAGTTACTTATGTATTCATTAGTTTAGGTGACCATATAGTGAGTGGTGCCATCTCTCGGTACCCTCGGTCAATCCGGGGCCGACCACCCCGACGTTTCTCGCCTTCGGGACCTTTCGGCAGTGTTCGGGAGTCTTCGTGTGCGCACGCCCCCGCTCCCGCCGGAGGAGTTGTATGGTAGACTTGTTCAAGACTGGATGCGTGCTTACCCGAGGAATCCCTTGCGCCGTCAAATCGTCCAGTGTATTTGTGAAACTGTCTTGTCTTTGTGCCCGAACTGTGTAACCCGTGTTGTAACGTAACGTCACGTACAGACAATTACAAGAAGATAAACGAAGTGAACTCTTTTATGCCTTCGGCGTCCCACACGCACACACCACATCTGAGGAATTACCTCGAACCCCAAGGCCTAGGTGACTCATCCGTGCCACCCAACGCTATAGCATTTTTTTATCTTTTTTCCATTTAGGGACTTAAGTAAGTATTTAACTTGCATAAGTGCATTATTTTGCTTACTTGCAATAAATACATTGATTTGATTTGCATCCACGCACGGACGGACGGATGGGACGGACAAACAGGCGGACAGGGAAGTGGTTGTAGGTATCATAAGGATAATAATTACCTATATACCGATTGAAGTATGCAACCCTTAAACTGGAGCGTATCATAAATTTCTTTTTTTTTGTTTTTTTACCTACCTCTGGTATATTTATTGCAGGATACAGAACATGAGCAGAAACTCGAATACGCGACTATTTGAAAGTTGTGTTGATATTATTTGTTTGAGTACTACGATGTTATACAGTCCTCCGTCCGCCATACAATTTCGTTGTTCGCACACCGTCTGACGTCAACGCGACGTCGACCCATCGAAATTGTACGTCGCCTTCGGGTAGTACTGTACGTAGTATCCCTATATAGTCTGAGTACTGTGAATAATGTACTCTGTGGTCCTGAGTGCGTAATAATGACTTGCGGAACGGGGGTGCATACAAGAGAGAACAGACAATTCAATATTGGACTTCTAGTCAAGATATATAGGTACCAAAGAGAATATAATCACTACCGTTTTAAGAGAAGGGACTTCCTTACTTGAAAATGGAATCTATTTAGCACAACTAGCAATACCAATACAGCAAAAATTTAAATGTCAAAATACGTCATACCAACATTACGAGTACAATTAGGGATGGCAAAATGTAGTTCCTGATTAAATCGATATCGATAAATTATCGTCAGGGGCAACCTGGGTTTATCATATGAGAAAACATTTATCGTAACAATAAAACAATAAATAATTTGAAATATATTTTTTTATTATTTACATCACAAATTTTCAATAAAAAAATACGATTTTTTTACTTGCAATTAACAAAAGCATCAATTTAAAGTTATACAATTTACAAAAGAACAAGAAGATTGAGACTTAGGCTCGATTTATATGCGTCCGCGTGGACAAGGAGATCGTCGACTTCTCCGTGGATTTCAGTGAAACTCTCCAACGGTTTCTATGCGTCCGCGCGGGCGTTACATAGATTTTCATCACGTACAAAACTATTACTTATTTACATAAAACCAGAAGATGTTTAATTTAAATTACAAAATGAAAAATGCGATCATAAGAAAAAGTGTAGAGTCTTGTCTCTGACTGTACGCAACAGCATCTATGCAAAACTATTCCAAAATATCCACAATAACAGCATATTAAGGTAAAGTTTATCGACTCATACTTAATCCGTTTATCGATAGAGTGAAAATTTACATCACTATTGTTTACAAACATACAAATATTTTTTCTCATTTCAGAAAGATAGAGTATAATTTTAGTCTCGCTTCTAGTTCAAGGGGACAAAATACTTTATTATTAGTCAAGTTGTAATTCATGATCTTCATCTATATAGGAAATTTTGTCACAAACCTTTTAATAAAATTTTGTCGACCATATCTTTTTGTACAAATTACACACGATATATAGGGTCTAATCAGTGCCATTTTTAGAGAATCACGAGGAATAGTTTGCAAGTCACACAGCAGTCCCCACCCCAGCACTTTTAAAAACAATATCACGCAAATTGTTGAAAATTTCACAATTATTCTCCCAACCAAATGATCCCAAACAACCACGTGTCGCCATGACAGACTGTAAGAAAGGGACACAGAAACAAAGACTTAAGATAGCATGTGGACGCCATTAAATCTGTGCTAAATAGGAACAATTTTTTTGTTTGTTCCTGGTTGCGTGAGACGGAACTGTCAAAGCGGTAATTTTGTTCATGATCAACTGCTGTCTTTTTATACAAAATCGAGTTTATAAAATACAACCGGTGGAAATATACATACATTATGATATTGTCAAGCCATTTTGTACACCATGCGACTTCAACTTCAGACATGATCCCAGATTGATTTGATTACCTTGTCCAATACCAAGTTCCGACGCTCACCTACGACATCAGCTGGCTCTAAACCACTGATCGACGGCAGTAGTTGGCTCTTAAGCAAATCACCTACGGCAGCAGCTGGTTGGGCTGGTAAATCCTGGCGCGCGCGGCGTTGTGCGGCAGGGTGGGTGGCGGCGGCGGCGAGGTGGAGGGCGAGGGAGGCACCCACTTACGTCAGCAGCTGGCTCTAAGCCACTCACCTACGGCAGCAGCTCGCTCTAAGCAGCCAGTCATCTATGGCAGAAGTTGGCTCCAAGCCACTTACCTTCGGCGGCAGTTATAACTGTTTTGTTCACAGATTGTTCATTAGCTTCAATACTCAGTCATTTAAATGGTCCATTAAGGACGACTTAATGAACGATTTACTATGGAAATATTCATATATTATCCTTAATGGATCATCAAATGGTAGTAATGTATGGAAGTCGTTTATGCTTTGTTACTTTGACCTCTAGCAACTTTTCTATTTCAATAAAACACGTCATCTAGGACAAATACCCTTTATTTGAATTTCATTGTGCATTATTTCCGTAAATATGTAGAAAAAATATGGCAAAATAACATCCATGAGCGTGCATTCATTAGATTACAATTATCACCTGTCGCCTGCGTATAAATAAATAGTGGGATTGCTATCTCGCTCACACGCGTCAGGTGTCTTATGCCAGACAAAGATACGTAGGCTCACTATGTTATACTGACATGGGAATTTCTAGCAGAATCGCTTTCAAATCAACCATTTAAAATAAGCGTGTTTTGATTCGTTGATCTGTCAACTTGAAAGAAATTCCGATAGAAATATCTAGGCGTCAGGGGGAGTACATGAGGCTACTGTAGCCTTATCATTTAATTCTGAAATGTAGTAATTTCAATCGATTTTGAAAACGTGACCAATCAGTAAATTGCTTAAAGAAGCAGTCGCAATAATAGACAGCTCGTGCCAAATAATCGTGTTGTGATTTGTGATTGGGCAATGTTGGAAAAGCGATAGGAATTCCTAGATGTCAGAATTCATGACAAGGCCGTTCACACTATGTCGGACCGACAGTTTTGCCGGATTCGGCAAGGTCGCGACAGTTTGAGCGGATCGCCTAATGTGAACAGCGCGATTGAAATACATATGCCAACATGCTGGATCCGGCATAACTGACGGTCCGACATTGTGTGAAGTGGGCTACTCGGGCGCCTATAGCAGGACGCAGGACAGTTGCACCGAATGCACAGATTACTGCCCAAATAAAATGCCGCTTAAATGACAAACTGGCGCTGTTATCAGTGAGTGTCCGTCAAAGTTTGAGTTGTCATTTGTGCGTCTGGGCCCGAATCGCAAAATATTAAAGTGGGTTGTTGCTGTGTGACAAAATGGCGAAATAATTGGTTTCACTATAGAGGCTCGTAAGCATGTTTGCATCCCCTAGAATCGAACATACATACACCATGAAATAAACCAATGTAGAAAGAGGGTACAAACCGGATCACGAAAATACCGATTTTATTATTATTTAGAAGCATAACAACAATATTCTTTATACATAGCTAACTATTTATTTGTTTTTCACAAAAATAGCTTGGCTTCCCCATTATTTTCTCACATTATAATAAATTATTATTAATATATTATTATTAATAATAATAAAAACTATTTGATGACGGAAGCTTATACAAGACTAGAATATGTGACCAAAACACTTGAGACAGCGTTCCGTTGCCCACAAATGACAGGACAAGTTTAACCTCCTAACCATTTCCATACAATAGATACGATCAAAATTAAGTAATTTTACCAGAAAGGGTTCTGTATTAACTCAAACCCCAAAAGTTTGTTCACATCCAGATGTAATATTCAACTCAAACAAACAAGTCTAAATTGAGTGATGATTGGCTAACTCTAAAATCAGATTTAAGTCGTCAAAGATACGTACGTAACGAGATTCCTAAAATCGACGTTTTCTCCAAACTTATGCAGAAATCTTAATCGATTTGACCACACCATCTTAAGGAAAAAATGCTCTTTTGTTGATTAGACCACAGAACAAACAACACATTCAGTAGTGTAAGGAAAGCGCAGAAAAAAATGCTTTCAGTTTATTATGACTGGATTGGTAGTATAAAAATACCATTTTTATGGGCCGATGATTGGTACGTGTATTAACACAACAAGCCATGTTTTATTTCAAGCTATTCGTTCATAATATCGTACGAAGTAAATAACTTAAGACCCTAAGCACTTTTTTAACATTTTTAAATTACATACATACGTAAATCTATATGCTAAGCTGAGACTAGAATTTAATGGCGACTACCTTATTTTCTCCAACAATATTTATTTTTTATACATATTTATAATGATAGCCTAAAAATCTTATATTGTACTAGTTTTCATTCTTTAAGAAAGTGATAATTGTTTTATGAGTTCGGTTTTAAGTAAAGTACCACAAAACCGCGCTGTGTCAATTCCAATTATTGCGGGAATTGTTGACCGACTGTAACTAGAGAGAATAGGAAAAGCTGTCCCAAACATTATAATTTTGGAGTCGAAACACAAAATAACAAAAAGTAAAAAAATAAAATTAAATAAATCTATACTTTTAAATAAACTGTCTGTTAAAGTAAATTTATTAAAATACTATATTATAATTATCTTGTTTTTTAAACAATAACTCATATTATTTTAAATAATGTCGTGGCTAAGCGAACATAATATATATAATATCTACGATTAACAAAATAGCATTCAGTACATGATGAGTTTTATTAATTCGCCATACTTATGTACTTTATCCAGACCAAATGCACGTAGTTAATGTTACGATTTAAGCGTTATTTCTTTATCTTGGTTTCGTAAAAGGTTTTCCTAATGCACCATGTAACAACAATGTATTGCAGAACTATGAGTAAAGTTCAACCAAATACATCAAAATGACTAATTTTTTACTCAGGATTTAAGAAGAATTTAGTCATATTTAGTCAGGATTCTTCTTTTTCTCCAGCATGTTAGTGTCCACTGTCCACTGTCCACTGTCCACTGTCCACTGTCCACTGCTGGACATTTGTAAGGGTTATAGTGTTATTTATGAACAACAGGTCCTCAAGGATCACAAAATCAAAATAAAATATGACTACATATTTCTGTCACTCCCAGAATAACTCAAACATCCCACGGAATACACCAAAAGATCTAAAATTTAATTTAAAATATACAAATTATAATACAGCAATTCCCTAAAATAAATAGCAATAATGAGCATTGAAGGTCAACAAAAATCTCTTGTTCGTAACCCATAGGTTTGCTTATCTCTTGGGAGGAGTGTGTTATCGGGCCGTCTGTATGGCGCGAGACGTCACTGCGGAGTCGGCATAGCCTGTCTTGTCACTCCTCCCGCACCGAAACACTACCGCAGGGCACCCACTCAGTCAGCGCTAGGGCTGTAATAATCTAAGTGAGATTACTCAATTAAAGCAAAACGCACAACGCCTTTACTAATTTGATTTTTTTCTTATAGCGACCAAAACGATTTAAGGCGTCTATCTAAAGAGATCTCAAAAAATGTTCACCCACTCGCACCAAAAAAGTTCTGCTAAACCTAATTTAGTTGATCTTTCGGGCGAGTGGGGCATAGAACTGAACCTTAAAACTATTGTGAAGGTTCAAATATCATACTTGTCATTTCGCCGCTCCGAGCCCCTTGCAATGCTATTATATCATTATTCCCATCTTACACGCGAGTAATACGAAGCATATCCATAATTCCAAATACATTTTACCAATAATAACAATTTGACAGTAGTAATATCAACCTGCAATTGCAATCATAATTTTGACATGAAATCGTATTCCTTGCATGCACAGAATATTACAGAAATGGTATTCCTTGCATGCACAGAATATTACAGAAATCGTATTCCTTGCATGCACAGGATATTACAGAAATCGTATTCCTTGCATGCACAAGATATTACAGAAGATTGTAGTAAATTTTTAAGGGGTTACTGAACAACTATCACCATTCGCTTCTCCATACGTTTTGGATCTAGCGGCCGACTGCTAAAACACTTGCTCTGAATAAATGGTAGAAATGTTGTTCAGTAAATCCTATAAAACACTTTAAAATATAACTACACCTTTGTGTTTCAACCTGTTTAAACGCATTACGGTTATTTGGGCGCTCTCGTAAGGCAATAATAGGATACATTAGTGTGCAACGTCCATTTGTTAAAACTCCATATTGATATAAGTGTCAGCCTTCCCGGATCCCGTATCCATGCTTGTACGAACTCCTGTAAAAGATAGAAAGTGAGATTAATATAGAATACACAGAATCGGTAATGTTCTAAATAAACATAAACATTTACACAAAGGCACATCATACATTGCTTTTGGCCCCACACTAAGTTACCCTGTGTCGTGGGAACCAGAAAAAGCGACGTCACACACTTTATTTATTTTTCCCCACCGGCCGGGGATCGAACCCGGACCCCTCGCATGGTAGGCAGAGCCACAACCGCTGCGCCTCAGAGGTTGTCGATTCTATGGCATGGGCGTGAGCGTCAGGCCAAAGGCGACTCTTGTTGTTTGATATGCATATCCTATGCGTCGCTCTAAAATCGCCGCCATACAATTTCGATGTTGTTCGCACACGGTCTGACGTCAACGCGACGTCGACCCATAGAAATTGTATGTCGCCTTCGGGTAGTCCTCTGTGGTCCTGTGTGTGGAAGGGCTTATAAGTCCTGAGCGGAACGGGGCACATACTGAGAGAACAGACAATTCGATATTGGACTGCTAGTCAAGTAGATACTTTTTAGGAATTGTCAAGCGGTAATTTTGTTCATAGTCAAATGCTGCCTTTTTATACAAAATTTAATTTATAAAATAAATTGGTGGAAATATACTAACATTCTGATATTACAAGCCATTTTGTACACATTGCAACTTCAACTTCAGATATTTTCCCAGATTGATTTGAATACCTATCTTGTCCAATACCGAATTCCGGCCCTCACCTATCTCTAAACCACTTACCTACGACAGCAGCTGGCTCTCAACCACTCACCGATGTCAGAAGTTGGCTCTTAAGCCTGTCATCTATGGCAGAAGCTGGCTCTAAGCCACTCACCTACGGCAGAAGCTGGCTGGGCCGGTACCTCCTGGCGCGCGCTGCGTTGTGCGGCAGGGCGGGGGGCAGGGCGGGCGGCGGCGGCGGCGAGGCGGAGGGCGAGCTGCAGGAGCGCGGCGGAGAGGCGCCGGCGCAGGGGAGCACGACGCCGCGCGAGCTGCTCCTGCGGGGAAGGGGGTGTTGAAGAGAATCGGCCCCTTTATTCGCTTACTTCACACATATCTGCAGAAAACGCTATGCAGATACTGTCAAACAAATCGTCGATTTTTAACCATCCTGCCATCCACCTAATGGGACACAACAGCCAGCAAGGGCCACCCATAGACTCGATGACCTGTCTACAGGACATGAGTCAGGCCCTGAGTCCCCACGCCCCATAAAGGGGTTTGTGAAAAGACCTGAGATTGAATGCCAGTAAAAAGAGTTCTAATGATTTAACGCTTGCTTCTCATATAGGCGATGTGGGTTCGAATCCGGTGACCATGTACAAATGTATCTTAAATACAAAACTCCTTCAATCTCCATAGCTGCTGCGGCGAAGGGCGCATTTCCGAAGCACTGGTAGAGTTCATGGAGTTTCTTTTTCCTGTGCGAGATTCAGCCATGAATCACCACTTGAAGGAGAAATTTCCTTTTACAAACTCAAATCAGTTATGTGCTCATTAGTTTAGTTGATCATACTTGTTTTTTTTTTATTTTTTCCATGGAGACAACAAGTGTTTGACTTGTAAAAGAGCATTATTTTGCCTACTTGGAATAAATGATTTCGATTTGATTTGATTTGATTCCCCATGCCACTCAAAATGGAGTATTGAATGGACAAACGTGGGCAGAAATATGTCTATGATATCCTGCATAAGAAAACGCTGTGCTACGATGCATTTGTCTCGGGCGCTGCCGTGTTTCGGATGGCACGTTAAGCTGTAGATAACGGCGACTATCGCTACTTGGCGGTAGTAGACGTACGTAAAGCTGTCAGGGGCCCTAATAGGACAGCTGACAAACGGGTTGGTTGGCCACTAGCTCGTAGTGGAATATGGCTCGATCTTTTTCGAATCCGGGTAAAGGCCCTTGCCCCTTGGTGGGAGCATTAATGGTCTACATTTATATCTAGTGAATTTCAACAACTACACTTTTTCACGAGTATGAATTTGTCGTCAAATTTTGGTGGAGATTTTTAATTGTAGATACGTTTACGGCAACATAAATGCACATTGTTAACTTCTCTCTATCTCAGTGTTCTTTTCCTAATGTGTGGAAAAAGGCGTTAGTTATCCCTCTTCCCAAAACCTCAAATCCCTCCTCATTTAAAGATTATCGTCCAATATCTATCCTGCCTTTCCTTTCCAAAGTCCTTGAATCGATTGTCCACACTCAACTCTCTTAATATCTTTCCTCTAACAGGCTGTTGAATCAATTCCAGTCCGGATTCAGGCCGGGTCATAGTACCGTCTCGGCCTTACTTAAAGTGACCGATGACATTGAATCAGCAATGGATATCAAGCAGATCACTGTGTTAGCGTTACTAGACTTTAGCAGTGCCTTTAACTGTGTTGATTTTGACATCCTCGTTGAGATACTGAAGTCCCTGAATGTCTGCTCGGCCGCTGCCAGCTGGTTCGGCTCCTACCTGAGAGGTCGTCAGCAGCGTATTAGGTCCGAGGAGACTTCTACGGAGTGGTGCGACCTTTCTTCTGGTGTTCCTCTGGGTGGTATTCTTTCCCCTCTTCTTTTCTCCGTCTTCATCAATTCCATTTCGGATGCCATTTCTTCTTCTTACCATCTTTATGCCGATGATCTGCAAATCTACCGCCATTTCTCTCCAAGTGATATGATTTCTTCTGTGGGTGCATTAAATGCCGATCTCGAGAACATCAGGGGCTGGGCTCTGTCTCATGGACTACTTGTCAATCCCAGTAAGTCGCAAGCCATGATTGTCGGCTCCAGACACTCCCATAGTGTGTTACAGCATCTGCCTCTTGTTCCTGTAACTTATGATGGAACCATAATTCCGTAAGGCAAAAAATCTAGGAGTTATCTTTGACAATCTGCTTTCATGGTCTGCTCACGTCTGCGAAGTTAGTAGACGAGTCTTTGCCACATTTCACTCCCTCAGGCGCCTTCAAAACTTTCTGCCTCGTCATACTAAAATTACTCTTGCCCAGTCTCTTCTTCTTCCTCTCATTGATTACGCAGATGTCAGCTGGATCAGCGCGAACGAAGAGCAACTGAACAAACTCGAGCGACTTCAAAATCTCGGGATTCGGTTTGTCTTCGGACTGCGTAAGTATGACCATGCCTCCCAGTATCGTAGGGAACTGCATTGGCTTCCAATTCGTCTTCGCCGGGATACCCATTTTCTCATTCTACTCTTCAATATTCTGCACAACCCTCGCTACCCCAGCTTCCTGCGTGATCGGTTTGATTTTCTTTCTTCGGATAGGTCTCGGAGATCAAACACTCGGTCGCTGCTTGCAACTCCTCAACACAACTCAGTCGCATATGGGCAAGGATTCAGGATCAGTGCTATCAGGCTCTGGAACAAGCTCCCCAGTGCCATCAGGGACAGTCCGTCACTTAACGTTGTTAAGATTCGCTTGAAAGATCATTACCTCTCTCTTCCATAGTATAAAATTTGTATGTGTATGTTATGTATGTATATAACTTGTATGTGTATGATATGTATGTATGTATATAATATTATATAAATTAGGTGTAGTAGTAGTAATAGGTATATGTACAATCGAACCATTTGAATCATGATCCACCATAAGCTTATTTTGCTAAACCCTTTAAATGCAAGTAGGTCGAAATTCGCTTGAAGGTTTATTTCCTTGGTAACGAATTTGTTATCATTTGATTAGACACTGACATTTACATAGATCTTACAAGTTTGAAAGTTTCAAACGAATTATCAGGCAAGTGGGTCATGATTCAGTTGGTTCGATTGTACCTTCTTATATTATTATTGTGTATGAATTATTTTGTTGTGCAAATAGGTTTTACTCTCACCATCCACTTTCCTTTCCTATCTGGGTTTGCTGGTAGAAATCTCTTTTATAGAGATAAGCGCGCCTCTTTTACATTTATCTTTCTTTGTATATCTCTGTATGTTTGTTTTGTGCAATAAAGTATTCATTCATTCATTCATTCATAAATTGAAATAATCCAAGAAGTTTTAAAGTTATAAAAATGGTGGATTAACAACCACCAAAAATTAAGTTTTGCAAATCAGCCATATTTGCAAAATTTTATAAGAATAAGTAAGGGAAGAGAGCTGCTGAGCAGTGTAAATAATTGTACTCAGTACTCCCATCTCTGGTGACTGACCAGTAGCTTTAAATCCGAGTTCACACCTATTCGTGGTCCCTACCGGTAACTATTGCACTTGATGGCCTTATGGCTCAGGTTACGTCATGTTAAGGATTCTAAGAATCCGGCAGATATCCGGCTGCCAACAGACAATGACTCTGGCTATGTACAGTACAAGGACTTGAGTACAGACGATAGCCTTCTCGAATTGCTAGAAGAAGTTGAACATTACAACTGGCACCTAATAAGACTTTCTGAAGTAAGGAGGCAGGGCGAAGACCTAAGGCGCCTAGCTGGTCTGGTCATCTGCTTTACCACAGAGGCCACGATGAACATATGGTGGTGTCATCATTTTGATCCACAAGAGTCTACTCGGCACTCCAAAACATAACGAGTGTGTCTCCACGAGTATATTGTGTTAATCTGATGCTGAGTAAGAGATATGGAATCAAAGTTATGCATGTTGTCTCCACGAGTATATTGTGTTAATCTGATGCTGAGTAAGAGATATGGAATCAAAGTTATGCATGTTGTCTCCACGAGTTTATTGTGTTAATCTGATGCTGAGTAAGAGATATGGAATCAAAGTCATGCATGTTTTCTCCACGAGTATATTGTGTTAATCTGATGCTGAGTAAGAGATATGGAATCAAAGTTATGCATGTTTTCTCCACGAGTATATTATGTTAATCTGATGCTGAGTAAGAGACATGGAATCAAAGTCATGCATGTTGTCTCCACGAGTATATTGTGTTAATCTGATGCTGAGTAAGAGACATGGAATCAAAGTCATGCATGTTGTCTCCACGAGTATATTGTGTTAATCTGATGCTGAGTAAGAGATATGGAATCAAAGTTATGCATGTTTTCTCCACAAGTATATTGTGTTAATCTGATGCTGAGTAAGAGACATGGAATCAAAGTCATGCATGTTGTCTCCACGAGTATATTGTGTTAATCTGATGCTGAGTAAGAGACATGGAATCAAAGTCATGCATGTTGTCTCCACGAGTATATTGTGTTAATCTGATGCTGAGTAAGAGATATGGAATCAAAGTTATGCATGTTTTCTCCACAAGTATATTGTGTTAATCTGATGCTGAGTAAGAGACATGGAATCAAAGTCATGCATGTTGTCTCCACGAGTATATTGTGTTAATCTGATGCTGAGTAAGAGACATGGAATCAAAGTCATGCATGTTTTCTCCACAAGTATATTGTGTTAATCTGATGCTGAGTAAGAGACATGGAATCAAAGTCATGCATGTTGTCTCCACGAGTATATTGTGTTAATCTGATGCTGAGTAAGAGACATGGAATCAAAGTCATGCATGTTGTCTCCACGAGTATATTGTGTTAATCTGATGCTGAGTAAGAGACATGGAATCAAAGTCATGCATGTTGTCTCCACGAGTATATTGTGTTAATCTGATGCTGAGTAAGAGATATGGAATTAAAGTCATGCATGCGTATGCCCCCTACTTCAGACTGTAAAGAAGATGAAAACATAGAGTCCTTCTACCAGGATATAGAGAGGGCGTGTCGAGAGAACCCATGCTAGGTAGTGATGAGCGATTTCTACACCAAATTATGACCCTAAGCAGAACAGGAAGCGTCGGTCAGACAGTATGGGCTAGGTAGTCGAAATCCCCAAGGGCAAACCCTGGTTAATTTTCTTGAGCACCATCACCTTTCCGCCATGAAAATATTTTTCAAAAAGCGACCCTCAAGAAAATGGACCTGGGCCAGCCCGGATGGTAGGACGAAAAATGAAATTGACTACAAACTTAGCTCACACAAGTCGAACATAACCGATGTTTCCGTTCTAGCACACTTCAAAACCAGTAGCGACCATCGGTTGGTGAGAGCCACATTCAGGTATACCTGCCCAAAGAAAGAGAGAAATTTATCACCTCAACTACACCGAAGTTCGAAATACGACAAACACAGCACAAATTCATACAAAAAGAGTTTCTGCTGGAACTGAAGAACTCTTTCAATATGCTAATGAAGGTGAACCAGGATGTAGACCCATAAAACCACGCGCTCTGCTCTATATTAAAATCTATCACCGAGAAGCAGATAGGGGGAGAAGACCACCCAAGGAGGCAAAATTGTCTCCCGACAGTGCTGTCTCTATTATCTAAGACTAAGAGAAGGGAAATGAAAAACAGCACCACATCCGACCTAAGAGAGCTTAACAAACCAATAAGGCTGTTCGAAAGGCCATCCGCAAAGACGTCAGGTCTTACAACACCCTTTTTATTGCCAAGATTATAGAGGACAATGGGGGCCAAAAGTCTTTCAAAAGGAGCTTAACAGAAACAAGATGGAGATAAGTAAGCTTACAGATACAGCTGGAAACATTGTGACAGATCGAGACATAATTATAAAGATAGTTGAGGAGTTTTACCTGAACTCATACGCATCCAAAGCACCTGAACCACACTCTCCTGACCCAGCGGACCCTAGAGCAGCACCAGCGGAGCGTTGCGAAGGCAGCGACCTACCTTCAATCACTTCCGATGAAGTCGAGTACGCTCTATGCAAACTGAAGAGAGGTAAAGCTTCTGGGGAGGATGGAGTGTATGTCGAGATGCCGCAGGCAGATGGAAAGCCCGTCCTAGAGGTTCTGGTAAAACACTTCAGCAAATACTTCAATTGGGTGCTACGCCCGGTTCCTGGAAGAACGCGATCGTCACGATCCTTCACAAAAAGGGGAACAAAACCAAGTTGTCCAACTACCGCCCTATTAGCGTGCTCTGTCAGGTCTACAAACTATTCGCCAAAGTCACAGGACTTAGGTTGCCTCACTACTACCCTAGACGAATACCAGCCCGTCGAACATGCTCGCTTCCGGAGGGATTACTCTACAATGGATCACATCCATGTGGTCAAGCAGCTGATGGAAAAAAGCAGAGAATTCAACCGGCCCTTGTGTTTCGCCTTTGTCGATCATGAGAAGGCGTTCGACAGCGACGAGCACTGGGGCCATGTTCCACTCTCTCCATCGCTGCGGCATTGACATGCTATATGTCAATACCCTCCGGGAGCTGAACAGGACCGTGAAAATGCAGATGCGCATGCATAGGAACACCGACTCAGTGTCTATAGACCGGGGTGTCGGACAGGGGGACACTCTCTCACCCAAACTATTCACCAACGTTTTGGATGACATTATGAAGACGTTGTATTGGAGTGAGAGAGGCGTCAACATTAACGGGGCACGTATGTCGCAGCTCAGGTTTGCGGATGACCTCATTCTGGTTGTCAAATGCGTTTCAGTTCTCCAAAATATGCTCGCAGAATTGCATGAAGCTTCCCTAAAGTCGGTCTCAGGATGAACATGGCCAAGACCAAGATCACGACGAGTCGCCCACTAAATGTGCAGGCCATCATTGTTGGCAATGACACCGTACATACACGTCAACGACTACGTCTATCTTGGACATCGTTTATCCTTTGACGGAGATGCACAGGTGAAGAAGATCGACAGACGCGTCTTATTAGGGTAAGCTGCTTTCGGAAAACTTAAGTGATGTCTTCAAATCCTCACTCCCACAATGCCTGAAGACCATGGTCAATAACCAATGGGTCTTGCCTATCCTCACCTATGGAGCCGAAACATGGACGCTCACAAAGCATAATGTGCATATTATAAAATTAGCATAAGGAGCGATACAGCGTTTCATGTTGGGCGTCTCTCTCGTTGACCGTGTGCCAAACGTCTAAATTCGACGGAAAACGTAGGTCGCAGTTATAGGCAAACGGATAACGAGATTGAGGTGGAGATGGGCGGGACACTTGGCTAGAAAGGAAGACGGACGGTGGACCAAAGCAGTCACAGACTGGTGGCCACGGGGAGCGACAAGGTAGTGGGCAGACCACCAGCCTGATGGTCCGACGATATCATCAACTCGTCGGGATCCCACTGGGTGCGATTGGCACAGGACCGGGAAGATTGGCGCTTTAGAGATGAGGCCTATGCCCAGCAGTGGGTCGATGTCGGCTGAGAATGATGATGAATAATAATTCACAAAAGCACACGATAATAATAAGAGTATTCTAAACTGAACTGCCCTGCTTCTCCGTACTAAGAATAGCACGAAAAAGCAGGGCAGTTCAGTTTAGGTCCTGATATTAGGTCCTTACATATGAAATTGGCATTTTGCATGGGAGGAACATAAAGTCGTTTTTATCGTTCGTCGTATGTACCATTGCTATCTATACACTTTTGCCATCTCGTAGGTAGTTCTTCGATCCCTTTACTAAAAAAAACATTCGGACGGGAAACAATAAAATCTTTGAAGGCGGTTTGGACTGCCCCATCGGAGTTGATTTTTTTCCCTTTCAAGAAGTTATCCAAATTTCTAAAAAAATGGTAATCTGTTGGAGCAAGGTCCGGAGAGTACGGTGGATGTCTTAGACATTCTAATTGAAGCTCCTCTAATATGGTAGCCGTCTGTTGTGCAGTGTGTGGTCTAGCGTTATCATGAAGCAGTAGTGGTCTAGAGCGATTGGCCAGCCTCGGTTGTTTAGCAGCTAGCTTTTCCATCATGATTTGCAGTTGCTGACAATAGACATCTGCCGTAATCGTCTGGGCAGTTTAAGAAAGCTGTAATGAACGACACCAGCACTAGTCCACCAAACGCTCACAAGTAACTTTTTTGGAGTCAATTTTCGCTTGGGGCATGGTTTGGCTGGTTCGGCAGGGTTCAGCCATTGCGATGAGCGCTTCCGATTATCGTACAGGATCCACTTTTCATCACAGGTAATGATTCGATTTAAAATCCTTCATTATTGTGGCGGGTGAGTAATGCAACGCAGCAGTCATAGCGCGTTTGTTGATTTGCTTCACTCAGTTCGTGAAGTACCCACCTTTCAAGCTTTTTCACCTTCCCAATTTGCTTCAAGTGGATTAAAACAGTTTTAGCACTAACACCGCAGCCTGCAGCTAACTCGGACGTGGTTTGCGATGGATCCGCTCCCACAATAGCCTTCAATTCTTCATTATCAACTTTGGTCTCCGGCCGTTCACGGGGCTTGTTCTGCAGGTCGAAATTTCCAGAACGAAAACGTTGGAACCAAAAACGCACTGTGTTTTCTATTGCGGCACCGTCGCCATACACATCATTAATCCTTCGAGCCGTTTCTGCAGCACTGGTGCCACGGTAGAACTCATACTCGCAAATGACGCGATATTTCAAGTTTTCCATTTTGTAAGCTGAGTGACGCAAGAAAAAAAACAATTGAGAAAAAAACAAATGAATAATAATTTTAGAAACACAAATACATGAGTAAATATAGCAGTATAAATTTGAATTTGGAATTCCTAACCATAGAGGAGATATTTGAGATCAAAGTGGCCAGTACGGCGAAACGCCAATTTCATATGAAAGGACCTAATATAAGAGTTGGTAGTAACCCACCTGATCTCTAGCCTCACGTGTAAATGAACTATTTGAGGCGGGGACTACCTGTCCCGCCCATCCCAAGGCAAAGTTTTGAAGGACGAACAGTCTAAAAACAACTAAGATCAAGCCAAAAAAAAAAATATGATCTCTAGCAATCTTAATACCAATCAACATAAAATCTTGTACTCTGGGGTACATGAACCTGGGCTCAAAAACAGAAACACCAATATTTCGGCAATCTGAAATTTTGGTGATTTATTTTTCCAAAGATCGCAACACCAATTAACTGTATTTTTTATTGAAAGCGGGACAAAATAGCACATACCCTTCTCTGTTATGTAAGAGATCTCATTTGAATGACTTCGGTGGCGGGGTCTTATATAAGTCTTATTCGATAACGAAAGATTTAAGGGGTGTTTTATGAATACCACTGTATGTGGTGTGCGCGGACGCACCTTTACGACGATATCCTGGATTAGATACGAAGCAAAAACAAAACTATCATTGGTTAGCAATAAGATTGCTTATTATTACTGTAGTCTTCTTTTTAATTTACTGCGTAATTTTTGTGTTTTGTCAGAAGTATTCACCAAAAAGGTTTCTGGACGCACCACCAAAATAGAAACGAGGTATTTTATTTTCTATTATAAATAGATAAACAAATGTAGCCCATTTATGTCCCCACCAAGGCTCACAGGCCTTTACCCGGACATGAGTAAGATTAGGCCAAACTCCACCACGCAGGCTCAGTGCGGGTTGGTAGAGGAGTTTTACGACCACTACCACGAAGCGATAGAATCCGGGACCTACAGCTTAACGTGTCATCCGAAACACTGAACGTCCGATAATGTACCTACTTAAGATAAATTAATTCTCTCATTAGTACATGGTCAGCATTCGAACCTGCATCTCCTGTGGGAGAAACAAGCGTGAAACCCATTAGACCATTTTCTATTATTTATAACTTAACAATTTAATATTGGGGGGGCTGACATTTAACTATTAAATAGTCCGTAAAAAATGTACGCATTTTACACCCCGCTGTTTAGCCACACTGAAAAAAATGCCCTTGAGACATTCACTTATTTATTAATAATAATAATAATAAATCTTTTTATTTCCGGTATAAAAACCCATATTGACAAATACCTTAAAAAATAAAGATATATAAAATTTTATCTACACACGTATCACAAACCCTCTTTACTGCGTACAAAAACCGCACGTTACGATCAGCATAATGTTAAACTACTTGGTAAAAACTCATTTCTTATCGGAAAAATTCACATTATGACCATAATGTGTAATTTTTCTACATATTATGACATTCAAATTTCGAACGCCGACGCCCGCCTGCGTGCCGTCCCTCCCTAGTTTGTCTGTGAAGTTGGTACTGATATTCAAATTTCGAACGCCGACGCCCGCCTGCGTGAAATTGGTACAATAGAACAAGCTAAACAACTGCAGAGCCACAATGCCGGTCAAACATGCGGTTTCTGAACACATCAAAGAGAGCTTATGATATGTGTGTAGATAAACTAGTGTATGTAACTGTACATAATTAGGCATTAAAACTCTCGAGTGATATTATTATGAAACGAGCCGAACTCTCGAGTATTAATGCCCTCCATTATGTAGCAGTCACATAAACTACTAATATGAACCTAAACTAACTTAACTTAACTATGATTATTATTACGATTTGTGACTGCCAGAAGCCTGTATCTCACCTGGAGTTGGGCTGCGGCGGCTGGCGGTGCCGCGGGCGTGCGAAGCGTAGGTTCAGTTCCCGCGCGGGGTCCACGGCGTACTTGTCGCTCGCGTTAGCACGACGGCGACGTAGTGCTGTTGAGGGGAGGACGTGTTACAATATATTCGCGAGCAAGCCCGGCAACTCGGCCTCTCGCTCGCCCATCGGCCCTCGGACTGACATCGGCAGTGTGACTATTAAATGGCACTACATTAAAACAGCAGTCTGTGCGTACGGCGACGGACATAACTGTCCACATAGCAATCGATCGAAAAGATGAAAGATTTTAAAGGTTATCAAACTGAGAAATCCATTTCGAGATAAATGTTTTCTTAAATTTGCGTAAAAATTTGCGTTATTATTCCCATCCCATGGGAATGATAGGCCACCTAAAACCTTTAAAATTTCGGCAGCATTCATCGTGAGTTTTCTATAGTCTTACAATTGATATTATCTGGGCCCTGATACGTAAAAAACTCCAAAAGAATGTAATTAGTCCATCATTTTATAGTAAAGAGTTATTTTTGACCGTCTTTTGCTCTATTTTATGAAATATTTTTGTTCTTATGAATTTTTGTTCTTATGAATGTTCAGTAGCGACTTGAGTTGATGTGAGCGAAATTATTTTTTTCGTTCAGAAAAAGCAGCAGCAAGTAACCGATCGATTTTTTGATCAAAGTCACGAGGGGTGTTCTTTAAAACATTACTTAAAAAGTATTTAGACATCTATTAATCGAAATATTCAAATCAGATTTTTTTAAAGGGCTAAAATTTCAAATTTCATAAAATAAAATAAAAAGTGCTACGTATATCTATTTAGCTTCGTCCATTGGTCCCTCGTCAATGGTAACTACCTATAACTAGTGTGAGAACAGTAGACTTCGTTTAAAATTTCAAGCTTGTAGGTCTGCCAGAAGTTTACATTTTTACAATTACATTGACTGAATTTTGGGAATTAACCTATTTAAATTGTGGACTATTATTCACAGAACATTCAGGTGTCTAGCTTTATCTACAATATAGTAATAGGGGTCTAAATACCCCAGAGGTGCTTCCCCCTCCTTTTGTTTTTTTTTTGCAACATCGCCTCTCAAATTGTATTGAAATCCGTCGATAATAACGCTACAGCAAGCTTCCCCCTTTCCCCCTAATAAAAAAATCGCGATCGACTAAAGTAATTAAATAAATCAAGGAACTTGTGAGCCATTTTCGTCAAAATCGGTTGAAATATGCGACCTTTAGGCGAGAACAGACAGACGGACGGACAAAGGCATTTTGGCCAATCTCGAAATTGGACGCTTCGCTCGCTCGGTCAATAAAAGTTGGTTTGTACAATAAAATCAGTCGGCTGAACATGTTATTATTATTTTTCGGCACAATTATAAATGGTTGTATTTTTTAATTAAATGCAGTTACAGTAACATGCAGAAACAGTGTTATTAAATCTTTTATCTACACACGTATCATAAACCCTCTTTACTGCGTACAAAAACCGCACGTTACGATCAGCATAATGTTAAACTACTTGGTAAAAACTCATTTCTTATCTGAAAAATTACACATTATGACCATAATGTGTAATTTTTCTACATATTATGACATTCAAATTTCGAACGCCGATGCCCGACTGCTTGCCGCCCCTCCTTTGTTTGTGAAGTTGGTACTACTGATCAAGCTAAACAAGTGCAAAGGAATTATCAATGCCACCATGCCGGTCGAACATTCAGTTCCTGAACACATTAGAGAGAGCTTATGATATGTGTGTAGATAAACTAGTGTATGTAACTGTACATAACTAGGCATTATGAAGCAGTCACATAAACTACTATTATCTACACACGTATCATAAACCCTCTTTACTGCGTACAAAAACCGCACGTTACCATCAACACAATGTTAAACTACGCGGTAAAAACTCATTTCTTATCTAAAAATTACACATTATGACCATAATGTGTAATTTTTCTACATATTATGACATTCAAATTTCGAACGCCGACGCCCGCCTGCGTGCCGCTCCTAGATTGTCTGTGAAGTTGATACTGACATTCAAATTTCGAACGCCGACGCCCGCCTGCGTGAAGATGGCACTACAGAACAAGCTAAACAACTGCAGAGCCACAATGCCGGTCAAACATGCGGTTCCTGAACACATCAAAGAGAGCTTATCATATGTGTGTAGATTAACTAGTGATAGATAAACATAAACCCACTCTCGAGTATTAATGCCCTCCATTATGTAGCAGTCACATAAACTACTATTCCCATTACAAGTTCTCAACATTATTATCTACTTACTGTGTTTAGATGACATAAATCGAGGTAGGCGATATATCGAATCACTGGTACTGGTCTTCACTTCACATCTTAGCTGCGACATAGGACTTATATTAAGAGTTCTCTGTGTTCTTGTAAGCACTTGGGTGTCCGTGCAAGATTCGGCCTTAGGCTTCGCATGTGTAGTATGTTGTGCAGTGCAAGATTAGGCTTTCAGACTCGGTTCTATTATTTGTAGTTGTGTCTTCGGCCTCCAATCTTTTGTACATAGTGTATATGTTTGGCTGCGAGCATGTTTCGGCCTACGGCCTCCCACTTCTCTTGCATGTATGGAGGTCTATCGTGTGGATTCAATATTCGGCATCTCCGTCCTCGTGAAGGTAGATGTGTGTTGGTGTAAATTTCGTACTTCTATTTTACGTAGGTTCATGCGACTTTTGGTGGAAGATTCTGCCTTCGTTCTGTTATCTAGTAGTTATAGTGTATAATTAGTACCTGGAGTAAGATCGTGTGTGGAGGGCGGACCGTCGCCGCTCCAGGAGCGGCACTTGGCGAGTCTGTGCTCCGCGGACTGCGCCACCGGGATCCGCGACGTGGTGTTGCTAGTGGACGAGCGCTAGACAAGGACAGAAGATATACGGTCGCGCGGGAGTGAAGAGGAGAGGTTATAGTGGCATACCCGGATTTAGTATTGTGTTTACTATGAAGTTGAAAACAGTAAGAGTCGGAATATGCTGGGCCAGTCTACGTACTAAATCACACCCACAGAGCATAACTGAATAGGTTACTGCGGTAGTGCTTCAGTGCGGGAGGGGTGTGTTGATGGGGTATTTACTACTTACTTACTTATAAAAACAATATAATTCAGTTCATGGAGTGTCACGAAAAACACCCATGTATGTTCTGCGCGGATGTTCTTGGCGACAATTTGAAAAAAATCAACCGCGTAGGTACCCCAGATACTTCAGTGCGGGTTCTGCATAGCGTATGATGTCCCTCCTCCCGCACCGAAACACTACCGCAGGACACCCACTCAGTCAAGAACCGAACAAGAAGAACAAGGTGTAGCACGCAGAGCTGCTCGTCTAATACCATTTCTCACTGAACATGAAATAGCGTTTGATTTTAAAATAAGCGGGAAAATAAAGGGACGGCACTACACAAAGTATAAAAGCATATCAATGATAATTTTAACATGATTGTCTCAAGAAATTAGTTGACAGTTAAATGAACATAGTTTATCATCTGATTAATTTTCCCATAGATGAGTTAGTATGATCGGAAATGACAGTTGTGTAGACACTCACGTCTTTAAGACTCTGCGAGCCATCACCGGCCGCGCTGTTCTCCACTTTAGCTTCTGCGTTGTTACATCTGTAGACAATAACAATCAGTCAAGTGTGGGTACCATCGTACAAGAATATGTGTAAAGGTAACGTAAAACGTAAAATAATGTTATGTCCGAACGTGAATTCAAACTCAGAACAAGATTGCGCGACCCATATCAAGCCAATTGCGCCAACGGAACGCTGTGTGACCCCACGAAATCTACGATCATATCTTAATGATGATGCGATTTTCACTCCACTGCTCGGAAATGTGGCGAAAGATGGTCTGTAATGGGGCCGCAAAACAATTAATATTGAAACAGGACAACAAAAACATTTCTGGCCTGTTTAACAGAGTGAAGTGTCAACAGATGGCACTTCACTCAGATGAACGAAACACTGGCACTGCTGTGTCGGTAAAAGCGTGTCTCATGCCTTGGCGTCGGTAAAAGCTGCATAGCTTGTGCTGTCAATTGTCTTCCGCAATTGACAGCACAAGCTATGCAAGCTTGTGCTGTCAATTGCGGAAGATGACGGACTCCGCCAGGGGAAGTCAAAACCTAATTAATCTAAAAATATTTTACTCAAAAATGCAATGAAATGTCGTCATTAGGTGCGTTATAATAGGCTACAAAGTATCACATTTTGGGCGGAAGAACTCGAGAGAACTGTAAAGGAGTTTCATACAAAATTGAAGGCATATGCCGGAAAGTTTTTTTTTTTTGGGTGGTGTATTTTGTATTTCATTGCCTATGTTTGAAAAAAAACACTATACATGCATGGCCGTGCTTGCCGGCTTCGTACTACTATCCGGCCTCAGGTCGGCAGAACTACTCACCCAGCAAGCCCTTTTTTCCCGGCGTCTGCAGTAATATACTATTTCTGTATAATTAATTTTAATTCCTCGCAGTGTTCGTGAAAAGCACTACGCAATCTCGGCCAAAAGCCACTCGTCCAACTATTATTCACTTTACAACAATGTATGTACCATTGTTATATTGCAGGGGGGTATTCGATTACGTTTCTTGTATGATATAATAATAATAATTCAAATAAAATATAATAGGAATAATTCCTTACAATTCGAATCTCCGCAGGACGAATGTTAAAAAACATTTTCCCGTCTAAAAAACATGTAATATGTTTGGCACACGGAATTCACCAGATAGCTGAAGATATAAGATCGGAATATCACAAATATATTATAAATATATGCTTGAAAGATCCTCACAGAGTTCGCCTTTTTAATAGGTAGAGTTGAAATTTTCACAGAATATTTATTTCTGTTGTCGCTACAGCAACAAGTAATGAACTACCTACACGAGTTTTTATAAATTAGGTCCCCCTTTAAATTATAAAATAAATATAATTTTTTATTAAATTTACACAGAATATTTGAATTGAAATAAATATACTGCGAAAATTTCAACTCTCTCCTGTAACGGTTCACCAGATAGATCCCCGCTGAAGGTCAGACAGACGAACGGACAGCGGAGGCTTATAAATAAGATCCCGTTTGGCACCCTTCCGGTACGCAACCCTAAAACACTATGTTAGTGCGTATTCTAAACAAAAATATGCATAGCGTCACGCCTTTTCTCATCAGTGAGCGCGGTTAGCCAGTTATTGAATAATCCATCTTGCGTGACAGGGGGCTAACCCATTACAGCATGGAGTATAAGGTTTCCTCTCGATGTTTTCAACCATCGTTGGAACTCAAGATAAATTACATATCTCATTGCTAAATGCTCAACACCCGATTCGAAGCCGCCTCTCCTGCATAAGAAGCGAGCGTGAAATCAGTAGACCACGGTGGGCTTATTACCTAAAATTCAGCAATCAGCATCTATTGCGCAGTGATCGCGCATTCATCGCGCGGTCGGTTGCAATGTGTCATACCAAATTCGTATTATCTAAAGTGATCGCTCGCCAATTGTTTGCTTTCTGCCAGTGTTGCCGCCAGGGCAATCTAGTTTGTGGCTACATAAAAAAGTAAGCAATTTTGTAAAAAACAAACATTTTCGAAATATGGCTAGAAGTGGCTAATCTTTTCTAACTTTCATATTCTATGACTATTGATAATATAATATTATTATCATAAAAAATGACATCGTTTCGATAAATTATGACAAACTTTGTACAAAACAAACTGTAAATAGTAATAAAGTAGATTTTCATTCAATCGAATCTGAATTACGGAAAAATATAAACATTCATTGGGAAAACCCTGATCAGAGATTACAACTGCGGCACGGAGGGCGGACCGCGGTGGTGTTGCCTACTCAGTAAAAGGCGATAACCACAGATTTATTTAAAATTTCTTGCTCGTTCGACTTCCAAAAGTAATAATCTAAAAACATACCAAAAGTAGCTAGATGTAGCTAGATTCGTTTTGGTGGCTAACATTTATTGTTTTTTGGCTAAAACCGTTGAAAATCCTCTAGATCTAGCCACAAAGTGGCTAAAACGGCAACACTGCTTTCTGCTACTTGCAACAACAATGCTCTTTTTAGTTTTGCGATTGCTCGCTAGAGGCAGCACCGTTGACCACTGGCTATACTCCGCCATTGTCACTTTGACAGCAGAAATTGCGCAATTTTTGTCGATTGCTTACTGTTTGCAAGATACGTAATAACCCCGCGGGGCTTTCATAAGCTTACAAATAATATTATTCCGTATTAACCCTCTTTATCTCAACAACTTAAAATTTTATATTTTTTCTGGATTCGGATAGTATTATAAAGTTAAAAGAATACGTACCTATTTTTTTTTAATTCAATAAATAGCAATATTTAAAAAAAAGGATTGCAGCTGCAAGGGTTTTCATTACTAATCAAAGACTCACCGACCATTCTGAATTATTCACTTCGCTAAATACATCTCGTTTTTTAAACAAGTAGCGACATCTAGTTTTACTTGTTTGCACTTGATTGAAATAAAACAGGGTACAGCTACAAGTCTATAATCTAGAATTCTTGAAAATGCAATGGTATGTTGCCTGTAGTACATCATATGTTACAGATGGTTGAGGATACTCACCTATCGTTGAGTATGATGTCGGACCTGGGTCTGTCAGGCGCCGTACTCTGACTTTTCTCGCCGCTGCGAGTGGAAGATCTGCCACAAACAACATACACACATACATCAACTTGACGACCTCTGTGGTGTTGTGGTCGAGGCTGTGCTCCCAATCGAGAGGTCCCGGGTTCGAATCCCGGCTGGGGACTAATGAAAAACCCAGGTATTGGATGTTTATGTGCGTGACGTCGCTGTTTCTGGATCCCACGACACAAGGTATCCTAGCGTGGGGCCAGAAGCAATGTATGTGCCTACTGTTGTAGGTCTGATTAGGTCTGTTGAGCTCCGTTAATTATTGTAAGGGGTTGGGGAGTCGCAGATTTGTATAGTTTTGTATAGATACACTGGGGACCAGTGGAGCAACATGTCCCGAGACGCAAGAGACACGTGTGTGCGAGACACGTGCGCTCGCTCTCGGAGCAGGAGCAAGAGACACGTGTGTGCGAGACACGTGCGCTCGCTCTCGGAGCAGGAGCAAGCGACATGTCGCACGTCACGCCAAATGTCGCGGGGCATGTTTGGGAACACAGAGCAACGTTGTGGCGTCACGAAGAGTGGTCGTGACATGTTGGGGAACAGTTTGTCCCCTAGTTTATCCTTTACACCCTTGTAACTTGCTTGTAATGTTATCATCAGTGGTCGGCACACTTGGAGCGTATAGAAAGCAAAAGTATGGAAATGACTTTTTAGCGGTACTCAATTTCCGAAACTTAATGAAATATCGGAACTTTACTATTTTCCCAAGTAAAACTTAATAGTCTAAATCGTAGTTTGTTTTTCGAGGAAGTTCAGACAGATGTAACACTCTGGAGAAAGCGATGAATAAAAATGTGACTTTAAGTTATCGCTATTAATGAAAAGTTTGCGAGAAAATTCTAAAACATAACTCCAATAAAGAATAGCGATAATAGTGCGTATTTAAGGCACGCAAACATGCCGCCGAAACCAGATACTATTTTAAAACGGATTGCTGAGCACTCGGAAATATTAAGAAACTCTTCGACCATGTCGGCTCTTTGTACTTAGTGCGATGTTCGTCTCCATTTGGATAAATCGACTTTAGACAGACATGTTCGACGCGCAAACCACCGTCGCTTGGCTTAATAAATGAAAAAAAAAAAAACGTCGAATTTGACTTCAGCATCATAAACATTAGGATAATGTGCAATTTACCTTGGTCTCAAGTGTTTTTTTTTTTTCGAAAAAGATTGTTACCACTTTAGTTGCTGTAGCCTGTAGCTGTAGCTGCCAGATAAGTCCAGAATACTTGGAAAAGTTTCTGCTGGGATAATTTTAAAGAATAACGTGGGCTATCTCTTCTTGTAACGTCAATTTAAATATTCTTCAGTTTAGAAAACACGTACCTTTCCTAAATTTTTCGTTGAAACTCCCCATGATTACCTAATTTTGAACTATGTAAATTTATTGGTTTTTGGATTTTAATTAAGTACTACTTACCAGCAAATTGCATGCCAAATTGATCGACAATGTATTTAATTTTTTATGAAAATGTACAAAAAAAAATGTCCTTTTGATATTATATTTTATAAGTAAATAAAAATACAATGCCATCAACTGTGTTTAATTTTTAAGCAAGACAATCTAAACAGTAATAAAAAATATGTTATAAAATAGTAAAGTTCCGATATTTAATTAAGTTCCGGAATTGAGTACAGCTAAAAAGTCCTGTCCATACTTTGGCTTTCGTGGCGCTCCAAGGTATTCTGACCACTGGTCACCATAATGTCGCAAATATAAAAAAGTAATTAATTTTATTTGTTACAATAATTTCGTTTGCGCGATGTAGGATTGTACGTAAACTGCAATTCAGTACAATAGCGCCATCTGCCGGCTAGCTGGCATACCGTTTGTCGCATCATAGAAGATGTGAAACGCTATCATCGCAAACAAAATGATTTCACTTTTATATAAATCCGCGTTGTAGGATCGTACCGTAAACTGCAATTTGGCACACTAGCGCCATCTATCAGCAGAGTGGCGTACCGTTTGTCCCGCTGGTGCTCTGTCGCATCGTAGTAGATGGAGGCTTCGTCGTGGGTCAGTCGCACAGGAGGTTGCTCGCCTCCGCTGACAACTGAGTGTATTTTGACTGGAATCGATCGATACAGACAAATGAATTAACTTATCTAGTAGTCAAGCAATTATGAAAACAAGGAGGAGGAGCTAGAAAAGTACCAGACTTACAATTTACCAGTGACAGTCACTCACTGAGACCTCTGTGGACAGTTTGAGAAAAGTACATAATATGTGCACAGTAGGATTCTCGGATCTCACAGTGAGTAATGATATATCATCTATCAGCATCAAGACTAGAGTCTTCTAGGTTCAAAACACGCTAAAACATCCCCAAAATTACCAACCGTATATCTTGGTTTTAAAGTTAAAAAACCATAATTTCACTGCAATGTGCTATGCGACATAGCCAATTAAGTACCAGGCTCACATAACTCACCAGAATGCGAGCTAGCATCTTGCTGTGACTAATATCGACGTACCTATCTCAATTCACAACAGTCTCTGGTTGACCTTACAGTAGGGTACCCGAGTCCCACAGTAGGCGACCGTTTGTGGCGGTCAACCTCTTCGGTCTGACCTGCGTTTCCGGGCGTTGCGTAGCAACGACCCGTTTGTTATTCTGTTATGTCTGGACTTCTTTTCACCCGAGTGCGAGCTAGCGTCATGTTCGCCTAACGTACCTAACTATACAAGCTTAATATAGTGTCTTCGGCACTGTAGGATCCCGAATCCTACAGTAGGCAACAGTTCACCCACCACCTCACGGTAGGTTTCTTTGACGTCACCGCAACTAGTCTCTTCAACCAAAAGTATCAAGCTCGCATAACTCTTTAGCATCAATAGCAAGACGCGGGTAGCGGCGAGTACCAACACTAGACACGTCAGTTTGGCCTCATGGTAGGGTTCCCGGAAACCACATTTACAATGTTATCCACCAAAAGTAGCATAACTCCACAGCAACCCACCCGAGTGCGAGCTGGCGTCGTGTTCGCCCTGCGGCCGCACGCGTATCTCGAGGCGCGAGGAGACGGTGAGCGGCGCGGGCGGCGGGCTGGCGGGCGCGGGGGGTGGCGAGGCAGGTGCGGGGGGCACCGCCGCCGCGGCGGAACAGCGCCCGCTGCTCGACAGACTCTGGGGAATGACGGATTTATCATTACTCTTAGTTAACCTTTATGAGAGAGATTCCGATATGAACATGGATGGCCAAAATCTAGCAAATGTAACGGCTGCTGAGATCCTATTCTGAGTATTTCACTCTCAGGCTGCTAGCGGCGCGGGATTCGCTCTCTAACTACACTTTTTTGCAGTAGTTTTCTAGCTCGGCACCAGGTATCCCAGTGAAGGGCAAGAGGTAGACCTCTTGAAGCATAGTTAACTGATACCTCTGTTCAAGTCGGGAGACAAGGGTGATTCTTCAAATTTCAGACCAATATCTGTACTTCCAGCACTAAGTAAAATATTTGAAAAGATAATACTCAATAAAATGCTCTCACACTTCAAGCATACAAAAACAACTCCGAGCCAAACACTACGGTTACGGTAAATCAACTGCCTTGCATCTCATATTTATTCTGCATGTGATGCCGCACAGGATGCTATCGGAGTTTTTTGCGATCTGTCGAAGGCATTTGATTGTGTTGATCATAATACGCTACTAATTAAATTAAATTATTACGAAGTTCAAAATAAAGCGTTGGATCTAATAAAACCATTCTTAAGAAATATAATTCAATAGGCAAAAGTCAACAGCGTTAAATCTGATGGATCGGGTGCAAAAATTAGGGTTCCACAAGGTTCCATATTCTTATTCCTGGTATATATTAAAGATCTGCCTTTCATGGTGGAGAAATTGACTGACATAGTGTTGTTTGCTGATGATACTTCACTTGTCTTCAAAATTTAAGGACAAAAAGAAGATTTTGATGATGTTAATGGAGTATTGTCTTTAACCTTGAATTGGTTCACAGTTAATAATTTATTGTTAAAGGCTGGTAAAACTAAGTGTATCAAATTCTTACTTGCAAATGTCAGGCAAGTTGAGACCAGTTTATAGTAGACAGCAACTCGTTAGAATTAGTAAATGATACCAGTTTCTTGGAATAACCATTGATAACAAATTGCAGTGGGGACCCCACATAGATAAATTAGCTGGTTAAATAAGTTCTGCGGCTTACGCTGTTAGGAACATCAGACAAAACACGGATGTGGCTACATCTAGGCTAGTATATTTTAGTAACTTTCATAGTGTCATGTCCTATGGTATCTTGTTATGGAGGAAAGCAATTATTTTTATTTTACAGAAAAGAGCTATTCGAGCCATTTATAATTTAAAACGAATAGGATTCCTCAAGAGAGATTTTAAAAAAAAACATACTAACTGCAGCTAGTCGTATTTTCGAAAATCTAATGTATGTTACCTTACAACATTTCCAAAACGTAGCGACTGCTGTAATGTTAACCTAAGAAATAATCACGGACTAGTTGCGCCCCAGTTTGGGCTCGCGAAAGATATTCTTCTTCCTGGCGGCTTCTTATTCCTGGTATTTATTAACGATTAACGGTTAAGACTCGCGAAGGTTAGCAATTCTTTCAAGGTTCAGTGCATTCTCTACTACAATTAGATACCTCTAGAGATTTTGAAATTGCCATTTGAGCAATTTAAAAAGCATGTTAAAGCGACTTTGTCGAAAAAGGGATATTACAGTGTTCAAGATTACTTAAATGACGGGACTGTATGGGGTTAATCTGGCTCAACTGCTGTTAATAATTTTGTAATTATTTATTCCTGCTTATTAATAATAATAATAATTAATATTGTAATATTTGTATTAGTTAAGCACAACCAATTTTAATAAGACATAAATAAATTTGAGTTTGACTTTGCAGGCTAGACACTCACCTTAAGGCTGCTAGCGCGCACGGGCGACGGCGGCGTATCGCTGTGTCTCTCGGCGACGCCGCGTGTCACGTCGATGCGGTACCGCGTGGCGCCGCGCGACTCGCTCTCGAACGACGCCTGCTGCAGTAGTGGCGGGCGCAGCTTGCGAATGTGCGTGCCTGGAGGCGTGGTATTAGTATACTATTTTCCATTTCCCAGACTGTGATGTTATTGTTTTTCGTGCAAAAAAAGTAAGCAATGTACGTATCGCGTATGGCTTTGGCGGCAAATCCACACTATACTCAATTTCATATAGCATTGGAAAAAGAAGCAGTGGCAGTGAACATTTTTGCAATAGTTCAAAATATTAACCCGTCATGTGTAACGCCCGGCCAAGGGGAAGAGTGCCGTGAGTGCAGGTTCTTTTATGGGATAAAAAATGGAAGGGGTGCAGTGTACGATATTGTCATAATACTCAACTGTTCTTGATGTTCATGATATAAATTACATACGTTTGGAAAAGGCAATAAATTTTGTACACAAAAGTGTTAACTGAAATATTTCATTTGTGTGGTGGAAAAATTTTGGCCACTTGTTAATCGATTTGCTCCAAACATTTCACAACACTAAGTATTTAAAATGAAACTTTACACCCTCGCGATATTATTTTCACTCATTACTATAGGTACATCAATCCATTATAACTAATCCAAAAATCAATGTTTTTACCACAAAAACAATCGACGCCGTGCAAAAAAAAAACCTGGTCTTTTTGCCGCCGCATGGATAAAACGAAAGGCGTATGAAATACAACGATGGTCACCACAAATCAACGAATCACATAATCCATAGACCACATCGATAGTGCTGCGGAACCGCTAAAAACATTTGTTTTGAAACGCACCTTAATGTCAAATGTCAACTGTGATTAATAAATTCCGTCACATCACTTCACTTCTCTCTGTTTTGCTGTGAGCTACTTTTGTTATTTTTCGTTAAAGATGGTAAAATACGTTTTGTTGATTTGTCTGTTATTTTTTGTCGTTTTGTGTTCTGTTAATTTTATTGTTATTAAAGCAAGTTCTTGTGAAATGAGTGACCCGGGCGCAGGCCTTAGCCATCCGGGCGCAGGCCCTAACACCTCGGGCGAAGGCCCTAGTCACACGGGTGAAGAACCAAGCATATCCAGCACTAGTCAACAACTTGAGCGTCGCCGTGCTCCAAATGTTAATGACGACGTAATAGTGTCTCCCAAAAAGAAAGGACCTAAACAAAACCTACTTCATTCTTCTGAAAAGCAAATGGGTCTCAACATTTTCAAACAGTTGAAAGAATCAACTTTTTCCTCATACAAAACCGAATTACTGGATAAAACTACTGACGTCTCAGGTGAGTCAACCTGTAACTTGGCTAAACCCTATTAAGGAACTTTTATGACAGACGTCACCTAGACTACTCAAGATGCTATTGTGGGCATTTGTGGGGAAACAACATAAAATTTGCCTTAATTGTTGTCATTATTTTTCCTTTTCCGGCCAGCAGAGTAGCGAAAGGGTCAAAAGAGTACGAAATCCAAAGGGGTATCCCTTGCACCGCAATAAGAAGAAAAGTCCATGCTTTCTTTTACAATGATGAGCCACTGAACAAGATATTGGCAACTATTAGTAATGATAAATCTCTGCCAGATATTTAGAGATCAGGCCTGTATAGACTTTTAAAAGAAGTTATAAAATTCAAATATATGAAAAAGAAGTAGAAAAAGTGGCTTAATTGAAAAAAATAGATAATTGTTTGGCAGACAAATACCTTCAACAAATCCGAAAGCTGACAGCTGAGGGAAGAAAGATATACTATCTTGATGAAACTTGGCTTGATGAAGATATTATTTTTAAATTAAAGAAGTATATGTAAATTAGATGTTTATCGCTTTGACTTGATGATATAATTTCAGAGGCGACACTAAGAGTACAGTATATCAAGATATCACGATCGAGTAGCATACCGCGAGGAATTGTCTACAGGGGAGCATATTGGTAAGTCTATGAACTCTGGTTGAATTATTTTGCTATTCTACCTTGTGATTAATAATACTTTTTAACAGGGTCAGCTGAAGGATTCCATGCAAGCGAAGAGTTGATATTTGTTGCCAAAAAAGGAGATGAAGGCTATCACTCAGAAATGCACACAATTTTGAGGAATGGTTTTCAAAATTTCTACCCAATATAGAGAAAGATGCCGTGATTGTTATGGAACTCGCGAAAATTGGAAAAGGTGCCTACAATAGCCACTAGAAAAAAGATATGCAATCAAAAAAACATAAACTTTGAACCCACAGAAGCGAGGGCTGAATTATAAAAAAAAGAGCATAAACACTTGTACCAAGCATATGTGATAGACGAATTGGAGGAAGTTCATGTGGTTTCAGTAGTAAGGTTGCCACCGTATCACTGCGAACTCAACCCCATTGAGCTTGTGTGGGCACAAATAAAAGATTATGCGGCAAACAAAAATAACTTTTAAATTAAATGAAGTGAAAGAGTTACTCCCTCAAGCAGTCGCCACCATCACCCCAGCACGATGGCAAGCTTGTGTAGAGCATGAAATTAAAGAGGAAGAGAAATTTTGCCAACCCCGATGGAATTATCGACAACATGGTCGAGTTTATAATAACGGTTGGCGATTCAACTTCCTCTTCAAATGATAGTGATTATGATTATGATTAATATTTATTCTCATCTGCATTTTTATCTCTACTTAATCTGCATCTGCATTCTTATCTCTACTAATTATAATCTAAAATAAAATTGCTGTAGGAGAACTACAGCAATTTTATTTTAGATTATAATTTTATTTTAGATTATAATTTTATTTTAGATGATTATTTTATTTTAGTTTATCCACAATATTTTATGTGTTCTTTTACTTGTAATAAAATACACCATCACCAAGGCCACCAAACCGTACTACTCTTTTTTTTCTTGGTTCTCTTACCCCAAGGTTGCCTGGAAGTGATCGATACCTTAGCAATAACTCCTGTTGACTCATAATATGTGTTCAATAACCGGTCCGCTGTGAGAGCAACCGAATTTTGAAACGTCACTTTTTGTCTCGTTGTGAGCATTCCGATATTTGGAATGAATTCACAGGTCCAATTTCCCACTCATTGCTATTCGTTTCATTCCTATCTCTTTCTAGCATCGTTTAAAATGCACTTAAAGGAATAGGATAGCTAGTGAATGAAAATGAACACATGTAAATTGTATACCTACTTTGGGGCCATTTTTTGTACCAATTTAAAAAGTTAATTGTGATAAATATATGTATGAAGACTATCAATGTTTTAGATTATTGTAGTTTAGGACTTGATAAAGCAAAATAAAAATTAATTTTAAATAAAACTTTATTTTTAAAATATTTCAGAAAATCGAGTATAATTGATGGCACTACTTATTGAAAGACACATTTAGCTGCAATTACATTACACTACGAATATAGCACAATTGGAAGAAAAAGGTAAATTATTCTATTGAGAATACATATAATTCTAATGAGGAATAACATTAATTCTAATTAGAATCAGAGAAATTTATTGAATAACAACAACCGGCGCTCGAAAACCTTTGCCTGTGAGGATGCCGAATTTCGGTCTCACAGACCAGGATAAATCAACTAAATGGCCACCACAGCAGAAAGGATATTGTGGTAATATTTATTTTGTATCAAAAAATAATATTTGTATTGTAAGAAAATGTGGGATTTGTTATTTAAAATACATGTTATACCTTTTTTTTTCTATTTTCTTTACCTTTTTATTATTTACCATCGGCAAAATTATGATGAAAAGAAAACATCATTATGTTTTATTTTCATCATAATTTTCGCGAATTTTTTATTTTATTTCGATTATAGGTTCATTAACCTATAATCGAAATAAATTAAAAAATTCGCGAAGTGCGCCTCAATTAAAATAACCTAAATATTTGAGTGTTGACGGGCAGCTCCCTCAAGTGTTCAAGACTTCCTGCACCGTTAGTGGGTACAGAAAATAATAATAGAGTAGAATATCTATTCTACAACAAAGAGTAAAAAAGTAGAGAATTATAGTTCAAGAGGCCATAAGCTAAAGTAACAGACATTGCAGAGTAACGTTACACAATAAAGAACTTTTACATAGCTGTAGATATAGATGGTTTTTAGAATACAAGGGTCAAAATACTTATTACATACATAAAGGAATCGTTAACTACTATTGAATAAGACAGAACGCTGTCGCAGCCTATCTTCAGACAGAAGGTGCTATCAGACAGATGGGTCATGGTGGATAGAATATTACAGGAAATACACCAACATGTACCTCCTCGAAGCTCAACCTCATACTCCAATTCAGCCTTATTTAGCGACAGATATTTTATAGGAAACGTCATGTTTACTACCTATCTAGTAAACTGTACAAATTTACATGAAAGTAAGCAGAGTACACGACTAACGCCCGGTTTCTGGTAACCAATGCTTACCCATGGATTGGGGATAGTAGGGAAGTTTCATATCAACTACTGCACTTTACAGCAACTAAACATTCAGCTCCATTACAGTACTAAAGGAACTAGCCCATCGCCGCAACTAAAGGCGTGACTTAAAAATTATTGATGCAGAAGATACAACCTCACGTTACAGAGCTCAAACAATGTCTGCCTCAAAAAAAACAATCAGCTGCCAGACGAGATTCCAGACCCGAATTTCCGAATTTTTATAGTTTTAGTTTTTAACTGGCTAATCCGCCAGTAGCCAATATGGTCAAGGAGGGCTACCAAGAGACATGCTTTTATTGAATTTAATAAAGTATACTCTTACGTTTACGTTACGTTACGTTTGTTGTTTTGTTTTCATCCAAAAGAAAATTTATTAGTGGATTAGTAATAATGATTTGATCCATAGTAATGAGTGAAAATAACAACGCGAGTGTGTAAAGTTTCATTCTAAAGTGTTAGTGTTGTGATATGTTTGGAGCAAATCGTGTAACAAGTGGCCACAATTTTCCCACCAGGCCGCAGGTAGGAAAATATTCAAAACAAAGAAAAGAACCATAAATGAAATCTTTTAGTAATATGAAATACTTTTCTGTACTAAATTTATTACCTTTTCCAAACATATATAATTTATATCATGAACATCAATGATAGTTGAGTAATGTGACGATATCTGACACCGGCCTCCTACCATTTTTATATCCCATAAAAAAGCCTGCACTCAAGGCACTCATTGGCCGGGTGTTGCACGTGACGGGTTAATATTTTGAACTTTTGCAAAAATGTTTACTGCCACTGCTTCTTTTTTCCCATGTTATATGAAATGGAGTATACGTCATTTGCATTCTACATTTTTTCTGATCAATGACAATGACCACATAGCAGCCATAGACCATATAAGTTAGGCCATGGGGGTAGAATTTAGCTATAGTCGTGTTCGGACTAATTCAAAATCTTGCAGCGACTTCATAAAACGCAAAATTTGATCTCTTTTATCTGGAACTAATGGCATCTAAAAGAGCGCCAACACAAGAGATTCGCGCATAATCACTCGCGGATTTTTTGACAGCTGTTAGAATGCGACCTCGAAATACACATAGTAGCAGTTAGCAGTGTTACTTGTACCTGTATCGTACAGGAACACACATAGTAGCAGTTAGCAGTGTTACTTGTACCTGTATCGTACAGGAACACACATAGTAGCAGTTAGCAGTGTTACTTGTACCTGTATCGTACAGGAACAAGTAGCACATGCGTATCGTGAGTTTAAACTTGAGCTTCTTTGCTATACCTATTATGAAAAAATCCAGCGCGGTATATGGATCAAACGGTCTGGTGGTCGTTTTCTCCGAGACTTTTTTTTTGCAATATTCAAAAACCACAAGCCAGATTTCAACGTAACTTACACCTACAGATAGCTAAATTAACCAGCTTCAAACCCTCCATATAAATCACCACGCCACCACAACCAGGGGCTCACCTATCGCCGGCATGGTCCAGCAGCGCGGCAGCTGAGAGCGCTCCTTGTAGTTCTCCGTGCCGGGGATGTGGAGGCCAGCGCGGCGCCGCGTGCAGGTCGTCACCGGCGCCTGCGGCTCCGCTGCTGGCTGTAAACAGTTTAGATCTAGGATGCAGTATGGAAAAGGCGTATCGCTTTGCTTGTTTGTAGTGCTAATACTAATTATGAACTCAGCCTCGTTATAAGTTTTTATTCAGATTCACCTCTCCCGGGCTCTGTTCATCTGTAATCAAATCTTACAAGGTAAAATATATCCACTTTTCGGTTTCCGATTGAGCTGAAATTTTGCATGCATATGTAAACGGGTAGTGCAATACTTTTAAGACATGGAGCTGATCTGATGATGAAGCCGGAAGGTGGCCGTGGATACTCTGTAATAAAACGACGCAACCCCATCGAGTTTTGACTCGTTTAATTCGTTTTGAAAAGTACTCGGATTAGTTTGTTCATTTAAAGGGCTCCATACTCGTTAAACTTGAAACGAAAAAAGGTTTAACTACGGTTTAAAAAATCACATCCTAGTGAAGGCGACCAGGAGGACTGAAGGTCCACTGTATACCCCGACGGGAGAGGGCCGTTCCAATATCCACTTTATTTACATTCAAAAAATTAGCCTACTCTCATAAGTATCGTTCTGCACCTAAAAGCTGGCAGACCCCTTCGGGAAACAAATCTGTCCAAGTAAGCAACAAAGGACTCAGTATAGATCAGCTCGATATGAACTTCCTTAGTGGATAGACGGACTAACATGCAGAAATACGATGCTCGTTAGTCCAGACAAAATCCACACTCCCACAGGAGTGTGGACAACAAGGCGTTGCAGCCTTCATGAGCATTCTCATTGCCTCCCATATAGTTCACTTTCATCTTGTATCTAATAATCTTAATACCTCTATACCTATAGAACACACTACACTATACCGTGGTAGACAAATCAACACAACATGAATCCTGCGTTCATATTTGATCCATAAAAGTTTTAGTTGAACCCTGTTCATAAAGTTGCCAAAGTTCAGTTTTGGTTCAATCAATACTGAAATTTCACTCAAAACCTAAATCATAACATAGCAACCCCACAATGTCGCACTCTCAGTTGAGATATCTCTCAAACAAAACAACTGCACTGTGTGGCGAATGATTGGCTACAGTGCATATGCTGGTATTCACCTACTGTGGTTAGAGGAACCATAGACAAACCATGTTACAAACAAAAAAGGTAACTATTAAGACTACCAACTACTACGGGGAAAGAACTTCACATTACATACTACCTAAATTTATAAATTACCTACCCACTGAAATAAAAAACAAAATTAACACAAACAATATCAAAAACATTTTGAAATCATATGTCTTATCTATAAGTATGTAACTGAGGAGTTAAGGCAGATCTAACTATTTTTAGCAATAATGATACTAGTACCTAGTTTATATACAAATTAGTATCTAATAGTGATATTATGAAACGCTATGTTATGTTTACGCATCCACTAATTGTAATAAGGTGGCGTTGGGACAAATCACACGTGGTTTATAAAGCGCCATTGGATCGTTTTTTTATTTTTTAGTAATGTTTTTTAATAAATAAATAAAAAATAAAAACATTTCCTATCCGAGCCTTACTTACAGTGGCAGCATATGCCTAACCGCAACTCTTTTACCCCCCAGAAGGCAACCAACAGTGAAAAGAACCGCGCCCATGCTAACAAAATGTTAGAGAATTCCTTAGGGCAGCGGTCACGCTGCGGGCCCATTAGACAGCTAGAAACATACTCAACTGCCGTGAGGATCTCTAATGGCGGTGATACAACGTGCCGGGTTACTTAACTGACGGGGTCTTCCGTAGACCTATGACCTGACCTCCTTGCTTCACTGCTCCAAGCCAATCTTGAGGGCGCCGTCAGGTCAATCTATATCCGTTCCTTATTCTAATTATGCGTGGGTATTCACCAGCGAAACACACAAATCTCACGCTGCTATCAACCCCAGTAGTCACGACTAATCGACTCGGTGGGCACCTTGGCCTTTCACTAACACGAGGCGTGGAAAACCTTTGGCTGTACCCGAAATACCGGTCGCGGGGCCGACTCCCGGTCAACAAAATCTCGCGGTTGGAAGACGGATTTCTTCCCAACTTCCCGTCACAATTCGAAGCGAAAACTCGAAAAACAGTCGCACATGCGTCCCGGCAAAAAACCAAAAGGCTACATATCACATTTTTTTCGTTTTGTCAAAAGTGACATGTCCAACCCGTTCATAGACAACAGATGAATCGATCACGGAATCAATCACTACGTTTGGTTCCGTACAAATGATAAGATAAGATATAATGTAAAGTTTACGTACACCAACCTGTCCCTCAGTGGCGGGCGGGGAGTGCGGGGAGTGCGCGGCGGGCAGCACTAGCTGCGTGCGCGCAGCCGAGCTCTGCGACGGCGCAGACGACGCCTTCACTGTGCCGCGGTGTTCCGGCGACTGTGGGTCACAACGTAATGCTATAGCAAATGCGGTATGCTTGTACGTAGAAACATTCATACAAGATCCTCTGGGTGCTAATGTAACAAGTTTCTTGTTTAATTTTTATTTTATTTATTTAAATTATGGGGTTAGAAAAGTAGATAAGTTATTTATTCGGAACAATGTTTTGTGTATTATTAAGAACTGTGGGTCACAACGCAATGCGGTATGCTTGTACGTAGAAACATTCATACAAGATCCTCTGGGTGCTAAAGTAACAAGTTTCTTGTTTAATTTTTTATTTTTATTTTATTTATTTAAATTATGGTGTTAGAAAAGTAGATAAGTTATTTATTCGGAACTATGTTTTGTGTATTATTAAGAACTGTGGGTCACAACGCAATGCTATAGCAAATGCGGTATGCTTGTACGTAGAAACATTCATACAAGATCCTCTGGGTGCTAAAGTAACAAGTTTCTTGTTTAATTTTTTATTTTTATTTTATTTATTTAAATTATGGGGTTAGAAAAGTAGATAAGTTATTTATTCGGAACTATGTTTTGTGTATTATTGAGAACTGTGGGTCACAACGCAATGCTATAGCAAATGTGGTATGCTTGTACGTAGAAACATTCATACAAGATCCTCTGGGTGCTCAAAGTAACAAGTTTCCTTTTAATTTGCCTTTTAATTTCGTGTATAATTGTATTGTTGTAATGTTCTGTGCAATAAAGAATTGTGAAAATTGTGAAAGTTTCTTGTTTATTTTTTTTAATTTAATTTTATTTATTTAAATTATGGGGTTAGAAAAGTAGATAAGTTATTTATTCGGAACTATGTTTTGTGTATTATTGAGAACTGTGGGTCACAACGCAATGCTATAGCAAATGCGGTATGCTTGTACGTAGAAACATTCATACAAGATCCTCTGGGTGCTAAAGTAACAAGTTTCTTGTTTAATTTTTTATTTTATTTATTTGAATCATGGGGTTAGAAAAGTAGATAAGTTATTTATTCGGAACTATGTTTTGTGTATTATTGAGAGGGGGTTGGTGTGAATGCAGTGTGAGTGTGTGTGTATGTGAAGGTTGGTGTATATCTAAGATTGAAACTGTATTGTTATATTTTGTTATCCGCAGAGAGTGTCAAGAATTTTATGTTTAAAAAGACTTTTGGAATGATGGTATACGTCAATGTCGGAAAGTTTTATTGTAGGTTCTAGCTATTCGAGTGAGGACAGAATTGTTGGCATAATTGGTAAGATATGCCGAATGGTGGAATAGTGAGTTAGCTGTATGTCTGGTGCGGCGGCGCGGCGTGCACAGCGGCAATTACAAGTAATCCATTCACTATTCACTGGTCAACAGCTTTCCACTAGCTATTAAGGTTGCCTCATGTACACTGAGTTGCAGAAAAGATCTTTCCATTTTAAAGCCCCGTAAAACTCTAACGGGCTTTACTTTAAAGCGTGTAAACTATCATAAACATTATGTACTCAAAAATAAGAGCCATTTTTTATCAAAACAACTAAATTTTATGGTAATGACTCGCCATTGGCGTTTTTCGAGGATTAAAAATTTAAAGATCGTTTCTGCAACTGGCAGTCAAACTAGCATGTGACGTCGTAGATAAATGACTATTTTAACACAAAATTGAGTTTATAAAATACAACTGCTGTAAATATATTGTTACGTTGTATTTAAGAAATTGTGTATGCAGTCTATTTTTAGCAATTAGGGTTATCAGTATAATATTGTTTGTAGTATATATTACTCGTAGTATTTATAGAGTTTTATTGTACGCGCAGGTCTTCCCCCGCTCAACCATCATCTTTCCTACCATCTTGGTTTGCTGGAAGAAATCTCTTTTGAGAGATAAGCTCGCCTTTGTACATGTTTCTTCTATTATAAGTTATCTGTATGTCTGTTTTGTGTAATTCAATAAAGATTTTACAATATATATTATTCAGATATTGTCAATCATTTTTGTTGAAAAAGGTTCAACATGAGACACGCTTCTACATTTATTGGACTACTTTGTCAAATACCGTATTGTTTTTAAATAAAAAAGAATATAAAGTACATGCATACTGAAATATCAACTTACCACGACTAGGCTAAGTTTCGTGCATATTATAAGAGTAACTTGGTTTGCTGGAAGTGTTCTATTATTATTATCTCTAAAGATAAGCTCGCCTTTATACACTATAGTCATGTCAATAGTATTATGTCTAACAAGTGTTTTTTTAATATTTTGTGTGCAATAAATAAATTATGAATTATGAACTTATGTAATAAAAACCCTGCTCAGCAAACAACCTTTCCCATCTCAACCTATTTTGCTGCAAGAGATCTCTTATTATATACAAGCTCGCCTTTGTACACTATTTTCATGTAACTCTTATTTTTTTTAGGGAAATATCGAACTGTACATCTATAATACTGATTTGCAAAGCAAATATACTGATTTTTACAGCGAATATCAGGGCAAAATACTGCGGTAGCTTAGGTGAAGTATTAGGTTGAACATGTAAGAACAATAAAAAAACCTAAAACATAAAGTGTTTTTGTTGATCCTTTTTTGCTGTGAAAATCAGTATTTTTGATGTGATTGTAACTAGCCTTTTTTATATATGATTCATGTGCAATAGAGTAATTATGAATTACATGCAATAATGTAATGTATACCTGCAATTGCTCCTGTTTCCACTCGTTGTCCGTGGTCTCCTCAGAGTCGTCAAACTGAGACTTCCACAGCGACACCAGCGTCAGAGCGCCGCCCTTCGTCACCTGAGAATAAAGACCAGATTCAAATATTACTTCATGTCTCAAACGCTATTTTCTGGCAGAATACTTACAAGAATGGGATTCGGACTAGCGTTATTGTACGCATATAAGTTCATCGCGGCACTGCTTTTTGCCTTTTTTCAAAACCGAACGCGAATAAAAGATCTCATACGCACAGGAAAACCCCTAGTTGAAAACTTGAAACCGCTCTTAGCAGTGGAAGGTTATGAGAGAGACGATGTCTTGCATAGTAACTTGTAATCAGCTGATCGGGTCAACGTACTGAGAGACGATGTTTTTAGGGTTCCGTACCCAAAGGGTGTCAAACGGGACCCTATTACTAAGCCTCCGCTGTCCGTCCGTCTGTCTGTCTGTCACCAGGCTGTACCTCATGAACCTTGATAGTAAGACAGTTGAAAATTTCACAGATGATGTATTTCTGTTGCCGCTATAACAGCAAATACTAAAAAACAGAATAAAATTAATATTTAAGTGGGCTCCCATACAAACATTATTTCATTACCACATACAAACTTATGAATGCACCTGGTTACGTACATGGCGTGTGAAAGTAGCCGCACCAATAACTTTGTAAACAACATTTTGCTAAGTAAAATCCAAACTATTCACTCCACACCATCCCTACCACTGTACGGTGGAACGGAACCCTTTATGCGCGAATTCGACTCGCACTTGACCGTTTTTATTTTTATTTGCGGCCGTATGTTTCGTGGGGAAAGTTGTTCATAATGATGGGTGCTATAATCCTCTCTCGTCCGAGTCTCGTCTCGTCTTGATCGCAAGCAGACGTGTGTCCAGTTTAATCATAAATAAAAGTCATAAATATACTGCATCCTAAATTAACCTTTATTCAAATCAACGAAGTGGTTATAACTGTATCTAATTGCGAAAGTGAAAGGCGCTGGATGACCTTCGACGCCCCGAGAGACGTGAGTACCGCTCTGCTCTGCACCCCGCCTCACACACCTCGGGTATCCGCAATATTGCTGTCCTACTCACCTGTCGTAGGCGCACAAGTGCTACGCTACTGGCTGCTACGGGCAATATCTGCTACGCGGCGACACGACGTAGCACAGGCCAGTGTTCCGCGGACTATTATTTATACAAGTACTAGACGCTACGACTCACGACTCGCCTAATAACGGAAATTACAAAATGGATACCTCTCTAAATAAGTCGTACTCAGAGACAGACGTTTCATCAATGGGCATACAGAACCATACCCCGACAAATTTTGTAGCATCAAGACAACCCAAGAGAAAAAGAAATGAAGAAAAAGACTATGGTGAATTTAAGGAGGAAATGAAAGCTATGCTCGAATCTTTCATCGAGAGACAAGATCGAGAATCCGTAACAAAGGAAATTCGCCAGTCCATTAACAACATAGAAAACTCACTGACGATTCTTAGTGAGCAGAATGAAGACCTCAAAAAGAAGCTTGATATGATGGAATCTGAAAAAAGAAAAGACCGAGAATATATAACACTGTTGGAAGATAAACTGGAAGATATGCATAGGTAAAGTAGAAAGACATGTATTGAAATTAGAAACGTCCCATACAAGAAGGACGAAACTCAACAGGACCTACTGACAATGACACAGGAACTTTCCAAAACAATTGATGTTCATGACTTCTCAAATAAGGATGTACGAGACATATTATACCTGACGTTACCTGGCTTTAAGCCTAATATTGAGAGTAGCATACTTGACTTCCTTTCCGGTGCGACAAAATTAGCCCCAAACAGCTCACTTCCTGTTTAAAACTCCTAAAATACATGTCATATCCGTTTGGAACCTCAGCAACATTGCGCGCGTAAAGTTTCAGAAATGGCGGCAATTGAAGCCAGCGTTATTGCGCGCGCTCAATTTTCAGGTCATTGGCGTTTTGGATTTCTTTCCGTGCGCACACGTTCAACAAAATTAAAAATATTCCTAGTTATTCTTCGAAATATCCTTGGAATTTTGTTACGGTTATAGTGTTAATTGTTCAGTGTAACAGCAAAAAATAATCCGTTTAATAAAAATCGCGGTAAATAGCCCCGTGTAGTGAATCATCGAGGAGTGATCGCTACGGCAGTTCCACTTCCACGTCTCCGGAGCGGAGGAGCAGCCGGAGGAGAAGACATCGGGGGAGTAAGAAAGAATTGAAGGACAAGTGAAATGGAAAAATATTTCCAAGATTCAGCTAGTAAACTCTCGGCAATGCATTATCATATGGTGAACAGATCGAGTGATGCAATGTTTAGTAACTCATACAATCTCGCAATATGATGATATGTTTGATTATGACATTGAATTTGACAGGAATATCGCGCCCTTTGATATAGGAGTGATATTAGTAAGTAGCTAATTGTAACTACCCTCGAAAGTACAAACATTGCACTCATCCGAATCTCACGCCGAGAAAATCATAAGTAAATCCAATCCAATCAGGTTAGGTATATGCCGTTCGCATGAGTAACAAACTTTTATTGTTCTGTGCTGGGGTTCATTGAACTCGAGTGCGCCAAGTCCTTCGATGGCAATCATACTTGGCGGGAACGTGGTTTGATCAAGCAGAAGGAGGCGCAAAAAAGGGATATTTTCGACGGTCATGTCTTGGCTTGTTGAGCACCAAGCAGATTCCGAATACAGGGATAAGGTATGTAATACAATCAACGAGATGTCTTCCCAGGGGGAATATAATAAAATCGATTCTTATCAATTGCGAACTATTGACGTTGGACGAGTGGATCTCGTCCGCAGCGTCGCGAATCTATACTTAATACATTCACGACCGTCGCGTAATAGTAACCTCGTGCAAGATTCCGCCCTCGGTGGATATTCCATAACTAATCCCAGTTTTACAGATTTTATGTCCGAGGAAGGAGAAACCTGGAGATTTTTCGTGAGTTTGAACTCCAGAGCAAGGCAAATAGAGGAGGCAAGCCCTTGCGCAAAGGGCTCCCCGCAACAGTTAGCCCACACTCGCGCGCAGCGGTGTCGCGCCCTCGCCGCCCGGAGCCCGGCTAGCGCTCCGGGCCGCCAGCCTGCGCAAGGCTGGCGCGCGCGCGGAGGGGAAGCAGGAGACAAACGACGACTGCGCGCATTTTCGTGAGTTCGACCTCCAGAGCAAGGCAAGTAGAGAAGGTGAGCCCTTGCGCTGCTGGCTGCCCGCTACACTTAGCCCGCGCCCGCGCGCAACGGTGACGCGCCCCCGCCGCCCGGAGCCGGCATACGGCGAGCGCTCCGGGCCGCCAGCCTGCGCAAGGCTGGTGCGTGCGCGGAGGGGAGGCAGGAGGTGAACGAAGACGCGGCGACTACGAGCGGTAGCCACGTGTGGGTACCGCAGCCCAGTCTGAGCGCCATAAGTACACCAATCAGCGCGGCTTGGCTACAGAGAAATTGAAAATCCCGCGTGAAGTGACCTGTTAATCAATCTTCGATGGTAATATACCGCTGATACAGTCCACCTGCGCAAGGTTTAAAGCGACATTGACATGCAGTTACGTCAGCCATTCGCGGTTATGCCGGTAGAGCCTGCGCGTAAGGGGACATCGCTACTAAACGCTCGTGTGAGTATGAAATGAATCAGTCTATGCGAGACGGTTCAATTGAACATCTTGCGCAAAGATGTAGATATCTGATGGCTGGCTGTCGTCTATTTCTAGTATCCCGGCGAAACTTGAGATCTAGCTCAGTCTCTGCAACGTTTCCATCTGTACAAGGTTCAAAGCGACATTTTCATACAGAAACATCGCATGATGTGGGTAGAACGAGTCGGACAGAGTGGAGGCAAACAATTTTCCTACAGTTTAATTGTAACGTTTACTCATTTACGTGATATCTTAACCCTTTTTAAGCCAGTGACGAAGAAATATAAAATCAACACTATTTTATATCTCATTTATACAAATTACTTTAAGTAACTTTCTTTACTTTGAAATAAATAATTTCCATATCAGCACTGCTGCTTTTAAGGGATTAAAAGGGAGTTCTAAACATTAGGTATGTGGCTGGAGGACCGGCTATCTATATAATACGATACTCAAAGAGTAAAAGAGTAGTCATAAACTACTCTTATTGTGGTGTTGGACTTACCTTTAATAAGTTAAAGTTCACTCAAAGTTCCTTAACAATGTGTTAAGGAACTTTGAGTACCTACCTAGATGATTACCCCCAACCCCTAATATAACAACGCGTTACAATCTAACAACAGAGCCGTCGTTTTTCAATCCGACTACTTTCCTCAATCGGGCAGGATATGGTCGAAAATATGCCTACTTCACTGCTTCAGACAATTATCATTGTAGTCACCTTTCAGATTCACTATCCAAAGATATAGTCTGCTAATATTATTCAGACAGTCATCCACCAGGATATTGTCGGAGCCATATAGAGAAGCTATCTTTACACATTACAACATTACTTCTCACAAATGACCTACGTGTCACTGGACCGCGCAGGTCTTCATAATTCACTAGGCAAGCTGCTGTAAGAATTCACTTTTCAGTATATTAGCCAAAAGAAGCTGATGACAGTCCTCGAGTCTCTCAGGACATTAATATAAAGAACATTGTCCAATTTCGGCTAAGCGTGGACAGAATGTACGGGGTAATACGTGATAACCACTGATTATAAATAATTCCTTAGCGAATATTTTCGATTATCTAGTTGTGTCAATCGACAGCTAAAACTAAAAGGGAATGTAAGTAAAAACCAGTCTTTTTTCGGTCGACCGGACGACATTTTGGCATTCAATCGTTCAAATAAAAAAAAAAAACGATTTTTGGGTAAACTACCTACTTATTCATGGCAATACTAGACAAAATAAAACTGTCTTCACCCACCGCCGCCTGCGCCGGTAACATTTGTTCTGAGTTCTGTGTTTGACGACTGTGTGGTTTCGATAATTCGTGAATGTGTTTGTTTTCTACTTTGGCTTGTTATAATAGACCCCGACTCCGCGTTTAATGATGACCCTTACTGAAAGCTTGCAACTATTCAGTGCACATGCCTGAATCTTTGCAAGCTGGTGAAGCCCAGCTATTCACACTTACAGCCAATAGGTCTCGGAGAGTCACGATATGCAGATGGGTTGTAGAAGCTGTGAATGGCATTTTCAAGCAATCATTTAGACTTTTTAGACGGGAGTTTTTTAACCGTGCATCAAAGCATGCCATGACAGACTTCAGAGTAGCTGCAGCATTGAATAGCTAAAAATATAAACCGGTTTCATCAAAGAATCACAGATAGACCTGATGCCAGTGAAATACTTTCAATTGTAAATGAGAGAATGTTTATGCACAATTATCTCAGTGACTTAGTCATAGAAAAAAATATGAATAGGAGGCAGGCACAATTTGTTAGCATTAATGCGAACGCTAGAGAAATTCACTTTCCTAGGTTCGAGCTAAATGATTTAATATTGTTGGCCTGCGGTACATATCAAATCAAGCAAGCACGCTCCTACTATGGCGAACATATAAAGCCTAACGGTGCCTACACCATTGAAGTGTGCAGAGCTATTCCCGATAGAGGCAGCAACCTGCTGGAAGTTCCTGCGGCCCCCAACAGTACAATGTTAAGAGGAAAAATTCAAAGTAGACACATAGGGCGCAAAATATATTATGTTTATATTTTATTTCAAAATAATGGACAAGGAAGGGAAGCCATCAAAGAATATTATTGTAACTGTTTGGTAGGCCGAAGAACAGTGGGTTGCTGTGCTCATATAATGACTATTATAAGGTTTTTAAGCTGGGCCAGGTATCAAGACAATATCAATCCACCCGCCCAGTTTTTAAATTATATATTAATAGTATTTGAGTCAGAATAATAAACATATATTCAAAGAAAATGTTATTTTATTTGAACATTACCTCTCAGTATACATACAGGAAAAACTCACGACAGAGGCATATTGACACAAAATAATTACTGTCATTGGTTTCTTACCAACCTTTACTACAAAACCTAATAGTTAGTTTCGATTCAAATGTCTGTTCACGTTTAGCCGAAACGCCCATACAAAGTGGACATTGTCCTTTGAGATCGAGATTTTTTTTCACATCTCCACTATTTATTTGGTTGTTTCTCAATAGTCGCCTTACTTCGACATATCCCAAGCGAACAGCAGAGGCAGCTTTAACCAAATCGACGAAATAGAGGCAATTTAAGCTTAATGTGTCTTGGATGTGGCTGGTACGGCATACAGCCCACAAGCAGAGTTCCTTAATATTTCTACAGCTGTTCCGTGGAGTACCTACATAGTAGAGGAATAATAATTACATTTAATGTGAGTAGCAATGGAGCATTGAATATCGGACTGAGCATGATATACATTAGCGTGCATTAGTATATATTGAGCGTGGGCGCCATCGTGCCTCTGCCGCCCCGTATGGGACAGTATTGCAAAACTTTTATTGTGCCTCTGCCGCCCCGTATGGGAAAAGACGTGACGCTATGTTATGTAAGGACACCAACCTGGTATTTCTACCAGTGAACTAACTTAATGACAGTATTGAAAAACTTTTATAACCATCTACCTACATTATTATTTTAATGAATGTTATGACCACGCTGGATTATTCCACTGAAGTATGTATATGTATGACTTTTATGGTTCAGTCCTAGGTAACATGGTTTCAGTAATATTATCCACACAGCTGCAGGTAATAATGAAAACGCGTTCAGATACTTGTATTAGGTATCTGATCAATGATACTAAACTTCTTTATCACTATAGACAAATATGCTTATTACGCGTAAACTTGTCTTTTTCTCTATGCTTGCCCACTGTAGAAGCATCTTCAGTAGAGCCAGACTGCCACACTAGCTCCTGTAATAGAATCAGCCAAATCTAGCTATTCTTCTCAGAAGTGATACGAAAAGGTACTTAGATTAATTGAGTAACTTTATTATTAAAATCACTTACAGACTTGTTCGCCAGTCTTTTGCAAAGACCAATCATATGTGAAAGTACATAATCAGTGGTAATGCATCCAGGAGGCGCACTCCCAATTCAAAATACAGCAATTGTAATTTGATTACACCTACTGCTAATCACTAATTTCATCAATGTTTTGTGTTTAAATCAGATTGACCCTGTCTGCAAGGTTCAAATTATAATAACTAATTTTCACATGTATTCGATTCGGCACGCCTACGTCCCTAGCTCCGGGTTTCGTAGGTCAGGCGACCGACCTGATATCCTGACCTCACAACTGCAGTCTTGGTAGTCGTCGAGGTGAATGGCGAGCTAGAAGCCAACCACCGAGCACCAATCTCGGTGAACTTGTACGTAAGTGCTGACTGAAGTGAAAACCTAGCGGAGGTAAAGCTTTGCATATTCTTAGATTCATATAGTAGATCAGATGAGTCTTAATAGCCAGAAACTAAGTTTAACCTAGCCAGCCCGAAACTCGGCTGGCTGCAAAAGATGACTTCATCAGACCTTTCTTAAGTTTGTGTTTGTTTCCATCTATTGGCCTTATTTTTGAGTTGCATTTGCGCAGCATATCTTTGCATCACGTACACGATGATGCATAAACATTATGTTTCATAATTTATAAAATGTTTCCATAAATGAACTCCTAGTCATATCACATTGGCGTTTTTAACTCAGCAGTCGATACCAAACACTACTCAATATTAGGCTTAAAGCCAGGTAACGTCAGGTATAATGTAGCAATTTTACCTGAAAATAAAATTGTTATTATACATACTTACCTGGCTTTAAGCCTAGGTAAATCGCTGCCTGCTGTGCACATTACTGTGCATTGCATGATCGTGACACATTCTTAAACACGATCAGCTCTTTATTGAGTTGCCAATGACCTGAAAATTGAGCGCGCGCAATAACGCTGGCTTCAATTGCCGCCATTTCTGAAACTTTACGCGCGCAATGTTGCTGAGGTTCCAAACGGATATGACATGTATTTTAGGAGTTTTAAACAGGAAGTGAGCTGTTTGGGGCTAATTTCGTCGCACCGGAAAGGAAGTCAAGTATGCTACTCTCAATATTAGGCTTAAAGCCAGGTAAGTATGTATAATAACAATTTTATTTTCAGGTAAAATTGCTATATTTCGCGTGAAGAAAAAGGAGCACAACAAAACAGTGGTTGTCGAGCTGCAGTCCGCCTTGGTAAAAAAGGACATCCTGTTTGCCGCAAAAAAGTATAACTCCAAAAATAAGTCGGCCAAGCTCTGTGCTAGACACCTCGGAATCACAGAAAAATCAGACGAGCCAATTTTCATCGCTGAGCAACTAACACCGAAAGCAGCGCGACTTTATTTTCTCGCTCGAGACCTAGCAAAATCGAAAGCTTAAAATTCTGTTGGTCCGCTTACGGAAAGGTGAATGTATGAGGATGAGCAATCACCGTTCATTAACATCACCAGTGAGGAGCAAGTACAACGTCTTATAAACGTCACTAAATGACTAGCTACAGTTAGATGGTATTTAATGAAGCTTAATTTCATCTTATATTTAATACTAGTTAAGTACACATTGAAAAAACAAACAAACACAAATACTCATTACAACAACCACATAACAAACACACCTCCCTTAACACATACATACACACATACCCCAGAACTACCAGTTTATACTTATATCCTGAAACTATTTGCAGTAGAACACCACCGGACCCTACAACACCTTACAAATGGCTAATTTAACGACTAGACTTCAAGATATAGATCAAATAGAAATAGCAGAGTCAATTAAATGTACCATTCAGGACCTTAATAAAATGATCAATGTTAAAACTTCGGACATCACAATACTTTCTCAAAATATGAGGAGCATATATGCAAACACTAGTGACCTACAAATAAACCTGCAAGAATTAAACTTCGCAGTTGATGTTATGGTCTTAACAGAATGTAGAATTGATAAACACAAAAATCTGCCTAATATTATACCATACTCATCACTTTCTACGACAAACCATTTGAATCAGAACGATGGCGTTGTCGCATACGTTAAAGATGGCTGCAGAGCCAGTGTTCGGGAAATAGTACTGGTCCATGCATCATGTTTAGAGATTACTCTTGATAACATGGTAGTGTTAGGTATATACCGCTCACCCTCAAACGATAATATAGATCCTTTCCTACAATCTCTAAACACACATTTAGAGACACTAAAATCAATCAAAAATATTATAATCACAGGAGATATTAACATAAATATAATACCTAGATCAACTGAAACAGCAAAAGAACGCACAAATAGACTACATTACCTGGACATGTTGGCTGCCCACGGTTTACTACCTGGGCACTCACTACCGACCAGGGAAAATAGCTGTTTAGACCACTTTAACCTGAATATTGATAAAACAAAAAGTAGTGCTTTCATTGCTGTTTTGGACACGACGATAACGGATCATGCAATTATCTTATTAAAACTGTCTAAAATTCAAACGGAAAGTCGCAGTCAAAAAACTAAAACTGTTATTGATTATGATGGGGCACTTGAGACTTTAAAACATATAAACCTATCAGACTTAATACTAGAAATGGACCCTAATAAAATTACTGATAAATTAGTGAGTAACATAACTAAATCCTTAGAGGACAACACAAGTATAATACAAATTACTAAGTGTAAACGTATCATTAAACCCTGGATAACCCCAGGCATACTACGATGTATTAAAAATAGAAATAAGATCCAAAAAAAACTTCTTCTAATCCAGATAATGAAACACTTAAAATTACATTCAGAAGATATAGGAATTTTTGTAATAATTTAATTAAGAAACTGAGGAGGAAGTATGAAAGGGAAGAAATAGAAAAAAGTAGTAATAACCCAGTCTTTATGGAAAGCTATAAACAAAATTAGCAACTACAAACCAAGTTAAATCACAAAGTTGGATCTGCTAAGATACAAATCAACAACAGACGAATCAGTAAATTCTGTAAATGATTATTTTGCTCATATAGGGAAGAAGCTTGCTGAAGAGATCATAAATAATCCAATGAATCAAAATAAGGAAGTGAAATTAACTACTACGCAACTACAATCTTTCACTCTACTCGACACGGACTATCAAGAAGTAGACACGATACTTATGAGTCTTAAAGCAGATAGTGCGCCAGGGTGGGACGGTATCACGACAAAATTCCTAAAACAAGCTAGATTTATAGTTGTGCCTATCATCTCCCACCTGGCAAACGTGTGCTTTGAGTATGGAGAATTCCCTGTATCTATGAAACAATCTATAATCACACCAGTTTACAAAAGTGGGGACAAGGGGGAAGCTGGAAACTATCGCCCCATATCCGTTCTTACGTCTATATCGAAAATACTCGAAAAACTAACATACTCTCAAAATTGCAATTTGGTTTTAGGGAAGGCTTATCCACAGAGGACGCTGTCACAGCGCTCACATCACTTATAGTGGAACATGTCGATAAAAAACTCAAATGCTTGACAGTCTTCCTTGATTTAAAAAAGGCGTTTGACACCGTGTCAGTGCCTATCCTCATCCGGAAGCTAGAAAATGTAGGTATTAGGGGAAATTCACTTTCTTCACTGTCAAGCTATCTAAAGAATAGAAAACAGAGAGTTAAGATAGGTCAAAACATCAGCAGCGACACGGATATTACTTGTTGTAATATATATAAATGACTTGTTTTTAATATATATAAATGACTTGTGCAACATTAATATAGCAAAGGGGCAGGTCTTTTCTTATGCTGATGATACAGCGATAGTCTTTACTGGGACCTCATGGAATGATGTTCGCGAGAGTACGGAGGCAGGTCTTGCTGAGGTTAGTACCTGGTTACGGAATAACCTTCTTACGTTGAATACATCTAAAACAAACTACATATGTTTTACCCCATACGTATCCACACAACCAGAAGCAAATTTTAAAGTAAGAATACACGAATGCAGTTACCATAATCTTGCCTCTTATTGTTCGTGTCCGTTGATCGAAAAAGTGACACATACAAAATACTTAGGTGTTATGCTGGATCACCGTCTATCCTGGCACTTTCAGATTGACTTAGTTTTGAACAGAATACGTAAACTCATCTGGCTCTTTAAAACCATGAGACACATAACAACAAGAAGTTTGCTGATGTCTATATACAGATCACTGGCACAATCCATCATTGCATACTGTTTGCCAATTCGGGGTGGGGCTATTAAATCAAAAATGATTGATATTGAAATAGCTCAGAGAACGCTTCTAAAGGTTATACACTTTAAACCACGTAGATTCCCAACTGACGAACTCTATGAACTTAGTGAACTACTCTCCGTAAGGAAACTGTATGTTTTAAATCTAATACTAAAAACACATAACACTCAAAGTCGATCCTAACATACTTAAAAAGAGGAGATGGTTTATGGTTGTCCCGCATCACGTTGTAAAATCAAAGTTTGCTGAAAGACAAATCACAAAAAGAGCTTCAATCCTGTATAATCAGGCAAATAGATATATTAAAATTCATGATAAGACCCTTTATGACTGTAAGACAGCAGTAACAAGATGGCTAATGAATAAATCATATAATGAAATCGAAACTCTTATTGAAAATAATGTGAAACTAAATAAACAAACTAAAACACTTACATCATAGTATTTCCATATAATATTTACAAAAAGCTAAATATGTTCACAGCTAAATACTTAAATAATAAAATAAACTAATCATAAACTGGTTGATAACGCAAGCACACACACACACACACACACACACTCACTATCTTGCACACAACACATACACCCTATACACACTCACTACACACACACACACACACACGCACACACCCTCAAACACACACCTCCTCACACACACATTTCACACTCACATCGACACTTACATACTTACGGACGATATTTCAATCCCAAAATAAGCCAGAACTATTGATAACACTATTGTAAACTACGTCGATTTGAATTTTGGCTGAGGAAATAAAGTTGTATCACACACAAACGTATGATTAATGTTTTCACATCTTTATTTGTCATTATTTTATAAATTGTTTAACTCAACTAGATGACTTGGAATGAGAGAGCGAAGTCTTCTGGTACAGGTACTTTTACTTAAAAGAAGGCTTCAGCCTAAACAATGTAAATGATTTTCCTTGTTAAACAATAAACATTTTTGTATTTTGTATTTTGTATTTTTTGTATAATTCTCCAAAATATTGTCAGCTATTTAAATGTCAACCTGTATGTGTTCTTCCTCAACCATAATATAATGAGGCAGCTACTAAGTTACCTGTTGCAAAGCGGACACATTCTCGTCGTCCATGACAGCGAACTGTGTGTAGCTCTGATCCGCTCGGTTCCGCGCCGCGCGACGGTTGCCTGCAATACGGGCATTTAGACAAAAGTCCGGGGGGCTTATTCGCTAACTCAGTGATCATCACGAATTATGATACATATAAATTAAGAAGTTATTGGTGTCGTTCAATTATTTCGTGTAACAAGGATATCAAAATAGGTCGGTTATAGCCGACTTATTTTGATATCCTTTTAACGCGAAATAATTGAACGACACCAATAACTTCTTAATTTATATGTATCATAATTCGTGATGATCACTGAGTTAGCGAATAAGTCCGCTGAATGGGCAGCGAATGGGGCAGGGAAGACTGCAACAGTAGCACAATGTAAACGCTCACTTCTCATACCACTCATCATGTTATTACGCACTTCCCGTGATCCCTCCGTCGGCGGTTTTTCGTGCGAGACGGCGGCGTGCGTGTGAGCGAGAAGTATTAGGTGTAATCGGTCTAATGTAAACACTCATTCCCGTCGACATTTTGAGAAACATTTCCGGCGGCACGAGAGACAGTGGGCAAAGTATATGTGTTTAAGGCCGGTTTATAGAATAGTCACGACTTACAGCTGGTGGTCACGTCTAACCAGCAATTTACTGAGATCTCGAATATTTAACACAACAGAAATATTATGGTTTCATCCTAAACAGTTCATCGGTTGCAAAACAAGCTAACGAAGAAGAATAATAACCTAAATAGTATAGTGGAAATGCTGCTTGCTGCTGGTTTAAAAAACCATTATTTACTTGTATTTTGGTACCGGCGCTTTCGTGTCCGCGAATTGTTTTCATTTACCGTGACAAAAATATTCTGTGTGATAATCTTGGCCCTGAACCATGGTGGTCCGAATCACCTCCAAAGCCGGTTCATATCACATCACTTATAATTGACCGAGCGAGAGCGAAGCCCCCGTTCAGCTTGGGCAAAAATGCTTTCGGTTGTCTGTCCGGATCGCTCGGTCAATAAGTATGGCAGCACTGGCCATTATTCAATGAGGCTAAATTAAAATTAAGTCAAATATTTTAACTGTATGTACATAATTACAGAACATTTTTTTTTTGTTAGACAATATTGTTGCCTGTAAGTAGGGAGGAGCGTATGTTACTTATCCCAAAACACAGGGGAAACTCTACTTTGGGGAGTAACGACTCTTATATTGTCTGTACAAATATATGACAAAACTGTAGCAATATTACTGAATAAACATGATTATTATTATATATATTATATTGAGGCTTAATGGGAATTGCTGCATGTATACTGTACCTCTTTTGAAGTGTGTGTCCGAGTGGACACTTTCCACATCGGTGACTATACGCGGGCTGACGGCTTCACCTGAAATAAACATTCAATATATCGATCCAGCGGGTTAAGCAACATCTCTCAGAAGCGGCGATGGGATGGGTGGCCGTTGTTACGTGATATTTACAAACATGAACATTCCCATACAGACACATAGATAGCTTCTGGCCCCACACCAGGCTACGCTGTGTTTTACGCTGTTTTTTTTCCCTTCCGGTCGGGATTCGAACCCGGGCCTTCTCGCTCTCACAAAACATTGACCGCAACGCCAAAAAGGTCGTCACAAAAATGTTGGTAACGCTGTAGTTTCAGTATATTGCATTTTGAAACTGCAGTGTGGCAGCAACAGCAGTAGGATCAACACGTAGGCCCTACAAACAGGTCGTACCGGTGGCGGCAGCTTGCAGGTCCTGCACGCAGGTCGGCGGTGCCGTGACGACGCGCAGTCGGGCCAGCGTGGGGCCGCCGCCACCTGCGGAAAACCCCTCTTTAGAGAAAATCCCGCCTTCACATGCCATGCTTTGTTGGATTTGTATTCGTCTATATAGCCATATATATTTTTTAATCTCCGCTAAGAGTTGTATTCCTACAAACAACAAAAATTTTTGTGAATGATTAAGTCACGTACATATAATGACAATTCAATCATCACATTTTCATCATTATTTCATCAGTTTTTGTTTACTCCGTAATTAACCTTAATTTGCGGAACCTAAGAATTTGTTTATGCTAAGCGGTTTTGCCAGCAGAAAAAAAACAAAACGAGCGCGCCATTTTCCTTGAAAATTTGTTGACGTTTTTGTTGTGTGGTTCATCATTATCAAAAGTCTATTTTCTTCCTAGCAAGTGTGTTTAAAATCGTCGTAACAAACCCTTGATTGATTGATTGATCATCATTAGACACTCGGCTAACTTTTCGCGCTCGCCAACGGTTTGCTCGGATAATACCGTCTCGTATGTGATCACCTGTAGCTTTGTCATGTGATGCTGACATGTAGGAATTTCAATCGCTTTTGAATTAATGACCAATCAGACCATCGCATGACCAAGCAAACTCGCTTTAAAAGAAAAGCTCGTGTGAAATATTTTTTTGTGATTGGAGAATTTTTGAAGAGATTGAAATTCCTACATGTCAGAATGACATTTGCACACGCGTATCATAATAATAATAATATGTCCCCACCGAGGGGCAGGCCTTTACTCGGATACGAGTAAGATTAAGCCATACTCCACCACGCTGGCTCAGTGCCGGTTGGTGGAGGGGTATTACGACCACTACCACGTCGCGATAGTAGCCGGGACCTACAGCTTAACGTGTCATTCAAGATACTGAACGTCCGGTAATGTACTTAAGATAAATTAATTATCTGATTGGTACACGGTCAGGATTCGAACCTGCATCTCCTGTGTGAGAAGCAAGCGTGAAACCCATTAGACCACGGAGCTCTATCTTACATCATAATGTACTAAAATCTCATTGGTACATGGTCAGTACGGTATTCGAACCGGCAACTCTGGTGCCTCAGTCTAGTGAATTATGTATATGTCCCACCTGGCGCGGTAGAGGCTCGCGGCTTGTTGGCGGGCGGCACGCTCTGTCGCTCCGGCCGCGCCGCCGTGCCCGTCACAGCTGACGACCCGGACTCCTGCAAGCAACACACACACACACACTATCACAGTCCGATACTGCATGAAGTTAACATGATCTATGAGGCCATTCCGAGTCACCGTTAGCGCGACACTGATAGCTCTAAAAGGATGCTATGACGTCATCTATAACATTAACGGTACGGTTTACGATGCGCATTTGGAGCGCACACTGCAATCGTTGAATACTCCCTGGTTTACATTGTAAGCACGCAAATAGCCCGCATTCTCCCGCAACCATTATAAACCGGCGAAATTAGTTATTATATATATAATATAGTTATAGTATTAGTTCCATTGTAGATTGTATTGCACCTCACCTTTGTTGTATATTTAATCAATGTATAGATAATGGTGTGTTTCCTGACTTGATGAAACTAAGTAAAGTTATACCTTTATTCAAAGCTGGTAGTACATCAGACCCCACCAATTTTAGACCCATATCGATACTACCAACGCTTAGCAAAATATTTGAAAAACTCATACTTAATCAATTGCAAAGTCATTTTTATCTCAATAATTTAATTCATATTGCTCAGTTTGGTTTCACAAAGGGTCGTTCAACAGCCGATGCTGGTGTTGAACTAATCGACAATATTTTTGATGCCTGGGAAGACGCAATGGATGCAATAGGTGTCTTCTGCGATCTATCCAAGGCTTTTGATTGCGTCCATCATGACACTCTTGTCAGGAAGTTACGCCATTATGGTGTAAAAGATCAGGCCCTTGGCCTTCTGGAGTCATATCTAACAGATAGGGTTCAGATGGTCGATGTTAATGGGAAAAGATCACCTGGGTCTTCAATAAGTATGGGCGTACCGCAAGGTTCAATTCTTGGTCCTTTCTTGTTTTTAGTATATATTAATGATTTACCTTACCTTGTTAAAGCAAAACATGGGTTAGTATTGTTTGCCGATGATACTTCTTTGATATTTAAAGTTAAAAGACAGCAATCAAATTATGACGAGGTAAACAATGCTATCTCTAGTATAGTGAACTGGTTTACTGTTAACAATTTATTACTTAATGAAAAGAAAACTAAATGTATTAAATTCGTGTTACCCAATGTGAACCCGGTAACTACAGACATATTTATAAAAGGACAGAGATTGGACCTTGTGCAGTCGACTGTCTTTTTGGGCATTACTTTAGACGCCAAACTACAATGGGATCCTCATATAAATAAATTGTCGAACAGATGAGTTCAGCAGCGTTCGCAGTTAAAAAAATTAGAGCTCTTACCGACGTAGACACCGCTAGACTAGTCTACTTTAGTTACTTTCATAGTCTAATGACCTATGGTATTTTATTGTGGGGTCACGCTGCGAATGCTAATAGTATATTTATTCTGCAGAAACGGGCTGTTCGTGCAATTTATAGATTAGGGAATAGAGTGTCACTGAGGGAAAAGTTTAAAGAAATCAATATTCTGACATTTGTGTCTCAATATATCTATGACAATCTTGTGTATGTAAAAAGAAATATAACTAATTTCCAGAAGTACAGTGATATACACAATTTTAATACTAGAAATAAAGACAAGTTGGTTGCTTATGTAAGCCGACTACATAAAATTAGTAATTCTTTTAAAGGCAATTGTATACGCTATTACAATAAGGTCCCTACTGATATTAAAAACTTACCTTTAGACAAGTTTAAAATAATAATAAAACAGAAATTGTATAAAAAAGGTTACTATAGGATATCTGATTACTTAGAGGACAGATGTCCATGGGAATAGATTGTTTGAGTAACAGGCTGTTTCGATATATAATTAGCATTCATTTTGTAATTTGACAATATTTTATTTAAAAAAGGAAACGCAAAAGATGCGACGACTGTGGAGTTTCTTCGGTGAGCTCTTCTCCACAGATTCCGCCATTGTGTTAGTGAACTCACCCAAAAAAATGTAATGATGGATCTAAGTGATGTAACAACATCCTATTGAAATAAAAGGTTTTTCATTTTGATTTTGATTTTGAAAGCGCGCTTACGTCATCCATCTGTCAACTGTCATATTTCATGTCATCCTCCAACAATAGAAATGGTTTATTATTTACTTTACAGTAATTTAACACCTCTCGCGCTACGTTTCAAATTAAATTAAAGCAATAGATATTCCAAGAATAATTCTCAATTCATTTAAAATTACACAACAGATACCAAATGTCAATTTGACGTTTCCACACACACTGGACTACCTCTTTATCGTGAGCGCTGTGCGCGCGCTATTATGGAATCACTCATGAGGTCACAACGCTCACTCTGGTGAATTGTATGCGCATTATGAACCGAAATATAGCGCGCTCACAACGCTAATAGCGCACGTAAGCGCATCGTAAACCGCACCGTGACAGTGAGTACTGTCAGATGGGTGTGTGTAGTACAACTGCTACACCAATCAGCAACTGCTGGTGCTCCAAATCGTTTATTGCAGATAATATTTATTCTGTATTCACGCAAAAAACTAAACATAAACAAAATTTGGTTGTAATGGTTTATTTATCTGTCAGTGCCAACGTCTACGTCGCGTTCCGAATGGATCTTAAAGCAGTGTGACCCGGCAAGGGCCTTGCTCTCTAGTTCTTTGAATTCGTAAGAAAACAAGAAAAAAAAGGTTTAAAAAAATTATATGTCTTATTTAAGGATCTGGCGGACATATTGGGGTGTCTGTACATAGAATAGGATTTTTGCATAATACTACAGATCCGAAATGAGCCGAAAAAATTAGTTAAGGTGGATTTCCCATCAAAAGTAGCAAACTTTTGTCTATGGTCCGAACGCAGCCGACTCGTTTTTTTTATTTATTTAAAAATAATTTATTTTCATAAAAGTACAATACATGTTTTGTGGTTTGTGCATGCTGTAAAACCACAGGTGGTTTGTCTCAAGAGCTCACGTTGAGCGAAGAGAGCCACAGAATGGCTCCCAAAAGACGCAAAGAGACACCATGGCCGACCCAGGAAGACTGGAGTGAGGGTGACTACATAAAACCGAAGGAAATGGAAAGGGAGAGAGGCGTTTGCCCAGCTGCGGGACTTGATGGACCCATATTAATGGTACTATCGAACCATCTGAATCATGACCCACCATAAGCTTATTTTGCTAAACCCCTTAAATGCAAGTAGGTCGAAATTCGCTTGAAGGTTTATTTCCTTGGTAACGAACTTGTTATCATTTGATTAGACACTGACATTTTGATAGATCTTACAGGTTTGAAAGTTTCAAACGAATTATCAGGCAAGTGGGTCATGATTCAGTTGGTTCCATTGTACATGGTGATGCAAATAAGCATACCTTCAGGTGTCTATCGGGAGATGGCGCTGGCGTCGTCCTCGGCTCAGTTTCCTTTTCAGTGGGCTTATCGGTTGTAGTGGACTGTAATAAGACATAAGACTATCGTCAATTGTTTGCAGCTATTACGACGACATGACGACCCGAATGGCCGACTCGGCAGTGAACCTGCCTACGAAGCCAAGGGTCCCGGGTTCGAGTCCCGGTAGGGGCAAATATTTGTTGGATGAGAACGGATGTTTGTACCCTAGTAATGGTTGTTTATCTATTTAAGTATAATATTTATCTATATAAGTATTTGTACATTGTCTAGTACCCAAGATACAGGGAATCCTAGTTTGGGGCTAGATCAATGTGTGTAAATAGTGTCCAAGGTATTATTATTGTTATTAGCTGACCCGACTGGCATCACTCTGCCAAAAGCTATTGGACTGCGACAGTTCGCTACCAACGCCATCTGTTATAACATTAATGTAACATTTATAACATTTACATACAGGCACATAAATTGCTCCTGGCCCAACACTAGGATACCCTGTGACGTGGGAACCAGAAACAGCGACGTCACACACATATAAACATCCAAGGCCTAAAGTTTTTAGGGTTCCGTACCCAAAGAGTAAAACGGGATCCTGTTATTAAGACTCCGCTGTTTGTCTGTCTGTCCGTCTTTCACCAGGCTGTATCTCATGAACCGTTATAGTAACCGACGGTCACCATGGTTACCATGTATGATCCTGTTCGCAGTACCAGTCGGGTCAATGACTATAGTTCTGTCTATTAGTTAGAGAAAGCTGTTGAATACTCACAACGCCGTTTCCATTGACGTGCGTGACTTTAGCCAGGTGCCGCGGCGAGACCTTCTTGTCGGTCGCCTTGTCCGCGTGTATGTGTGTCTGTGTGTCTGTCGCGGCCGCCGTCGTCGCGTCTGTTTCGGGCCGGCGGCGGGCCTGCGGGTTTTAATGATAACATTATTATGCTAAGCAATGTTAAATGTTCACCTAGTTTAGTGGAACCACGTACATTCACATAACCGTATTGGTTGCTATTGGTCACTTTCTGTCCGAATAACATAATATAACATTTACATACAGGCACATACATTGCTTCTGGCCTCACACTAGGATGCCCTATGTCGTGGGAACCAGAAACATGTAAACATCCAAGACCTGGGCATTTTTTTTCTTCCTCAGCCGGGATTCGAACCCGGCACCTAGCCTGGGAAGCACAGCCTCGACCGCAACACCACAGAAATAGAAGAAATAGAAACTTTATTTGCTTATCATGGTGTACATAAGGTTTCTTAAATATCTAATGTTAGTTTCACATGATATAACCATAGGTATGCAAATTACATTTTAATACACATATTAATTACAAGTCAAATGTAGGTTAATAAAATATGATTGTAATGTCAGTCCATAATATGGTTATAGTACATTACGCTACAAGGGAAGTAAGTGAGCTATTACGGAACGAGATGCAATTTGGTGCCCGTGCGAGCTTCGCTCGCAAAGGGCTCTAAGGATCGAGTGCACCCGAGATATTTAGACGCCCGAGCGAGCGAAGCGAGCAAGGGCGGATATAGTTCGAGGGTGCAATAGCTACTTACAACCCGAGAGAAGTATACTATTTTACACCTTTCTTGCGAGGAAAATAAAACACAACAAATAAAATAAAACAATGTAATTTAAATTCATATCAAAAAACTAATGAGGTACCTACATATTAATTTTAATGTGATTTTAATAAAAAGTTGTGTGTGTAATTTCTGAATTAGATATTGGGAAAGTATGTAAATTTTAATAAAGATACATACTTTCCCAATATTTTCTGAGAAAGACTTGATCTTTTTTTCTGCACGCCATTTAATGAAGTCATCATAGCATTTTAAATACCTTTCTTTTGATTTATTTGGCAAAAGGTTGTCGATTACATTCTCAGCTTCCATATCCACTTCATCGCTTGACATTTTTAATTAGGTAATTAATTTGAGATAAACTTTATCAAACTTCAAATAATATCGATTGAATTACCGCCAATTTTATTTTTTTTTGTTTTGGTTGAGTTTTTGACCAAGGAGGTTTGCATAGCTTGAACTGTAAAGTTGTATGAAAATCCATTACATATCAAGCATTGCTTGTTCTGCAAAGTAATTTGAAAATGGAACGTAGTTTTCAATGCAGACAATGAATGAATGACGTAAAGACTAACTTACATTCACTCTTTGAACGTAAGTAAGTAGGTCTTTACGAGCAAGGCAGGTGTAATAGTACATTACTTCAGAAGGAAGAAAGTGACAGTTCCATACCGAGATTATGGCATTTGCGCCACGAGCTTGCGAGGGGCGCAAACCATTCGAGGTATGGAACTGTACTTTATCCTGAGGTATGTATAGTGCTTTTTATTACACCTACGAGGAAAATTATAGACATAAATGCATCCATATTTTACAAAAAACAAAGATAAATGCTAAATCAACCGAAGTTTTAGCGAAAATGCGCGGGCTTTTCCTTTTTTTATTCGCCCGTTTCTGGAGTAGGCTAAGATCATAAGGTCATGCAGCCACTTCTTCCGTGATTCCGCGCGTTTTATATACAAAAATAATTTCGTTTTTAATTTTCTGTATGCACCAAGGGGGTTGGTAACTGGTAAAAAAAATAACTGTATGTGGCCAGTAACAATTTACTTGAAATTCAATTAGTAGACAGTTAAAGTCTCATTGCAGTATGACTGCTGACAAATAAAAAAAAAAAAACCGGGTATGTAATGGAATTTCATACATACTTCCCACCCTTGGGTCGGAAGGATTTTCATACAAACTTCCATACCTTGGGATGAAAGGATTTGAAGGGCGGGATAAAGGCGTTTCTTCCCTCTAATTGGTATAATTAGTATGTATTTTCAGAGCAGGTGTGATAAAAAAATATTTATTATTCACATCTGTAAGTCAAGTATTCGTTGACTGAATAAAAAGTTGCATTTACGAGCAGAGTTTTTAATTTATTTTTAAAGGCATGTAAATGCTTGCTTTCTCTAACATTTTGCGGAAGCTTGTTAAATATTCGGGTTGACACATTGAATATACTCTTGCCATAGTAATCACTTCTATGTTGCTCAGCACAGAGCTTATTTGCATGACGTTTGCTTTCCAACGTTTTATAGATGTGTAAGTTACTCTTTACAAATACATATGTTTCATACATATATAGACGCGGCAAGGTCAGAAGTTTAAGTTTATTAAAAAAGGGTTTGCAGCTATCCGTAGGGACAAGTTTACGCACTGCCCTAATACACTTCTTCTGTGCTTTAAATATTTTGTCATTGCATGTGGCATTACCCCAGAAAATTATACCGTATCTCAAGGAGGATTCAACGAAGCCGTGGTACGCGGCAATTACGGCATCAATGTTTACAGTCTTGGTGAGCATGTACAGGCCATACGAAAACTGATAAGTTGTTTTTGTAGTTTTTCGACATGCGTGTTCCAGGACGCCTGTGTAAGTGTAAGCCTAAAAACTTAATAGTCTCTGTTTGTTCAATTTGTTTACCTAAATAATTTATATTCAATGTCAATTCTTGTTTACGCCCTAATGCAAATGTCATCAATTTCGTTTTGTCAAGGTTAATTATAAGATTATTTTTTTCAAGCCATTCAATTATTAATTTCAAAGTATTATTTATGTAAATTTCATAGTTGTCAAGATTTTCCCCAACAAATGTTACGGTACTGCCGTCAGCAAATAATACCATTGGGTGATGTATGGCTTTGGGAAAATCATTAATGTATATAATAAATAACAGGGGACCCAGTACACTCCCTTGAGGTACACCGTAATGAATATTTCTAATTTCAGAGCTGTATACAAGCTCTGTCTTTATTTTTGGACATATTCTGTTAACTTGTGTTAATTGCGTGCGTTCGCTCAGGTATGATTTAAGTAGGTTTTGTACATTACCTCGAATGCCGTAACTGCTTAGTTTATTTAGCAAAGTGTTGTGATCCACATAGTCAAATGCCTTTGTAAGGTCCATGAATAATGATGTAACAGGTGTACCAACATCAACATTTTTCATTATTTTGTGTAAAAAGTCATATACCGCCATATTAATATTTTTGTTTCTCCTAAATCTTCTTCAATATTTTATTAAATTCTAGTTAATGATAAAGTTAATCATAAATAACCTTTTTAAAATATTTTTGAGAAAATAGGTATAGGGCTATCGGTCTATAGAAATTAATATTTTTCCTATCATCTTTTTTAAAGAGTGGCTTTACAACTGTAATTTTCAGACGTTTGGGAAAAATACCGTTTTATATACTAATATTAATTATGTAGCTGATAACAGGCGCTATTATAGAACTTACAGCCTTAATAACTTTAGTCGAGATTCCATCATTGCCGGTACTACTTGTGTTTTTAAGAGATAGAATGTATTTGTGGATGTCATAGGCGTTTGTTGGAGTCATGAACATAGATTTGCTTGAGTTAAATATCAAAGATGTAGTCGAATTCAGAGGTCGAACACTAAAGTTAGGCTGTGTTAGCTCACAACTTTATGTACAACCTGGAGCCGTGGCCACCCCATGTATTTACTCAATTTGACAAACAGTAATACATACTTATGTATAAGCCTTGTATTTCATAAAACTAGAATATATTACGGAGGTTCCACAACAAAAAAAATACAGGCTAAAAAGATGTTAACATATTTTAAAGGGTTTTATGGTTATTCATTGCTTCCGGCCTCACCGTTATAAATGTCGCAGTTAGTTGTTTAAGTACTTAACTAACTCTCTAGACCATTAATTAAATACCTACGTTTAAGCAAGTCACTAAAATTACGTCAGACAAGTGAGTGAACGAAACGTTTAACGAGTTGTCTAAACGTTCCTAGGCAACAAGACATATATAATATAAATATTTTTATGTGTACTTAAGTTTATGTTTTAAGTATTTTTTGTAGTTCTTACATGTTCCACCTAACACGAAAGATAAAGGGGGCTTCACTTCGTGCACCCCCTTAACCCTTCACCTAAGCTACCGCAATGTTTTGCCCTGATATAAGCTATGCAAATCAGCTGTCGTAACGCCATCATGTTTTCCAACACGCCGGCTTTCGGTAAGACAGATTGTTAAACGTTTTCGACGATGCTTTATTGGTTACTTAGTTAAACGTCGGTATTTAATTAACGGTCTAGAGCGGTCAACTGCGACATGAACATTCGAAACTCTGGGATTTTCCAGGGCGATCGCTTCACCATAGAGGTTGCATACAGTAAGCCAAGGAATTAGTTAGCTCGGTGGGCTTCAGAATAAGGTTAAGTCCATTCGTTTAGATAGCGTCGGACAGCACCTGCACGAAATTCTGTAACAACCATAATGTTTGCATGTTCGTTCACTTAAAGTGTCATCTTAAGACACTTCACAGCGAGCCACGTGCCAAGGAGGCGTGATCAAAGGCGGCGAAACCAAATGAATACACTTTACTCACATTGTCAGGCTGAGTGGTGTCCGTAGGTTTGTGTTCAGGCGATATCGGATGCACCATGGTCCTACCGCGTGGTACAGCCACACCCTGAACAGACAATAAAACTGATTTATTTGTGTAGGGGCAGAAAAGAGAAGAACTCTTTGGACTAGGGGTTTCATGCTCGCTTCTCACGAAGGGGATGCGGGTACGAATTCAGTGGTGACGAGACCATGTACCAATGAGATAAGTTATTTATCTTAAGTTCTAACGGTGATGGAAAACATCGTGGAAACCTTCAATCGCCAAAGCGGCGATGGGCTAGCCCGCAGTCACGTAAAATGGAGTTTTGAAGAACTGGCTCACTTTGGGCACAATTGTGCCCCTGCCACCCCGTTTGGGAAAAGGGTGGACGTGATGTTATGTTAGGGAAGATAAGAAGTGCCCGTAACTGAAGAGTTTATATAGACTTATGAATGTTGAGGAAGCGATTTAAATGCCAGGATCATAGCAAGTGGAGGTCTTTAGCCTCTGCCTACCCCTTGTTGGGGAAAAAGGCGTGAGCATATGTATGAATAAATTGTCTTAGTTTCATAAAGTCTCAAATACAGGATGTGACGAAATATGAAGTCAAGATGGGGTCATTATTAGGGACAGATAAAATCAGTTGTAAACACATGAGGTTTTTTACAGCGAAACCAATGGGGACACTCAAGAACCAATCAAATCAATATCCTCTAAAACCATAGCGTTAACTGAGTAGGTGTTCTGCGGTAGTGTTCAGGTGCGGGAAGGATGACATGACACGCTATGCCGACCCAGCACTGAAGTCTCGCGCCACAGACACGACAAAACACCACACTACCGCAGGACACCTATTCAGTCATGCGCTATTGTCCGTTTCACAATAATACTTAAACAACAATGGTAGGTTTGTGACCACTACAGATATTTGTTGATGTGATGAACCATAGAACTCTAATAAACATAAAACCGTTTCGGCAGCGTGCGTAACCGGCGCTTCGTAACCAGTTGCGATCGAAAATAGGGTTATCGCTTAAAATTATTAGAGCAAATGATTAGAGCAATTAGACGGCTTTTTTTTTTTAAACCAGACTCAAAATCCTTCGTTTGAAATTTAAAAAGATAAACTGGTTTCGTAAAATTACGAAATTCTTTGGTCGCAACCTGTTTTCGTAAAAGGTCTAAAAAGTATTTGATCTCAACTGGCTACGAAGCCTTAGGTTGCGCACGCGACGCGGCCGGAACGCATAAAACTAACGTTCACAAATTCATTTGTACACATAACACACATATCTCACCGAAACAAATCATCTATTTCAGTCAAGTAGTATTAACAATATTCCCGTGATCTGTAGGTAAATAATAGTACGTCAACGACGACTGCCAGAAGCAATGTATGTGCTGTATGTAAGTGTTTATGTTTATGTTGTATCAGCCAATTGTTTATGACCTGTCTAAGCAAGCAAGAGGTTCTTGTTCTGGCCGAGGAAAAAAATAAATTACGAGTTCACCATGTGATAGAAGTAAAACTTCTTTTAACTAAGACAAGTAGATATTTAAAATATTGTAAACAAGCTTATGTATAAGTGACAGTTGGCAAAATTAAATAAAAGTGTATCCCATAATTAACTGTAAAAACAACTGTTATTTGTCATAGAGCGCGTTCACATTCAACGGTACAATTGTCATTCATTTTATTATTAATGTAGCTCCGTGGTCTAATGGGTTTCACGCTTGCCTGTCACACAGGAGATGCAGGTTCGATTCCTGACCATGTACCAATGAGATTATTAATTTATCTTAAGTACATTATACCGACGTTCTTAAGGTGATGGGAAACATCGTGAGGAAACTTTCATTACTCCATAGCTGCGGCGATGGGCTAGCGCCCTGTCACGCAAAATGGAGTATTGAATAACTGGCTCAAAGTGGGCAAAATTGTGCCTCTGCGACCCCGTATGAGAAAAGGCGTGACGCTATGTTATGTTATTAATGTAGCTAATATATTTATTGCATTTTTCAAAATAATAACAACATAAATAATAAGTCCGGTATATTCGAATAAGTCGTGTATTATGTGTGGCATTGATTGTCGCAAGACATATTTTCGTAGGTTAGATTGTGACATTACAACATGGAATTACTGTGATAGTTTTGAATCGATGCCACAGCAACTACTATTTCCCCATGAATTAAAACCTTCAAACTAAATATGTGTCATTTTTATTGGAGAGGGGTTTCAGGTTTCATACATTTTTGTCTATCGTAATATCTGAATATATTTCTTTATTGAACAATAAGAGAAGATATATACACATCAAAATTCAAAAAGCATGTACAGAGTCATCTCGGAAGAGATATTTCTTCCGGAAACCCTCACAACACCTCAATGTAGTCGATACTTTAAAACGAATAAATACTATTTAACTTTCGGAAAAAAAAAATAAGTGAAACTTTACTATCTTCAGAATAGATACGGTTTTTGGTGACACGCGTCTTTTATTACCGTATAATAAATAGTATCGTAATTAGCACTAATAGTACGTAGTACTGTAACTACACATTTTACAACGATATCACTGTTTTTTTTTACTTTTTTGCAGCTTATTATGGGATAGACCTTAATCATATGAATTTGAAATACGAAAGTATAACGGAAATGACGTAAAAGGCAGAAATGCCTCAAAATGTACCTACAGATCCTCTCTCCAACTCCAGTTAACAGAAATTGACCCAGTTGTGAAATTGATACAATGTGCGTGCAAAGTTGCCGATTTTCAAAAAATTTCGATCGTTTGTGTCAGTGATATGAATAAAGTAAAGTATCATCTGTCATCGGAAGAAAATGCTTCATTTCTGACGTTAGCTCCTATCAACACGGCGAATCTCACTCTAAAAATCAATTGTACTGCTTATACCTCAGCTCTACGCCACAGCAGCAAAATTACTAAAAATTCACGGCGTTTAATGCTCTTTTTTGGTTCAAATATTAAAAACTTGTAAAAGGATATTATACTGATTAGTTTAGTATACTTTTCTTTATTCATTAGGCCCCTTAAATTAGTTATAGTCGGTGGTAACTCACCGGTTCTCTCTCCCAGTCGAGGGGGTCGCTGTCGCGGATGCCGCGGCGCTTGCAGCATCTGGCGACGAACACATAACACAAACATTTAGACTGTGGCCTCAAACGGCCGGAACTCCTTTCTGGGGTCGGAAACTGAATACAGAACCGGAATTCAGAACGCACGGGAATGCGACCAAATTAGCTATTTCGAATTGGCTTCTGTTGAAACGATTACCAAAAACGCACCTATTTTACTACCAATAAATTCGAAATGACTGCCAGAATGGACGAATGTCCACCAAATTGTGTTTGGATAAATGATCACCAAACTTCTTTTTATGTTTTGTGTACCTAAGTCTATGTTTTAAGTATTTTTTGTTGTTCTTACATGTTCAACCTAACACGAAGGATAAAGGGGGCCTCGCTTCGCTCACCCCCTTTACCCTTCACCTAAGCTACCGCAGTATTTTGCCCTGACATTTTTTTTGCAACTTTTGGTGTTCATTTATCCATTTTGGGTAGGAAAAAAATATTTTTGTGATCAATATATTTGTTGCCTTTCGATTTTGACTTCACAAACATTCTGTTTTTTTTTCGGATTAAGATTTTCTCACGATCTGGCAGAATCTATAGGACACTGATCACGTGAATTTGTAAGGGGTGAATTAAAAAATACTGCCCGGTCGGATTAAGTTGACAGCACCTTCGATTTAGAGCAGTGTCAAGTTAATTCGTCCGGGTACTATGTTACAGGCGAACAGTTGAAGGCTTTTTAAAACGCTTTTTATCAGCTTATTATATTAAAAATAGAGTCGCAATAAAGAACGCTAATTATAAGGAAAAGTTAAAAAATTAATAAAATTATTTTATTTTAATGAATTCATGCTATTTGTTGAAATAGTCCGAATGAATAAAGCGCCATTTTTTTTTATATTGCTCGTCCACCTGAACAGGCCAAAGTCTTTCGACCATACAGCCAATTCACGCATAACCTAACCTAACCTAACCTTTAAGTTCTGTAGTCTAAAGTTAAACAAATTCTCACGATTACGGCGCTGCAGGCGTGTTTTTTAAGAGAAATGTGAGGTATTCTGGTTCTGGATTCAGAAAGGCATTCCAGCCGTTTGAGTCCAGCCTTGGTATCCGCTGTTAACATCCATTAGGGCAAGCAGCCCGCAGCAATCGAATGCATGATTAATAACGTTGATTTTATCGATTTAGTTTCTTAGTAAAAATTGTTCAGAATGATGTCCCTAGCACCCCTCGGCCTTCGTTACTTTCTTTAAAGTCAACCGACCTAATACCCTGTATATTTGACAGTAAATGTACCAGAACATCAAAGATAACCAACAACTTTTGCACTCCTTTCCAAAAGCGACGTTAGCAAGGGATAATCGGATGTGTCCGCGTATTAGTACCTGCATATTTTCCGAGGAACTTTCTCAGTTCGCGTGGCGCAGATGTCCTAGAAGACTGTGCTACATATCGCCGAATACACAACATAAATCTCCTACTCTCGCTTTCAAGTCAAAGTCAAGTCAAGTCAAAGTTCTTTATTACTGTAGATATTTACATGTACTTAGCAATCGTCATGTTTTGCCACTTCTCTACATTGGACCACTGTGGGAGAAGCAGAGATTTATTTTTAGATCTCTTTTAAAAATTGCTTGTGCTTAACTAATACAAACATAAAAAATAGATATTTATGATTAATAATCAATAATAAATTATTACAAAATTATTAACAGCAAGGTGTCTGTGTTGAGCTAGATTAACCCGTACAGTCCTGTCATTTAAGTTCATTTCCCGAGCGAGGGCAAGTGCGTGACTGCTCGACCTTGGGTGTCCGTGAAACTCCTGAGTTGTCTGTTGTGCGTTCGGGTCTTATATACATACATACGCTGTACCGACGCTTTCTGGCCCCCAGGGAGTACCGGAAACTCAAGACGACGGTTAGGGCAGACATCGTAACTCAGTGGCAGGAACGATGGCAGGACAGTAAGGACGGCGGCGAGCTGTATGGATTATTTCCAGACGTGGGCGTGAGGCTCAGTTCAGAATGGGTAGAACGGGACTTCATGGTCTCCCAAGTACTCACCGGGCACGGACGCTTCAGACAGCGCCTACACAGGCTAGGGCTGTGCGAGTCTGCAGAGTGCCCATGCGGGGAGGACAACGAGAGCCGGGATCACGCCCTCTGGGAATGTAGGCTATACGAGGAAGAGAGATCGGAGATGCTGGATGCACTGAAGAGGACAACGGCTGGCCCAGTATTCCACGAGGAGCTAGTTTCTTGCGAGCAGAACTTCAAGGCGTTGCGCAAGTTTGCGCACTCATGGCACACCAAGAGAAGAATATTTGAAGATTGAGGACAGCGGTGTACTACGTGGTACAGTTCGACGCTGAGTGACGTGTTGTGTTGTCGAGCCCCATTTGGGGAGGACGAAAGAATAGTATTGTATGGCCTGCCCAGAAAGGGAGACGGGCCGGGACGCATTCAAGAACTTGTAGGGCATCAAGAAACTGCACGCGTGAGAGAGCCGAAGGCAAGTAGCGCATGACAGTGCCCGAGATTCGGTCTGTAAGCCGCGAAGGCAGGAGAGACCATGTGGCGGTGGAGGGAATGTACCGACGCTTTAGAAAGCGGAACCGACCAGGAAGAACAAACAAACAAACACTTACAAACATGCACATACATTGCTTCTGGTCCCACACTAGGATACCCTGTGTCGTGGGAACCAGAAACAGCGATCTCACACATATAAACATCCAAGAACTGGGGTTTTTTTTCTCTACCCCCAGCCGGGGATCGAACCCGGGACCTCTCGCATGGTAGGCGGAGCCTCGGTAGTCACACGTCACAAAGGAAGAAAATCCCTAGCCTAGTCTTAAGTTATTGTGTTATTTTTAATAAATTATGTATCCCTAGTTTTTATAAAGCTTATTCATATGGGTTCTTGATAACCTGTTTTTTTATTATTTCAGAAAGAGGCTAGTCAAGAGCAGGGACACAAAATGATTCCACTTTCAGCAAAACACACGGAGCGAAGTACAGATATCGAATGGTTTCTTGGCGCCTGGCCGAGGCCACCATCTCTCTCTTGCCGAAGGCACTCATCCGTCAGTTATACCAGGGTAGGATGAATCAGCAAGAGCTAATACGCACCTCTCCAACAGCGACGTCAGCATAGGATAGTCGGGTGTGTCCGCATATTGTAGGGACTGGATATGTTCGAGGAACTGTCTCAGTTCGCCGGGCAGATGTCGTAGAAGCAGACGGTGGTCGTACTTCTCTTTCATTAGTCCGACCTGAAATGATAGGTTATTGAATGTGGGATTATATATATATAGTACACTGATGTAGAGACTGGAAAGTGAACAATAGATGGATGGACGAGTGAGTTTTAGTGCTTTTCACGACTAACGCGAGGAAATAAAATTAATTATACAGAAAATATTTTTTAGATAAATTAGGTTTGGAACCGGAGTCCGCTATTTTCTGCAATTGACAGCACACGCCAAGCACGATTTTACCGAAGCGACGGCACGGCACGGTGAACGCTTTTACCGACATAGAGCGGCATGAAGCGCCATCTGTTGACATCTGGCAGAACCATAAGTAACAAGCCACTAATGTTGTTTCTGGCCTGTTCAAACGGGACAGAAATGTTTTTGTTGTCCTGGTTAACTATTCATTGTTTTGCGGGCCAATTACAGACCATCTTTCGCCACATCAGGTCGGTGACACTCCGCAATTTACAGATTCAGAGGGTTTTTTTCATAGTTACCTACTTTAAAATGAAGCCAAAGAGATATTGCGTCGCATTTATCTGCTTAAATAATAATAAGCCTACAAACCTTACGTTTTCCACACTTCCTGAGGACATCGGAAGTTAAAGAGACGTACTTCTACCGATTATTAGCTATAAGCACCAAATGTTCAATTTTCATTATTGATATTTAATTTCTATTTTGTTTCTTACACAAATCTGATAGTGTAAGCCTATCTACTTAGTTTACTATAACTATAGAGTCATTATAAAATAGTTTTCTGACCAGTACTTACTATCATTGGTAAATAATATTATAAATGTTATTGTTCTCAAATGGAGAATAATAGTAATCAGTTCGTAGCTGGTAAGTAAATATTCAGATGAACTATTCGACACAAGAGGACAACCCTAACGTTACACATGCCGCGTCAGAAGAGATAAAGTTACGCGATAGAAAGAGAGGCAACTTGTAGGTGAGTATCCAATGTTCAAGCGCCGCACTGTGCAGGAGGAATTGCACTTTATTGCGTTGAAGCAAGAGTCGCTATTTAGTTGAATGTTTTTTCGGAGTGTCCAATCTGTTCCTAACTCTTTATTAATCTGTGGCCACATTTTCAAGCAGTGCAGTGATGTCTTATTTCTATACTAGCGGGTGCCTCCTCTGTCTCCTTGCAATAGATAGTTACCTGCTCCTTGACCTTGATCTTCCTCCACGGCAGTTGTCCTATCACATACTCCACCAGCATATAGAACAGCGGCTACAGATAGTCGTGGCGTCCCATCTCCTTGCAAAATATAGTAACCTGCTCCTTGTCCTTGATCTTCCTCCACGGCAGTTCTCCTATCACAAACTCCACCAGCATATATAACAGCGACCATAGATAGTCGTGGCGTCCCATCTCCTTGCAATAGATAGTTACCTGCTCCTTGTCCTTGATCTTCCTCCACGGCAGTTGTCCTATCACAAACTCCACCAGCATATAGAACAGCGACCACAGATCGTCGTGGCGACCCATCTCCTTGTTCTTATGCGCGTTGATGGACGCGTAGCGGACCGTGCCTGGAAAACAATAACATACACATTTACACATACACAGGCACATCTGACGCGTCGAGGGCGAGAGCGAGTGAGAGGGAGGGGAAACGAATTCCTCGCGGACGCCAAGTTAACTTTGTGGTGTAGTAGCATTTACAGTTAGAGTTGAGTTCGGAGTTTAGAGCAACCTAGATCTGGGGATATATTTTGTTCCTCCTGCCCAACCGGGATTCAAACCCGGGAACTCTCGCTTGGCAGGCAGAGCCTCGGACCGCGACGCTCCACAGAGATCAAGTTGTGGGTTTTGGTTAGTTGACCTTTGAGTGCTGGTCCAAAGGGTCATTGATGCTGCCTGGTAGTTGAAGAATGTTTCGAGATGGACAATGGCTTAAGTGAGACGTTGTTAGTGAAAAATATGATGTGAAAGTGGGTTCACATATTATTTGAGATGTACCAGGCTCTCAGAAGTTTGAAATAGTAGACTTCCTACGAGTTCGCAAAGGCTTATACTTACGAACCGAGAAGTTTACCGAGCGAGGTTCGTCAAGAAGCCTTTTCGAACGAGTTAGGAATAGATTTTTTCCGCCTGAGATCCCAAAATCAAGCGGCGAAGTTGCTATTTTGAGGTTAGAATGCGGAAATAGTTCATTACTGCCGTGGCAGGGAAAGTCGGCAATTGTAGGACGAGTATATAATACGAGTCAGGTGAGAGCCATTTCCGCCGATGCTTGTATGGTGATTTCTCAAAAGAATGCAAAGAAATAAATGAAAATCTATAAAAAAAAAAGAATTCAATTCTACAGAACATGAAATTCTCGTTAGCTTTTGTATACCTTTTCCTAGACTTCTTTGATAACAAATGTTCCATGGCCAATTTAGCTTCCGCTCTTAAATTGGCCAGGGGGGTCTCACTCAACAGCTTAGGTACGTTCGACCGGCCAACCCGACGTTCGGGAATTCAGTTAGGTAGCCGCTCGCTTGTTTCGTAGTTGCGTCGCGCGCTAGCCGCTCCACTTTTCTGTGATGTTTTCAACAACAATGACTGAAGTACCTAACATTTTAGGGTTTCTAAAGGAATTGTTCACAAATAAAATTCGATTGCTTTTTAATTGAATACCTTTTTGTTTACCTAAAAGTAAACACTTTAGACCCAGTATAAAACAAATTACAATTACAACAGTAACGAGGTAGGTAGCCTGAGTAAGAACTAATAACACCTCTCTTACACAGAGTGGACTAAAATTCACAAACACAAATCGCACGTAGTTAACCCTAGCGTGATCAAGCGAGACAGGAGTTTACAGGACGACCTTGTGATGTCAGAGTAAAAGAATCTCAGGCGTAGTGATGCGGCGCAATCTAGCCTTCACGGGCGGGGCAGCCGATTCTGTAGGTGTTTAGCGACTGTAGTACGTAGCGCAGGTACGAGCTAGATTGCGTTTTATTGTCGCGCGGCGAGAGTAGCTATTTATTAAACTCCTGTCTCGTTTGATCACGGTAGGGTTAACTACGTGCGATTATTTGTGTTTGTGAATTTTAGTCCACTCTATCTAAGAGGTGTTTATAGTACTTATTCAGGCTATTGGTAAATTCTAGGGCTAGGTAGGTACCTACCTCCTTACTTATGTAATTGTCATTTGTTTTATACTGGGTCTAAAGTGTTTACTTTTAGTTAAACAAAAAGGAATCGAATTATATTTGTGAACGATTCCTTTAGACACCCTAAAATGTTAGGTACTTAAGTCATTGTTGTTGCAAAATTCACAGAAAAGTTGGTTATGAGGAGCGGCTAGCGCGCGACGCGACTGCCAGCCAAGCGAGCGGCAACATAACTGAATTAGCGCCCGTCGGGTTGGCCGTTCGAACGAACCTAAATTGTGCAGTGAGACCCCCCTGGTAATACGTGGAGTTTCTTTAGCTCCTATACAATGCAATGGGTACTAGGATAGCAGGAGTAAACAAGATATCTTACCTCTAAATCCAGCGGCGGCCCTAGGCGGTCTGACGGTCCCATTGCTGGTGGTGTACTGTCGGGCCAGACCAAAGTCTAACATGTATACCTTTCGGCAGTTGCTGGGATGTCGGCCGATGCTAAAGTTACTCTGAAATGTGTATACACACGTGTTATAGCCAAGATTTGTGTAAAGAAATATAAATAAAACCAGTCAAGTAAGAGTAGGACTCGCACACGAAGGGCTCCGTACCATAGTAAAAGAAAAAAACAATAAATCCCAAATAATAAAACCAAAACAAAAATAAAAAAAATGTGTTCTCTGGGAATCGCACCCGAAACTTCAAGATTGCGGAACCGATACACAACCGACTGAGCCATCTCAAAGTTATTAAGAGCAGCGAAATTTATGGTGATATTGATTGGGCATGAATTTAAAAAAAACAGTCGCTTGTATGGGGACCCAACAGATATCGAGAGATAGGCCCTTGGCGCTAAGCTTGTATCGGAACCAGTGTCGCCGAAAACTAAGAACACGCATACATTTACACCACTCGTACATCAATACCTCCGCTTTTATTGGTCAGTGTAATGTCATGCACCTATCGTCCGAACACACCCACACTACCGCAGGTATACTAGCTAGCCGAGCTAGTGTTGGGACAATGCAAGGACAGCGTGTATCATCGATCGATTATAATTTATAGACACTGGTATAGACAGTCGTATACAATGCCGGGTCCTATAAAAAAATTGTTTGTAAATACGACATATTTATACGACATACGACATACGAGACCTCTTTGCCTCTCTTCTTTTTTTCAACAGAATCCTTACAGATAGAAAGAGAGGCAAAGAGGTTTCTGAAGGTAGAATAACTGTGAACTCTTCGGACCTGACTGAAAGCATCGGAATTTCCGATCAATACTTATAACACCCCCTTATCCTTCGTCGGGCGAGGTTTTAACCCCTCGCACCCCCAGCCACTTGGCGCCGACACAGCTCGTCCCCCAGGCACACTTAAGCCCGCGCGGCGCGCGACACTTGACTGACGTATCAAGTGATTATGTTGAAATGGTAACTCTTAGAACTATGAGAGTGCTAAATATGAGTAGCTAATGAAACCCTCTCTTAGTCAATGCAAAACTAATGTCACAGTGACCTTCCTTTATTATTGTACCGACATGAGAATCACAGACATCTATGAAAATGGTCCTTCTCGACACAAATCTAGCAGACATGAGAAAAACATCAACAACATATACATGTTATTTGATACCTACGTAATCTAAATAACATTACCCTTTCAAAACAATAAAAACATTAGTGTGTTCTTATATAAACTGTTCAATATTTCAGCGTTTGAAATTTTCCAAAAAAAAGTCCTCGAAAAAGTGTTTTTTTTGAGGCACGTTTGGAATATTTTTTTCTATGAATGACCATAGACAATTGTATCGGATTATAGACTTTGTCTTATTGAGCGTCTGGAAAATCTTTAACAGTACCAACATGACAAAAATTGGCCAAAATATACCGGTTTAAAAAAGCGCGGGAGCGAGAGCGTCATATGACGCTTGGGGGACGGACGGTACTCGAGGCGAGCGTCATATGAGGCTTGGGGGATTGTAAGGTTAAACAAACATAAAATCTAAACTGCCTGTTTGGCAATCATTGGAATAACTAACTATAAACTTACGTATTATGAGCAATAAAATAACTATATATTACATTAAGTATATTAGTAATTGTGGAATGATAAAATCTATCGATTCAAAAACATAATTCTCCTATCAGTATCCCCATCACTATATGTCGTCTCTGTGTGCGTGTAACAGTTCGCCTCCGTATCACGATGCATCTTTGCTTTCGTACTTAGATAAGTGTGAAATATTCATTGCGTGTTAGCTTGGCAATAAGTAGTGAAATTAAAATACAAAACAAGCAATGTATAGTAAACTTAGCGAGAACAACATGACATTGTCACTTTAATGTCAATTCGTGACGAATTTTCCGCGAATGATTTATTTTCGTAATAATGTTTATTTCTTGTGTTTTAAGAAGAAATAATAGTTGGAATGAGACTTACAAGTGATATGTGACACCGGCGTTCTTGGAGTTCACAATCTCGCTTCTATTTTTGCACGTGAGTATTGCACAGGTCGGCATTTTCGAAAAACAACGGAAATGAATTAACTCACTACGGTCGCCCGGTGACTACCGAGAATTTTTAATATCTAACCTGTCGGAGCTACATTTGTTCGCACGTGCCACGCCCCTCAACCTATCTCTCGATATCTGTGGGGGACCCCCTTTATTTTTTTTTATTGCGCGTAGTTCATTATTTGCTGCTGTTGCGGCAACAGAAATGCACATTCTGTGAAAATTTCAGCTCTCTAGCTATTTCGATTGATCCGATAGAGCCCGGTGACGGACGGACGGACGGACAGACATACGGACAGCGGAGGCTTACTACTAGGGTCCCATTTGGCACCCTTCGGGTATGGAACCCTAAAAAGAACAATATTGTATTAATGTAATTTACATTTACTTAATCTATGACCACATAAATACTCACAGGTTTAATATCTCTATGTAGAAATCCAACCGAATGTATTGAATCTATTGCTTTTAGAATTTGAAGTCCCAATCTGTAACAAAATATATAAATCTTAGTTAAGAAATGATGAATTTAAACCGTTGAATCATCAGGTCAAGACAAAAGAGACACAACAAAACTGGAAGATGTGTAGCAATCTCTCGGCCACCATTCGGTCACGGATCTGGTCCTTTTGCCGTCTTCTCGCCTTGCCTGCCGCAAGTGGCCTGCCTACCTACATCAGCCACCACCAAGATGTAAGACTAACCTTGGTCCCTTGTCCCTTGGGTTGCCCTAACTCTAGCGAGACAGAGAGCGCAGTCACCTAGTTCATTGCTGTCTCGCTCCCACGTTTACCACGAACCGCCCGCGCTCTTCTTTCCCGCCCCCGCATCGTACGTCCCCCTCGCCCGCAGACCATGGGAGTGCTGCGAACGTGTTTCGACAAGCTATAACCTTAAAGTGATCGAGGGTGGGAAGGCCCCCCGCGCCTCAGCTCCGGCAGGTTGCGGCTCTGCAGTCGCATCACGGCTAAGTTGAAGCGCAAGTTTCGACCACATACTCTCGAAAATCTATCACCATCAACACACCATCAGCCTCTCCCCACCGTTGAGAATTGGTCCCCTCATAACGCTGTTCATCTCGGTCCTGGGCAATCCGCGTCCATTGGTTTCCTGCTATTCTTGCTTTATTGTACAGATCGGTGAACTAAAGCTGGCACGTTCAACACATTTACACGTTGCGCTTGTGTATCAAGAATAGTCTGGCTGTCTCTCTCGCGCGTGGTCAAACTTATGAGTATGAAGGAGACAGTTATTGTTTTGATTTTGCGCCTGTAGTTAATGTAGTGATCTTTTTTGCATTCGTGTCACGTGTCAATTGACGCGCTTTATTGTGATTATTTACCTATTTCGCGGTTAGGATAAAATCATTCATTTTTAAACATAACGTCCAGTGAAATTGCATTAGTGTGAGTACTGTGAACGTGCCAGCTTTTGTAAACCGATCTGTAGGTGATCCACAGACTGTCTCTGGTATCCTTTAGGCCACCAGTTGGTTACCGTCTTCCATCAGCAGCACCACGCCAAGTGTCCGGCATACCTACTAAACTACCATCTTACCAACCACCATCTAAAGTGACAAACCTTAAAGTGGTGGAGAGTGAGAAGGCCCCCCGTGGCTGCGCGCGCCGCAGCTCCGCCAGGTTGCGTCCCTGTAGCTGCATCACGACGTAGTTGAAGCGCGCGTTGCGACCGCAGCCTATGAACCGGCACACGTGCTCTTTGCCTGTAAGCATATACATAGTAGTTTATGTGACTGATACATAATGGAGGTCATTAAAGACGAGTTTCATAATAGTATCACTCGAAAGTTTTAATGCCTCATTATGTACAGTTACATACACTAGTTTATCTACACACATATCATAAGCTCTCTTTGATGTGTTCAGGAACCGCATGTTCGATCGGCATTGTGGAATTGATAACTCTGGCTCTGCACTTGTTTAGCTTGTTCGGTAGTACCAATTTCACAGACAAACTAGGGGCGGCATGCAGGCGGGCGGCGGCGTTCAAAATTTGAATGTCATAATTTGTCGAAAATTTATACAGGTCATAATGACTCAATATTCAGATAAGAAATGAGTTTTTACCAAGTAGTACATTATGCTGGTCGTAACGTGCGGTTTTTGGACGCAGTAAGGAGGGTTTATGATACGTGGGGCGCACTGTAAGTTTCCGGAATGAATATGAAAAAATACTATTAAAGGTACAAAATTAATTTATTGTTTTTCAAAATAATCTCCCTTGGCGTCTATGCACTTTTTCATTCGATGAAACCAGTTTTGAAAACTTTTGTGCCACTCCTCTGTGGTGACCTCTGAAACGTGTTTTTCATACTCCTCGACAGCCTCTTCTGGTGATGAAAATCGTTGACCGCGTAATTGGTTCTTAATTTTTGGGAACAGAAAAAAGTCACAAGGTGCCAGGTCGGGACTGTATGCAGGATGACTCATGAGTTCTACATTTTTCGCCTTCAAAAAGTCGTTTGTCTGTCTGGCCGTGTGAGAACTAGCATTGTCGTGGTGCAGGATGATACGGCGTTTACGGTTATTTTTACGGAGTTCGTCAATAACTTCCGGCAAACAAATGGTCGTGTACCAGTCACTATTCACTGTACGACGATTCTCTAAAGCAACAGTAGCCACGTGTCCAGTTTTATTAAAAAAAGAAGCAATCATCCGCTTAGATGCACTTTTCACGCGCGCCACTTTGGTTGGTTTCGGCTCATCTTGAAAGACCCATACGCTCGATTGCTGCTTTGTTTTGGGATCGTAGCAATAAATCCATGTTTCGTCACCTGTTACTATGTCCCACACCAAATTTGACGCACCCTCGTTGAATCTGGTAAGCATGGCACTGCACCAAGTGACGCGGTCCGTTTTTTGAGCCTCGGTCAAGTTGTGTGGGATCCACCGCGAGCACAGCTTTCTCACACCCAAATGTTTGTGTAGGATTAATTGTATTTGACTCATGCCTATTTCTAAGGATGCGCGAATTTCATGGTAGGTCACATGCCTGTCTGTTTCAATCATACGGCGCACAGCATCGATGTTTTTGTTGGTCACAGCGGTGGACGGCCGACCATCGCGAGATTCGTCACTGAGATTGATGCGACCACGCTTGAATTCTGCAAACCAGCTATAAACAGTTGTCTTGCATGGTGCTTCATTGCCAAAAGCTGTTTCAAGCCGAGCGATGCTCTGTTGAGCTGTCAAATTACACTTAAAATCGTAGAAAATCATACTACGAAAATTTTCCCGAGTTAAATCCATGTTGATGCAGACACACAATTTTTTAAATGGCGCCACAAGGTAAAAACAAAAGGCAGTCAGATGAAACAAACTGCATTCTACAGCCAAAGAGTTCTATTTTCAAATGTTGCAATAAATTTTTAAATATTGTTTATGTAAGTGGCCAGTTCCGGAAACTTACAGTGCGCCCTATGTACGAGTGTAGATAAAATAAATAAATACATTTTTATGTAGCCATTACGGAGCCCCACTTCTGATTAAAGGCCTCCCCCTTTTGAATCCACACTTCCCTGGAGGGTTACCACAAGCTTTAAAGCTATTCAGGTTAGATTCAAAACAAGAGCATCACCATGGCAACCATTTCCATTCCAACACGCAATAATGGGCTTTACTTATCAATGCCAATATTTGTTTTAAGTCGGTCATGGTAATATTGCGAATGAGTTTAGATTCCCAAACTAAGTCAGCATAAAACGTTGTAGTAATCTGTCAGGTGTGTGGCACCTCCGGACACCCAGGCAGGAACTAAAAGTCATCCCACCATCCTCGTTTAGGGCTACCCCTACGCCGGATGCCGTCCTGCCTGTGGCACTCGGTGACACTAAATATAGTAGTGTACACAAGAAACGTACACAAGGATTTAGGTATATAAAGTCAAAATTATTGTCCCCACCGAGGAGCATAGGCTTTCGACTGGATTCGAGTAGATTGAGCCAAACTCCACCACGCTGACTCAGTGCCGGTGACCCATATCGAGGGTGGGAAATACACAGACGTTTGTCTGTTTGGATGTGACAAGATCCGAGACTGTGCCTATAGCACAGCGCCGTATCTCTGACAGGGCTGAACGGATTTCGCTGATCATTCTACCTTGCAGCTTCTTCAGCACCGCGACCTCCATCTTCAGGACCTGCTTGGGCTGCCGAGCTGACTCCACCTTCAGCGCCACTTGCTCCTGCGTCACCAGGTCGGTGCCCTCGTAGATCTCGCCGAAGCCGCCGCCGCCAATCTTCTTGACCACCTGTCGTTACATACACATATCTTAAGCGGAGACTCTCACCTCTTGACGGTAACCAAAAATACATATCTTAAGCGGGGACTCTCAGCTCTTAACCGCAACCAGAAACTATAGTGAACGCCGCGAGCGAGCCGATGAATGAAGCTTAAGCGGGGACTCTCAGCTCTTAACCGCAACCAGAAACTATAGTGAACGCCGCGAGCGAGCCGATGAATGAAGCTTAAGCGGGGACTCTCAGCTCTTAACCGCAACCAGAAACTATAGTGAACGCCGCGAGCGAGCCGATGAATGAAGCTTAAGCGGGGACTCTCAGCTCTTAACCGCAACCAGAAACTATAGTGAACGCCGCGAGCGAGCCGATGAATGAAGCTTAAGCGGGGACTCTCAGCTCTTAACCGCAACCAGAAACTATAGTGAACGCCGCGAGCGAGCCGATGAATGAAGCTTAAGCGGGGACTCTCAGCTCTTAACCACAACCAGAATCTATAGTGAACGCCGCGAGCGAGCCGATGAATGAAGCTTAAGCGGGGACTCTCAGCTCTTAACCGCAACCAGAAACTATAGTGAACGCCGCGAGCGAGCCGATGAATGAAGCTTAAGCGGGGACTCTCAGCTCTTAACCGCAACCAGAAACTATAGTGAACGCCGCGAGCGAGCCGATGAATGAATCTTAATAGTTCATAATTCTTCATTACATATAGATATTTAAAATAATACATTAAGAGAAAAAATTATCTCTTGTGTTTGGATAAATGATGAACAAACTTCTTTTTATGTATTTTGTACTTAAGTAGTGCCAAAATAAACGTCGGTATTTAATTAACGGTCTAGAGAAGTAGTTAAGTGTTTGATTTAACTAACTTACTGCGACATATATATATATATATATGTGATCGTGCAACATATTGTTGCACGATGTTATTTATGTTATAATGGTCTTACAACAGTCTAGGTATGGAAATTTCGCCCACTTCTAATGGTACTACCGTCATGAACCTCGGTGTGTGTGTATATATATATATATATATATATATACATATATGTGTATATGTATGTGTGTGTATTAGTTGCACGATGTTATTTAGTTACAAGTGGACCTAATATAAGAGTGTTAGAATCGCGTACCCCCTTCTATCCCTGTGAGCCGTCCACCAGGGAGGACGGAGCAGATTTGGTGTCAACTACTACCTAACCGTTTTACATAGAAGTCCAACTGTCAAGAATACGCCATTGTACTCGGCCCTGGGCAGCCCGAGTCCATTGTTTTCCTGCTATCCTAGCCATCTCCACACCAAAATTCATCCTGCTATCCTAGCCATCTCCATACCAAAATTCATCCTGCTATCCTAGCCATCTCTATACCAAAATTCATCCAGCTATTGTAGCCATTACTCTATTCATCCTACAATCCTAGCCATCTCTATACCAAAATTGATCCTGCTATCCTAGCCATCTCTATACCAAAATACATCCAGCTATTGTAGCCATTTATATATCAAAATTCATTCTACTATCCTAGCCATCTGCAAACCAAAATTAATCTTGTTGTCCTAGCCATCTCCATATCAAAATCCATCCTGCTATCCTAGCCATCTCCCTACCAAAATCCTGCTATCCTAGCAATTTCAATACCAAAATTGATCCCGCTATCCTAGCCATCTCTATACCAAAATTCAACTAAATTCATTCAACGGGTTAGTTAAATTCGCATTCCTATTAGTTCGGATTGCATATAAGATTGGCGCTTTAGAGAAGAGGCCTATGCCCAGCAGTGGGTCGATGTGGGCTGAATATGATGATATGATGATGATGATGATGATATTACATCTATAAGCCTATTGAAAGTTCACTTAATTCATATAGCCTATGTCACTCCCACAACTGAGACGAATCCAAACGACACCTCGTTTATTAAAATTCGTCAAGCCGTTTGGTAGCGTATGCTAACGAAACGGTCATACAAACATACGCTCGAAAAACTTTACCCTCCTTGTTGTGGAGTCGGATTAAAAGACGAGCTTGCTTACCTTCCATCGCTCCTTGACGATATGCCCCGGTTGCAGCAGGTCCTCGGTTGCCATGGTGATCGGCTGGACGTCGCAACGCGAGCCCGAGCGGGAGCGCGCGAAGTTCGGGAGAGTTCGGGACCTGTCGGCCGTCAGAGCGAGACGTTTGTACTTGATGCGGTAACGTGGGAATGAGATGGTTGTATATTTGGTGGTGCAGTCACACAATAGTCGCATTCGAGACGAATGCAACTTAATGCCAATGCAGAATTCACAATATTCAGAATTCGCCTTTATTCAATACTGAGCCCAATACCTCAGATGAGGCGTAATAGTGCGGGAGGCCAAAATTTTATAGCACTAGAAGGTCTATAATATTAATATCCACGAGCTCACAATGTTTCATTTCTCAATTATGACTTTTGCTCGATTTTTCAACTGAAAAAAAGTCGGAAGTGTTCATAGCGCCCGGTTAACACTGTCGGTAGGTATATTGAGACGTTGGTCCCGGGGCGGAGGAGGGTGGCGGACGCTCGTGCGCAGCGCGGATATATCTCACATATTATAAGTGTGTGATGTATGTGATTATGGATAATGACTAAACATGAAATTAATAAATTGCGCTTTGTTGCAATGAAATTTAACTGTGACACTTTGGCCAAGACGAGCCAGAATTCAAACCTGACAGGGTTTGAACCCCATCCGAGGTGGATAATATCTGGTTTGTGACAATGCTAATTCCTTATCCTCATGTCACAGGGTATCCTAGTAGTATGGGTGGTCCCGAGGCGATGCATTTTTCTGGATTTAATATTGTTTACGGGGCTGTTCAAGTAAATTTTATACCACACCCACCCTAGATACACCTGACGCTAACTTTCTTGGCCCCTGAGTACCGCTTGGAGAGGGTAGCAGCGCATGGGAACACGAGAGAATGTGCAAGAGAGATTGTGGTATTGCTCAGGCCCCAAGAAACCTATCGATAGCTATAACCTGCCCTAACTATCGCGTGGTTTGATAGCTCCATAACGCACCTCAGTAAGGGGTTAGTTTGTATGATCCGCGGCACGCCTTCAGCTTCCACGCGACGCTCTTCCCTCTGAAATCAGACAAATATGTAAATGCACAAACAAAATCAAACATTACACAGACAACCAAACAGACTCTCTCCTGAGAAACGCATGCATAGCGATAGTATGACGATTGCTCCCAATGGCGCAAAATGCCGGATTGGGCAGTCCGTCTTAAAACAAAATAGGCGCCGCCGACAAGCCAAATACGACTTTCTACGCCCTTGAGATCAATCTATATTCTATCGCTATGCGTTGTCCGTAACAGAACAAGGCCCCTGGTATGGCGCGAGACTTCAGTGCGGGTTCGGCATAGCGTGTAATTAATCCTCCAATCTCTCCTTCTTGTCACTACTCGTAGTACAGCAGTAGCCTTTTATGTATTTCTGAAATTAAACGCAACACCAGTCATATTGAAAAATTGATTAAAGCTATAGATCCCCGTGCCTAAGGCTACAGATCCCCACGCCTAAGGCTACAGATCCCTACGCCTACGGCTACAGATCCCCACGCCTAAGGCTACAGATCCCCACGCCTAAGGCTACAGATCCCCACGCCTAAGGCTACAGATCCCCACGCGTAAGGCAACATATCCCCACGCCTAAGGCTACAGATCCCTACGCCTACGGCTACAGATACCCACGCCTAAGGCTACAGATCCCTACGCCTACGGCTACAGATACCCACGCCTAAGGCTACAGATCCCCACGCCTAAGGCTACAGATCCCCACGCCTAAGGCTACAGATCCCTACGCCTACGGCTATAGATACCCACGCCTAAGGCTACAGATCCCTACGTCTACGGCTACAGATACCCACGCCTAAGGCTACAGATATTGCTGTTATAGTATGACATAAAATATTAATTTATTATTGCCAAGTCCGGTGTAAAGTGTGTGTATAGTTGGGTGCTGTATAGGGGCGATTGACTGTTTTGTACCTATGACTTACAACGCTTTGAGTTGAATTGAGATGATGTAATACTTTGTGACTTTACAACTTAATCTTTATACCTACTTTGTACTGCAAATTTGCTACACCCAATCGGGTACAATTACATTGGCACCAAATTTATTTTTTATAACACCTTGAATAACATGTAATTTATTGCAATAAAATACTTGAATACAGATCCCCACGCCTAAGGCTAGATATACCCACGCCTTTCCCATATGGGATGGCAGAGACAGAGTTGCGCGTGCTTTAAGCCATTATTTTCATCACAGAGGGGAAGGCTGATCACCTGCTTTGGAGATTATGAAGGTTAAATGATCAAAATCAATAAAAAAAAAACACGGTAACAAGTTACCTGCGGTTCATTCATCCTGCCGTGAAGAGCCCCCACATGTACCATTACTATCCCTACCGATGGGCACAGGCTCCTACTCGGAACCTAAAGTACCAGGATAGCAGAGAGAGGGAAACAAGTTATCGTCGGGTAATTTCGCCTGACAATAAGACCATGGCCTAAGGTAGAAATCTCATAAGCAACCCAACCAAAGAGCACAGGCCTCGGAATATAGTTAAAAAAGTACCAGGATAGCAAAGAGTACAAACAAATTACCTGCGGCTCATTTCGCCTGGCGCGCGGCTGCGGGGCGGCCGATTCGGAGCCTTGCGACGCGGTGTCCGCAGACGACGACGATGACCCTGCAATGAGGATATTATGTAATGAGGATATCCTCCATTTCTGCGGTCCTGTGCCAATCGTATCCAAAGAGAAGTGAATTATTTTCAGTGGATTTCTGGACTACCCTGTTCTATCTGGTTCCGGGGCAAAGCCGACATCTACCCGATGACATGTCCACCAGGGAGGATGGCACAGATTCATGTCTTCCTCGAATCTGTGCCACCCGAATAGACCGAAAATTACTGAAGTGACAGTTTTGCCATACAGTAAACGTCATTTTTGATTTTGCTCCGGATTGGATTAAGTACCGTATACAAGAACCGGAGTTGAGTACTAGTATTTGAGCGGGTCGTTCTCAGTTTAAACGCGGTCTCTCTCCTAACTCCCACACTATCTCTTTCTTGCCGTCGGATGGGCGGCAGATCCTGCGACAGATCATGACAGAGATAGCGTTTCGGAGATAGGATCTTTCATAGTAACGGCCACGGTATTGGCAGGGACCCTAAATGAAAACAGCTCCTGTAAATGGCGAAAGGGGTGCAACTCACGCGATCTGTTGGACTGGTGCGGCGCTTCCTGCTTGAAGGAGTCCCGACGCTCGCAGGTCGGCTCCTGCTCCCTGGAACGCAACAAATAAACATAAAATAAACATTTACATACATTGCTTCTGGCCCACCACTAGGATACCCTTTGTCGTGGGAACCAGAAACAGCGACGTCACACACATATAAACGCACAAGACCTGAGGTTTTTTTTTTTCTGTATCCCCAGTAACGAGCTCCGAGGTCTAAAGGGTTTCACGCTTGCTTCTCACACATAGCTCTACAAGAGCTTACACCCACCTTTATTAAGCCCCGTATATTTCTTTGACATTTTCATTTTTCTAACCTTTAGATACTTATAACCTGGCACATTATTAGTTCTAAAGTTCACGAGAGGTATTACATGTGTATGTTACTCTATACATAGGTAGACAATGTATGATAGGTATGTAATTATCCATGGCAGGAATGGGAATTATTTGCCATCATGCGTCATCGTAGTTCATCAATAAGTGTTACTCGCTTGAATTCAATACCGATTGTTGTCAGAAAGTCAATTGAAACAAATGCACAGGCAGATCAGCTGGTGATCAAAAACTTCTGTAGCGGGCTCTGTGGCTCTGCCTCCCAAGCCAGAGGTCCCGGGTTCGTGTCCCGGCCAGGGAAGAAGGAAAAAACTCCCAGTTCGTGGATGTTTCCATGTGTGTGACGTCGCACTTTCTGTTAGCCACGACACAGTGTATCCTAGTGTAGTCATATTTTGAGCGGTTGTTATGGAGAACATTCTGAATAACTTTTACTAGAGCACCGATTTGATCAGATCAACTTTATTTTAATTTCTCCGTACGTTTTGGCCCGGGGTGTCAGCTGATTTAAATGGAGAAGTGAAAAAAAAAGTTGCTCTGATCAAATCCGTTTCATAGAGAAAGTTGCTCAAAATGACTTTCCTAACAACCCCTTAAAATATGACTAGACCTTTCTGTTACACCCTGTATACATGTTTATGTCCTTGGTGCTCGTCGCTCTGATCTGAAGATGTGAGGGGCACAGGCCTTTGCCCGGATACGAGCATGATTAAGCCATACTCCACCACGCTGGCTCACTGCAGGTTGGTGGAGGGGTTTTACGACCACTACCACGTAGCGATAGTAGCCGGGACAGCGTAACGTGTCGTCCGAAACACTTAACGTCCGATTATGCACTTAAGATAAATTTATTATCTCATTCGTCATTGGTCAGGATTAGAACCTGCATCTCCTGTATGTAAGGAAGCGTGAAACCTATTATACCACGGGCCTTAGTCCGTTAAAACCTACTTTAGTCTTAAGGGTTGAAATATACCGGAAATAATAAGTACACGTTTATAATCGCAGCATTGCAGAGGACTCCAAGGTTATCGTGTCAAATATTTGAACAGTGGTGGCGGTCAAGGAAATCAGACACACGTCAACAACTTTCAATAGAGGTGCCTTTTTAAATGGCAACAAATATAATGACCACCAAAATATTTTTTCCTACCCAAAATGGGTAAATGTTCACCAAAAGTTGCAGAAAATATCAGGGCAAAATACTGCAGTAGCTTAGGTGAAAGGTAATATCCCTCGTGTTAGGTTGAACATGTAAGAACAACAAAAAAGACTTATAATATAAACTTAAGTACACAAGACATAAAAAGAAGTTTGGTGATCATTTATCCAAACACAATTTGGTGGTCGTTTACTACTTCTGGCGGTCGTTTCGAATTTATTGGTAGTAAAATAGGTGCGTTTTTGGTGATCGTTTAAACATAGACCTTTTTAAATTAGCTGACCATTGGAAATGATAGAACCCATCGTTTTATTCAAATAAATAAGACAACAAGATTTAAGAAATGCTGCAATATTAGTAGGTATTTAGTTAGTACTTGAGTGATTTTTAGGATTCCGTACCCAACGGGTAAGAACGGAACCCTATTACTAAGACTTCGCTGTCCGTCCGTCCGTCCGTCTGTCACCAGGCTGTATCTCAAGAACCTAGCTAGCTAGAGAGTTGAAATTTTCACAGATTATGTATTTCTGTTGCCGCTATAACAACAAATACTAAAAAACAGGATAAAATAAATATTTAAGGGGGCTCCCATACAACAATACCACATACAAACTTATGGATGCACCTGGTTACGTACATGGAGTGTGAAAGTAACCGCACCAATAACTTTGTAAACAATATTTTGCTGTGTAAAATCCAAACTATTCACTCCACACCATCGCTTCCATTGAACGGTGGTACGGAACCCTTCGTGCGCGATTTAGACTCGCACTTGACCGGTTTTTTTAACAATTGTTCAATTTCAAAACTGCTGCAAAAAATGGTTGCTCTAAAAATGATTGCTCTAAAAAATGCTCTACTACAAGTCTATAGAAAAACTCCGTAAATATCTTGCATTAGAGCCAGGCATTTATTGTGCATTGGCTGGTTTTTTATATTAATGTAATCTAAGGAATGAGTCATTGCCCTATTTTGATTACTGACTTTGATTAAGTAACTATTAAGTTAGCCGACCTGTAACTTAATACCGTTATAAGATCATTCGTGCGTGTGTCTGTCCGTATGTGTCTATGTCACCGGAAGATAGTCAAAACCGTTAGTTGATCAACTAGCGTGGTAGTTCTTAACCTAAGCTACCGCAGTGTTTGCCCTGGTATTTCGTTTGCAATTCAAGTTTAAACCAGTTTACTATTTAACGGATTTAACCGTTAGTTGATCAACTAACGCGTCATAGTAAGCAGAACGCTACAGTTTACTATCTGTCGAGAGTTGATCAACTTTCGAGAAAAAAAACGTTAATTTATCAACTAACGGTTATGACTATCTTACGGTGACATGTATAAAACGACCGCATTCTGGACCGATTGAGTGGAAATTTGGAAATTTACGCTATAGTACATTACTGTCGCGGTCTGTAATGCCTGCGTTGCTGGTCGCACTGTTGGTGGCCGAAAGCGCAGCACGGCGCAGCTCAAGGCCTACACAGCGCGATCAGCTTTGCAGCCTTTGATGGACAAGCTGGAATAAATACCGAGACCGAAGGTCGACACTTTTATAGCGCAGACATCAAAGGCTGCAATGGTGACCAAGCTTATAGGCTGAGATCGTAGCTAAGCTAAGCTGGAAACTTCATAGTGTGGCCAGCAGTGCAGCTATTGCGGACCAAGGCTTGTACAGAACTTCACTCAAATAATGAGAGTAATTAAATAGAAATAGCTTATTATAAAATTGAGAGTGGCAAGAAGAGCTCCCGCTCCTGTCAAAATTTCCTGTCAAAATCCATCATTGTCGAGCTTTGTTTCAAAAATGGTAAAAAAGGGAATGCAAAAACTCTTTTTTCAGAATTTGGTTGTGTAAGTAAAGTACTTAACAAGCCTTGGTCCGCAATGACTGCACTGCTGGCCACACTATGAAGGCCTCGAGCTTAGCTTAGCTGCGCTTCCCATCCAATAGATACATGGTCTGTGCAGGATTCGAAACCTCACCTCTTGCGTGAGGAGCAAGCGTGAAACCACTAGACCATGAAACTCTCTCTTCAAGGTCAATGGGTATCAAACTAATATATTTGCACTTTTGGAACCCAAGCCCCAATTGCTTTTACATCTTAAAATCTGCCTTACTTATATAATACAATATTTTTATCTGTTACATGTATATATTTACTTTACATTGCAATTGTGCCTGATAAGGATGATAATAAAAACAATATATCACGAACGAATTTAAATTGACCCTTGTCAGGCACAACAAAGTATTGGATAATGGGCTGAATGTGTCCACAATTGTGCCTCTGCCTGCCTTAAGGTAAAAGGTGCGATGCCATAACATAATATAACATTAACATTGCTTCTGGCCCCACACTAGGGTACGCCGGTACATCACACACATGTAAACATTCATAGAATTGAAATTAATAGTAGCTATAGTTTATAGTAGCTATTAAATTAATGTTTTTCTTTCTTTCGCAAAACCAGCTGGGATTCAAACCCGGGACATCTCCATTGGGAAGCACAGCCTCGGCTGCAACACCACAGAGGCCAATATGTTTATGTTGTTGTATTTAGATTGACCACCGCGACATCCGGACTTACCCTTTTAATTCACTTAAAATCCAATACCCTGTCCCACATCCACCAACCTCTGAAGCCAACAATAACGCAGAAAATATGATAAAAATATGTATTGTATGCATTATATATTACAAATAAATTGTTTTAATAAGATGACTCTTCCCTCTTGCCACAAGATAGGGGGACCACTAGTCCTAGTGTGGGGCCAGAAGTAATGAATGTAAATATTTCTGTTATGTTAATTTTGTTTGTTGCTATTTTCCCATATGGTGTAAAGGAAAAAGATGAAAGTATGATTCAGATTCATGTATGATTGATGCTGTCTGACTGGCTGTAATAAGAATTTTTTAATGTTTTTGTGTAAAAACTTTGTAGTAAATCAAATTATATGGGTTGACAAAGACTTGATGCAGGTTTATCCCTTGATGTAGGTAGTATTTTTCTGAAGAGATTTCAATGGAAAACTAGGATTTTGGGAACAAATCAATATTTTCTATACAACTTTCGTGATGAGATTACTGACCTACTTTCAGTACATAGATGAGATAAACAAGTTTCTGTTAGAAAACTTAGAAAAGTATGATTTTGTTCCCAAAAAGACCAACTGAAAATATAGAACCACCGATTGTGACAAAAAGCATTATCCGACCAAAATAAAGTCACCCACATCTTACTGCAATGCCGCATTCTAAAATGACTTTTCAATTTAATCACTACGCTAAAACGGGACAGACGACATCCAACTAGCCCACCCATATAAAATCGATTTTTATCATCGCTACAGGCAAAAAATCACTCAAAGTCTAGCTTGTAATACTAAAGAGATTTGAGTTTTCATCCGGGAGACCCGCCTACATAACATTAGAGGTGAAACAGTAAAAACTCACCGGGATATTACAGAGAATAGTCCGCTGGTTGACAGCGAATAAATTTAGCTTCACCGAAAATTCACCGGAATGAACACACTATAACCGTATGGTTCTAAACAACTTGCTCGTCATAAGGCCAAGACCACATACGTGCCGTTTGCTTTGCCTTTTTTCCTATTAGACTACATATTTCTCGTGTTTTTACGCGATTTTAGTACGGAACGAAGATCGATCGGACAGCAGCCATGACAGTTCTCAGGATGGGTGTGAAGTGAAGTTGGCCGATTTCGCTCAGCTGACGGCTGACGGACGTGTTTTTTTCCGATGTGACGAGTGAAGTGAGCTGAGAATCGATGTTGAATCGAAATCAAACCAAAAATTTAATTAAATTGAATCGTGTCGATGAACTTTTGAGATTGCGAATTATTGACGGAAATAAATAAGTGCAATACAACCAATCTTTATTTAAATTAACTGCGAAATGTTAATTCTTTTAATGATTTCTGCATTTAAAAGTAATTCAAGGTTATAAATTAAACGAAGAGTGTTTAAATAAATTCACAAACAATTTATTACTTTATAGGGTCAATGTACATTGAATCCAAAAGTTTTAGTGAATTTAAATAATGTACTCTGTGGTGAATTTCACTCGTAACTCAGTCGTTGCACCCGAGATAAACGAAACTATTTTACTTACCCTGTGCTCCAGAGGTACTATAACGTTACGAACTTTTCTGTTAATATCAAGAAAGTTACAAAACAATATTATACCTAGAAATAAACTACGACACCATGGCGCGCAAATGACAATATAAATGACATGAATAATACCACAAGGTTAATTACCTATTGCAGGCGGTCGCTAGACCTATGGTTGCATCCCAAATAAAAATAAATAGTTTGATGACCCCTATGTTTATTATCCTTTCGGGTCATATCCTTCCTTGCGGTAGATAGGTATTGTTGTAACTTTCTTAATCAATCAAATGGTCCAAGAGATACCTGTTTTCCAATCCAGCACACTCTATGAAACTACACTCATTATAGGTTTGAGCTTTGACATTGATTTAAGTTCATGTTTAGTTTCCACGAATATCATTGAAATCTGAATTTCTAACTAAACTCGTTTATAAGTTAAATATTATGGACATTGTACTGTAGCGCCTGCGAGACTCCTTAAGGCAAAAACACAGATTCACAGGCGCTGCAGTACAATAATTTCAGTTCATAGACAAGTTCATAGACCATCCCCTCGACCTTACAAAGCTGTCCTTTCTGATAAATAATGTTGGGTTGGGTCAACTAATAAATTAGCAGCTTTCAATATATCCTTGTACTCACCACGGTATAAGGGAGTGCGCCCAATCCAACTGCACCCGCCTCGGCGCCACTAGCGACATCTTCCTGCCTTCAGCGTCCACGGTCGCCGCAAGATGTTTCCGCCAAAGAGGTTAACTGCTTCGCTACCGACCTATTTTGGTCCTCATTTCCAACTGGTTAGTAGTTTGTCTTTTTTCTGCCATATGCCATACAAATTTTCTTTAAAACTAAATCGAAACTGTTTTTGCTCTGGAACTACTTCTAGCAGAACTACAAAGTTTGTTTTGAATTTTCCACTCCAGTCGTTTAGTGTGATTTGTTGCGAAGAATTTTAAGATGTGAACAACCTGCAACAAAGAAAAATACAAGTTATTCAAAATGCTCACATGGATCGCATTGATCTTTAGAGCAATTTTCTCACAGTGAAACAGATGATTCTGAGAGTTTACGCTTAGAATTTAGCAAACATGGCAAAGTTGGAATAGTACATTTTCCACGAGTTCGGTTATATTTACGAACCGAGAAGTTTACGGCACGAGCCGAAGGCGGGGGTCGTCGCGAGGTTCGTAAGAAGCCTTTTCCAACGAGTTAGGAATATAATTTTTCCGCCTGAGAACCCAAAATCAAGCGGCGAAGGTGTTATTTTTAGTTCAGAAGTCGGAAAAATATATTGTGAAAGTTTTTGAAGTGATGATTATCAGAGTCGCATTTACTGGAAAAAGTACGGAAGTAAGGAGTGGCAGAGGGACAGCGCCTTTAGTTCAGCCGTAGTTCACTTATAAAAAAATAATAGAGGACAATCTTACACAAATCGAACTAGGCCCATATTAAGCTCAACAAGGCTTGTGTATTATGGGTACTGATACATTATTACTCAAAGGTACTGGACAACGATATATTTCATAGTGATAAATACTATGTAAATACGTAGAAAACTTCCAAGACTAAGAAACAAATATTCATGTTTATCACACAAATATTGGCCCTTACCGGGATTCGAACCCAGGACTAAACCGGTCGTCAAAACTCGTACTCAATTTTGCTTGACAGGTGGCTAGCCCATCGCCGCTGATATGGAGATATGATGGTTTCATCTCGATGTTTTCATCACGATGTAACGAACAGGCTTTGCATTTTTTAGGGTTCCGTACCCGAAGGCGTCACGTGTCCCTCCGTCCGTCCATCGTTGTCACACAGGTTTCACGTTAAGTTAGTACAGCTGTCGTAACCATATAGTAGAATTTACCATATCATGAAATAGCCAACCATTGGTTGCATTAGAACTTTCATTGAACGAAGATTCGAAGAAGAACGAAGATCTTTAGCTACCGCAGTGTTTTCCCTAAAAGATATATTCGTTCAATGAATCCTCTAATGCAACCATGGTTGGCCATTTCATGATATGGTCAATTCTACGATATGGTTATGACAGCTATACTAACTTCATACCTGCGCGTGCGCGTGCTTATGTGTGAACATAAACGCAGCAAGATCTGTTCCAGTATAACGAAACAATATTCTATTTTCACCATGAAACGTGGGCGGGCAGGTGCCCTGATCGGTGTTTATGTGGAAACTGTGCTGAATATTTAATTATTGACGTATCTTTGTCCTAAATTTGAGGGCGTGTCGAATGACGTCAGTAGCGCTTGCTCCCTTAAAATAGCCTGTGGCCGTATCATGTAATTCTGAAATCTTGGAATTTGAATCGCTTTTCAAAAATCGATCAACCCCAACACGATTGTTTAAGAAGCTGTCTTTTATTGCGACTTTGCTTGTTTATGAGAGGTTTTTTTTTAATAAATTTAAATAAAAAACTGATATGTGGTATTTTTTTGAGAAAATACATTATAATAAACATTGTCACACTCAGGTCATAGGTCAATGGGAAGTTAAAAATTTCTTCGGTACCTACAAAATTTTGTAAAAAAAGCTGATTTTGGTGACTTCTCATGCTATTATTTGTTAAATCAAAATAATAGTTTGTATCTACTCGATGGCCTCTAAATAACGATACCCGTATTAAAAATATTTAATAATATTTTTGACAATTTGTATGGCTTTGGGTCAACTGTGAACATTTGAAGACTATAGCTTTAGCTGTTTGGCTGTAAAACCTGTGTGACAGACGATGGACGGACGGAGGGACAGGTGTCGCCTTCGGGTACGGAACCCTAAAAAATGCAGAGCCTGTTCGTTACATTGTCGTGATGAAAACATCGAGAGGATTAATCTGGCTCAACACAGACCTTGCTGTTAATAATTTTGTAGTGATTTGTTCCTACTTATTAATTATGATAATTCATATTATAACATTTGTATGAGTTAAATACAATCAATTTTTAAAAGAGATTTAAAAATTAATCTGTGGTAGTTCCTACGCCCTTCTTCTCCCACAGTGGTCCAATGTAGAGAAGTGGCAAAAAATGACGATTGCTAAGTATATGTAAATATCTACAGCAATAAAGACATTTGGAATTTGGAATTTGGACGGATAGTAGTGGCTTACCCTTCGGGTACGGAACCCTAAAAAGCGTCACGAATACGAGTACATGACATGACTGTTTCATTCGGTGTGGCGAAGGCACAGTTTTTGTGGAGTATTTTTGCAACAGGACTCCTGACATACGGCAATCCTATAATTTTATTAGTCACATTTTTGAGGGATTTTGATTGTAAAGCAGATGCGCCAAAACTATTTTATAATTTGAAAATAATTGTCAGGTCACCCACCTTATTTTATCTATCTACGTATCTTGTTTTTATTATTTATTTTCTTGATAAAATTTAATTTTGAAAAATGATGATACAAAGTCAATGACCGTCCTACTCCACAAACACTCTACACAAAAACCATGATTAATGAAAACAGCAAAGAAAGGAGGTAAATGTCTTAAATGCTATTTCTTCTTCCTTGTTATTTTAGCACGAGCAAAGGTCATGTCAAAGTCAAGACGACATCAAGACATGAGTATACTTACTTATACATATAGATCTCTATCTTTGTTCTTTGTAATTTGTTTATCTATGTGCTGCTGATGTCCCAAATAAAATAAAATAAAATAAATAGATGAATGAAATATAAAATCCTGTGTTTTAATTTTACAAGTTTGTTTTAATGACGCAATTGAATACTTATGTCGTAACAATATCGTAGAATTGACTATATCATGATATAGCCAACCATGGTTGAATTAGAAATTTCATTTAACGAAGAAATATCTAAGAGCAAAACACTGCGGTAGCTTAGGTGAAGACGGCGACGGCTTAGGTAAGGGGGCGAGCGCAGCGTAGCCTCCGAATAGTCTTCGAGTTAGGTTGACATGTATAACACAAATGGTTGGCCATTTCATGATATAGTCAGTCCTTAGTTGGCTATTTCATGAAATAATCAAATTCTACGATATAGCTACGACAGATATACTCGTACAATAATTACCTAACCTTGATTGATTATGAGGTGGGACGCCCGCTGAACCAGATACGGGTGATCGGTCCTCTATCGTGACTATTTCACCCAATGATGATGATTATGAGGTTACCTAACCTTACCTGTGCTATACACAAATACACTAAATAATTAGTGGCTCTGTGAGCTGTAGACCTCTCGAGTGACACATTCTTCTATGAATGCCTCTGGTTACGTCATAGAGTATGAAAGTAGCCGCGCAATAACTATGTAAATTACATTTTGTGGTCTTAAACCCAACCTATTGACTTTTCACTCAAATTATGTAGCCTGTTACTCTCACGGTCTCAACAAATGCAACGATACCTCATTTGTTAAAATCCGTCGAGCTGTTTGGACTGCAGACGGTTTTTTGAAATTTTAAAACCCCCGCACCTCCGCCGTTTGGAAAAAAAATAAAAACTGAATCGACAAAAAAAACTATTGAATTATCAAACCTTCTCACAAAAAGTCACGAGAATCAGTTAATAAATGCGGCCTGTAGAGGATAGCATCCGGACACACATCCCGACATACGAAAGCATTTTTGCCCAATACTGAAGCGCGGATGCTTCGTCGCTCGGCCAAAAATGCATTTTAGATCGCCGCCATCGGGTGGCACGGTGGCCACTATGCTGGCACCATTACCTCGCTGTAGCCCTCTCCAAGCTCGGCATATGAGACCCTCCGCGGAGTGCACCGCTGCGCCTGCCCTTGAAGATGTCGCCTGTAAGTGAGACGGCGCTAAAGAGTCAACACATTTTGCGTCAAACACCAGCGACCTCCCATGCTGCCACAGAACGAGCGTCGTTCCATCCAGCCTCTTGCCGTCGTCGTCGTGGGCAATGCTGAAGGTTCTAGAACCGGCGCGGCGGCACGCCCTCGCTGGAATGACCCGACAGACAATGTCGTTGGGGCAGCATGCCTTGGCTGTAGAGGCAGGATAGGCTGGTATCCTTGTTAGCACACCCTTGCACTGCAACGGCAGCGATGTATATTATTTGTCTGCGTTGTATTTCGAAATACACGGGCAAGCACTGGCTTATTAATTTCAAGGTGTTTAATATTTAAAAAAATAGTTCACGGATACCTTCAAGTACCCTCTAGTTGAAAATGTCGCGAATTTACAGAGCAGAGAGTTGAAATTTGCAGCATATGTAGAAAAAGCTTAGAGATTCCAGAATACAAAATTTCAGATTTATAGCTTTAGTGGTTTAGATAAAAAGTGTAAAAACATATCAATTTCATCTATCTAGATGATATTGTTGTGAAAATTGTTTTTATTTTTTTTCTCGCAAACTACTTAAGTTAGAGAAAATCTGATTGCATATTATGGGAGCTCAAAATCATGTCCAAATAGGCTGCGAGTTTCACTTCTCTACTCGGACTTTGCACTGTTTTATTGCGTTTTTTTCGAAAACCGCTCGAGCTCAAATTCTCAAACTTCGTATTCTGGGAGCTAAAAAAAGCTCAAAATCCCCTGAATTTGAGCCCCGTGAGCCCCTATGACTTTGTACTGCTAACTTCACAGAGCTATTACGAGTTACGAAGACGACCAGTCAATTTTCACAAGTTCATCAAACCTACGACTGATGGTATATCTATTTCAAAACTTCAAATCTACTATTTATCACGATCATCGAATGAGAGCTCCAATATGGGGCAGTTCATGAAAAAAGAGAGTTCAAACATGTCATTGTCCTGTACCAAAGCTTCCACTGGGTTTCGGCTAGAAATGTTATTACCTGTTGTTGTCAGAGTACAAGAAATCGTTGCATAATGTCAGCATAAGATGAAACACTAGAGGAGAATACGCATGACTTTTGAAACAAGAAACTGAAGCATTTATAATTGTATCCTGTATGCGGCAGACACACTGTCAGACGGACATTGGCACCAATTTGGTTCCAAACTCTATTTCTGAATATTGTACCCCGAACGTTTTCTGTGAATCCGACAGAGTAAATAAACAATTTGTTTTAAAAGCAATAAATTGGCACAGACGAGACGCACAAATCTGTTCTTTTAACTTTACAATAAAAGCAGTAATCACCTAAGCTCTTCGGCCAAATTTATATACTACTCTGTCAATAAAGTACCGGGAAAAGATCAATAATACACAAAATGTTAGTTATTCATCTAAATTTATTTTATCGCCTTCAAAGTATGCTCCTTCAGAAACGATACACTTACGCCAACGAATAGTCCAATCATCAAAACATTTTTTAAACGCTTTTTCCGGAATTGAGTTCAGTTCTCGTCGCGAATTCTACTTTATGCCTTCTACCGAATGAAAACGTGTGCCACGAAGTGGTAATTTGAGTTTAGGAAAAAGGAAGTTTGCATGTCAAACTCGTAAACCCACGTCTCGTCACCAGTAACAATGCGTTTCAAGAATGTTGGGTCGGAATTGACTCGTTCGAGCATGTCCTCAGCGACTCTTATGCGATTGAGTTTTTGGAGAAAATGCAGGTCTTTTGGGACAAGCCGAGCAGCAACATGTTTCATACCCAAGTGATTATTTAAAATGGTGCGGATCGACTCGTGAGACACAGAAAGTTCAGCGGCTATCTCTCTCAAATTTGAATGAGGATGTTCAGTCACTAATTCCTTCACTTTTGCGACGTTAACTTCAGTTGAAGATGTTGATGGCCTACCAGAGCGAGGAAAATCTTCTATCACATCTCGACCGCTTTTAAACGTTTTGTACCACTCATAAGCAAAGTGTTTTTGATAAAGTCGATTCACCGTAAGCCTTCTGTAACATTTTCAGTGACTCCGAACACGAAATTCCGTTGGCGATGCAAAATTTAAGACAAACTCTTTGTTTGATATTTTTGTCCATAGTGAAATTCGCAGTACACACTAGATATGATCTAACTAAAAACAGCACTATAATAAATATAAACAACAGATTCAACTCAAAATCCGCGCCAAAATGGAAAACAGGTGTGCCAATTGAAAAACAACAAAAAAAAACAAATTTGAATTTGGAACCATAGACAAATCATCCATTCCCGATACTTTTTTGACTGAATGTACAAATACAAATACGTTTATTTTGCCAAAATAGATTACAATTGAGAAAACTTACTAATAACATGTGTGGGTACTTAGATAAATTTTAGACAAACTTAAACCCCCCATTCCCCCCCTTCCCCTTAGGGGATGAATTCGCGAAATCCCTTCTTAGAGCTACCCTATGCTATTAAAAGAAGCCAGTTCCATAAGGGATTAAATATGGCCAGAAATGCATCTTTAGCTTCAATTCTAGGCTAAACTAGACAACATAAGAATGTAGGATAAATATATGTTATAAAAGGTCTATTAGAGATAAGAATGGACTTTTAAAATTACCGGATATCTGTTATATTTAATACAAAAAAATATTTTTCGCAATGCATTATTATTCAACTAAATGAACAAGCGCTCGGAGACGAAATCAGTTTCGGCGTAAATTCTGATGGATCGGTTGTTAAAACTGGCGTTCCACAAGGTTCCATATTAGGCCCTTTCTTATTCCTGGTATATATTTATGATCTGCCTTTCATGGTGGAGAAATTAACTGACATAGTGTTGTTTGCTGATGATACTTCAATGGTCTTCAAAATTGAAAGACAAAAAGGAGATTTTGATGATGTTAAAGGTGTTTTGTCTTTAACCTTGAATTGGTTCACGGTTAATAATTTATTGTTAAACGCTGGTAAAACCAAGTGTATCAAATTCTCACTTCCAAATGTCAGGCAAGTTGAGACCAGTTTAGTGTTAGACAACAGTACGTTAGAATTAGTAAATGATACGAAGTTTCTTGGAATAACCATTGATAGCAAATTGCAGTGGGGACCCCACATAGATAAATTGGCTGGTAAATTAAGTTCTGCGGCTTACGCTGTTAGGAACATCAGGCAAAGCACGGATGTGGCTACATCTAGGCTAGTATATTTTAGTTACTTTCATAGTGTGATGTCCTATGGTATCTTGTTGTGGGGAAAAGCAGCGGATATTCAAACTATTTTTATTTTACTGAAAAGAGCTATTCGAGCAATTTATAATTTAAAACGAAAAGACTCCTTAAGAGAGCTTTTTAAAGAAATTGACATACTAACAGTAGCTAGTCAATTTATTTTCGAAAATATAATGTATGTACGCAAGAACCTTACAACATTTTCCAAACTTAGCGATAGCTGTAATGTTAACCTAAGAAATAATCACAGATTATGTGCGCCCCTTTTTAGACTCGCGAAGGTTAGCAATTCTTTCAAGGGTCAGTGCATTCTCTACTACAATAAGATACCTCTGGAGATTTTGAAATTGCCATTTGAGCAATTTAAAAAGCATGTTAAAGCGACTTTGTCGAAAAAGGGATATTACAATGTTCAAGATTACTTAAATGACAGGACTGTATGGGGTTGATCTGGCTCAACACAGACCTTGCTGTTAATAGTTTTGTAATTATTTATTCCTGCTTATCAATCATAACAATTAAATTTTTCAAATTTTGTATTAGTTAAGCACAACCTATTTTTAAAAGAGATCTAAAAATCAATCTGTGGGAGTTTCTACGCCCTTCTTCTCCCACAGTGGTCCAATGTAGAGAAGAGGCAAAAAATGACGTTTGCTAAGTATACGTAAATATCTACAGTAATAAAGTACTTTGACTTTGACTTTGACTTTTCCTGTATGAAACTTACACGTAAAAATAGGTAAAAAAAGGGAAAATTTTTGGTTGTTTTATTTTAATTTTAATGTTATTATTACAGGAGTTTAGTAATATTTCTATAATTTTCTCGGTCTCGGAGCTCGTGCTGCCCCGCGAGGCTCTGCGCGGGAGCTTGCGTCAGTCTGCTTCGACGCGATGCGACGGGTATTTGTTTTCTTTGCCTAATTCTCAATGCCATTGGCCTATGTTCAGCCCTTAGGGGATGAATTCGCGAAATCCCTTCTTAGAGCTATCCTAAGCTATTTAAAGAACCCAGTTCCATGGATCACAGTTAAGTCTTAGACAGAGGGGTTGTTTTTAGTCCGTATACCACACGAGCTGATGCCCGCTCAATATGTGGGGACCTGGACATAGCAGGGAGGTCTGACTCCTGGGCTTGGGTAATTTCATTTTTTCCCCTCCAACAAAAAAAAAACATGTCTCTAGGACCACGGGTTTTGGGTTTGTGTTGATATATCAGTCAGTCGATAAGTAATAATTATAGATGTCCCACTGTTCGCTATGATCACATAACAATTTCTTTTGGGTATATTCATTTAAACATCCATTATACAAATTACAAAACAAATTCAGAAAAGACATGTACAAAGGCCAGCTTAACTGTGTAAGGATTGGGTATATTTCAAAGATGCAACGCCCTCGTTTACGCACAAATCCGCCGCCGCGTTCTGGTAATGTTTACGGATTTCACAGATAATAAAGGTTCTTATTTTAGCATGCCTGTAAAACTGGCCGTGTTAAAAATACAAACTTGTAAATATATATTGTTAAACAACAGTCTATAGTGTCCAGTTCTTCACTGGCAATTACATTCGGAATCTTTGTAGGGATATTCAATAAAGCCTGTTATGTAATACTCTACCAAGGTGTATAGTAAGGAGAATGACATTTAATTAGCTGGCCGTATTTTGGAGAATGACAGTACCCATCAATCTGAACAACTTTCCCCAAGAAACATATGGTCGCAAATGAAAAAAATATTTCGTCCCTCAGTACATTGACCCGATCAGCTGTTTACAAGTTACTATTAGAAACCCAAATATTTTTTTCGATTGCGGCCATAACTGTCTTGGGGAAAGTTGTTCATAATTATGGGTACCATCATTCCCCAAAATATGGTCGGCTAATTAAGTGAAACCTATGGTCGCAAAAGAAAAAAAAAGCTGGTTCTCCCATAGTAACTTATAATCAGCTTATTGGGTCAATGAACTGAGGAACGTTTTTTTTTCATTTGCGACCATATTTTTCTTTGGGAAATTTGTTCATAATTATGGGTACTATCATTCCGCAAAATATAGTCATCTAATTAAATGTCACTCTGATAAGTGTCTAGATAAAAGAAGCAGAAGATAACATATAGAATTAAATAAATTGTGTGCTACTAACTAAATATGGATCAATTATGTAGTTGTCCGAAATAAAATGTTTATTATTATTATTATTATTATACAAAACAGCTGCTCGCCCGGCCCAAACTGTATGGAGAAGTGAAAATTTAGGTCGCTGAAATCAAATCCGTTACATAGTGAAATTTGTTCAGAATGATGTCCCTAACAACCATTTAAGATATGATTACACCTTTCTGTTTCACCATTGATATGACATGCGTAGGTAGAACATACATGTGCAAACTATTCCAATGCTCGGTACTTTTCCTGTTGCCGTACTGAAGTTTGTTTATAGATGTTTTAATATTCTAAATGTTCTGAATTTTCTCAGTAATAAAAGTAAAACCCACATTCACACAAATTCACACCTGCACATAATAGTATCTGTGCCTATAACGAACTACAGACAGAGCACACACAACTACTCATACGCATTTTCACCCACCCAACTACAAAACTAGGATAAAATATAAACCATGTTACCAAAAACAATATTAAATAGCGTTTAACCTCAAAGCAAACGTAAAATCCAATATTTTTGTTTTTGAACACGTGTTGAACAGTTGTTATTTTTTTGTGTTAAGGCCCAGTTTGTTTAAAATAATATAAATCTTTTAAGGGTTTAAATGTGAGGGGTACTTAATACGCAATCTGAAGGGATCGGAAATGCACTTTCCTATGGAAAAGCACTTTCACGTTCCACTAGGGCGTTAGAATGAGACACCGAATTCCCAGTTCACATCTCCGCGCGGTCCCTCCCGGTAACTGTGGTTTGCCGACACTGGACCTATAGTCATTGTACCACATCGCAGGCCGACGTGACAGGAAGACTCACCACGATGCATTGGCCTGCGCGGTGTTTTATGGCCAAAAGCCCTATGAATTACGCTCATTCAGCACGGCGCTCAGTCCCCGGCAGCCCCGCTATTCTTAACTGTGGCAGCGGTTATGGTTACGGCGGGGCAGAGGGTGCGAAGAATCTCCGGCAGGGATCCGGCTGCCAACACCTGACCCATGCTACGTAAAACACACGGACCCTGAGAACTGATGAACGGATGAAAGAGTTGCTAGAGGAAGTAGAGAAGATCAAGAGGGATGTCATTTGACTGGCCGAGGAACGGCGCAAGGGGGAAGACCTAGACACACTACCTAATCACCACCCATGACCATGAATATAATTACAAAAAGGCATTCGACAGTGTCGAGCACTGCGCCATCTTCTATTCCCTCCATCGTTGCGGAATTGATAAGAGATATGTTGATGACCACTGCGAGCTGTACAGGTCCGCCACTCTCCAGGTGCAAATGCACAAACTAACCAACCCCATTCCGATAGAATGTGGCATCCGCCAAGGAGATACTCTTTCACCCAAGCTCTTAACCAATGTCCTAGAGGACGCTTTGAAGACTGTGGCCTGGAGCGAAAGAGATCTCAATATCAACGGCGTGTATACACCTGAGATTCGCTGACGATCTAGTCCTGGTGGCTGAGAACGTTACTGATCTCCAGACTATGCTCGCAGAATTGCATAAAGCATCCCTGAGGGTCGGCCTCAAGATGAATATGTCCAGGAAAAAATTATAACGGACACTCCCACAAGCAACGGTATCGACATTACTGTGGATAAACGTCCCCTAGAAGTGGTTGAGGAGTATATCTATCTTGGAAATTGTTTGTCTTTTAGTCGACAGAGCCAGGTAAAGGAGATCGCTAGACGTTTATAGCTAGGATACCTTGGACACTATTTACACACATTGATCTAGCCCCAAACTAGGATTCCCTGTATCTTGGGTACTAGACAACGATACACATACTTATATAGATAAATATTATACTTAGATAGATAAACAACCATGATTAGGGCACAAACATCCGTTCTCATCAACAAATATTTGCCCCCATCGGGACTCGAACCCTTGGCTTCGAAGTCAGGGACACTGCCGACTCGGCCATTCGGGTCGTCATCGGATCGGCTGCTTTCGCAAAACTAAGGGAAGTTCTGACCTCTAAGATCCCTAAATGCCTGAAGACCAAGATATTTAACCAATGTGTACTGCCCTCTATCACATACGGTGCCGAAACATGGACACTCACGAAGGCGATTGTCCACAAAGTCACGGTAGCACAAAGAGTCATGGAGCATGCTATGCTAGGCACCATGCTGTCCGACCGTATCCTTAATACCGAAATCAGACGCCGAACTAAGGCGGCTGATATAGGTAAGCGGATAGCACGGCTTAAGTGGAAGTGGGCAGGACACTTGGCAAGGCGGTAAGACGGAAGATGGACCGGATCGGCGACAGAGTGGTGGCCAAGAGGAGGCCAAAGATCGGTCGGCAGACCATCTGCCAGATGGTCCGACGATGTGGCGAGGGTGGCGGGATGGCAATGGACGCGGGTCGCGCAGGACCGTACTGAATGGCGTGTTTATGAGGAGGCCTATACCCAACAGTGGGTCCCCTGACAGGCTGTTGATGCTGATGATGAAATGTGAGCAACCAGTGAATATAACAGAAGTATTTTAAATGCTTAGCTTGGTCGTTGCCATAAGAACAATAACTAAAGCATAAAAGGAGTTCTTAAGTTGGCCTGCTTTATGAAAATCAAGTTATTGTAAGATTTATGAGTAAAATAATTATCATTATTATTATTTTTATTATATATCGCCTATGTGGTTTAGTAAAATGACCATGAAATAAACACATTTTCAATGTTACACGAAATAATCTCAGTGTCCGTCGGTCGTAACTTTATACACTTCCATTTCCGGTATGGCCAAGCCCATGGATGTATTACCCAAACCAAGTCCATGGCCAAGAGTTTCGTTTTTCTGAGGGCTAAGCATACGCCAATCCGAGGTTTTTTTGATTTTTTCTAGTTTTCTTTCCAAAGAGTTCTAGGCAAAGAGTATTGATAATCTGAGCACATTCCGTTCTAATCTCATCTCATTCCCTTCTCATAGCATCTCATACCCTAAATATGTACCCAACCCAATGTTTTATTGACTCGCAGAGATTGTAGGTTAGGTACATTTCTGGTTATATGTATACTCGTCTAGGGACCATCTAGTAGCTCCTTTGTAATCTTTAGGCGAACAATTGAGATTGTTTACCAAAGGAGTAAAGGTGTTTTGAATCCAGAGTGTAGCGAATACGCTCGTGATTCTAATGTAGAATCCTGTGCATAGTGAGGGATTCAAAGTACATCCACCCCACTCTACTTTGTATTTCCCTCTAGGAGAAAATGAGTAAGTTAGTTATGAATAAGAATAGAATAAATTTATTTAAACACAATTGTTAACAGTTTATAATCAGAAGTTGATAGACCAAATACACATTTCTCGAAAACGCTTTCGCTCTTCTTGCTTTTTTCCAAAGGTTACAATAAATTGTCGTATGCTTTTACATCTTTTCCACGGGATTTTATAGGTAACAGACCCTTGCATCATATTTTGTGGGAGTTAAATTTTCAATTTCACTGGGTATTTACTTGAGGAATAAGTATTTTTCTAACTTTATCAACAAATGAAATTTTAAACAAATAAAGGCGGAATGCATTCAGCGCGGTCATTACTTTTGAAAACATTTTTTTATTTGAGCGGCGTTTCGAAATCGATCTGTTTACTGGTTGGAACTGGCAAATAGTTAGTATTTACTCTGTGCTGAAAACGAACGTTTTTAAGCTTTTTTGTATAATTTATTACTTACCCTTTAATGTATATAATATAAATAAAGAAACACCTGAGGGGAACAAACGCTAACTTTACTTTGCCTCCCAAGGGAGCAAAGCGCTACTTTTCTACCTGTTAACGGGGAATAGACGAGCTGTTTTGGAATAGATGTGATGAAAAGTGTATCCCATTAATTTGCAATCCTGAAGTCTTGCGTCCGTAAATGCATCAGTATAATAATAAACAACTAAGTAAGCTCAAGGAAGTGAAATTCAGAAGTAAATTCTTGCGACTTGCGTAACAAAAGTCAAAACAGGATTATTTATTGTTGAACCAGATAATTTATTAGGCCAAATAATTAATATTAGGCCAAGTAATTAATTACTAATGTCTCTTGTGAATGATTATTTGTTTACAGTACGTGGAATGTATTTTTACAACAACAACAACAACAACAAAGCATCGCAGTTCACTTCAATCCCATAGGGGGTGACAGCGGCACATCTACGCCCACGTATAGCAAGTAATTAAATACTCCATTTGCCGTGACAGGGGTCAGCCTATCGCCTCTCCTCTCTCGCCACAGGTTTTCTTACGATGTTTTCCATCTCCGTCGGAACGTCAAGCGCCAATGGCACTTCATCATCAAATGCGTCAAACAAAACTATAATTAATTTATCTATCAGAATATAATTATAGAAATTAAATGCATATAAAAAATTTAATCACCTCAAATAATGTGAGTATTGTGAGATTTTCCTTCCAGCATTACCCCGCGTAACATTCTGGCGGTAATCCAAATCGTCAAACCGGGTACGTTCGAAACATTCAATACACTCACCCGATCTATTAGTGGTTGGCATGGGTTATCAAACTAAGCGGGTGTCGGTACCTACCTTAATATGAGCAATTTAGATTAGCCAGTGTAATTGGCAGCTCTTATTAATAGGTCTATTAACTAATAGTGGTAATGTATATGCAGTGGTAAAATAATAATAAATAAAGCCAATCTTATCTGCCTATTTTTTCCGCTCTATTTAACAGAAGAGATCTCGAAACAATCAAGAATCTCCTTCGTCATAACATCATAATCAATCCATACCTAGTTAATGTACCCACCAAGGGTCACAGGCCTTCACTCGAATTCGAGGATCGCGCTGGCTCAGTGCGCGTTGATCTTCATCACCATCATCATCATTGGTACGGCCCGCGCCAATTTTCTTTGGCTCGCATAGGGCGAAGGTGATATACTTAGTGCCACTAGCTAGAAAGCGGAATAAGACTTAACTCGAGTAAACTTTGACAACTCCATAAAAATTTCTATGAAGTTGTCAAAGTTTCTTGTACAAAGTAATCTTGAACATTGTAATATCCCTTTTAGACAAAGTCGCTTTTACATGGATTTCAAATTGCTCAAATGGCAATTTCAAAATCTATAGAGGTGTCTATCTCGTTATAGTAGAGACTGCACTGACCTTTGAAAGAATTGTTAACTTTCGCGAATCTAAACCGCGGGGCGCAACTAGTCTTTGACTATTTCTTAGGTTAACTTTACAGCTATCGCTAAATTTGGAAAAAAAATGTTCTTGTGTACATGCATTATATTTTCGAAAATAAATTTTTAAACAGTTAGTATGTCAATTTCTTTCTTTCTTCTCTTATGGAGTCTGTACGTTTTTCTATAATATAAAATAGTTTGAATTACCGCCTCTTTCCCCCACAACAATATACCATAGGACATGACACTATGAAAGTAACTAAAATAGACTAGCCCAGTTGTAGCCACATCCGTGTTTTGTCTGATGTTCCTAACAGCGTAAGCCGCCGAATTTAATCTATATACCAGCTACTTTATCTATGTGGGGTTGAAAGTATACTCGAGTTAATTCTCATTCCAACAACTAGCTAGTCGCTCTTAGCCTCGCTTAGAGCTAAAGAAACTGCGAGCACTGTACCGTTAAGGCCAAACGTGGGTCACGTGGGTGGTTTTGTGTCTCTACCACAATGAATGGCAAAAGAATTACGATGACTTTATTTTGTTTGACACCTACTAAAATTATTTTAATTTTGGATGTGGAATGTCTTTTGTTAGAATATCCGGTCGAAAGCCTCGTGTCTTATTTACACAACTAAAAGCATTGGTTTGCTAACACCACACAACGCGTAAGCACCAAAGAATCCATCGCCAAATGGAAATTAATTATCGCGTCGCTGGAAAAGAAAAGTAAAATTCCGAACGCTTTCTCGCGAATCGAGAAAATCGCGAATAAAAATGTCTTTAAAAGAAGTGGCGACCAGAAGGTCAATGTCGATTTTTACGCTCGTTGCGAATCGAAAATAGAAGTGGTCTAGTGTAATGATAAATGTGAGGAATTAACTCTTCTGATTTATCGTTAGAGGTTGTATGGTTCTGTATTTGAAAGCCAAGGACTCTCTCTGTAAACAATTAGACAAATGTTAAAACAGTATTTAGGTTTTTGAACGGCGACATTGAATTATTTTATTTAGAGTTAGAAAACATTCATAGATAGTTACTATGAACAGTATGGGTGATTAATTCCACGCCTCAACCGAACGGCGTGGAATCATGAGGGGCTGGGTTTTTGCCAGCACGGGAGAGAATCGTGAGTGGTACTTTACCTTGCCGTCGTAGACCGGAATTCGAAAGCTCGATTCGAGGCAGGAATACGGGATAGGAGCACAAGTGTGGTAGGAGAGGAACCGAATCTCACTCGTTTCGCTGTCCGACGCTGTCGCCGGCGTGTTGCTTGCCGACACGAGGAGTCGCCGTCCGAATACGACGAGTTGGGGACCGTACAACTTCAACCTTCACAACACGAATCACTGACGCGAATCTACTTATTTCCCGACGATTATTATGATTAACACTCCGACAATTGTTACACTGAATTACATTCAAGGCCCGACGCCATGAGCAGACATGTTTTTTCTCACGACAAGAAAGTAACCTCTAATTTTTCATCTCGTTTCGATACGAGTGACAGCTGCGGTTCCGGTTCCGCTAGTGATGTCCCGATTACTCGCGATCGATCCGCGCAACGAAAACCGGTGCGTTCCGAAGCATAAATATTAAACAGTCACCCGCCCGGACAGGCCCGAACCTGTCCCTAATCAATAGGAAGGCGAGAAAGTGTTGCGACCGCTCTCTTGAGGACCGAGTCCCCCACCTTGACTTCTGCTGATCGAGGCGTGCCATCCCGACCCGTGTACAAATTGACGATCCGTCCTCGTCTCCATCTCAATGATGGCAGGTTCGCATCCTTAATCAGCACCAAATCACCGACTTGAGGGGGGCTCGTCCGGTCAGTCCACTTAAGGCGCTGCTGCAAGATGTGCAAGTACTCAAGGAACCACCGTTTCCAAAAATCTTGAGCCATCTGCTGCAACATCTGCCACCTAGTTAACCGACTTAACTTAACATCACCGAATGGGCATTCTGGCAGGGCGTTAAGGGGCTGACCTATCAGGAAGTGACCCGGCGTCAACGCTTCCAAGTCATTTAGATCCGAACTGAGCGGGCACAATGGACGCGAGTTCAGTGTCATTTCAATTTTACAGAACAGCGTCGCAAGCTCTTCAAAGCGTAGAGAGGTCTCACCGATGATCCTCGTCAGGTGCGACTTAGCCGATTTAACCGCAGCCTCAAAAATTCCTCCCCAATGAGGACATCCCGGCGGACTGAAAACCCATTCAATCCCTCGTCGGGAGCAAGCCGTACCGATGGCGTCCTGGTTACCGTTCAGGAATTGAGTGACCTCCTGCAGATATCGCCTGGCTCCGACAAAATTTGTGCCGTTGTCCGAACGGATTAATGTCGGGAGGCCCCTTCGTGAGACGAACCGATCTAGACATGCGATAAATGCCTCTGTAGTGAGGTCACTGACCACCTCCAAGTGGACTGCCTTCGTGGCCAAGCACACGAAGACGCACAGGTATGCCTTCACTAATCTGGCGTTCCGTAGCTGTGAAGACTTGACCATGAATGGTCCCGCGAAATCCGTTCCGACACCCGCAAAGGGCCGGATTTCGTTAATCCTATCCGAGGGCAAATCACCCATTTGGGGCTGCATCGTAGCCGCCTTGGCCCGATAACAAGGCAGGCACCGAAATACGACGCTACGCACTAAGCGTCTTCCCGATAGAATCCAGAACTCGCGCTGGAGAAACGCTATCAAGGCGTGGCATCCGATATGCCCATTCCGAATGTGTCGATCCTGTATCAACAGTTCGACCAACTTCCCTTTCCTAGGGAGTAACAACGGGTGGCGAGCCGCATAAGGCAGGTTGGCATTCCGCAGCCGACCTCCTACCCTCAGCAATCCTTGAGGGTCAATGAACGGGTTGAGCCGAGCCACAGCTCCCTTCAGTTGGACGCGTCCGCGTCTCAGAATGTCCAGTTCGGACTTAAAGTGCACCGTCTGCACGTTCCGTACCAATGCGAACAACGCATGGTTCCGTTCCCGTGGTGTCAGGACCTGTGTCCGCACTCGTTGCGCCTCAGAATTCCGACAAATCCGCGCAAATCGGCAGATCCAGGCGGTCACATTGACCAGCTTGTCGAGCGAGCTGTACCGTTCCAGCAGGCTGAACTCCTCTTCCGGCTCTGGTTGCGTCGTACAGACACCGACTGTCAAGGCGCCGTTCGCCGAGGTAACGCGTGGACTCATTGGTCAATCGATTGGAATTTGACGACCAGAATGGCTGAGTCGGCAGTAACCCTGCCTTCGAAGCCAAGGGTCCCGGGTTCGAGTCCCGGTGGGGGCAAATATTTGTTTGATGAGAACGGATGTTTGTACCCTAGTCATGGTTGTTTATCTATCTTAGTATAGTATTTATCTATATAAGTATGTGTATCGTTGTCTAGTACCCAAGATACAGGGAATCCTAGTTTGGGGCTAGATCAATGTGTGTAAATAGTGTCCAACCAACTCCGGAGCGTGACACCCACGAGACGCACAGTCTGCTGGGTTCATCTCCCCTGGAACATGTCTCCAGATTAAGGGAACCTCCGAATTCAAAATCTGCGAAACCCGATTCGCCACAAAAATCTCCAGCTTGTGAACTGAAGCCTTCAGCCAGCATAACACGATCTGGCTGTCCGTCCAAGCGTAGACCGTATCTTCTAACGCTATTGACCCACGAAGAACCGTCATCGTGTGGTTGAGCAGATGAGTCAGGAGAGCCGCTCCCGAAAGCTCTAACTTGGGAATGGTCAGGCGAGTGCGCAACGGCGCAACCTTGCTCTTGGCCATGACCAACCGCACATCAACCTCCCCCGAGGAGTCGACCGTACGCAGATACACCGCAGCTCCGTAGCCCTTCTCCGAGGCATCGCAAAACCCATGCAGGGTGGCGGTGTATCGTTTGGTGGGGACCAACCTCCGTGGCAGTGAAATCCGATTGATGCCTGGGAGGGTCGAAAAGAACGAGTCCCACTCTGAGCTCAATGACCCGCCGATCGGGTCGTCCCATTTCAGCTCAGCAGACCACAATTGCTGCATAAAACACTTGAGCTGAAATGTTACCGGGGTGATCCACCCGTTTGGACACACCCGACTAGACCGTAGCCCGTACGTGTTGGTGTTCAGCTCGTACACCCTGATGGGCTGATCTGGGCTCTCTCGCCACAGTATCAGCTGATACCGTCTATCGTCAGGGTGAATGACCGTCTGTCTAAACATCATCCGGATGTCAGCTACAAACACAACATTGTGTCGACGGAACCGTGTGATAACATCCGCGATGTCATGGTTCAACTTCGGCTCTGAATGCAAACACTGGTTCAGGTTCATGCCGTTAGATGTTGATGCCGATCCATCGAACACTACCCGTATTTTGCCCTCCGGGGTCCTCAAGACCGCGTGATGGGGCAGGAAGCAGTGGTCTTCACGCTTCCAGTCGATACCCGAAACCGACATGTGGCCGAGCGACTCGTATTCCCGCATGAAGTCGACGTACTTCTGCCGGAAAATCCCGTCACGCTTCATGCGTCGTTCCATCGACAGGAGCCGCGTCTCGGCTGCATGGTGTGAACTGCCCAGCGGTGGGCGATCACTCCGGAATGGAAGACGTGTGAGAAATCGACCTGACCGAAGGCGACCAGTATTGTTCCGATAAAACTGTTCACACTCTTCTTCAACCGGGTCCAACCGGCGGACCGTAGGTGGTTCCTCCACCTCCCAAAACTTCTGTATCACCTCCGAGAGTACAGAACCGAATAAGGGACTACGAGTCGCTAGGCGTGGGGCAGCCGGCATGACCGGACCCATTACCGCATAGCAAAGTCTGGTGTTGACCGAAACCAGACCAGTCGCCTGCAACACGTGGACACCTGGCACTAACAGGTATCCCAAGGCATCGACACCCAATAAAATGTTTACTGGGCCCGGAATATCGAACTCCGGGCCAGCCAGTGACAACCCAGCGACCAACTGTCGCACCGAGGGCGACAACCGTACGTGAGGGTGTGAGCCCATCACATTAGGCATGACTAATGCCGTGACCGTCAGATTCACCGATGAATCCACCCGTGACGAGAGAGTAATCCGACATACTCCCTTAACGGAACCGACTTCCGTGTTCCCAATTCCCCGAATGGAATGTGGATACTCCCTTACCGAAATGCCCAACCGTCTTACAAGGTTGCACGAGACTAAGCACCCCTGGGCCCCCGAGTCCAATAGCGCTCGTGCCACACAAGATTTGCCGTCCGAACTCCACGCTATCACCGAGGCGGTGGGGAGCATGACCGTCTGTGGAGTGGCGGCACCCTGTAAGTGGGCGGCGTGTCCCTAGCGGGAACCTCCGCGGGATCCGAACCCGCTGGGACCCCCGTCGGCCGTGGAGTAACTCGGCTGCTGATATGCCGGTGGCATATCAGACCGTATGTACATCAGGGGGTCCCAACCCGCATAATAGGCCCCTCGCTGTCCCGGTATCCGACCATACCAGACTGTGTACGGTGTGCCCGGTGGCCACCGTGGATGGAGGGGGGAGAGCGGATCCAACCTGGGGCGCTCTAGGAATGGGGGCGACATCCGACTGTTCGCCTCCCAGAGCGACGGGCAGGGTGGCGCAGAAGGTGGTGGGCTCCCAGCCTTCGCGCCACTCATAGGTGCCATCTGACACCCGCCCGTAACACGCGGTGAGCCAGCGGCCCGAAGTCCTCGCTGACCCTGGACAGCGGCGACCGAACCCCGGCTATCCCGCCTGTTACCCCCCGCGCTGCCCCCTTCCCCTCGGGGGGGGGTCCCGTCCGCGGGTACCCCAGTCACCCCGTTGGTGACTCCCGTTGCCCGGAGGGGGACTGGGTCCGGCCCTGGTTGGGCCCTGTGACCGACCAACCTGAGTCCGGCCCTGGTGACCGTCCGAAGGGCCTGACCGGTTCAGGCACAACACGATGTGGTGCTTGCCACCACAGCACTCACAGGGGAACGCGCGTGAGCACTCGCTCAGCGGGTGCGGGCCCAAACAACCGAAACACAATCGGTGGCGGAAGACTACCTTCCTGCGGGCAGCTACCCCGAGCGCCTTAAAGTTGGCGCAACTGGTCACTTCATGACCAGCACTGTCGCAGTGCACACAGCCGTCACTCGACGGCGCGGCATTCAAAACGCCTAATTGTTTTGACCGCCCACCCCCCCGTGGGGGCGGGGGTCGCGGCCCCTCCCGCATCCGCGCGGGTTGGCGCTGCACACTGGCCTCCGTATCCAATGTGTCGCATCGCCTGCATTCACCCTCCAAAAAATCCGTTAATTGGACGAGCGTGGGCAGTTCCGTGCTACTGCCCCCATGCAGCTGTTCAAATCGACTTTGAACAGCTGCAGGCAACCGTGATAAAACCATATACAATACGATATATGACCATTGGTCTACCGGCAGACCAAGGTTCTGAAGGGCCTTAGTGGCCACCAGCACAGGGTTGAGCACCTGTACCCGGATGTCAACATCCCGGGTTACTCTTGGGATGCTAAACAGCTTCCCCAGCTGCGCATCAACCAACCGCCGTTTGTGTTGGTAGCGGTCAAACAATATGGACCGGGCTATCTCATAATTGCCCGCCGTGACCGTTAGGTGACCGACCAACTCCTTCGGTTCACCCCGCAGTGCCATCAATAGTTGGGCCAACTTGTAGGCGTTGTCCAGGTCGTCCCGACCGTGGACCAGACTATCGAATAAATTGATGAATGCCGGCCACTCATCAATTGCCCCACCGAAGGCCGGAATCTCCAGGTGTGGCAGCTGTCCAACAACACCCTTAGGGGGCGGGGGTCTCCGCTACCCTCCCCGCGGTCATTCCGACGCGACCGCTTAATTTTTTCCGCGCGACGCTCGATGTCGCCCAAGCACTCCATCGCTTGGTCAGCATCCGCGCAGAGCTGCTTCACTGCAGCCACCGAGGCCTCATCCGTAAGCCCGAGGGCTTCAGCCTCCGCAGCCAGCCGACACACCTTCCCGACGCGTGTCATTGCGTCCTCCACACGCTTGAGCAGGACATCGTCCATGTCAGGTCGCTCCACATACTTGTGAGTATGGGCGAGCCATCTCATCTCCTCACGGACACCATACCGCAGTACCGTCAAGGGCGAAGGTGCCATGATTACCGATTCAATTGTTTCTGGTCCTATGCTTCACTACCGAACTAAGCACAGCCAGAGACCAGATCTTGCCCGTCAGCGCTGGGCACAGAAATTAAAACTAAGTTGTCAAAACCAAGGCAACCACTAAAACAATTAAATCCTAAACAATATTTAATATGGTCGCCCTGTGGACATACACCTTATAAATATACACTCTAAATCAATTAGAGAATGCCACCATAAAGCACAATAAAAATAACACCCAAAATTAGTTATATAAACAATAAAAAATTAAATTTATTAAAAAATAATAAGTGGTGGGCTCCGAGACTATAAAACTAAACAATATAGCACCCTAACCACACTGGATTCAGAAATCCAAGCTATTTTTAATATAATGTAGGTAGCCGGGAACCTTCTAGAAGTGGTCCCTCCGATATGACCCACACTTCTACTGAGGTCAGCAAAATCAGCTTAATACCCCTTAAATAGCCTGACCCTGCTCTGTAATCCGAAACAACACTGCAATGCTATGGAACCCGACTGCAATGCTATAGTCCGACCGAATGACTGTTTCTTAGGCACACCGAGTAGTTTCCGACTACAAATTTATAATAATTGTTAACTAAATTGACAATTATACTTTCACTAACCGAAAATGAACTTTAATTGTGGTATACCGACCACAGACTCACTCACAACTGATGGCCGGCCAATCTTAGATATTCTTTTCTCCCAACTACCATGTGGCAAAAAAACAACCCTACAACCGTCCGTGAATCGGTGATTTCCCACTAGGAAACCGCACCTGCTACCAAAATGATTAATTCCACGCCTCAACCGAACGGCGTGGAATCATGAGGGGCTGGGTTTTTGCCAGCACGGGAGAGAATCGTGAGTGGTACTTTACCTTGCCGTCGTAGACCGGAATTCGAAAGCTCGATTCGAGGCAGGAATACGGGATAGGAGCACAAGTGTGGTAGGAGAGGAACCGAATCTCACTCGTTTCGCTGCCCGACGCTGTCGCCGGCGTGTTGCTTGCCGACACGAGGAGTCGCCGTCCGAATACGACGAGTTGGGGACCGTACAACTTCAACCTTCACAACACGAATCACTGACGCGAATCTACTTATTTCCCGACGATTATTATGATTAACACTCCGACCAGGCCCGACACCTGTGTGAGACAATTGTTACACTGAATTACATTCAAGGCCCGACGCCATGAGCAGACATGTTTTTTCTCACGACAAGAAAGTAACCTCTAATTTTTCATCTCGTTGCGATACGAGTGACAGCTGCGGTTCCGTTTCCGCTAGTGATGTCCCGATTACTCGCGATCGATCCGCGCAACGAAAACCGGTGCGTTCCGAAGCATAAATATTAAACAATGGGTTTTTGGGGGTTTACCATAAAGTTCCATGAAGTTAAATGATTCGAATAGAAAACAAGGTCTAGGAATCGTCAAGAATCGAATTGGTTCATACACCAGTCAGACTATACCTTTTTCTCGACTAGCCCCCCCTAGCATGATGCTATGGTAAGTGTTATAACATGTAACAGTCTATGTGGACTTCTATAGAATATAATTTTATCTTATTTTGGCTAGGACACAACAAACCAAGTCAGATTTTACGAAACTCGTGCGACATTTAAGTAGTTCCTTTGATTTTGGCACTCCGTACTTCTCCGTAGTATTGCATGAGTGACGTACTTTGGCTTGCTAGACTGACTATCCATCCATCACTTTCAGTAGACAGACCCAGAAGGACTCACGATTTTAGGTACAGACAGCCGGACAAAAACGTTTTTGGGTAATCCTGTTAGTAATTCTCATTCATCGTAAATTAGAAATCTACCTATATTTATAATAAATACAGGGTGTCCCATAAGTCACAACGCACAGTGACACAGGAGGTAGACCTGCGTTAGAAGCATCGAAACATCTTAAATAGCCCTCATTTGTAAGTTTTTTTTAGGGTTCCTTACCTTAAAAATTAAAAACTGAACCATTATAGGATCACTCGTGTCATCGTGTGTCACGAATGTTTTAAATATACCTAGAAAATTTAATTTTTTGCTTCTTCTCTACACTGGACCACTGTGGGAGCAGAAGGGCGAAGAAGTAACTTCCAAAGATTGACTTTTAGATCTCATTTAAAATTGGTTCTGTTTAACTAGTAAAAATATTACAATATTAATTGTTCTAAATAATTACAAAAATATTAACAGCGAGATCCGTGCTGAGTTAGATTAACCCCATACCATCCCTTCATAAGTAATCTTGAACATTGTAATATCCCTTTTAGACAAAGTCGCTTTTACATGGATTTCAAATAGCTCAAATGGCAATTTCAAAATCTATAGAGGTGTCTATCTCGTTATAGTAGAGACTGCACTGACCTTTGAAAGAATTGTTAACTTTCGCGAGTCTAAACCGCGGGGAGCAACTAGTCTTTGATTATTTCTTAGGTTAACTTTACAGCTATCGCTAAATTTGGAAAAAAAAGGTTCTTCTGTACAATCATGTATTATATTTTCGAAAATAAATTGTTAAACAGTTAGTATGTCAATTTCTTTCTTTCTTCTCTTATGGAGTCTGTACGTTTTTCTGTAATATAAAATAGTTTGAATTACCGCCTCTTTCCCCCACAACAATATACCATAGGACATGACACTATGAAAGTAACTAAAATAGACTAGCCCAGTTATAGCCACATCGGTGTTTTGTCTGATGTTCCTAACAGCGTAAGCCGCCGAATTTAATCTATATACCAGCTACTTTATCTATGTGGGGTCCGCAGTGCAATTTGTTATCAATTTTTATTCCAAGTGTTTGCGATTTTCAAAGTTAACACAGTTAAATTAATGTTTTTAATTGGAATAAACTTAACATTAAAACTATTGGACCATTTTTTATGATTCTCAGCGCGCCAATCGGTGTTCAGTATATTGACATCCGGATCCACAGGTTGTATCATAAATTGGTGTTTTCGCGCATTGCCAGTTGTAAAAAATGGCGTCGAAGCCGACAGTGCGCCACTCATGTGTTGGTTTATTGACTTCCGGATGAAACACCAGAATCATGTCTGGGCGCGCAGTCAGTTGTAAAATGGCGCCACCGTTATAAGCGCGCTGTGCCGGTCGAGTATGTTAGTCATATTTTCACGTAATGTTAAGATAAGTCGACGACCATCACAGATAAGGTATATTTATATTCATCACGCACTATGTCTTATGTACGTCATTAATAACATGTGCCAACCTAGTATATAAGCCAGGATTTCCTATAATAAAATTAGTCTAGTCTAGTATTCGCGCGCATCTCAAGCCTTTTACTTTACTCCCGAAGATGTCGCTCTCCTTATAATTGCCTCTGGCAAACGCGCTAAACGGAAACAAGCTTGTGACATCCGCAATGAAGGATTATTTTAATCATAAAAAAACGAACTTTTGGGACCTAATTAAAAAAAAAACGGTGAAACCTTTTATGTGCAATCATTATAAACACATGCTTGATTATTGCTCTATCATTTGTGGTATCAATTAGGCAGATACCTTACACATTGTTGAAATTAAGACACAAACCCGATTGAGGGAAGAGAATACTTTTTTAGACAGACTGTTATGAACGCTTTTTATTAATTTAACTTATTTTATTCTTGCTCAAAATGAGAACGTAGGTTCCTCACACAGGCACGAGCCCGCCTTCTGACATCTGTGGTCGTAATTTTCCCCATCATCTCCTTTCCCATGATATCAAAAGCCAGTCTTATTTTTGAAACCAACTCCTCTTTTGTGTTAATCGTGATAAAATTTATTGTCTTATTGACCTGTTATACTGCACATATGTTGATTCAGTCTATTTATGGTCTACTGTCACACGAATGGCCGTGTCGGCAGTGTCCCTGCTTATGAAGCCAAGGGTCCCGGGTTCGAGTCCCGGTAGGGGTAAATATTTGTTTGGCGAGAATGTTTGTACCCTAGTCATGGTTGTTATGTATCTAAGTATAATATTTGTCTATATAAGTATGTGAATCGTTGTCTAGTACCCAAGATACAGGGAATCCTAGTTTGGGGCTAGATCAAAGCTACACAAAGCTTTTCTTAGATACCTATATAAGAGGAAATTTGGATACTACCCTTACCTTTATCCATCCGATTTTATTTTAGGTATGCTTGGATTTAACTCACTAGAGGTGAGACGTAACACCGAACAGCTTCTGACTGTGTGTCGATTATTGCGAGGCGACAGTGACTGCGCAGCGCTTGTCAGTGCCGTATGCGCGCTTTACGTGCCTGACAACTACCTACGCGCTCGAAGGCACCAGCTGCTAGCGGGCGGCTCGCACCGCACGGTGGCGCGCCTGCAGTCTCCGCTGGTCCGGGCACGGAATAGCCTCAATGCACTGTTGGCCGCAGCACCATTGAATGATCTGTTTGGTGATGCATGGAGGGATATTGTGCGAGAATGTGGAAGGTTCTGTGAGAAGATTGCATGATAGTGTAGTCTTGTAATTATTTTCTCGAATGTTTATGGATATAATGATAATATGGTAACTGCATTTATACGATTGAATTTAACTTATTATATTTGACATAATTATGGTAAATTAATTTGTAATAATTGAATTGTATTGTATTTTCTAATTTTGTATATTTGTGTCGACTTGGCTTTGCTGTAATGGCACAAATAGATTATGTAAATAAATAAAATAAATAAATAAATAAATCAATGTGTGTAAATAGTGTCCATGGTATTATTATTATTTATGTAGATGTTGCGTCCTTTTAAAGAAGGACCTATATAAGGAAATGCACAAGTTAAAATCTTATTTACACCAAGTTTGTTCAGTGAAATTAAACAAGTTCTTGTTTAACCCCTTTGCTATTTCCCGCCAACAAAATAATGGTACTGCATTTGCTAAAACTACCATTTATAACGCATTGTACCAGTTGCGTGTACACTGTACGGAGCACCACCATTTGATTCAAACACTCATCCAGCATCAACGCATCTAAGCCTAGCTCTATCTTATCGGAGAAAATATAGGGTGAAAAAAGGCGCACCAATAACTTTGTATGCCCATATCTCTGCCATTTTGAAAAAAAAATGACAAAAATATTCCACATAATAATTATCCTGCTCATAAAATTTCACGAGAATCGTTTGATAAATGCGACCTATAGAAGACATTTTACCCCAAGAAAAAACGGAGACCCTTCGTTCGCTCGGTTATTTACATAGTCATCATTTGTCATTTTTCACATAAATTTCCGCGTCACATCGCTTCAGGTTTATTATTATTGGCATTAAATCCGTACCATCCGTACCATATGTTGGTATGGGTGTGTGTTTGTCAATGGCACATTTGGCTTTACATCTCTATCTACCTTTAGGTCATCGCTCCACACACCAGACAGAAATAGCACAGTGACCTATTTATGATTCCGCGTCGATCGCTTTTAGGCTAGCTAATTATGGAGCCAGTCACTCACGAAGTATTTCCCATCTTTGGCTAACCTCTTGATTACCGCCGGCGTTAGCTAACGCCACTTTTTGGATTATAGGTTTTAAATTTTATCACCATGGCATTATCCCAACTACCCTCGGTTTTTGAGAGGTTAATCAGCCAGTATATTATACCAATGCTGATTCTGGGCCATGTACCAATGAGATAATGTAATTTGTCATAGTCGTTGATGGAAAACAGTGAGAAATCCTTCGTCTGGAGAGGCCACAGCCTTCACGTCCTTCCTGGGTAGTGCTAACGAGTAACAAAACATTCACAAGGCGTTAATTTGAGAAAATTGTGATCTTTCAAATACACTTGACACTGGCAAAATTAAACCATAAGTATATGTATAACCAAATAAAATGTACGTATATTCCACAAGGTTCCATATTAGGCCCTTTCTTATTCCTGGTACGTGTATATGTTAAACGATCTGCCTTTTATGGCCTCACCTTGCCTGACATTTGGAAGTGAGAATTTGATGCACTTAGTTTTACCAGCGTTTAACAATATATTATTGACTGTGAACGAATTCAAGGTTAAAGACAATCAAAAGAGACAATCCTAATGTAAATCTTCTTTTTGTCTTTAAATTCTGAAGACCAGTTTAGTGTTATTATACATTCTCTACTACAACAAGATACATCTAGAGATTTTGAAATTTAATTTTGCAATTTCAAAACCATGTAAAATTACTTTCTCTAAAAAAGGATATTGCAATGTTCAAGATTACATAAATGAATATCCTTGAAGTTATCTTGACAATGTTCAAGATTACTTAATTTATGGGGTTAATCTAACTCAACCCAGAACTCGCTGCTAATAATTTTGTGATTATTTATTCCTGCTAATCAATAATATTAATTAATTTTGTACTATTTGTATTAGTTAAACACAATCAATTTTTAAAAGAGATCTAAAAATCGATCTGTTTAGTATCTTCGCCCCTTCTCTCACAGTGGTCCAATGTAGAGAAGAGGCAAAAAATTATATGTATAGTAATAAATACATTTTAAGTTTGAGTTTGCAGAATCCTTCATCTTTCCATAGTTGCAGCGATGTCGCACAAAATGGCTAAACGTGGGCACAACACCCCGTATGGGAAAAGGCGTGACGCAATGTAAATGTTGTTGTAGATTTTAGTACCACTTGTGGCCGAATACTAAAACTAAAGCGCAAATGATGTGCCGCACTCTGGTCTGCTTTGTCACGGATCCTTGAAATTGATTTTAAACAATGATAGACTCCAAAAACAATTAAAAATTTATTGGTTTGACAGACGAAGACTTGTCATACAGGTACAGAGCGAGAGAGAGTTTGAGTGACCGTTATACTTTGAGTTGTCGTTTGTGTTTCTATCATCTTTGAGATGACTTGACTCAGACCTAACTACCTTCGCCATTCCGATACTCCAGGTCTGATAAGAAATCATAATTCTGGCATAAACAGTATAGTATGGCATGATAAAACCTATAATAACAAATAACATGACTGCACTTCTGAATGCTCCTGGTTCCGTACATGGAGTATAAAAGTAATCGCACCAATAAATGTATAAACTAAATTTTGCGATCTAATAGTAGTTTATGTGACTGATACATAAAGCCTAATTAAGTGCAGTTACATACACTAGTTTATCTACACACATATCATAAGCTCTCTTTGATGTGTTCAGAAACCGCATGTTTGACCGGCATTGTGGCATTGAGTTGTTTAGCTTGTTCTGTGGCACCAACTTCACAGACAAAGTAGGGGCGGCTCGCAGGCGGGCGTCGGCGTTCTAAATTTGAATGTCATAATATGTAGAAAATTTACACATTATGGTCATAATGTTCAATATTCAGATAAGAAATTAGTTTTTACAAAGTAGTTAACACTATGCTGATCGTAACGTGCGGTTTTTGGACGCACTAAAGAGGGTTTATGATATGTGTGTAATAAAATTTGATAAAATGCAAAATTTCCAAAAAAAATATCGTCAAAAATAATCATAAGTATAATTATCAAACCTTCCTTGTTCCTCGCTGGACTGCGGAGATATTTCTTAGAATATGCGGTTATTTATGCACTAAAGTAATTCAAGGTATTGTTGGGTTTTTTAACGGGTCCGGATGGACAGTGGTGCATACTTTTTAGCAGTAAAGTAGATGTCTCCCCAGTTCTACTCCATCGAAATGTTTTGGGTTTGAGGTATACCTATGTCCAACCTATCCACCGGCACCGGTTTCTGTATAGAATAGTTTAGATGTGTAGATGCAACGTTGGAATTTGAAGCGAGCTTTTTATCTGTTTGTGAAAAGGTGTTCAGCAACGAACGGGGTTGCCTGCCGGTTAATAGATGTAAAGGCTTAATCTGAATTAGAGATTTCTGAATCGGAGTGATGTCACCAGGATGGTGGTCAGCTCGGTTGACAGTGGTGGGTGGCTCTTGGCAGCAGCGCTGTGGATGCGTGATGTCCTAGATGCCATCGTGTTGCTGGTTTTCGGACGCCTAGTTTTTTCACTTTCACTAATGACTACGCTGGTATTCGATTCGAATCGAGGTGAACAAGCGGAATTATGAAACCAAATGCACTGACTGCATTTTCTTTCAATACCACATACAAATTTATAAATGTACCTGGTTAGATACATGGAGTATGAACGTAGCCGTACCAACAACTCTGTCACCCCATATATCCGCCATTTTTAAAAACATCCAAAAACTGAACTGACAAAAAAAGCATATAATTACCGAACCTGCTCACAAAATTTCACGAGAATCGGTTAAGAGATGCGATCTGGAGCTCCATTTTTGAATCGCTAATTTTTTCAGTCATTCGCCTGCAACGAGTTCAAGTTGGAATCCAAAACGTCAAATATGTGACATTTGCGACAGATTTAATAGCCCGATTTGTTCCATTGCTAGGATTGAGTGAACAGGCACTATCATACAACCTATAATACGAGAGCATTGAACGTTCCGTTTCCTATGTGATATTGACGGGTTTTTACTATGTTCTGCGTGCAACGGATAAAAATCAACATTTCCAAATTGATTGGCAACACCGATGACGAACGATTCAAAAATGCATAAAATCAACGTCATGCAACTTGTAAGTCGAACATGACATATGTCTCATGCGATATATTATGTCACGCGAGTGATACAAAAATACACGACGGATGGACAGTGAAAACACTTCGTCGCTCGATCAATTATGTCCTCATATTCCTCCGACCAATCAGAGCGCTTTATATCCTCTAGACACCTCGCGTGATTTACAAAGTGCCAAATAAATCATGTCCGAAAGGCCGAACATTTCTTGAGCCCGAGTCCGACTACGGCCGGACGTCCTTTACAAAGCAACAATTGCCATGTATTTGTATTTTCCCGCTAATACGGTGCTAGACACGTGATTGGTTGCAACCAATAAAAATTAAGCAATGATGATAGTTTGTCCTTGAGGTTCGACAAACATTTTGTACCTAGTGGCCGCCATTGCTGCGACGCATGCTCTGGATTCAACAACTATGGCAGCGCGCAGCCAACGCCGTAAGTAAAATTTCAAATTTTGTTACAAAATTAATGTGTTTTGACTCAAAACTATTGTGAGTTTGTAATAAGAATACCTATTTTCAAAATTATGTACTCATATGTAGCTAACATAACGTATCTTAGTAAATAATCCATGGTAAACATATTATACCTATAGAAAGTTCATTCGGTCATTGTTCATGTTTTGCGTATGTGAAATTGATACTATAAAAATCACTCTCGGCGTTAGTGTTAAAAGTAGTTTAACATAATAAACCGTCACTCCTTTTTCCCTACGGGGTGGCAGAGGCATAGTTGTACCCATTTTTAGCCAGTGATTCAATTCTCCATTTTTGCGTGAAGGGAGCCTATCACCGCAGTTATGGAATAATGAAGGTTTTCTCACGATGTTTTCCATCACCATTAGAACTTCCGTATCTTACCTACTCTGATTGATGGTTATTGATAATTTATCTCATTGATCAGCATCAGGATTCAAACCTGCATCTCCTGCGTGAGAAGCCAGCATGAAACCCACTAGACAATGGAGATCTAAAAGTAGTTTGTTCATTTCAGCGTTACGAGACTGTGAAAAAGCAGAAATGCTTGATGAATCCGACTTTGAAGAGGAAAGTGAGGACGAAGATTTCACTGCTGCGACTCGAGGCAATGGATCCAGATATTCGTTAGATGAGGAGTCAAGCGACGATCCCAGCAGCGATGATGGCAGACATGCAGAGGCAAGAGATTTATCTGCAGGTATAGATCGTAGTGTCATCGGGACTAGTCGTCGGGGTCAAGGTCGAGGACGTCATCGTACCCGCACTGGGGTTCGTACTCGTGGGGGCACCCGTACTCAAGGTCGACCGTAAGGTGCTGCTCTGTGGAAACGTGATACTTTTGAAGTTCACTTGCCAGTTTTGTCCTCGCCGTCTTACATGCCATCCAAAATTCAGGATCCATCAAATATCAACGCCTATGTGGAAGAATACTTGGATGATGAGTTGTACAATTTGATTGTAGAAAAGTCTAATCAAACAGCCATCGAAAAATGTGGTAAGCCTCTTAGACTGTCTATTGAGGAATGCAAAACGTAAGTAGGTATTACTTTACTTATGTCTTGCATCAACTACCCTCAATTAAGGATGGACTGGAATCGTAAATACGCTATACCCATCATAACTGAAGCCATGTCTCGTGACCATTACATACAGTTACGAAACTCATTGAAGCTGGTGTTTGATATTGATGTCACCGCTGAAATGAGGCAGAAGGATAAAATATGGAAAGTTCGACCCATCCTAGATCGAGTACTTCGTGGATGCCGCGCTCAAAACCGTGACCAAAAAATATCGAACGATGAAATGATCATTCCTTTTACGGGAGCCTGTGCAATAAGACAGTATTGCCCAGGAAAACCACATCCAACTGGTTTGAAGGCCTTTATTCTGGCCAATCCTAATGGATTGGTATGTGACATCTTGGTCTACCAAGGAAACACTACATTTCAAGAATGTGAAACAAAACATTATCTGAGTGAGAAAGTAGTTATAAAACTAACTGAAACCTTGGTGCCTGGTCATATATGGACCGATATTTCACCACTTTCAAACTCATCGAGGAACTTAATTCGAGGAACTTAAATCATGAAAAATAGGATTCCAGGATATCTGAAAAATTATCTCTAAAGCGACAAAGCATTGTCACGCAAAGGTCGGGGAAGCCATGACGTCTTAGTACGATAACGTCATTGCTGTAACAAAATGGTTTGATAATAAACCGGAATTTTTGGATCGAGTATGTATGCTGAGGGATCGTTGATGAGTGTCAAAGATACGACAAGACTCTGAAACAGTTCATCGCGGTTCAACGGCCAGAAATTGTCAGAGAATACAATGCAAACATGGGAGTAGTCGACCTTACAGATCGATTGTTGGCTCTCTGTCCAGTACGAATTCGCACTAAGAAATGGACGGTGAGATTTGTTTCTCACATGTTAGACCTTGCAATGGTCAACCTATAGATAAAATATAAAGGTAAACAAATATAAACAACCTGGCACTGGGAAAACCCATTCATAAAATACTGAAACTGCGAGAATTTAAAATGGAGTTTTCGGAGTTTTTGATTCTGAGTTCATATTTAATTAAGATTTTTATAAGCTATATAAATATCTTTAATTGTAAGACTTGGTTAATTTTGTAGCCTTGTGGCGTTGTGAGTGACTGACTAATTATAAGTATTAGGGCATTTAAGAATAAATATGATTATGTTTTCTACTTATTTTTGTAGTTTTGCTTTCAATTACAATAACAAACCAACCCTAGCGTCACGCCTTTTCCCATAAGGGGTAGAAAGGGCACCATTTTGATCACTTTTAGCCAGAAAGCAAGTAATTACTTGTATATTTTGAATATATTCTTTCATTCATGTACCATAAATAATTATGCCTTAGCCACCTAAAGTCCTTTATAAAGAAATAAAAATCCCTACCTAATTATGTCATTAAAGCCTAAAGTCCTTTATAAACGACAAAAGATACATAGAATCTAAAAAGTTCGTTTGATGTGTCGAATAGTATCCAAAAACATTTATTTTAGAGAAAACTCTAGAAAGTCATGGTTTAGGTTTTATTTAACTTACAAAGTCTCGGTCTGAGAACCAATTCTATTAAGCACTTTGTAAAGCACATTCGGCGGTACTGGCAAGTGCCTTTATTAAATCCTTCGGCGTCAGGAGGATATTCTTGTCTAATTCGCATTTATTTCCACTTGACCTTTAGACATCTCATGTACTGTCACATCTTGCCTCGCTACTCCATCTTTCAACGCTAGACGTGTAACAACACAATATCCTCGGTACGCACCTTGGCATACAGAATGTAAACAGTTAGCGATACACAGGGCCGGATTAACCATGTCGGGGCCCGTAGAAAATGCAAATCTTTGGCCCTTACGCCTTTCTTACTTTCTGAACTACAATTTTTGGTACGATAAACAGCTGGTGCCCGGGACCTCGTACGCATCATTTACCATAATTACCATGACAAAAGGTCCTGGGTTCAAATCGCGGCTCGGTAGGAAAAAAAAAATCCCCAGGTCTTGGATGTTTACATTACATGTTTGTGACGTCGCAGTTTCTGGTTCCCACGACACGGGTATCCTAGTGTGGGGCCAGAAGCAATGTATGTGCTTGTAATCGAATAAAAAATAAAAAGGTACCCTATATTCTGATCTAGATCACTATGTGTGCTTTCATTCGAATCCAATTCAAACTTAAACTCAAATATTTTATTGCAAATACGCAGAAATAATGCACTATTACAAGTCAAACACTACCATGGAGAAAAAATAAAATTAAAAACAAATATGATCAACTAAACCAACGAGTAACTGACTGATTATGGTTGAGTTTGAATTTCCCTTTCAAGTTTGGATTCATTGCTGAATCTCACACAGGAGAAGAAAACTCCATTAACTCTACCAGTGCTTCGAAAATACGCCCGACAGAGAAGATTGCACCAAGAAACTCTACGGGGATGTCATTTTATTAAATTTCGTATTTTTTTATGACACAGTGTACATTATAAAAATAATCTATTCTTATGACAATTATGTAACATCATATCTATAAGTGCCAATAAGATGTCTCAAAATAACAATTTTACAAAATAAATAAATAAATAAGAACAAATAAAAACTGTAATGAACATAACTTCTAAAAAACCAGATTTTTCCGAACACACAATAAGTAAAGTAAGTAGAAAAAAACTAAATACTCTAAACATAACGGTGGTTGCTCTACCCCTTCAAATTCAAGATTTTTACAAAACATTTTTCGACGTCAAAGCTATCATGGATGTGCCATCCATCACTACGAATCTTTTGTACTTTTCTTTTAAATAGGGAAATATAAAACGAGCTTGACTAGCTACAGTTAGTATGTCAATATCTTTTAAAAGCTCTTATAAGGAGTCTGTGCGTTTTAAATTATAAATTGCTCGTATAGCTCTTTTCTGTAAAATAAAAATAGTTTTGAATATCCGCTCCTTTTCCACACAACAAGATACCATAGGACATGACACTATGAAAGTAACTAAAATATACTAGCCTAGATGTAGCCACATCCGTGTTTTGTCTGATGTCCCTAACAGCGTAAGCCGCAGAACTTAATTTACCAGCCAATTTTCCTATGTGGGGTCCCCACTGCAATTTGCTATCAATGGTTATTCCAAGAAACTTCGTGTCATTTACTAATTCTAACGTATTGCTGTCCAACACTAAACTCCCAACTTGCCTGACATTTGGAAGTGAGAATTTGATACATTTGATTTTACCAGCATTTAACAATAAATTGTTAACTGTGAACCAATTCAAGGTTAAAGATAATACTCCATTGACATCATCAAAATCTTCTTTATGTCTTTAAATTTTCAAGACCAGTGAAGTATCATCAGCAAACAACTCTATGCTAGTCAATTTCTCCACCATAAAAGGCAGATCGTTAATATATACCAGGAATAAGAAAGGGCCTAATATGGAACCTCGTGGAACGCCAATTTTTACTCTTGATCCATCAGATTTAACGCCGTTGACTTCTGCCTTTTGAATTATATTGTTTAGGTATGATCTTAGTAGATCCATCGCTTTATTTCTAACTCCGTAATGATTTAATTTCATTAGTAGCGTATCATGATCAACACAATCAAATGCCATCGACAGATCACAAAAAACACCGATAGCATCCTGTGCGGCTTCCCATGCAGCATAAATATGAGATATAAAGGTAATACTTGCATCCGTAGTCGACTTACCCCTAGTAAAACCGTATTGCTTGGCGTGGAGTTGTTTTCTACGGTTGAAGTGTGAGAGCATTTGATTGAGTATAATATTTAAAAAAAAAATCTTAATGCTGGAAGAACAGATATTGGTCTGAAATTTGAAGGATCACCCTTGTCTCCCGACTTGAACAGAGGTATAAGTTTACTGTGTTTCATGAGGTCTGGGAAAGCTCCATCATCAACACATTTATGAAATATATAAGCTAGGTACAAGTATTATTGAACCAATGACTTTGACTGATATACCTCACAGGTCGACATACCTTATATCAATACCAATCGTTGTAGCACTTTTCGACGTTTTTGTGATGGGGCGCTTCAATGTCGTCGCTTACAGGTTCTATTTCTGCATTTCCTTAGATAATTTTCCAGTTTTCGCCATTCGTCAAAATATCATTGTATATTTTAATGTTTAAAAAAACCCGTCAAATATGTTGCTAAGCGCAATTCAAACAAGCTGTTGGATGAATGTTTTTTTAACTGTTTGTTGAAGTCTAAGGAGAGAAAAAATGGAGAAACGCCAAAGAAACGGGCGAAAACATATTTGGTTTAGTTCATGCTTCTGTCAATAGATTGCGTTGGTATTGGTAATGCACTACCGCAGTCCAATAGATTTTGTCAGAAGGAGGTCTGTCGGATCAGCGAGAGTTTTGATAACAATGGTTATTGCCCTCTTTTTGAGAACTCAACAGGAGCAAACAACTCTTCCGAGCAGACTTGACTCGTCTTGACTCCATTCCAAGAAGGTGAATCTAATAATGTTAAGCATTGTTTCCGTGTTCCGGGAAGTCCGCGACAAAGGGCACTTTTCAGGAAATAATGACGTCACACTCACGCATGCTTCCCACCGATTTTTCAACCTTATTTATGGCTTGGTATTAAATACGAAAACAAAAATCTACGAATCACGGCCTGTTGTCACTCATCTGAAAGCCAGACGCAGTGGATTCGCAAACTTGTGTGGAAAATAAAATCAAGTAAAATGAGACGCGTTTTAGCTAATCAAAAATAAGTGTCAATATTACTGAAATATTCCTCTACCACAGGCGTAAAATTGCAGAAACTATCAAAGAAAAAAGCAAGACTATCTATTTAAATTATAGATTTGACCTTTGATAAGCCAAACGATTAGCAACTCACTTTCCAAGCCTATGCGGGTGGAATCGCGCTTTCGAACCTTAAGCCATTGTAATAAAATTAAAAACCTTTAACGGAAAAATAGCATGGGAGGTGAGTGGTTAATCAACAGTAAAAAACCACTTGAGTTGACTTTGATATGCCCCATAAAAGCTCAAAATAGTATACCCACTATTCTCACAGCAGGGAAATGTCCGACATTGTTATTCTGCCAGGACTGGACTATAAAACAATAGAAAGCATCATGTGATACTTCTATTTACGAGCGTGAGCGTTCCTCGTCCGCTAAACGCTCGCCTTCAGGAGAAGCGGTTTCATATCCCGGTGCTGACTATGTACCACAATGATGATAATGTGGCCTGTCAATGTTCCCACCGACGGGCACAGGTCTTTACCCGGATACGAGTAAGATTGAGCCATATTCCACCACGCCTTGCACTAACTACCTACCGCTACTAACTAAGTAATTTATGTTATATGTACATTTTCTAACGGTGACGGAAAACGTGAAGAAACATTTCCATAGCTGCGGCGACGGGCTAGCCCCCTGTCACGTAAAATGGCGTATAGAATAACGGCTACTATTTAATCGCACATCAAAAATACTGATTTTCACGCCAAAAAAGGATCAGCAAAAACACTTTTTATGTTTTAAGTATTTTTGTTGTTCTTACATGTTCAACCTAATACGAAGAATAAAGCGGGCTTCGCGTCGCTCACGCCCTTTACCCTTCGCCGAAGCTACCGCAGTATTTTCCCCTGATATTTGCTGTAAAAATCAGTGTTATTGATGTGTAGTAATATTTCCCTTGAATAACTTGAATAGCTAGCCGCGGACGAAACTGCCTGCCGTCGATTGGTAACTTGAATAGCTAGCCGTGGACGAAACTGCCTGCCGTCGATTGGTAACTTGAATAGCTAGCCGTGGACGAAACTGCCTGCCGTCGATTGGTAACTTGAATAGCTAGCCGTGGACGAAACTGCCTGCCGTCGATTGGATAACTTGAATAGCTAGCCGTGGACGAAACTGCCTGCCGTCGAATGGTAACTTGAATAGCTAGCCGTGGACGAAACTGCCTGCCGTCGAATGGAAAAGACGTGATGATATATTATAAGTGTGTTAATATCCTTTTCACTGGCAATATGCCGCTGAAGATCCTAAACACGCTTTTCTAACAATGCATCAGTGAAAACGAGGTCAGTGTTGTGAAAAAATATAAATAACGCGCCAGCGGAGAAAACGAAACCCACTGAAAACTAGACTGATGAGAATTTTACAGTTGAACGAAAACTGTCTTTTATCTCGTTAATCTCTTATATTAAAAAAATTTGAAGTGTTTTTTTTTTAAGAATCACAACGGGGATATGAGAAAATATTAATGGTAGGTTGTAGAATTGTTATGGTAATAATATAATGTCCATCCTATCCGCGATTTGCAGTAAAATTACTGATATAAAAATGCCCGCCCCCATAGGCCCAACTACGCGTAGGCGCTAGTGTAGCGGGAGTGTAGGCGCTAGTGTAGCGGGAGTGTAGCGGGAGGTATGCCCACAGTTGACAATTGCCACGTAAGTTTCCTTTTCGAAGGTAAGTTTCGCGAAAGTTATCATGAAGCTACCATTTTTGATAGTTTTGAAATACAATATTTTTTCTTATACTAACAACAATTAATTCGTGTATTTTGGTATACCCTGCACAAAAATTACTAATGTCACTCAGTAACATGCAAAATACATGTATTAGTTTTGTATTGTATTATAACAATTTCATGTTAATTTTTAGGATTCCTTACCCGAGGGGTGCCAAACGGACCCTATTACTAGCCTCCGCTGTCCGTTTGTCCGTCTGTCACCAGGCTGTATCTCATGAACCGTGATAATGAAATAGGTAGAGAGCTGAAATTTTCACAGAGGGTGTATTTCTACTGCCGCTTTAACAACAAAAAATTAAACAGAAAGCAAGTAAAAGCGAATTTGTCGAAAAAGGGATATTACAATGTTCAAGACTACTTAAATGATGGGACTGTATGGGGTTTTAATCTAGCTCAACACAGTCTTTGGGGTTAATAACTTTGTAATAATGTATTCCTGCTTATTAATTATGATAATTCATATTATTTTCTATATAATGTAATATTTGTATCAGTTAAGCACAAGCAATTTTTTAAAAGAGATCTAAAAATCAATCTGTGGGAGTTTCTACGCCCTTCTTCTCCCACAGTGGTCCAATGTACAGAAGGGGCAAAAAATTACGTTTGCTAAGTTTATGTAAATAACTACAATGATAAAGACATTTGATTTAATTTGAAACATACCGGTTTTCAATAATTAAAAGAAGTACCCATACAAGAAATAATTGGTATGGCCATTTTGTTTTATTTGTTAATCGGTGAAAGAAAACTGGACTCTCCCGATCTTATCGGAAAAGATCTTTAATTGCAGGTATTGAGTTTTGTGCTTCATTATTTGCCATTATACGATTAATAATTGCGTACTCGAATTATAATACATAATATTAAGTTTTTTATCATATTTGTTTTTATTTCTGTAAATAAGTTACTCAATTTCTGTTCACTTCCGGTTTCAATGAGCAAAGAGTTTCATTTACCTGAGTACATAGTTCAATACTTACTTACAGAAAACTCTTTTCAATGTTTCTACTTTTTTCCCTGTAAAATGGTATGGAACCCATCGTGTGCGGGTCCGACGTCCTGCTCGCACTTGACCGGTTATATATCCTACATTTTGGTTTTGGGATGCTTAGAAGTGCGTAGATATAGGACCGCGGCAATATAAACATAAAAAATATCCGACTTCAAACCCTATTTCTTCCTCTCCGGACGCGTCTTATGAAAAACCCGTGGGGTACAACGCTGGGCCGCGTTGTGCCCCACGGGCTTTTCAGAATTTCGAACCGCTCGAAAAGCCCGAGCGCTACAGCGCGAAGCTGCGTTGTACCCTCAATTAACGAAACTCTTTACATTCTTATTCTGGGGTTGTACCACACGGGGTTTTTCAGCGCTCACATTGACAATTCATCGTCTCAATAGCATCAATAAACAACAAATCGAGACTACGAAATTTTACTTTTGACTGTGAAGTCTACGCATTTTTAAGAAAAAATTTTTTTTTCGAAATTACCTGTATTACATTTGTTTGGAAAGTTTCAGGGAAGTTACCGGAAAATTACTTCCAAAACTACGTTTTTTACGTAAACTTACTGTTAATCCATATTAACATGGTACCAAGCCTGGTACCAGTGATTTTCACCTTCAATCCTGTAGCATTATCATGTAACTGTCACCGGAAGATAGTCAAAACCGTCAGTTCAAATAGTAAACCAGACCGACAGGGTTTAGAATTTACTTTTCTTTTGTTCTTACTTGTCAACCTAATACGAAGACCATTCGGGGGCATCGCTGCGCTCGCCTCCTCTAGTCTTCACCTAAGCTACCGCAGTGTTTGCCCTGGTATTTCGTTTGCAATTCAAGTTTAAACCAGTTTATTATTTAACGGTTTTAACAGTTAGTTGATCAACTACCGCGTCATATAGTAATGCAGTACGCTACAGTTTACTATCTGTCGATGGTCAACTATCGACAGATAGTAAACTTACGAGAGAAAAACCGTTAGTTGATCAACTGACGGTTTTTACTATTTTACGGTGACATAACTAGACATCTAGCAACTCAAACCGCTTTTGAAAAATTGACCAATCACAACACGACAATTGACACGAGCCGTCTTTTATTGCGACTTTGCTGATTATCCGATGTTCTTATTGGTCAATTTTTCAAGCCGATAAATCAACCAATAACAACTCGATTATTTTAAACGAGCTGTCTTTTAATTGGTCGATTTTTCATCATGAAAGGGATTCTGATAGAAATTACCAAATGTCAGAATAATATAAAGGTTTATTGATTGACGATGGCGTTCTGATCATAAATAGTAAGGCTGGTTTCAGAAGTGCCTTTAGAAGGTTTTTAATACTGCAACAGAAGGCTGAGGAGGCAGCACTTTAAAATCACTGTTATGCCCTCGGTTAAAATTTGAAGAAATCTCCAACCTCACAAAATTCATTCTTTTTTAGTTGACTACCATACGACATAATCATTGACATTATATTATCCTTTTTCTATTTATATTATACTATTCTGAAATTTCATCTAATTTAAATCACACAATTTATTGAAATTTGATTTATCGAAAATTATTAATTGATATTTCATTTGATGAAATTATATAAGAATCAAATTGAATATTATTAAAGTCTGAAAATCACACAATTTATTGAAATTGTGTGATTTAAATTAGATGAAATTTAAAATCTACTAATATATGGAATTGAATTAATTATTGAAAAGGCATTTGAATTCAAATTCATTTCCAATAATTAATTCAATTCCATATATTAGTAGATTTTAATATAGTATTTTATTTTTAATTTTATTTAATTGCTGTAATAATTTGTGTGTTTTGTGTACTTGAGCCTATTGCTGTCTCGTCCGCTTTGGCTCTGGCAGAATATCAGCGTCACTTTGTCTGTGACATTGCTGAGTCAGGGCCATTTCATTACTTTCCATATTTTTGCTGTGTTAATTATAATTATTTTCACTGTTTTTTTTAATTTCTTTGATGTTTTTTGTCATATTTAATTCTGTATGGTTTGTAATTTGTTAATAACCAATAATGTTTTTGTGTTTGTACCGAACAAAGAATAAATGCATTATCTATCTATCTATCTATCATGAAGATAGATGCTAGATGCAGGTAGCAACAGTCAGAAAATAATCTAAACAAAATAAGACGAGTCATTCCATTCCAGATCAAAGGGGCGCCAAAATAAAGAGGATTTATCGCCCCCGGAGTTTATAGAAAGAGAAAATGTTTAAAATTAATCGTGTTTCGTGAAGTCGGGTGAGATTTGGCAAAAACATTGCCAACAGCACAGATTCGGATCTACGAGATGTAAATATAAAATGCGGTCTTGTCTTGTCTGCAGTGTTTGAATAGTTAAATATCAGCTTTGGGTTTTTTTTATTGAAGTTCAAGTCAAGTAGCTACGTAGATTTTTACATTTCCAATGGGGAATATTCCTTTTCTGATGAGCTCTTCAGATATTTACACGGTCAGGTCATAAGTTCTGTCACACAATAAAAACTTTTGAATTTAGAACGCTGGCCACAAAAAAGTTTATTGAATTCGAATTTCGAATTTTTCATGAAAATAATAATGTGTACTTTTTAGAAATTTCCTCATTTTTAAATATGGAGTGGACACAAAGAAGACCGTGTCGCAGTTATTGCGTTGCATCGTTGCGGTTACGCGCCAATTCAGATTTTCAACTTACTGAAAAATTTGAATATAACCAAAACATTCGTTTATCGTACCATAAAACGATACAATGAAGACTCTAGTGTAGATGACAGGTCAAGAAGTGGTCGCCCTCGTTCTGTTAGGACTCCAGCAGTGATAAAAGCTGTGAAGGCGCGAATTCAAAGAAATCCCATACGTAAGCAGAAACTGTTGGCCCTTCAGATGGGGTTAAGCAGGACCACGGTGAAAAGGGTGTTAAATGAGGGCTTAGGGCATATCGAAGAAAAACAGGACATCGTTTGGACGCTCGTTTAATGGACCTGAGACTGAAGAGATGCCGCGCTTTGTTGAAGCGGTACGCGGGAAAAAAGCATCGGGAAATTCTTTTTTCGGATGAAAAAATTTTCACCGTGGAAGAGAGCTACAACAAACAAAATGATAAGGTGTACGCACACAGCAGTGAAGAAGCGAGCAACCGTATTCCGCGTGTCCAACGAGGTCATTTTCCATCCTCGCTCATGGTTTGGTTGGGAGTCTCTTATTGGGGCTTAACTGAGGTACATTTTTGTGAGAAAGGCGTAAAAACGAATGCAGTTGTGTATCAAAATACAGTCCTCAAGAACCTTGTGGAACCTGTTTCTCATACCATGTTTAATAACAGGCACTGGGTATTCCAACAAGATTCTGCGCCAGCTCATAGAGCGAAAAGCACACAAGACTGGCTGGCGGCGCGTGAAATCGACTTCATCCGGCACGAAGACTGGCCCTCCTCCAGTCCAGATTTGAGTCCGTTAGATTACAAGATATGGCAACACTTGGAGGAAAAAGCCTGCTCAAAGCCTCATCCTGATTTGGAGTCACTGAAGGCATCCTTGATTAAGGCAGCCGCCGATATGGACATGGACCTCGTTCGTGCTGCGATAGACGACTGGCCGCGCAGAATAAAGGCCTGTATTCAAAATCGCGGGGGTCATTTTGAATAAACTTTATTACCATAAGAATCTATGTTTTATTAAGTTCATTTTGCTATATAAATGTTTACATAAATAATAAACATGTCTAAATTATTTCATATTGCACATGTGACAGAACTTATGACCTGACTATGTATGTATAGTAGGCACCACTGGAGGTTGGAGGCACAGCAGTGCCCCCGCCAAGTCAAGTTTCAAGGAGGAAATACTTGGCAATACAGCAAGACGTTAATTTCCAGTTTATCGATAGATAACCAGGCCAAGTTGTGATCTTTCAACTTCACTTGACTTGACACTGGCAAAATTACCCTCAATGAGATCAGTAAAAAGTAGTCAAGCAAAAACACAGCAAAGTTTTCTAGAATGAAACCACTCATATAGTTTTATAGTCACAGTAGTAAGAGTACTTGTTACCCTCGTAATTGGCGTAAATTAATAATTATCTTAAAAAGAAATAAACATCACAGCAGTCAAAAATATATCTTGTTATGTACACCTATTTAAGATCTCTGTACTTAAAACAAATGTGGAGTAAACTGCTCCCGATGTTAGTGTTAGCTTAGCACAAAAGAAAAAAATCGTTTGCTTTATCACTATTCATGGGCATATTATGGTTATAGTTTTAGTTTCTGAAATAAATGTAGGTAGTTACAACCAAAATCAAAATTAAATCCATCCTGATGAAGTTTACTTATCCTAGAACCTAGAATTTCAGTTTTTTTAATAACTTTTATCTACTATGATACCAAAGTATCGGAGTAACTTTCTGTTATACCCTGTTTCAACCAAATTCACCATTCTAAAGATACCGTTAAGTTTAAATAAAAAAGCACAGAATTACAAATGAATACTCACTTACCCGCTTAAAATCATATCCAACCAAGCCAGCGACAATGAGAAACACACAGAAAGATCAACTATTTTTAGAGCAGAAAACTAAATTTTCTTCACGGATTGCAGAAAAAACCGTGCTGCCGACGACTGTATGTATACTAACACACGGCACTCACAAGTTTATTTTTAAAAATGGCTGCCAATTTTCAAAATGGCTACCGCCGCGTGAGTCCCGCGCTCGGTACAACGGTCGTCTGAAGACTGAAACTGAAACGGCTTATGATCTGGAAGTATATCTGGATTCGGGAAATGTAAAATTACTCGCCGAGATGCGGTATGATGTCGGACAATATACTCGTAACTACACAGGTACTGCAGAAGCGTAGATTAACCTCTCGTCAGCTAGAGTACCTATGCAGAAATTTTCATTGGTTTCGCATTTAGTACCAAGCCATAAGGTTGAAAATTTGGTGGCAAACGGAGTTGACGCTGGGCTCTGAAGGGTTTAAACCTATGGCTCTGAACCTATTTTGTAATACTATGCAGACACAACATTGCGTCTGGCCTTACACTAGGATACCACGTGTTGTAGGAACAGCGAAACAGCATAATCATGATTTTCACACCACCTGCTCGACAATGCCACAATATATAGTTTTAGTTTGGCTTTTATCATATTTTATAAGATGTTGGTTATCCACAGAGCTGGAAATAAATAAATATACTAGATCATGTTAACTGTACTGAATTTCATTATAACCCGCTGGTTAATAATCTGATTTTCACTTCTCATAGTTCTTATTGTTATGTCCTTAAAGTATAATTTCTTGAATTACGCACAGAACTCGCAAAGCTCAGCCCGCGGGGCCGGGAACTTATTCGAAAATCGGCCACGGCAAGCTGAATTGAACACATTTTAAACAAAACAAAATCCGCGAGTGTTGCAAGACCCTGCAATATACTTTCGTAGGAAGACTGCAAACATTTTATAAAATTGAAGATTCAATTCTATCCCACAAATGGACGATGAATTTTCACTTTTGATTTACTTCAATAAAATGCTGTTTTAGTAGCCTTGCTTTTTATTGTCTTGCGGATGAGAAAAGTAGAGTATACTCCTCGGGGATACAGCTGTTATAGTCTTGGATGCGCTTAGACTCAGAGTTAATTCCTGAGTGAACTGGGGTCCTTCGTTACGTTCAGGAGTCGATATCGCGCCCGTGACATAAAACAGTGCTTATCCCTTAGCGTCTATAATCTACTATTAAACATCCAAGACCAAGGAATCCTGAATTCTATCTCCCCCGGTCGAGATTCAAGTCAAGCTTCTGTCGCCGAAATATTCTGATTAATGTTATTGCTCATTAAAATAACATCCAATAAGAATTGAACTACGTACTCAGGTTAACGAAACTCTTTGCTAATTGAAACCGGAAGTGGATAGAAATTGGGTAACTTATTTACAAAAATAAAATCAAAAATGATAAAAACTTAATATTATTTATCATAACTCGAATGAGCAATAATTATTAATCGTATAATGAAAAATAACTAAACACAAAACTCGATTAAAGATCTTTTCCGATAAGATCGGCAGAGTATAGTTTTCATCGATAAACCTAAAAAACAAAATGGCTCAGAAAATGGCCATAATTTCGTGTGAGTACTTCTTTTAATTCTTAAAAACGGAATGTTTCATTATTTGTTGTTATAGCGGCAAATGGAAATACACACAATTTAAGTAGGAAGGTACTACCAACAATATACATAATGTGAAATATATGGAAGGTCACGAAGGATAAGCCTTTTATAGGAATCTGACGCGTATTTCGGTTGATCCGGTAGAGCCCAGTGACAGACGGACAGACTGACGGACGGACGGACAGCGGAGGCTTAGTAATAGGGTCCGTTTGGCACCCTTAGTGTACAGAACCCTAAAAATAATGTTAAAATCTATCCAAATTTGCTGCATCCAATTCACAAATGTTTGAAGAGTGTATCGATGCATTTGATTGATAAGGGCCTTACCATAAAAAAAAACCACAGTTCAACACTTGTTTAAAATTAAAAATGTATGGGATTTGACGTTTGTTTTGAGGTGAAACGCTGTTTAATGTTTTTGTGGTAACCCGGTAGATGTGTTAAAGCAATATTCCCTCACTAACAGGCTAAGCGCCGGATTCTGAATTAAGAAATTCACAGTTAATACTTAAGTACTTATCTTTATGTCCCGTTCTTTTTTGTGACATCTGCAGAGACAGATGATACCTCTGTGGATCTGACGTTTGAGGTTAAACGCTGTTGAAGTTAAATAGGCCGTGATGACGTATCGTGGATTCGTTCTCGAGAATCTGGGCTGTCCTTTTATGGATTTACATGGTTCTACTATCGTTTAGCCTGTTTTTCCATACTCCGTTTTGCGTGACAGGGGGCAAGCCTACCGCCCCGTCGTTATTGCACTACCCTTGGTTAGGAACACAGTGATAATCATAATGTTATGGTAGACTCTACTCCACTGTAAATAAGAACGATTGTGTTTAAGAGAAGATGTAGCCTTAGCAGTATCCGTAAAATCACCAGGTGAAGTGGGATGCTGAAAGACGACATTGTAAACTCCACCTGACGGATACTGGTAAGCTATACCTTGTCTTAAACCTAATGGATCTTATTGGATGTCGCATATGGCACATAATCGCACTTCAACAGTTGCGAAGGTAGCTCATCTAGAATTACGGGCGAACTTCCGAGAATTACGAAGCTTTGTTTATTTTTGTGTAGACATTTATCGACTTGTATTCACGTCTTGTGTACTAGAAGTTCATCATTTCGTGCGGGCTTAAGGAAAATCGGGAAACGGTCGGAGCAACTTCTGGGAAAACATTAAAAAGTAAAACACGAAAACATCGATACTTTCTTGGGAGATACCTACTGTGGGGAGCCATTGATTCAGATAAAACATCGATACTTTCTTGGAAGATACCTACTGTGGGGAGCCATTGATTCAGATAAAACATCGATACTTTCTTGGGAGATACCTACTGTGGGGAGCCATTGATTCAGATAAAACATCGATACTTTCTTGGGAGATACCTACTGTGGGGAGCCATTGATTCAGATAAAACATCGATACTTTCTTGGGAGATACCTACTGTGGGGAGCCATTGATTCAGATAAAACATCGATACTTTCTTGGGAGATACCTACTGTGGGGAGCCATTGATTCAGATAAAACATCGATACTTTCTTGGGAGATACCTACTGTGGGGAGCCATTGATTCAGATAAAACCGTTTTGTATTGATTTGATTGAATAGGGAAGCTTCGGGTAATATATAAATTAGATTTAATAAATTTTAAGACCTAAAAACATTAAAGGTATACTCTTTTTTACGTTTTTATTTTATTATGATTTAAGAAATTATGATTTTATTATATAAAAATTATTAACAAATTTTGTGGCAGCAGTTGCAGTTATACAAAAAATATTTATTTTATTCGTTTTTAAATAATTATATTTTTTTTGTAAAAATGCTTGCTTGATATATTTACTGGCTTATGTATGCTAGAGATTTCCTCTATTGTCTTAAGAACTAATTTAAATTACTTGGTATTGGAATACAAAATTCCATTCACTCATCTATAAAATGTTCATCCATTTACCACTCATAAAGATGATTCACTCAATGTTTCATTCAATATATGATCGTCATACAGTACACACGTTTTTCGTTGCTCCCATTCCCAATAGGTTATGGGCCCAGAGCACAAAGTAAATAAATAAATTCAAGCTAGCTAAAGCTCTTACGTTTTGTTTATGTGAACTTTGAACTGTGCGGTGCGATACTTCAGTGCGGTGTTGATTGAACAATGGAGTCGCGAAGCAAACGAAACATCCAGCAATTTAAAGGTGAACGCTACAGTACTTGGAAATTCCGGATAAAATCATTATTAGAAGAACTTCAAGTGGCTGCTGTTATTGAAGAACCAATACCGGTTAATCCTGACGCTGAGTGGCTGAAAAATAACCAGACTGCAAAAGGTATTATTGTGGAATATTTGGGTGATGCATTTCTGAATTTTGCAAAAGACGCTGTAACGGCTAAATCCATACTGGATAATCTCAATAAAATTTATGAAAGACGAAGTATGGCCACACAGTTGGCGCTACGCAAGCAATTACTGAACCTCAAACTTCAGCCAGATGATTCCCTACTTCAACATTTCACAAAGTTCGACAACATCATTATTGAACTTATTTCCGCCGGAGCAAGACTCGACGAAATGGATAAGGTGTCTCACATCCTGTTGACGCTGCCCAGTTCATACGATGGTATTATCACGGCACTGGAAACTCTCGGTGAAGAACATTTGAACCTGTCCTTTGTGAAGACACGGCTGCTTGATCATGAAGTGAAACTCAAAGCTGAACCTACAACAGAGCTCAAGGCTTTACATGCAAGCATGAGGAATTTTTCCCGTCCGAAAAAGCAAGGAAATTTTTCGTATAAAAAATCCTATCCTCAAGTGAAACAAATTCATAATGCCGGAAATTCAACGTACAAAATTTCCAAAATGTACTGCGATCACTGTGGGCGCCGAAATCATTATAAGAAGGACTGCCGATATTTCAAGAAAATCCAGAAAGATGGAGCCAGCGGAAACAGCAGCGGCTACCAGAGGTCGGCGCACAACGCGCAGCACTGCAACAATGACGAGGGCAGTTTCGCTTTTATGGTTTCACCCGATTGTAAGTTATTTGATTCTAACAGTAATTTTACTAATACGGAAATATCTTTCCTCTTAGATTCGGGTGCGACTGATCATATTGTAAACACCCTTGATGTGTTTACCACGTACTCGGAACTACCGACGCCTCTCAAGATCGGAGTTGCGAAAAACGGCGAGTCTATACAAGCCTACGGTAAAGGAACAATCCAGGTGACAACAAACTTGGGTATTAAAGGCTTGATTGATGATGTGTTGTTTTCGCCCGAGGAACGTCATAATTTACTTTCTGTAAATAGGATGCAACATGCAGCTTTTACAGTGATTTTTGGCAACAACGGTGTTCAGGTGCATCATAAGGACAAATGCATTATGACTGGGGTCAACAGTAATAACCTGTTCAGACTAAATTTTCGAGTAAATCGACACGATGTTCACTTGACCCATGATTCCGCTGACGCTTATAATTTGTGGCACAGACGACTTGGACATATCAACAAACAAAAGTTTCAAATACTAAAGGGTACAATAGATGAAAGTGACCACTCATTGATAAATGAGATAAATCCCAGCAATACCATTTGTGAACCTTGTATTCTTGGTAAACAATCCCGTCTCCCGTTTGCAAAAACTAAAGAGAAAAAGCACTTGAATCGGCCCCTTCACATTATACACTCAGATGTGTGTGGTCCGATAACGCCTAGCACCGTTGATGATAAAAACTATTTCGTTAGTTTTATTGACGACTACACTCATTATACAGTGACGTACTTAATGAATGCAAAATCGGAAGTGCTTAAATGTTTTAAAGATTTTGTTGCTAAGAGTGAAAATCTATTCAATACGAAAGTCACAAATCTGTATTGCGATAACGGTAGAGAATATCTTTCAAATGATTTTAAAGAGTTTTGTGTTTCCAAGGGTATCACGTACCATCTAACGGTACCATATACACCACAGCAAAATGGTGTGTCAGAGCGAATGAATCGCACGCTTACCGAAATGGCTAGAACCATGATTGCAAATGCGAAATTAGTAAAGTCTTTTTGGGGGGAAGCAATATTAACATCTACCTACCTAATAAATAGACTCCCTACTAAAGCTCTGACCAACAACAAAACACCATACGAAATGTGGCATAATAAAAAAACCTAAAATAAGACATCTAAGAATATTTGGTGCAACGGCCTATGTCCATGATAAAACGAGAAAAACAAAGTTTGAGAATAAATCGTTTAAAGCAATACTAATCGAATACGATAATAATGGTTATAAGCTGTTCAATGTTCAAAATAACCAATCCTTTGTAGCCCGTGATGTCATATTCGACGAATTGAGCTTTGTTCATTCCAGGCCGACAAACCAAAGTAAACAAATGCCCGCCGAAGTTGATATGCCTAACGGTGATAATAAGTCAACAGGCACGAAACACGAGAGTCTACCCGATGATCAATCGGATGCCGAAAATTCGTCAAACAAAATAAGGCGAAGTGAAAGAATTCAACAACTGCCGTCAATAAATTATAAAGAAATGTGTGATACAGATTTGTGCTACTTATCATTAACTACTGTTCAGTCGCTACCAAGCACTTATGGTGATATTTCAAACAGGGACGATAGCGATAAGTGGTTTAAAGCTGTAGAGAGTGAAATAGAATCTTTACATAAAAATCAAACATGGGTTCTTGTAGAAAGACCCAAACATGTGAATATAGTGGATTGTAAATGGATCTTTACGATTAAAAATAATGAGTTGGGAGAACCAACCCGTTATAAGGCACGTCTTGTAGCTCGCGGTTTTACGCAAAAATATCTTCAAGATTTTGACGAAACGTTCGCACCAGTGGCGCGTATATCTACATTCAGATTCATGTTAGCATTCGCAAATCAGTATGATTTGCAAGTACACCACTTAGATGTAAAGACTGCATTTTTAAATGGAGTACTTGAAAATGATATTTACATGGAGGTGCCTGAGGGTGTTTCTGCAAAACCGAACCAGGTTTGCAAGTTAACTAAAACATTGTACGGCTTAAAACAATCTTCTAGATGCTGGTTCCAACGTTTTGATCACATTCTCAAGGAACTTGGTTTTAAAAATTCAGGAGTAGATCCATGTTTATACATTCTTGATAAAAATTGCACTGACAATAATGTATATATTGTACTTTACGTTGATGATTTGATTTTATGTACAAAGCAAACTCATATTTTAAAAATGTATAAAGAATGTTTAATGAAGATGTTTGACATGACTGACTTAAATGAAATAAAATTATTCTTAGGCATAAGAGTAGTTAGAATTGATGATACAATCACTTTAGATCAGTCAGTTTACTTAAATAATGTTTTAAGCAAGTTTGCCATGAGTGACTGTAATCCATCAAAGTCACCATTCCCATCAAAATTAGACCATCTGGCCCTGAACTCCGATACAAACTATGATGCACCTTGCAAAAACGTTATAGGCTGCCTCATGTATGCCATGCTTTGCACACGGCCAGATATTTGCTCAGCAATCTGTATTCTGAGTAGGTACCAAAGCAAGAATAATACGGAATTGTGGAAATGCTTAAAACATCTTTTAAGATATATTAAAGGAACTCTTAATTTAAAGTTGACCTATAAGAAGTGCGATTATCAGCAATTACTTCATGGGTATGCAGATTCCGATTGGGCAGGCGACGAAAATGATCGTAAAAGCACAACAGGTTACATATTCCAAGTGTTTGATAACTGTTCCATATCATGGAATACTCGCAAACAAAGCACAGTTGCCGCCCTCTCAACGGAAGCTGAGTATATGGCCCTATTCGAAGCTGTGAGAGAAGCAATGTGGATAAGATCTTTGTTAAATATTATTGCAATCCAAATACCACAGCCCATTCCAATATATGAAGATAACAATAGCTGTATATGTATTGCAAATAACCCCACAAACCATAAAAGCTCAAAACATATAGACATTAAATACCATTTCACACGTGAACAAATTACTAACAAAGTAATAAAGTTAGAATACGTTTCCTCAGGAAATCAACTGGCTGACATCTTCACGAAAATGGTACCATCAGAAAAATTCCTCCAATTAAGATCAAAATTAAACTTATTATAGTTTAAATGTCTACTGAAATTATAATACACATTGTGTAAATACTAAAAATTATGTAACCAAAACATAATTTGAGATACTTACATGTAATCAAACTTAAAATTATGTGAGTACACAATTGATAAATAAGTAATTAATACTTATTTGAATTATATAACAGTAGAAATTTTGAGGGGGACTATTGGAATACAAAATTCCATTCACTCATCTATAAAATGTTCTTTCATTTACCACTCATAAAGATGATTCACTCAATGTTTCATTCAATATATGATCGTCATACAGTACACACGTTTTTCGCTGCTCCCATTCCCAATACTTGGAATGTCATCCAATATTCCTTGTCTGTGCTCAATAAAATCCGGTCAGGTTAGCCAAATTCTTGGATGGATTACTAAAAAAATTGGATAGCGACACAGCTACCTGTCGTTTGTAAAAATCTGAAAGGCAGTAACTACCTTTGGTCAAATAAACATTATCACTAACATAATTGTTAGAGTCAATCAAATTAATCAAACTATTATTATATGACATTGTATGTAATGTCATATTTAGCTTATTATCTAAGATCATTTTCAGCTTGTGGCAAGCTTTTACTGTATGGGAATGTAAATATAACAATTTTATTAACATTCAGTGAGCAAAGTGTTTCAAAATATTTAATTAGGTCCCATTTGTTTACCTCACCCCTTTTTCCAAACATGAGTATTAAGTTTGATTCAGGTGTCAGATCAAGTGTCTTTGTTATTTTTTGCATAAAATCATGAAAACTGGAGTTTGGTAAACAGTTCGTAATATTTTATCGTAATATCAAATCGTAATATTTTACCACTATGTGGCCCTGTGGGTATGTTTTGAAGATATTTCTTGGATTTTTAGAAAACAGTACAGTGTAGTATATTTTCAGAACCGGCTCATGAAGCCCTTTATTTTTATACCCCACACGATAGGTTTCAGAAAAAAAATACAAAAAAATAATCTCATAACCCTAAAGGGAACATCGAGAAAAGCTCTCGACAAAAAAATAATGATTCAAGGAACACGTGTGACAAGTTTTGTGAGGATCGCTCGAAAACTGTGCCCCCTAGACCGGAACTGACAGACACACATAGAGACAGACGAAAGCAAAATCGGCCTCCTATCTTGTCGAAATGGAGCCCTTGAAGTGAAATGAAGTACCGGGGTCAAGCATATGATGGAGGAGCCAACATGAGCGGTAAAGTAGAATTGTGTTCAGGAACGAATATTCAGCTTCGAGCCTTTAGCCTTTTTACCCACTGTGCAAGCCACGGACTCAACTAAGCTCTCAGTACAGCCAGCACCGTACCCAGCAGAAGAAATGGCGTAGGAGTTATTTCAATTTTAGTAATAATACCTTGGACACTATTTACACACATTGATCTAGATCCTAGTTTAGGGCTAGCCCCCAACTAGGATTCCCTGTATCTTGGGTACTATACAACGATACACATATTTATATAGATAAATATTATACTTAGATAGATAAAAAGCCATGACTAGGGTACAAACATCCGTTCTCATCAAACAAATATCCGGGAATCGAACCCGGGACCCTTGGCTTCGTAGGCAGGGTCACTGCCGACTCGGCCATTCGGGTCGTCAATTGCAGCAACTTTTTCGTGAGTTAGCTCAACGAATACACCTCCTCAAAGAAGAAATGCAAGCACATCTACCTGAGAAAAACTACATATATTTAAAAAAATGTGTGAGAATGGATGGGTGAAAAGACATTTTTGGACATTTTGCCATGTCTTCCTGAAATTTTGCAAAAAAGGCTGATCAAGGAAGGAAACAGGAGTGCCACACCTCCATTTTCGTTGCTCCAATCTATAATGTCGTCGGAATTTTAGGAATCACGCTGCCCTTTTTCCGATCATTACAAGCAATTGCAATTGATATACTTTTACGGTTCAGGTTAGCAATAGGACCACAGCCTGCAGAGGTCTTCAGAGGCCACGTGAAAATAGCACGAACGCTTCAAAAAACTTTTCAATCAAACTGAGGCGATCGCAAACGAAATTGGTGTTGAAATCACTGTTCGCAGAATTACAGGCCGTCAGACAAATCGGCCAAACATTCAGACTCAGTCAGTTGAAGAATATTACCAACTTTCAGTACATATTCCTTTTCTAGATTATTTGTTAAGTGAAATTTCATCGGCTTATGTTTAAAGGATCACCAAAAACGCACCAATTTTACTACCAATAAATTCGAAACGACCGCCGAAATTAGTAAGCGATCACCAAATTGTGTTTGGATAAATGATCACCAAATTCCTTTTTATGTTTTGTGTACTTAAGTTTTTTTTTTTTTACACGTTCAACCTAACACGAAGAATAAAGGGGGCTTCGCTCAGCCCCTTTACCCTTCACCTAAGCTGCCTCAGTATTTTGCCCTGATATTTTCTGTGAAAATCAGTATATTTGCTGTGCAAATCAGTATTTTTGATGAGCAGTTTAATATTTCCCTTTTTTATATTAAAGCTTCGATATTTGAAGTTTATATTAGAAAATAAAAGCGCTATAATCATTACATTTTTTTTATAACACCCAAAAGCGAAAAATAAATTACCCTATTTGGACCAGTAGAACCCCGTTTACCAATTTTACACCATAGCTTAACCAATTTTTCTTGAAACCTTGAAAAAAAAACAATGGTATAATAGAATCTGGCCTTCTGAAATTCTTGGTTAAAGAACAAAACATAGAAAGGTAGATCGATAGATAAATTTATTTATTAATTGTATGATAAAACCACTGGTTTATATATTCATAGTTTACAAGCACAGTAACTAAAAATAGTTTAATTTATCTATCGCAAAATTTTGTTCACAAATTGCCGTACAGCAATAATAATAATAAACGCACTAATAATAAACGCACCGTGAGGAGTTGAGGACACGCCCGGCCGGACCACGGAGCGCGCGCGCGACACGCGCCAAGTGCCCGCGAGCGCGGCAGCAAGCGATAAGTAAGGTTACAAATTTTAATGATTTTTAGGTATTTGACACAGAAAAAAAATCTAGGATTCCTTAGGTTCGCCTCGTTGGACGTGCTTAGGCGTTGGCTGAGATAATGAAATATGGGTATTATCCCTACTTATTCCCGTCTCTTTTTGTGGCGGAAGTTGTCTCTGTTGGTCCCTTCTATCTGCTCTTCCACAGCAAGGTAGATAACCCTCAACGCGCCGGCTCGGTACGCGATGTTACGATCGCAGCCGCTCTTGGCCACGGGTGCTGTTCGTACACAGCACGCTCGTCACGCAGCCACTCTCCAGTCACTGACTCTACACAATGCCTGTGTTGCTCAGCACTCAGAACTAGATGTGTTTAGTATGCCGTTCTGGATGTTTTTTAAAACTGTTTTCTTGTTTTTAAATAGTCGTGTGTGAGTCATGTAATAATTTATAAGGTATGGCATCTGTCTGTTTTATTTTCTTATTATCTACTTTTTCATATTTTCAGTAATCTCTTCTATATTTTATCTGTAACATGTCACTGTTAAGTGTTAAGCTCACATGTTTTGGTCCTTTGTGACCCATAAATGTCAATAAAATCTTTAAATCTTTAAGTGTTAAATCACCTTTATTGGATTTTGACAGTTTTGACTTATGAAATTTTGTTGCCATATAAAGTTTGCAAATAACTCCAGTGTCTACTTTTGTGCGTCAGACTTGGTAGAGCACACCTTCTAGCGCGCGTCGTCGCATGCGCAGCCGCAGGTACTCGGTGACCATGGATGGAGTGACGTCACACTGGACGCGGTTCCATAGCGTACTCAAGTTAACTTTTCTGAGATAAAAGATTTTCTGAGTACACGGTTAAGACTTGAAAACCCAGGACAGGGTACAAATTCTTAAATTTTCAAAACTATGTATGTTTGTATTTGTGTATTATACAGGAGCGGCAACTAGGGGGGGTGGGGCCGGGGGGGGGGGGGGGGTTGGCAATTATGTGGGGGCGACGAATTGCAAATAGGTAACTAAACATGCACGAGTTGCACGACTAGACTACTTTAATTTAATTTAATAAATGTACATATGTTACATGGATCATTCATAGCTACATATCTAGACACCGAATTGAAAATGACGATGAAAATAAAGGGCGAAATTAGCTAGCATTTCTTTATTACATGCATTTTTCAGAACGACAAGGAAAAATATCATATCTTAAACAGTATCACCATATTTGGAAAAGATTAGACGGTTTATCGGTCCTGTGGAAAGGCGCATAGGCAAACACTTATAAAAATATCACACGCATATCGATGTTCAATCTAAGCCTCTATTTATAGTTACGTAAAATCCTGTTTTCAATAGCTTATCTCTACTTGACTGGCAGCAAAATAAGTCACAACCATATTGTTGTTTCATGAATTTAGTTTTGTAGCGATCGGTTATAAGAACGGACAGACATAAAATAAAAATGATTTAACCTTTGTTATGTAATTTTCCGCATTATCAATTTATCATATCAGATAGATTAGATACCGTGACGTTGATAAGTTTGTATTTTTATTCCTAGAATAGGGTTGTGTGTTTACATTCATGAGTGGGTGGAATATCTATTAATACTCAAGGATTTTACCTCATTTAAGTAGTAAGTTATGTTTTGATTTAATATTTTTATGCATAATATGTATTCCTACTTTTGGTAGTGTACTCCATAAGTGATTGATAAAACTAACATCCAAATTGAATATAGATCTTTGTGGTTTTGGAATGGGTCTGACTACTCGTCTAAAAATATTTTTCCTGCTAATTATAAAAATATATTTATTTATTTGTAGAAATGTCATGGAGTCGACCGTCTGACCTTCCTCTAGGTAGAGTTTGGAGAAGATTTAAAGGAAAAGAGAGAGATGGTGCTCTGGCTCCAAGGTATGCTAATATAACCCAACAATATTTTATTCTATGTTTTGTCCTCCAATCACTCCCTATTTGGCATTATTAAGCAATCTCTACTTAAAAGCAATCTGGAGAAATATATAATTAACTGATTTAAGTAACAACAGCCCCCCGCTCAGCCATCAACTTTCCTATCCATCATGATTTGCTGGAAGAAATCTCATTTTAGAGATAAGCTCGCATTTTTACATGATTTCTTTCTATTATAAGTTATCTGTATGTCTGCTTTGTGTAGTACAATAAAGAAATTACAAAAATTACAAATTAAAATTAAAAAATAAAACACACCCGTCACCTTACGACAAAAATTTGGTTCACTTGTTTCCTATTAGGCTGAAAATTTTGATAAAATCTATCTAAGAACCATCGCAGTGAAGTCTACTAGCAATTAAAAACATATTAAAATTCGTCCACCCGTTTGCGCGCTAGAATGCCACGGACAGATCCACAGACAGACAGACAGACTTATACATAACACCCCTCTTTTTCGTCGGGGGTTAAAAACAAGCATACCATGTCAGAAGAACTAGAAACAGCCAAGGCACAAACTAAGGAACCTAAAAGGCCCAAAGGCTTTTTACTTTTGGAGTATTGGAATCCAGGTCCTGTAACTTATTAGACAATAACCTTGACTGCCGAAGACGCAGTGAAAATGAAAAGGCAACAGTTTTCAGGTACGGGACGTGGTAGAGGGAGAGAGACCACGATGCCTGCAGCTGATGCTGGCGTATTTCCTGAAGGACGAACCGCTGTGCAATATATTCGGTGAGCTGGGGATTGTTTCATCAAAAAATCTAAATAAATATAAAAAATCTTATATTTATGTATTTCATATTGAAGGTTTAAAATTCATATTCTTTATTACACTAGAAATATAAAAGTTCAGCTAGTTACAAGAAATGTTATAAGCAAAGGCAAGCTTATCTCTAACGAGAGATTTTTTCCAGCATCTAGGCAAGACAGGAGTGTTTATGTAACAGGACAATCCCAGAGCGCTATAAAACGTTGACAGACGTATGAAAATTACTTTTAAAATATCAATAAAATATATACCTCAACAACTATATTAAATACAAGAGATAGGATGCACATACTACAATCTATCATATATATATCTTACTAACTAGACTGTAAGAACAGTAGACCTCGCTTCATTAAAAAAAATACCTTCCATGTATAACGCTATGGAAACCTCCCCCACTTCTCCCCTCTCCATTCCCTCCCTTTCGGATTTTTTTTTCATAACATCTTGTGTAGAATGATATCCTTAGTGTGCCTCTTAAATTTGATTGAAATCCGTCGATAAATAAAGCTACAACAAATTCCCAATCAAAAATTGCGATCGACTAAATTTTTTTATTAAATCAAGGAACTTGTGTGCCAATTTTCGTCAAAATTGGTTGTAAAATGCGACCTGTGCCTCGGCGAGGACAGACTGACGGACGGACACAATCATTGTTGACCAATATCGAAACTGGACGCTTCGCTCGCTCGGTCAATAAGGCACACAAGAAAGGTAAGAGAAAGGAAATGCATTTTCAATCTTTTCCTAAAAGTGAAAATTTAGGGACTATCTCTAATAGCGCAGGAACGAGTGGTCGTAAGCAACAGTGTTATACCGAGGAGTTGGAATGAGAGACTCCGTGTGGGAGCTCTGATTGCTATCCCTGGCGGGAAAAAAACTCAAAACATTCTCGAATTATTCAAAATTGGATTATTCTATTACCGTTTTACCACAAAAAATATTGAACAGCATTTATTTTAACCTCAAAACAAACGTCAAATCCCATACACTTTTGATTTTAAACAAGTGTTAAACAGTAGTTTTTTTTGTACATGTCTAAAAGTGGGCACAACTGTGCCTCTGCCACGCCGTATGGGATAAGACGTGCCTTTTGTTGTTAATTAATTCAAACAGTGGCTAAGGGCGGTAAAAATAACAGACCCAGGGGCGGCAGTGAATTTACATCCCTCGATACGCCCCTGGACTCTGGAACTACCGCGAACCCAACCTATAGAAATGAAATTGCTGATTGTGAAATTGATGTTTCTAGAGACAAACAAAACACATAATTTTCACCCCTTTTCCATACGACGATGGCAGTGAACGGTGCGCCCACGCCCACATTATTCAGTACTCTATTTTTCGTGGCAAGGGACTAGCCCATCGTCGCAGCTCTGGAGATATGAACCTCTGCCATCCTCCCTCCCTCTGTAGCGTTGTGGTGCGAGGCTCTGTTTCTCAAGCGGTAGGTCCCTAAGAAAAAGAACCTAGGTCTTGGATGTTTCTATGTTTGTGACGTAGCTGTTTCTGGTTCCCACGACACAGGGATATCTGTTGTCATTGCCAGGGAGCAATGTAGATGCCTGTTGAAGTCACCGCCATATCGCCCAGACCGGTCGATCTAGGTAGATCTGTCTAGGGCCTAGACTCTAGGCCGATCGGGACCTAGAGAGAAAAAAACCCATGTTTTGTTCGTATCACCTTAAACTTCATTATCGCGATCCAAATTTCTAAACGTCCAGGCCATCTGGGTTAAGGACCAAATAATGAACAATTTACTAGTTCAATCTAATGTTGTTTCAAATGTACATCCCCGATCGAGACGCAACGCAATGCAACAGCCACACAACATAAAGACTGCCATCGTAAAACTCTTCTTCTTCTCTCCAGCATGTTATTGTCTACTGCTGGACATATGCCTCCCCCCAATTGACCGCCAATTCGAACGCTCTGCGGCCATTCACGTCCATGTCGGGCCGGCTGTACCCCTAATGTCATCGGACCATCGTGCCGCAGGTCTTGCAACACTTCTCTTTCCTGTACGGGGCCTCCAGGACAGAACGTTATTAGAGCCCCACCTTCCTTCGTTTCTGCGACAGATGTGTCCTGCCCATTGCCATTTAAGTCGCGCTACACGTTTCCCTACATCGGTGACTTTGGTGCGTTGGCGAATGAGTTCGTGCCGTATCATGTCGCGACGGGATACTCCGAGCATCGACCTTTCCATTGCTCTTTGTGTGACTTTCAGTTTGTGCATCATCCCGTCAGTGACATCGTAAAACTAATACGTGATAATGATAAAAAGGAATTATATTCTACATTGTAGCACTTATTCGACAAAATGTACCCTTGCAACTGATAGACATATAAAAAAGCGGAGAGTTTGGACTGGGGATGAAATTGGACGAAGCCAACGCTGATTTCTTTCAGTGTCAAGTTAACCTAAAAACGAATTAAGAGTGAAACCTCCTATATGTTAGGTTAGGTTTGACTTGATGTGAAACCAACGGAGCTTGGGTTACTTAGATGAAATACGAATCGTACGAATTAAGATGTACCTGATCTTGATTTGGATCGGCTGGTCCGAACGATATAACGCCGACTTATTTAAATGTTGATGTTATATGTAAAAGTGCACCTGAATTGAATCGAAAACATGAGTCGAAGGTGCATTTCTGGGTCTTTGTCTTTCTGGGGAGGCTGGGTTTCCCAAGAGGTCCCGGGTTTGACTCCCGGCTGGCGGTGATGAAAAAAACAAGTCTTGGATGTTTACTTTTTTTGTTCTGATGTCGCTTGTTCTGGTTCCCACGACACAGGGTATCTTAGTGTGGGGCAGAAGCAATATATGTGAATTGACGTGTGAATGGTCGAGTCGTCAGTGACCCTGCCTACGAAACCAAGGGTCCCGGGTTCGAGTCCCGGTGGGGGCAAATACTTCTTTGATGAGAACGGATGTTTGTACCCTAGTCATCGTTGTTTGTCTATCTAAGTATAATATTTATCTATATAAGTATGTGTATCGTTGTCTAGTACCCAAGATACAGGGAATCCTAGTTTGGGGCTAGATAAATGTGTGTTAATAGTGTCCAAGGTATTATTATTATCATTATTATGTGCCTGTATGTAAAAGCTTTTCCCAGGCGTATCCTCAGACCCAACATCGGTATCCACAATAAGATCCAACTGGCTGAAGGGTATGGGGGAGCTGGCCAGCGTGGCTTGCTACACTGAGGATGGCAACGGGAACCCAGACGAGCTGGTGGCTGTGTCTCTGAACCTGGTGGAAGGTGTTGACGATGGGCCACCGGATATGGAGAAGGTAGGTGTTCAGGCTTCTCAGCACCTAATGACCTCGTAGGGGCCCATCAGCTACGAGGTAGCGTAACGATCAGTTGCCAAGAAGTGTGAACGTCGGCGGTTCACCGAGCTGAAGTTAATTGGGGTCGATCTAACCTGGTCTGTGCTTCGGTCCCGTCAACCTCCTGTCTCTCTGCAAGGCCCGGGTGCACCCTAGGCTCTTCTTGGTAGACAGGTTCTTCAGCCAACCAGGTATGACTGGCGGGCCAGCTTCAATGAGCACAGTGTTCCAACACAGGTTATGTTACGTGGTAAAACAATCGGGCACGAAAATGCGAACTTTATCTGGTTCGAGAAACAATAACACACTCAGCTATATTAACAATCCTGAGGGAAACCCGAATACATTCCAGATGGCCTTCGATTTAATTTCAATACCCTTACCAAAACGCGTTTACATTGCGAGGGCTTTCGTCTGTCAGTTGTCAAAAAACTGCCAGGTTGGCAGCTAACGTCAAATTCAAAATGGCCGTTCAGAAACCATCGATCGAATATCGATTTGGAATCGAACAATCACCCGCCCGGACAGGCACCCACCTGTCCCCTAATCTACGGGCAGCCGAGACAACGTTGCTACCGCTCGTTTTAGAACCGAGCCTCCTACTAGAACCTCTGCAGACCGGGGGGTCCCGTCCTTGCCAGGGAACAAGTTAACAATGCGCCCCCTGCGCCAACGTAGTGGCGGTAGGTTTGCATCCTTAACCAGAACGAGGTCACCAACACTAGGGGGGCTAGTTTTGTCAGTCCACTTAAGGCGCTGTTGTAAGATATGCAGATACTCGAGCGACCAACGCTTCCAGAAATTCTGAGTAAACTGCTGCAACATCTGATACCTTGACAACCGATACAATTTCACTCCCTCGAAGGGGTGCTCGGGCAACGCGTTAAGTGGCTGACCTATCAAGAAATGGCCTGTGGTCAGAGCCTCCAGGTCATTTGGATCCGAGCTGAGCGGACACAACGGTCGCGAATTGAGAACGGCCTCGATCTTACAAAACAATGTCGCGAGCTCCTCAAAAGTCAGCGCGGTCTGACCTACTATACGCCCCAAGTGCGTCTTAGCTGACTTAACTACGGCCTCAAAAATCCCACCCCAGTGGGGGCAAATCGGTGGGCTGAAGGTCCACTGTATACCCCGACGGGAGAGGGCCGTTCCAATATCCACTTTATTTACATTCAAAAAGTTGACTATCTCTCGTAAGTATCGTTCCGCACCGATGTAGTTAGTGCCGTTATCAGAGCGGATCAAAGTTGGAAGTCCCCTTCGAGAAACAAACCTATCCAAACAAGCAATGAAAGCCTCTGTCGAGAGATCAGCAACGAGCTCGAGATGTACCGCCTTGGTGGATAAACAAACAAACACACATAGGTACGCCTTGTATTGCTTAGCGGTACGCAATCGTGAACTCTTCACCATAAACGGTCCTGCAAAATCCGTACCAACACCTGAAAACGGTCTGACCTCATTCACACGATCAGGGGGCAAGTCCCCCATGAGAGGTTGCATCGTGGCAGCCTTAAGTCGATAACAAGGCATGCACCGAAACACGATGTTCCGTATGACACGGCGGGCAGATAAGATCCAAAACTCCCGCTGGAGCGTGGCCAACAACGCGTTACAGCCGGCATGCGCGTTTTTAATATGACGATCAGTCACCAGCAATTCAACTAACTGTCCCCCCTTGGGGAGCAGAAGTGGGTGACGAGCCGAATACGACAGATTCGCATTGCGCAATCTTCCTCCTACCCGAAGTAACCCGGTCGAATCAACAAAGGGGTTGAGACGCGCGACGGCTCCCTTCAATTTCGAACGTCCACTTCGTATAATCTCCAATTCTGCCCCAAACTTCGAGGACTGTACCAACCGGACCAAATTCAATAGCGACTCGTTTCGCTCTGCCGGAGTCAGAATAGGGTTCAACGTTCGCTGATCGCGAGGAGTACGACAATTTCGAGCGAATCTCCTAATCCAAGTGGACACGTTTATCAACTTGTCAAGTGAGCTATACCGGTCCAGCAGAAACCCGGCGTCAGGGTCCTCAGCCTTCTGGGTAACATGCACGGCCGCTCTGGGGCCATGATCCGAAGATACTACTACATGGCTGTGGGGCCAGTCCGATTCTCTCTTGGCAAGCCAGGGTGGTCCCCACCACAAATGGTGTCTAACGAGTTCAGGAGCCCGACATCCCCTGGATGCACAATCAGACGGGTTCAATTCTCCTGGTCAGTGGGACCTCAGACGACACAATCTGGAAGACACGGTTCGCAACAAAAACCTCTAAGTTATGGACCGAAGCCTTCAGCCAGCACAAAACAATCTGGCTGTCCGTCCACGCGTACACCGTATCCTCCAAAACCACTGACCCACGCAACACTGTTAGAGTGTGATTCAAAAGTTTGGTCAAAAGAGCAGCCCCGGACAGTTCCAGTTTTGGAATCGTCATCCTTGTCCGAATAGGCGCTACCTTGCTTTTTGCCAAAACCAAACGCACGTCGACCTCCCCGGTGGAGGTGACGGTTCGCAAATAAACCGCTGCCGCAAACCCTCGTTGAGAGGCATCACAAAACCCGTGAAGGGTTGCCCTGTAATCCCCAGCAGGGACCAATTTCCTCGGCAGCGATACATTATTTATGTCCGATAGCGAGGTGAACATTCGCGTCCAATCAGTCAACAAATCATCTGAGAGGTGGGTGTCCCAGGTCAACTGAGCCGCCCATAGCCTTTGCATAAAACATTTGAGAGCAAAGGTGACTGGAGAAATCCATCCATTCGGGTCGAACGTTCTCGCAATCGTTGACAGTACTGACCGCTTCGTCCAGGCCTTCGGTGTTTCTAAAACCACCCGATAGGTAAACTCATCATGGACGGGCCGGTACTAAATTCCAAGCACTGACAACATGTTAGGGTTGTCAGGATTCTCAAAAACGTGCGGGTCTTGTTGAAACTCATCTGGGAGACCAGCCATCAACTCAGGGGAGTTGGACATCCACTTGCGCAGTTCATAGCCGCCTCGTTCCAGCAATTGAATGAGCTCGTCACGTCGGTCCAGAGCTTCCTCTACACTGGCTGCCCCTGTGCAGACGTCATCGACGTACAAATCTTGCTCCAGGATAGCGGCGGCTCTAGGATAGCTCACACGGTCACGCGACGCCAACTCCCGCAGGGTACGCATCGCCAAATACGGGCTAGACCGTAACCCATACGTGTTCGTGTTTAACTCATAGACCTTGACTGGCTCGGCCGTGGACTCACGCCACAGTATCAACTGATACCTTCTGTCAGCCGGATGAATTACCGTTTGCCTAAACATCATCCGAATGTCTGCGACAAATACAATCTGGTGCCTCCGAAAGCTCGTGAGAATATCCGAAATATCACGACTCAACTTGGGTCCCGAATGTAGACACTGATTCAGGGACATCCCGTTCGAGGTAGGTGCTGACCCATCAAAAACAACTCGAATCTTGCCGGTAGGGGTTCGTTGGACGGCATGGTGTGGAAGGAAACAATGATCCTCAGATCTCCAGTCCACACCCGATACCGACATGTGTCCTAACGACTCATACTCCCTCATGAAATCAACATATTTTTGTTTAAATACGGCGTCCCTTGTCATCCTACGCTCCATCGACATCAATCTCGTCTCAGCCATCTTCCTAGATTCTCCTAGTGGCGGTCGATCGGCCCTGAAAGGCAGTCGAGTTACAAAACGACCAGAACGAAGGCGACCAGTACTATTCTGGTAAAACAACTCGCACTCTTCTTCGTCTGCGTCGACTCGACGAACGGTGGGAGGTTCCTCTATCTCCCAGAAACGTTGGATAACGTCTGACAACGCTGAGCCAATAAGTATGCCATCTGACTCGGCAGGCCTAACCATTGGCAATGCCGGACCCATGATCACGTGACCAAACTTAGTATCCACAGCAATCAACCCGTCCGGCTGAAGAACTCGCCGATCCGACAACAGAAACCTACCCAGAACGTCTGCTCCCAGTAGCAGGTCGACCGGGGCTGGAGTGTCAAAATCGGGATCCGCCAACTTGAGTCCTGATGTCAGGAATCGAACGGCCGGATTCAACTTCACCAAGGGGTGTCTGCCCATGACATGCGTCATTACTAAAGCTTGCACGGATGTTTTTGTCAAAATGTCATAACGTGGAGAGAACGTGATCACCGATTGACCAACTACATTCGTAACCGTAACATTCCCCACGCCCCGTATTGATTTATTATACCTATTTACCTTGAGGCCCAACCATTTTGCTAAATCATTCGATACAATGCAGCCCTGAGCTCCAGAATCTAATAGGGCGCGAACGTATGTTGGGTTGCCCGCCAAATCCCAAACAAGCACAGAGGCGATCGGTAACACCACCGTCTCCGGTTGGGAGGCAACAAATGGTTGGGCCGCAAATTCCTAGCGAGGACCCCCGGGGCCCCACTGTGCCTGTAACCGATCAGGTATGCAGCTATACGCCAGAGGGTCCCATTGTACAAATGGCCCACGCGCCGGTTCCATTCCCAACCTACGATTCCCCGTAAAGGGGGGTGGGCGTGAATTCAACCGTGGCCGCTCCATGAGCGGGGGGACATCACATGTGACCGACGAGGACGAGGCGACGAGCGGGGTGACAACTGAGGCGGCGTCCGAACCGCACCCGCATAGCTCAAAGGTGTCCCTTGACACCCGCCCGTTACGGCCTGCTCAACACACCCAATGTCCCGCTGGGTCGGATGCTGAGTCGCAACCGAAAACTCAGGGCCCCCCATGTAATGGTCCTGAGTGCGGCCCTGCACCCTGGTACTGCCCTGTGCACGCCAACGGCCAACGTCTACGCCCCTGAGTTGCGCTCCGAGTCGCAAACGAATTCTCAGGGCCCCATGCCGTGTCACCCTGGGTACGGCCCTGTGGAGGCTGTTGGCCGGACCGGTTCATGCACAACAGATTGTTGTGGTGCCCACCACAATATCCGCACATTTGTGTGCGCGTGCAGTCCCTAGCCATGTGTGGCCCGAGGCACAGGAAACACCAGCTCCGCTGTTTGGCCATCCGGCGCCGTCCCTGAACCCTAAGTTCCCCGAACTTATTGCAATTGGCCACAGCATGGCCAATCTGCCTACAACATGGGCAGGTCTCACCATGTGGGGTCAATTCACTCACAGTCCCATACGACTGCCGGTTGGTGCGGTCCTTCCTCGTCGGAGGGCCCCTACTCACAGCGCTCCCGGCAGCTCTCTGTGGCTCCGAAGGATGGGTGACCGTCAACCCCAAATTCTCTGCCCGTCGAGCCTCCTCTTCCAAGAATCCGACCAAGTCGGAGAAGGCGGGCAGGTCCTCGGCCGACCTCCCGTGAGACTGTTCGAAACGAGTCTGCACGTCAGCGGGTAGGCGGGAAAGTACAATGTACAACAGTAGGTACGACCATTCACCAACCGGAAGTCCAAGATTCTCTAGAGCCTTGGTGACGGACAACAATGGGTTCAAAACCTCCGTCTGTATGGCCCCGACCTTGTTCACAACCGGGATACTAAACAAACGGTTCAGTTGGGCATCGGCCAACCTCCGTTTGTTATGGTAACGTCTGACCAACAATTGCCTGGCCGTTTCATAGTTACCCTCCGTAACTGTCAAATGAGCGACCAGCTCCCTAGGCTCACCCCTCAATGCTGCCACCAGCTGAGCCATCTTGACAGACTTGGTAATGTCCGATCGCATGTGCACCAAACTGTCGAACAGATTGATGAAGCTCATCCATTCACCGGACACGCCGTCAAAAGTAGGCATAGTTATGGCAGGTAACCTGGACCTCGATCCCTGAAGCGGCAGAGGTGCTTCAATGTCACCACCATGGCTGGACTCGCGCTGTCTACGTATGTCCGCAGCCTTCTGCGTGATAGCAGCTGCCATCTCCATACATTGGTCGACATCCCCTATCAACCGTGACAGCCTGTCAGGTGCGCAACCATCAACTGATTCCGCCTGCGCGGACAATTCGAGCACCCTATTGTAACGTTCCTTAACGTCCATAGACCGCTCCAATACCACATCATGCCTATCTAAACGGTCTATCAGACCGTGTGCGGAGGAAAACCATCTGAGTTCCTTAGAAACACCCTTCTGGATTTCAGATAACGACATGATCGGAACGATACTTACTCACAATTTGCAGTAACTCAATTTTATTGGACTCTCCAGTCTACAACCCAAACGAGGGAACCCTAAACCACAACTTAAACAATGTTGTTTTCCTTAAACAATAGGAACCGAGTTTTATATCTATATAAATTCTGTAAATACAATTTAGTTTCCCTTTATCATTATAACACACACAGATAGTCAATATTAGTTCAAGTTATAAATTGCTATAAACTGAAAACAATGTAATAGCCTGCTATCAATAGATGTAACTACCTATGTTAACCAAAACATTCATTCAATAGCATTACTAGACCACTAATAGATTGACTAACTGGTAATTCAATGCAATTTTCAATTCAATATCTGTCTATCTACTACCAGCAATAGACCTATAGCTTACAATACTACCAATCTATGTGGATATAGGAACAACAACCAAGTTACCTAATAACCGCCTATACCTACAGATTGATAGTCCCAAATCGTGCCTTCCTGGAGCCCTTGACGGCTGCAAATCTCAGGAAGCCACGCTCTAGCTACCAAAGTGTTCAGGCTTCTCAGCACCTAATGACCTCGTAGGGGCCCATCAGCTACGAGGTAGCGTAACGATCAGTTGCCAAGAAGTGTGAACGTCGGCGGTTCACCGAGCTGAAGTTAATTGGGGTCGATCTAACCTGGTCTGTGCTTCGGTCCCGTCAACCTCCTGTCTCTCTGCAAGGCCCGGGTGCACCCTAGGCTCTTCTTGGTAGACAGGTTCTTCAGCCAACCAGGTATGACTGGCGGGCCAGCTTCAATGAGCACAGTGTTCCAACACAGGTTATGTTACGTGGTAAAACAATCGGGCACGAAAATGCGAACTTTATCTGGTTCGAGAAACAATAACACACTCAGCTATATTAACAATCCTGAGGGAAACCCGAATACATTCCAGATGGCCTTCGATTTAATTTCAATACCCTTACCAAAACGCGTTTACATTGCGAGGGCTTTCGTCTGTCAGTTGTCAAAAAACTGCCAGGTTCGCAGCTAACGTCAAATTCAAAATGGCCGTTCAGAAACCATCGATCGAATATCGATTTGGAATCGAACAGTAGGGTTACCAGATTCTCTATCTCTTGACGTATCCAAGTTTGTTGTGTCCTTCACAATGACCATTGCTACCATATTTCAGAGAATCGCTAAATTATGATCTGCTTATGCGGCACAAAGCACGAGAATTTCTAAAGCTTCGCATTGCCAATAATTGCTACTATTTCTTAATTACCTTCTATCATTAAAGTTTTAGCTTAGTTAGTAAATCTGAAGACTATTTGCGATGTAAAAAACAAGGCACCAAACTGGGAAAACCAATTAAGGACTATTGTGGTCTTAGCTAAGTTCCGTTATTCCCATCAAAAATGTTACAGGGTTATTGAAATATCATTAAAAACATAGTTTCCTTAATTTGTCCTTGACAGCGTAGTTTGTTCAAAATCCCTTCGCCGTTAAGGTTAGCTGTCAAGTGTCAACAAAATCAAAATCAAAATCAAAAATCATTTATTTCCATAGGATGTTGTTACATCACTTAGATCCGTCATTACATTTTTTTTTGGGTGAGTTCACTAACACAATGGCGGAATCTGTGGAGAGAGCTCACCGAAGAAACTCCACAGTCGTCGCATCTTTTGCGTTTCCTTTTTTAAATAAAATATTGTCAAATGACAAAATGAATGCTAATTATATATCGAAACAGCCTGTTACTCAAACAATCTATTCCCATGGACATCTGTCCTCTAAGTAATCAGATATCCTATAGTAACCTTTTTTATACAATTTCTGTTTTATTATTATTTTAAACTTGTCTAAAGGTAAGTTTTTAATATCAGTAGGGACCTTATTGTAATTGCGTATACAATTGCCTTTAAAAGAATTACTAATTTTATGTAGTCGGCTTACATAAGCAACCAACTTGTCTTTATTTCTAGTATTAAAATTGTGTATATCACTGTACTTCTGAAAATTAGTTATATTTCTTTTTACATACACAAGATTGTCATAGATATATTGAGACACAAATGTCAGAATATTGATTTCTTTAAACTTTTCCCTCAGTGACACTCTAGGCCCTAATCTATAAATTGCACGAACAGCCCGTTTCTGCAGAATAAATATACTATTAGCATTCGCAGCGTGACCCCACAATAAAATACCATAGGTCATTAGACTATGAAAGTAACTAAAGTAGACTAGTCTAGCGGTGTCTACGTCGGTAAGAGCTCTAATTTTTTTAACTGCGAACGCTGCTGAACTCAGTCTGTTCGACAATTTATTTATATGAGGATCCCATTGTAGTTTGGCGTCTAAAGTAATGCCCAAAAAGACAGTCGACTGCACAAGGTCAAATCTCTGTCCTTTTATAAATATGTCTGTAGTTACCGGGTTCACATTGGGTAACACGAATTTAATACATTTGGTTTTCTTTTCATTAAGTAATAAATTGTTAACAGTAAACCAGTTCACTATACTAGAGATAGCATTGTTTACCTCGTCATAATTTGATTGCTGTCTTTTAACTTTAAATATCAAAGAAAGTATCATCGGCAAACAATACTAACCCATTTTTTGCTTTAACAAGGTAAGATAAATCATTAATATATACTAAAAACAAGAAAGGACCAAGAATTGAACCTTGCGGTACGCCCATACTTATTGAAGACCCAGGTGATCTTTTCCCATTAACATCGACCATCTGAACCCTATCTGTTAGATATGACTCCAGAAGGCCAAGGGCCTGATCTTTTACACCATAATGGCGTAACTTCCTGACAAGAGTGTCATGATGGACGCAATCAAAAGCCTTGGATAGATCGCAGAAGACACCTATTGCATCCATTGCGTCTTCCCAGGCATCAAAAATATTGTCGATTAGTTCCACACCAGCATCGGCTGTTGAACGACCCTTTGTGAAACCAAACTGAGCAATATGAATTAAATTATTGAGATAAAAATGACTTTGCAATTGATTAAGTATGAGTTTTTCAAATATTTTGCTAAGCGTTGGTAGTATCGATATGGGTCTAAAATTGGTGGGGTCTGATGTACTACCAGCTTTGAATAAAGGTATAACTTTACTTAGTTGCATCAAGTCAGGAAACACACCACTATCTATACATTGATTAAATATACAACAAAGGTGAGGTGCAATACAATCTACAATGGAACTAATAATTTTTACTGATAGACCATGGGCGTCAGCTATCTTTTTCATTTCCAGGGATTTAAACGCTTTTACAATGTCTTCATTATTTACGTGCCTAAATTTAAAATCTGTTTTACATTCCTCAAAGTTTTGTTTAGGTATAGATTCAGCAGCAGCGGGAGATGAATTTAAAGACTTGGTTGTTGAAACTGGAATGTCCGTAAAGAAATTTTCAAAAGCTTTTGCTACTTCTAGGTCTGTACTTAGCAATTGATTATCTATCTTAAGCTTGAAGTTATTATGTGTAGCTTTGGCCTTTCCAGTCCCTCTGTTTATAATTTGCCAAGTCGTTTTCATTACATTGCTACTTGAAACGACATGAAATTAGATTTAGCTACGGCACAAACGCGTTTAAACATTTTTGAATAACTACGAACATAATCTAGAAAGGCCGTATTTTTGTTATATGATTTCTCTTCATAGAGTTCATATAATCTTCGTCTGCTCCTATGAATTCCAACTGTCGCCCAATCACTAAACAAAGCTTTGTTATTAACTTTTATAGTTTTTGATTTAAATACCGTATCATATTCATTTTTGACAAGGTTAAATACTGAGTTGTACAACAAATTTGGATCGTCACTGTATGGTATTTCCCATAGTTTATCTAAAATATTATTCCTGTAGTGTTCAAGCCGAGTGTCACTAACGGGCACACATGTAATATCCTCTTTTTGGTCCTTTTTTATTTTAATATTGAATATACCTATCTGACCAGAGTGATCAGAGGTTAATTTATTGATGACCGATTTGAAAATGGGCGTAATGTTAGTAAATATATTGTCAATGCAGGTAGCAGATGTTGCAGTAATTCTAGTAGGCTCCAAAAACAGATAGTTCATGTTGTGACATAAAAATAAAGATTTTAATCTAGTACAAATATTATTATCCTCTAACAGATTAACATTAAAATCACCACAAATTATAAAAAAATTGTTTTTATCGCTGATTTTAATCAACACTTCATCCATTTTCTTTTCGAATAAATCAAAGGATGAATCTGGTGGTCTGTATACGCTCATTACAATAAGTTGTTCAAGTTCAATACAGGCTATTTCCATGGTACGCTCAACAGACAGGCTCACTATGTCAACTCGTTCCTTATATTTAAAACTATTATTTACAAGTATTAAGGAGCCACCGCGATCAGCTGTTTTTCTGTTGAACGAACTAGCAACGTGGTGGTTATTAAAGTTGACATGAACTGATAACTCTTTAAAAAGTGCTCTGTTATACATAAAATATTGTTACGCCGGTAGGTTAGGTCAAAAAAACTTTGAACGTCAATTTCAGTGCTGTAGAGGCGTTTTCAGCTGGCTGAAAAGTCATTTCAGGCCGTTTCAGAAGTTACTCTATCACATATCTAAAGATCGAAATTTCACCCAAGTTGCCGTCGTTTTCAGGCGCCTGAAACATGTTTTCAGTCCGTTTCAGGGCACCCTCTATCAGATGACGCCATAACCTGAAAACCCGTTTTCAGGCGTTTTCAGGACCCCTTATGGGCCTCTGAAGCACAAATCGTTATATGGCGAAATATCCGGTAGGAGTGACAGAGATAGCACTACTAGAAAGAGATAGCTATACTCGGAACATTCGAGAAGTGTGTGACAGAGATAGAACTACTAGAAAGAGATAGCTATACTCGGAACATTCGAGAAGGGAGTGACAGAGAGAGTGCACCATTAGAGAGAGACATATATGGTCTCGAATGTTCACGGCCCTCACGCTGGTCCTTACTAGAATATTCGCGATATGTGTAGACAATGTGTCCAGAGCGGCTCCGCGGGATATAAAAGGCGCCGACGGCCGGCGCGAGTTTAGTTTCATTTTACTGCGATCGAGTGCTAGTACAAGGATAATCGGAGAGAAAGACTCTTCGTGTGAATAGTGAGTGCATAATTAGTGAAATAGTGTGTGTGTTTTAATTAGTGGATTTTAAGTACAGTTCGTGTGAATTGTAAGTGCGTAATTTGGGTAATAAAGTGAGTGTTTTATTTAGTGGATTAATTCGTGTTTTTCTATCAAATACGAACCCCACGCTCGTAACAATATCAATATTATTACAGTTCATGAATAACTCAATTTCCAGTTCTTTACTTAACATGCCCTGTATATTTTGATGAACCACGTTTAAAATATTCTTACTTTTACATTTTTCATTACTAGTAACTTGATTTAATTGGCAAGATGAAGGTATATTTATACAAATATTAATATTACTGCCAGAGTTACTCTCTGTTGTCCTATGGTTTATTTTAAAGAGCTTGGAACAGATTCCAAAGAGTACATGTCATTATTATTACACTGCTCAATAGAAGCAGGCGTTTCATTAGTCAAAAACTTGACTGAGTTCAAAATAAAATAAGATAGTGACTGTGCTATCTGTTTTGTATAAAACCTAGATAGGTAATACCTATCCTTAGTCAAATAAAAATATTTTCCAATACAAATATTGGTGTCTATGAAATGAAATTTTTCAGTATGATGTATGTGTATAAATGTATTATAATCATGTCCTATATGATTTTCATGTTGTGACAAAGATTGGCTGAAGGGAAACGCAAACAAGATTATTCTATCTACATTTTGTAAAGAATTTAATTTTGAAAAGTATTTAGTAATTAGTTTTTTAGATACATTTTCCCTTCTACCTATTAAATTAATTAGGGTGGTTGGTTCTAAAAACTGCGATGACAACACTTTGTTTAATATTTGTGAATATGTGGCGCCAGGCATACAGTTATTTAACACAGACATTATTTACGCATGCAGTTACTTAACAACAGATTTCCTGTCAGTCGATAAAGATGCCAGTCGCACGCAACGTCAACAAATGTTGATAGGTACTAGTTTTTTAGTTTTCTAATGAGAAACAACCAACTTCCAGTCAAATCGCTCAAAGACTGAAGTAGTGTCGTCACGAGGGGCGTTATTTAAAAAAATAGTTAGACGTCTATTACCCGAAATATTCAAATAATGTTCTTAAAATAGGCTAAAATTTAATCAAATAAAAAGTGCGTATTTTTTGGCATGGTTAATTAACAATGCTAAAAAATACGTAAATTGTGCAGGCGTCTCCTCGAACCTGTAATTACAGGCTGACGCCTGCACAATTTAGAAGAGCAATACAATGTTTTGAGACGCTACGAGACTACGCTTTTTGATATTTACTAATATCAGGAGTGAAAAATAAAGTTGCTGTGATCAATTCGGTTGAATAGTGACAGTTGTCCAGAATGATGTTTCTTATAACACCTTGAAATAAAACATCACCTGTCTGTTACACCCTGTATAGATCTAATCTATATATCTTTTAAGTCAAGAAGTGACTTAAAATCATTTGTATAAGTAACACTTGGTAGCACTAAAACATAATTTTTATCACTATCACCATCATGCTCAGCCCACATCAACCCACTGCTGGGTAAAGGCCTTTTCTCTGCAGCGCCAACCCCTACAGTCCTGTGCCATCCGCATCCATTGAGATCCTGTCAACTTTAGTATATCGTCGGACTATCGGGCAGGTGGTCTGCTCACAGGCCTTGTCCACCACTCTGTGACTGCTTTGGTCTACCATCCTTCAACTAAATGTCTCGCCCATCTGCACCTCAGTCCCATATCCGCTTACCTACATTCAACCTTCAGTCAACGAGAGAGATACCTAACATGGAGCGTTCCATTGCGCGTTGGGCCACCTTGATTTTGTGCATAATTTCTTTAGTGAGCGTCCATGTTTCGGTTCCATAGGTGGAGATAGGCAAGACACATTGATTAAATACCTTGGTCTTCGGGCATTGTGGTAGTTGGGACTTAAATAGTTCGTCTAGGTTCCTGATAACAGCCCACCCTAAGCCGACGTCTCTGTTGATCTCCTTCACCTGTCAAAGGATAAACGATGTCCAAGATAGACACAATCGCTTACCACCTGAACGGTTTCGTTGCCAACAATTATGCTCGGTAAATTTAAAGAGCGATTCGTCATGATCTTGGTCTTGGACATGTTCATCCTGAGCCCAACTTTTAGGGAAGCTTCATGTAGATCTGCGAGCATATGTTGGAGACGCGTTTGGCGACGAAAATGCGATCATCCGCGAGCCTGAGATGCGACATGCGCGCTCTGTTTATTTGACTCCTCTCTCGCTCCAATTAAACGTCTTCATAATATCCTCCAGAACGTTGGTGAATAATTTGGGCGAGAGAGTGTCCCCCTGTCGGATGCCCCGGTATATAGCCAGAGTCGGTGTTGCATGCGCACCTGCATTGTCGCGGACCTGTACATCTCCCGGAGGATATCGACGTATCGCATGTCAATTCCGCAGCGAAGGAGAGTGGAACACGGCCCAGTGCTCTACGCGGTCAAATGCCTTCTCATAGTCAACAAAGGCGAGTCTCAGGGGCCGGTTGTATTCTCTGCATTTTCCCATCAGCTGCTTGACCGCATGAATGTGGTCCATTGTCGAGTATCCGCTCCGGAAGCCAGCTTATTTGACAGGTTGGTATTCGTTGAGGGTGGTAGTGAGACGGTGGCACAGGACTTTGGCGAATAGTTTGTAGACCTGAGAGAGCAGGATTATGGGGCGGTAATTTATATTTCTATACTTTTCATCTAAAGCTAGTTTGAGAACCCTGCCACGCAAAACAGAGTAATAACTGACTGAAACGCAGTCGCTGGGCCTGTACCACCCCGCGTGACTAAATTTTTTTGTTCACAGCAACCAGGAATACCATGGCAAAAACTTCTCTCAGTGCTCCTCAAGATAGGCTCTTCGTTCAACGTGTTTGGTCACTACGGCACAAAGCGGTACCTCACGACTGACGTGCTGATAGTACACCCCAAGTTTCGAGGCCATAACGTCGGCCTGCACATGTTTAAAGCTACGTGAGTTTATATTTAACTTTTTAAACTTAGGTAGCCCAGCACATAGCTCCGTCCCACACTTCCCCGCCGCGGGGATGGCATGCTTCGGGTATATTATAACGCCCGGTTTCTGTAAGGAAAATTAGCTGTGACAACTTGTTAAACGCATTTCAGCCAATCACATGCCGCTATTTTGAATTAATGATCGATTAATCGCTTGTTACAGTTCCGTGCAAGGGCGATCAGGGGGGGGGGGGGGGGGGGGGGGGTGTTGTTGTCTTCCTTGACAGGCTAGCGGACCAGCGGACGTGCCTATGTAATAATAAAATAGCTCGCAAACCTATTCATGCGGCAAACGTGGACAAGTCACTCTAAATCTAAATTCATAAACTGAAAAATCTGATTTAGACCTAATTCTTCTTCGATTTAAAGACACCATAGTCGTGAATCGGTTAATTTTCTTCGAATAACGGGAGATTATGATGCCAGTGTGATGATGTTATTGAGCAATCCACTCATTTGCTCGATGCTCCAATTCAACTATTCTCGAGGCGTGATTTATCAGCTTCTTTTCAGTAGCCCAATTGACAAAACTGCGCCGCTCTATATGTGGAACTGGAATTATTGAATAAGGGGAAATATCTCATTCTCACCTTATCTCATCTTCATCGTCTCCCCAGAGAGGACGTCGGCCGGGCGTGCGGCTTGTCCCATTACGCACTGATCCTGACGGCAGCGACGTCACAGGCCCTAGCGGCCAAGTGCGGCTACGAAACCCTCGCAGAGTTACCCTACTGTGAAATAATGGACCCTACATGCACTGGGAAGGCTGTTATTGCTGGGGTACAGCTTTAGATAACGGGACCTTTTCCTATGTATTTTTATTCCTCCGATTAAATAGTTGGAAAGTGTGCGACAGAGTTTAACATAGCGCATAGCTCTCTCCCTCCTTTCGTACGATAACATTGCTATACCTCGCGCCACGAATTAAGGACGCTGGGCGACGTTGGCGGGAATTACCGCGCATGTGTATAGAAAAGTGACTGCGCATTCAAGGCCACCGCTCATAACTCGTGGCGCGAGGTATAAAAATAGGAGATTAAAAAGGCCCAAATGAGGTGGCAGGCATCGGCAACGACAGCGGCCAGTATTGATGCTAGATTCAACACCGTTCGTTAGCACATCAGGAGGAGAGTTCATCGCTGCAAGGAAGCTCCACAGTCGCTTGCTCAAATAAAGCTGGGTACTCAATAGCAAGCTGTATCTGTAAACCAGCGTATACAGCGAGGTCCTATTGTGTAGGTGTCACAGTTAGTTGGTTAAATCAGACACTTAACTATCACCCTAGACCGTTAATTAAAGACCGACGCTTAACGAAGTCGCTAAAGTTCCGTCAGACAAGTGAGTGAACGAAATGTTTAACGAGTTGTCTAAATGTTCCTAGGCAACAAGGCATATACAATATAAATATTTTTTATGAGTTCCTAAGTTTATGTTTTAAGTATTTTTTGTTGTTCTTACATGTTCAACCTAACACGAAGTATAAAGGGGGCTTCGTTTCGCCCACCCCATTTACCCTTCAGCTAAGCTACCGCAATGTTTTGCCCTGATATAAGCTGTGCAAATCAGCTGTTGTCATGACGCCATCTTGTTTTATATTATTTAACCAACACGCCGGCTTTCGGTAAGAGAGATTGTTAAACGTTTTCGACTAGCTAGTGACTTGGTTAAACCTCGGTCTTTAATTAACGGTCTAGGGTGTTAGTTAACCAACCAACTGCGACATAGGCATTGAGAAGCTGCATTCATCGGCTCACGGCGATCTGGCGAACTACGTACACACTATAGATTTTTATTACGGTTCGTGCAACGGTTACAGTTGCGGCTCGCTAATGAGTACCAGGCTATATTTGTCATACCGGCGCTGTCATTTTCCGACCGCAAGACCACTGTCTTGCGGTCGGAAAATGACAGCGCAGTATGACTTTAACTCTCTGTCAAACCTCTGAGTTGTCGGTTGTGCATCTGGGCTTTTTTAATGAAAACTAATAACAGGGGGTGTTTAAGCAGCTGCTTTGGCCTATTGATTAAAATGGCGTGCACGTGTATTATAACATTTATGAACAAAAGAACACATTGTCTTTTATTAAATGGCTCGCGCAAACTCGTGTTAAAATAGCCAGTCCATGCAAACATTACCCTCCCTTCCCCCCATGGGTCGAGAGTATCTGATTTTCATACAAACTCTAAACCCCCCCCTTATGGGGGCGAACTTCAATACAAACTTTACTGAACTAACGTCTCACATTTATAAACTACGTAGTAGTTTTTTATGCAATTTGAAAAATAACTTGCTTGGTTGACGTCTCATACCTATAAACGACTTACCTGCAAATTTTCAGCTTCATAAGACAGGTAATAGTTTTTCACACCTTTCATTCGGAAAAGTAAGTTTTGCTCCACGACGAGAGGGAGCAAAATGCTACTTTTCTGTTCAAGCTACTTTTTTAATTTATTCATTGGCATGTAGCATTTACACAATGTGCGAATTGAACACAGATCTTAATAAAATAATCGATTGATCAATATCCGATACCATTGTAATATTCGATTCGATTATTTTTACACATTGGTAAAAGTAGCACAGGAATATTTTATCTGTGGTGAAAAAAAAGTTTTGTTTTCGTTGTTCGATTACTGTAAAAGTACTGAAAGTATAACTCAAAGTATAGTTATTTCATTGTTTTTAGAACATTTTATTTAAATTTTTCTCATAGTCTGTGTGAAAAGTTGTATGTGTCACTCAGGAGCAAAATTATTTTCGTCATGGGCGTTAACGCTTGAATCCTTCGTTACGCTCAGGATTCTAACTTAGAATCCCTCGCTACGATCAGGATTATATCGTAGAATCCTTCGCTTCACTCTGGATTCAATGTATCGCCCTCGCCGTAAATACATCATTTGCCTCCCCTGTGACACAAATAACTATTGATTTTCATACAAACTTCAATCCCCTATATCCCACCCTTGGGGGACGAATTTCGACAGATCCCTTCTTAGTGCTACCTTACGCTATATAAGGAACTGCTGTACAAAGTTTTATGGCTTTGTAAGTCAATAAGTCTGTACATGCCGAGATAACACGAAGACTATTAGAGTAGTCTTCACTAAGCTAACGAAATGCTTTGCCCTAAAATTTTTCTTGTTTCAATGAAACTGCAACCAATGAAGGTGGTAAAATGATAAATTTTATATTCTGGCCGAAACACCTACAATATCTTATCATTACTATTATATTGTTTCTGTAAAAAGATAATAGTACATTAATGCAGACGCCGGGGAAGAAGGGCTTGCAGTCGGCCAGATAGTGATACGAAGCCGGCAAGCCTTTTTCATGGCCAAAGGCATGTATGTATATGTAGTGCTTTTCTCATACATATGCTATTAAATAAAATAAAAAACATTACTCAAAAAACAAATTAAATGTTTTAAAATACTAATCGTCAGTTCCGTCCACCCGTTGAAGTCTTTTGCTTTGAGCATAAAATTAAAATAAAATTACTTCCCGGCCTAGGCCTGCAATTTTGTATGAAATTCCTTTACAGTTCTCTCCAGTTGTCCGCCCGAAACGTGATACTTCCAAGCCTCTAGTAATGACGACATTGCATGTTTGAGAAAACTATTTTCCTGTAAATGTGTTCAATAAAAATGCATAGTTTCAAAAAAACGTCGTCTATTGCATCCTTCCCTTATCTACAAAAGCTTTACGAAAATATACATGAAAATTAAGTTACATACATGTTTCATACAATTAAATTATAGAGCCTGTAACATAACTCACGGGTTTTTCTAAAATTATATTTTTTTTTATCACAGTAACATTACTTTCCCTAATACTGATTCTGTAGCTCTATTCTGTAACTGTAATGTAGAATAGAATAGAAATAAATTTAGAACATCATCAAAACATAACATCATTGGGTCAAGCAAAAAAATACGAACTACTTTAATTTTTTCTATTTTAAGAAGCTCATTCGAATATTTCGATTAATATATAATTATTATTTTTATAATTTTTAAATAACACTCTTCGTGACGTCACTTGCACACAGTTTTGGAACGGTTCTACTTGAGGCTGTTTGTTTCCGATTATAAAACTAAACAACTATAATATCAATATTTGTTTACGTTCCCACATACATCTGTTATCTGACAGGAAAACTACAAAACAGCCAACTTAACGGCGAAGTGAATTAGAACAAACTACGCCGTAGAGGACAAATGAAGTACATTATGTTTTTAAGGATATTTCAGTAATCCTTTTATATTTTTTGATGGAAATAACGGGATTTAGTTAGGAACACATTTATCTCGAAATGGTTTTCCCAGTTTTGTTGCTTTGTTTTTTTTACATGGTCAATTCCGATAGCTTTGAAAGCAATTTGGCGATGACCAATCAGAACGCGATTATCACACGAGCTGACATTTAAAGCGATTGGTATTGGGATTTGAATGGAATCGAATTATGTCAAAAGTTACAGAATAGAGCTTGTGGTAATACAGAGTTAACATAAAGTTTTAATCATATTTTGAGGGTACGAAAAACCCCTTCGATGACTTTAGACGTTATTCTGGACTTTAATTTAGAAACTTTGATCAGATCAACTTTATTTTTGATATCGATGGACGTTTTCCGATCAGCCGACCGATTAAAATGCAGGAGTGAAATGTTAAGTTGTTCAGATCAAATCGGTTCATTATTGAAAGTTGTTCAGGATTAGTCCTTAGCCAGTTATTCACCCCTACGCCTTACTGTGTGGTGAGTAAGCAAACTGGGTGCCGATTCCGATAACAAATGGCGGATCGTCATAGAGCATGTCATGACTTGACAATGGCAGTTCCTTTTAGGTAACCTATCTGAATAATCCCTTTTTGTCAAATCAAAAAACCCATCAAAATGCAAGCGCAAGAGCGACTGTTTCACTAAGCGATACATATAAGCAAGTTAAATACTGAGCCACAGACAGTGAGCGATAGTGGCTCAGTATTTAACTTGCGGAGATATTAAGACCGTATCGTTAGCGGAATCGGGACCTAGCATGCGAGCCTGGGCCCTATTCCTGTAAACAATGACGGTTCGGTGATAATGACGAGACGAAGACGGTCGATATATGTTAGGTAGGAAAATATTGAACTGCACATCAAAAACACTGATTTGCACAGCAGATATCAGGGCATAATGCTTAGGTGAACATGTAAGAACAACAAAAAATACTTAAAACATAAACTTAAGTACACATAAAATATTTAAAACATAAAAAGTGTTTTTGCTGATCCTTTTTTGCTGTGCTAATCAGTATTTTTGATGTGTGATTAAATACTAGCCTTTTAGGTATCCATTATCTGAATTTTGTGAAATCCGTTTATCTTGGACTAATATCTATCTAGTAGTAATCACCGTAAAAAGAGTTATCCAAACAAAGGAAAAAGAAATGGAAGGGCTCTTCAAGGCGCTCGACTGGACTTTGAAAAAACCTGGTCAGAAAGTATCCCATTATTGAATAGCTAAGAGCTTTTTCGCATAATGTGGATAAAAACGCTATTTTTATCCGCCTTGTGCTGTGATGTGCTTTGACAGACAACACAGACAGACAGTCAGACAGACAGACTTGACATCACACTATCTGTCGCGATTTTATCTATTGCGTTTTCTTAGACGGATCGCAACAGCCGCGCGTCGTCTCCATGGCTAGTATCTAGTATACCTCGCGCCACGAATTAATAGCGCTGGGGAGTAATTCCCGCCAACGTCGCCCAGCGCTCTTAATTCGTGGCGCGAGGTATACAGAGTTTTTTTTAGTCCATATGATGCACGAGCTGATGCCTGCTCGAAGTAGAGAATCGGGAACAGCAGGGAGTTCTCATTCCTCCCTTTAATAATTCACCAAGTTAAAAACTTAAAAGACCGACTTCAAGTTCATGTCACAGTTGGTTGGTTATATCAGACACTTAACTAACACCCTAGACCGTTAATTAAAGACCGACGTTTAACCAAGTCACTAGCTTTTGACTTAAATAAAGCATCAACGAAAACGTTTCATAATCTGTCTTACCGAAAGCCGGCGTGTTGGTTAAATAATGTAAATCAAGATGGCGTCACGACAACAGCTGATTACTTTCAGAGTCTATCTTTTCACGACTGATTTGCACAGCTTATATCAGGGCAAAAAATTGCCGTAGCTTTGGTGAAGGGTAAAGGGGGTGAGCGAAGCGAAGCCTTTATCCTTCGCGTTAGGTTGAATATTTAAGAACAACAAAAAATACTTACAACATAAACTGAAGTACACATAAAATATTTTTTATGTGTACATTTGTATCGTATATGTCATGTTGCCTAGGAACGTTTAGACAACTCGTTAAACGTTTCGTTCACTCACTTGTCTGACGGAACTTCAGCGACTTGGTTAAACGTCGGTCTTTAATTAACGGTCTAGGGAGTTAGTTACGTGTATGATTTAACCAACTAACTGCGGCATATATATGTTTTGTTTTTGTTGATTTTTCAAAAAAACGCTAACTACATTTTGATAGAATTTATATGGGACCAGCTCTGAAGTATGACCTAACAATCAAAACAGGAATCATCAAAATCGATTCATAATTGACCGAATAATCGCTTTACCAACATTAAAAAGACACTTTTTTAAGTCGGTTGAAATGATTGTTTCACGTCAACCAAAAAAAAAAAAACTACGCAGTCAAAAACCACCGTGTGAAGAGCTCTAAAATGGACCGTGTCCTGGGGGTTTACCATAATCTTTTCCCGATTCAAATTAGGTTCAAAACAAGAACATCGCCATGGCAACCATTTCCATTCCAATTCGCCATAATGGGCTTTATTTCCCTAATACCAAGACTTGTTTTAAGACGGTCACGGTAATTGTGCGGATCAAATTAGGTTCGTAATCTGAATCGCCATAAGACGTTGTGGTAACTCCCCAGCCCTACAATGGACCGTGTCCTCGTCGCGTCAGTGCCACTGAACCGTTAACGTCATAACAAGCTAGCAGGAATATGACCTTTGTACCCACTTGTCCGATGTTACCCTAATACGTCCGAGTCTGCTTTGACCTCTGGCGCTGGTATCGTGGTTTCTGACCTCGTGATGCCTTCCTTCATATTCAGGTACAGCTTGACACGGGCATCCGCGTATTCCTATGGAAATAGCAACAGTAGGAATATTTTAACTTAACCGTGCGACACTTCTCGGCCTTTTTAAAATCGTAAATCAATTAACTGTATTCAGATTTTTGCCTTAAACTCTTCATGATAAACTTTGTGCCAAATTTCAAGTTTCCAGGACATCGTGATCAGTTTCAGCGACTAAAACCGGGAAGTGTCCAGCGGTAAGGTTGTAGCTAGTAATCGACTAATCGTACTGTACATGGTATTTGACTGGGCAAAGATCTTTCCACATATATATTTATATATTTTTAGTAAAGTGCATTTCAGATCTAAATTCCCTTCGCCGTTATGCTGGTAGCAATGAAACCAGTACCCGTAGCATGCCGAGCGCGGGGGGGTTATGTGGCGAAAGGTAAGGTACATAGCGCATTGCTCTGTCCCTCACTTTCCCGCAACAACACTCCCCGCGGGATCGGCATGCTACGGGTGCAGTGGTGCTGTCTTTTCAAAAAAGTGTTATCCAAAAGTTAGGAAGAAAATATCACAACTAACTCAAACCAAATGTTCGTATACATTTCTGATAAAATGATGTTTTGTAAAGTTACGCACTATTGAAAAATAAGTTTATTTTTCCGTGAAAAATACCTAAAAATCATTAAATTGTGTCCCAATATCGGACACTCGGCGCGTGGCGCACGGGTGCTTCGTGGACCAGCCGGGCGAGTCCGTACATTGAGGTTATTTAAGACAAATTTAACACAGCAATTTGTGAATCAAAATTATATAACACATTTCTTTAGTTACAGGCGATACGTAAATTATCGTCCCTGAGACGGGGCTAACTTTACAAAACGTGTAAAGTTAGGCCCGTGCTACGACTACCTACCTGCTATCTTATTTTTTAAAGCGGCGAATGGTAATGTGACTCTGTCAACCGAATATTGAATTGGCCCATTTTTTGGTCCCAGTTGACAGTTGTGCACTACAGCCAACTTATCGGCGAATGGAATTTAAAGCTGAAATGCACTTTAGTTGTTCTGAGAGAATTCGTCGTTAAGTTGGCTATCCTAAAAACTGTCAAAAATAAAATGGGAATTCAAATAGGTACTCTTGCCTTACCCTTGAGATATAACGAGTGCCATTGAGGAAGGAATCGAACCAAATCATGCTTTCTCACTTGCACACTACTGCTGTCTTTAGTGTAGTGAGAGATAGCATCATTTCTGTTGCTTAAATTCAGTTAGTTTCTTTAATGGCAGGGCTTTGTCTTACTCGCGATGTTTTCCATCAACATAATAATGCTTCGCCATACTCCCAAAAGCAGATGAAACCGGTTTTGTGTCGGCTGCATGAGTTTGTTTGTTGTGCCTCTCACCTTACAATTACAACTGATGTTTGCGGGGGCTTGTTGCTTGTAGGAGTTTGACAAGCCATATGACAAGTACTTGACATGTATCTCACAAAGGCCACGGTACGGCATGTACTACCCTTACCAATCAGAATTGAAGGATTAGGTAAAGTCTATTCACTTAGATAGCGCCGCGGCTGAACGCGGCTTCCTTTGAGTGAGCTTCGGCATTCTTTGACAAAAGCTAGCAAGTGCACGGCGGCGCTATCTAAGTGAACAGACTATACCCAAAAGGACATGCCGTGCAAATGTGCCCTTTCAGATACATATCACGTCTCGCTACACAGATCGGCGCTTGACCTAAATCACACATGCCAATGTGGCGTAATTCCGTTGTATACAAGGCCAAGGCCATACTGCTCGTGTACATTTCGGAATGCTGATACTCACATCTGCAACTACAAAATATACAAGAATTTCGCGAACTACTCGTGTATAGTTTGTAATGAATACGTACGAAAGTTTAGTTCCAAACTATACAGTGTCACTTACGCACGCTATCAAAGGTATTATTTAATATCACATCAAAAATACTGATTTGCACAGCAAAAAAGGTTCAATAAAAACACTTTAAATATTTTATTTGTCCTTAAGTTTGTCTTCTCGCTTCGCTCGTCTCCTTTACCCTTCACCTAAGCTACCGCAGTGTTTTCCCTGATATTTGCTATGAAAATCAGTATTTTGATGAGCGCTTTAATATTTCCCTTAAACTCTGATATTAATCTCTGATATATAAACTTAAATACACAAAATATTTATTTAATAACACGAGTATTTACATTGGGCAATAGCGCAGTATATAACGGAACCATAAAATTGGCTTAGACCATTCCGAAGTATACACGATTGCGGCGTAATGCTGATGTATAGTTCGGAAGACGTAAGTGAAAACATTGCGTTCCAAAGTATACGCGATAATTTACAGACCCCTGGGTAATGACCTTGTATATTACGGGAACACGCGGCAATGTGTCAACTTACCCAAAATCCAAAGGGTATTTGGCTCTTCGTGGCATTGACCACAGACCACAGTCCCCAGAACAGAGGCGTCACTATCCTGAAGGCGTTGACTTCTGCCACCACTTTATCGACGGCTTCAAACGTCGGCGTGTGCTCGTCTTCTTCTTCCGTCGCCTGATAGCGTTTGAGATACTCTCGCACGAACAACTCCTGTAAATATGTGAATAAATATAGCCCATTCATTATCCTGCCGAGAGACAAAGAGCGTTAGTCGAGTTCGAGTAAGAAATAGCTATAATCCATCACGATGGCTCAGTGCGGATTAATAATAATAATAAAAGTTTATTTTTGAAAATTTAACAACATAAATCTTGTTATTACGCTAGGTAAGGAAAAAGGGATGATCACTACTCCCTAAAATAGGGCGAACCCTAAACAAATAAACATTTACATATAGGCACATACATTGCTTCTGGCCCCACACTAGGATACCAGAAACAGCGACGTCACACACATAAATATCCAAGGTTTTTTTTTGTCTTTTTTACCCCCCGCCGGGGAAAGAAGCCGGGACCTCTCGCATGGTGGGCAGAGCCACAACCGCTGCACCACAGAAGTCGTCAAACCCTATGGTATAGTTTAAGTAGAAGCACTTCCCTCCAGTAAGTGACACTTAACAATTTTTAGAAAATGAACAGTGTACAAATGCAGAGATTTGTCTGCATTCTCTATTAGTTCCAATTATCCCCTCAATTCCAATTAGACCCCTTTTACGGTACCTAAATAGTACAGTTTTCTAGCAGTCAATAGTTAAATGATTAAATGTATACAAGTAGTATGTATTTTATCTAGACCTCGTGGTTACAAACTTATTTAGAAAAATAGAAAAAAAAATGTATAGTATGTCCATATTTAAAAAAAAATGAATTACCAGTATTACTTAATTACGTGTGTTCTTAATAATGTGAGTATATTAAGGTAAAATAGTTAAGTATTTTTCAGTATCATCACATGATTGGGATCTCAGCCATTGGTCTATTGTATTTTCTTGTTTCAAAGTTAGTTTTATTGTAAGTTCCGCTTGCCTTACTCTTATTGTAAGTTCCGCTTGCCTTACTCTTATTGTAAGTTCCGCTTGCCTTACTCAATTTATGGTATGAAAAGGATCCCAGAAACTTGAAAAACCATTGCATAAAATAAGTAGGCTTGTGTTTAAACGATTACCAAAAACGCACCTATTTTACTACCAGTTAATTCGAAATGACTGCCAGAATGGATAAATGTCCACCAAATTGTGTTTGGATAAATGATCACCAAACTTCTTTTTATGTTTTGTGTACTTAAGTTTATGTTTTAAGTTTTTTTGTTGTTCTTACATGTTCAACCTAACACGAAGGATAAAGGGGGCTTCGCTTCGCTCACCCCCTTTACCCTTCCTTCACCTAAGCTACCGCAGTATTTTGCCCTGATATTTTTTGTAACTTTTGGTGTTCATTTATCCATTTTGGGTAGGAAAAAAATATTTTGGTGATCATTATATTTGTTGCCAAATAAGTACGAACCTTTATAGATTGATAGTAGGGTGGTTGTTGGGCTAATGAAGAACCCGATTTGTCAGAAAGTAGAAAGTCTCTTATTAGGCCTGTTACCATGCAGTATGGTAGAGGCTGTAGGAAGCAGGAGTAATCACGCGTGGAAAAATATTGCAAATCGAACTGCCACTGGAGTCACTCCTATACACGATGACATGACTTAAGGTTAATTTTATCTGTACTCGTTTCTAGTACGACAGAGGGCTAAGAGCTCTTACTTAGTTTGGTAATGGGGGTGTACGTACCTGTTCATTTCGATTTTGAGGTCGCTGACCCTTACAAAATTCGAATTTATTGTTTCCTCCTTTCCGTCTCTCCGCACCGCTCTGCTTTGCTTTAGAACCGATAGCATCGCTCGCAAGATTTTACCAAGTATCATTTCATTATGCTGGTTGTAACGTGCGGTTTTTAGACGCAGTAAAGAGGGTGTATGATACGGGTGTAGATGAATAATATTAGAATTTTATCATATTTTATTTTATTTCTGAAAATAAGTTACTCAATTTCTATCCACTTCCGGTTTCAATGAGCAGAGTTTCACTAACCTGAGTACTTAATTCAATGCTTACATACTACATACACAAAACTCTTTTTCAATGTTTCGATGGATGCCTTGAATGTAGTCCCCTACCTATAGCTTGTCAAACGTCGTACGTAGCACTCCCATGGTCTGCGGGCGACGCGGGACGAAAGATGTTATGTCACTATCCGGTTCGAAGGATCATGTTGTAAACTATTATAAATTAGGGTTTAAAGAGGATTTTGCCCGAACAGGTTCACAAACTATTATATAAACTATTTTATATAAAGTAGATATTTTTTGTAAGTAAGACTGCTATTGTTTATGTAAATGTTATGTAGTATAAATTTTGGTAAATTGTAAGTATACATTAGGCCAGTACTTACATAGTAAGCTGGAAACTCAGTGTCTTGCTTGTGTTTATACTCGAGTATATACGTATAATATTAGGTCCTTACATATGAAATTGGCGTTTTGCATGGGAGGAATATAGTCGTCTTTAAAAAAATATAATATATTTATTTAATCAAAGTATGTACCATTGCTATCTATACACTTTTGCCATCTCATAGGTAGTTCTTCGATCCCTTTACTAAAAAAAAACATTCGGACGGGAATCAATAAAATCTTTGAAGGCGGTTTGGATTGCCCCATCGGAGTTGAATTTTTTCCCTTTCAAGAAGTTATCCAAAATTCGAAAAAAATGGTAATCTTTTGGAGCAAGGTCCGGAGAGTACGGTGGATGTCTTAGACATTCCAATTAAAGCTCCTCTAATATGGTAGCCGTCTGTTGTGCAGTGTGTGGTCTAGCGTTATCATGAAGCAGCAGTGGCCTAGAGCGATTGGCCAGCCTCGGTTGTTTAGCAGCTAGCTTTTCCATCATGATTTGCAGTTGCTGACAAAAGACATCTGCCGTAATCATCTGGCCAGATTTAAGAAAGCTGTAGCGAACGACACCAGCACTAGTCCACCAAACGCTCACAAGTAACTTTTTTGGAGTCAATTTTCGCTTGAAGCATGGTTTGGCTGGTTCGGCAGGGTTCAGCCATTGCGATGAGCGCTTCCGATTATCGTACAGGATCCACTTTTTATCACAGGTAATGATTCGATTTTAAATCCTTTCATTATGGTGCCGGGTGAGTAATGCAACGCAGCAGTCAACGCGCGTTTGTTGATTTGCTTCACTCAGTTGCTTCAAGTGGATTAAAACAGTTTTATCACTAACATCGCAGCCTGCAGCTAACTCGGACATGTTTTGCGATGGATCCGCTTCCACAATAGCCTTCAATTCTTCATTATCAACTTTGGTCTCCGGCCGTCCACGGGGCTTGTTCTGCAGGTTGAAATTTCCAGAACGAAAACGTTGGAACCAAAAACGCACTGTGTTTTCTATTGCGGCACCGTCGCCATACACATCATTAATCCTTCGAGCCGTTTCTGCAGCACTGGTGCCACGGTAGAACTCATACTCGTAAATAACCAAGTTTTCCATTTTTTAAGCTGAGTGACGCAAGAAAAAAGACAATTGAGGGAAAAACAAATGAATTATAATTTTAGAAACACAAATACATGAGTAAATAGCTGTATAAATTTGAATTTGGAATTCCTAACCATAGAGGAGATATTTGAGATCAAAGTGGCCAGTACGGCGAAACGCCAATTTCATATGTAAGAGCCTAATATTATAAATGTGAAAGTAGCGATGTTAAGATGTTTGTGTTTGTGCCTCAATCATGCTAAAACGGTTGAACGGATTTGAATGAAATTTACCACAGAGATAGTTTATGAGCTAGATTAACTAATAGGATACTTTTTGCCCGACTGCACCAGAGGGAGGGTAATGTTATCTCGGTAAATGATAATTCCTAGGAACACGCAGATGAACTTGCGGGTATCAGCTAGTATACCTATACAGAGAAAAGGCATTGCATTGCACCTACACATTTGTGTCTTAATTTATTTAAAAGATATTTCATATAAATTTAGGAATATTTACTTCTTTTCTATAGATCAGTAAAATTATCTGTTAAAATAAGAAAATAAAGAGCACATCAATAATTTTTAAAACAATTTTTATTCAATAACTTTCTCGTAATCCAACTATAAAATTAGCACAATAATTCCAATACAAGTAAGTACATGCGACTATAGTTAAAAATAAGTAAAAATAAGTAATATATCTGTAAGCAGTATCTGTATCACAACACAAATAAGGCTTTGTTCTCATTACGGTTGAGCTGACAGTCCGCGCAAGCGGTAGCTTATTATGTATTTCTGACATAAATAGCAACACCGATCAAATTGAAAAATGGGCCAATCAGAGCACGTTTATTTTACACGAGCTTCCTTTTCTTGCGATGTGATTGGCCTAATTTGAATGGCTTTGCTGATATCCGAAATACTTAATAATACTTAATATTTTCACTTCCATATTTGGATCACATCACTCGTTTGCGGCATCGTTTTATAATATATCAACAACATCAACATTTAATACGTGGTTTGCTGAAAGAGATCTCTTATTAAAGCTCGCATTTTTTACACAATTTCATGTATTTATTTTTTTTGTAATTATTTTTTTGCGATAAAAATATGCCAATTTGTCACCCGTAGTAAGAACAAAGGCTAAGCACAAAACAGTATATTAAAATACAGTTTGTGACAGAACATAAACCTAAGGAAAAGTTTCTGAACAACATCTCTCCAAAACCAATCCGATTTTCAACCTTATTCCTTTGTAATAAGAGTTCAAAGCCTATGAAAAATAGGTCGTATTAAAAGTCTGCTTGTGAGAATAAGGGATGTTATAATTTTGAAGCGTCAGCTTGTCTGTCGCTAAAACGGGTGGACGGATTTTACTGCGGTTTTTCTAAATTGGTAATATTTCAGTGATTGTTTTTGCTTGTTATCAATTTTTTCAATAACTACTTGACTCGACTTTAGATATATTTTATTCAAATCAGTTCATCCTTTCAAAAGTTATCAGCCTAAATAGGATACAAGTGGACCAAATTTTAACCGTAATGTTTAATTAGTGTCAGGGTTTTTTTTATGTTTAATTTGTACTAATTTGTGATGATATGTGTAAATCGCCGTTCAAATACTGCCCACTTAATTCAAAATCTATGCCGCACAATTGTTCTATCACTGGAATCTTTTGTTAAAATGTTGTTCAGAATTCTGTTCGAAATATATCTTCCTTTCCGTTTCACTTGTACCTTTGTACAAGACGAAACGGAAAGGTAGACACAATTTCGCTTACACTTTATTTACACCTAACACACGTACGGCCTTACTAATAAAACAAGTTATTCACGGTTTAACTTACACAGTGTTTTGTCCTTTTCATCCGTGGAGTAAATGTCAAATGTCAAAGAAAGAAAAAACACTGAATAAGTTAAACCGGGAATAACTTCTTTTATTAGTAAGGCCGGTAATGTTTGTTTTCTGATGAAATTATAAAAAAATACCATAATTTCAATTTTAATATATACAGGACGCCCAGCAAGCTACGGATGTAACGATATTGACAATCAGGAATTCTCGGAATATGGAAATGGCATTAAAATAAGTCACTTCAAAAATAAGGCGGAAGACACTATCGCCATACGCTGGCTCAGGATCTGAGTAGATGCCTCTACCCAGCAGTGGACTAATGTATAATGAATTGATGATTAATAAAGCATTCTTGGCTTAGCGTTATTCGCACATCGGGAACGATCCCGCGGATAGCAACATTTGGCAGAGCAGGGTAGTGGATGGGTGTCCGTTTCTATGTGGTATTTGTCTAGGGCGCTCCCGTGTTTGTGAAGACGCTGAGCTGTTAAGCCGTAGTACTTTCATAACGCTACTTGGTGGTACAGTTGTGTCAGAGGCCTTAATATGGCAGCTTGATAACTGTCGGGTTGGCCAGGAGCCCGACACCCCTCCTACAACCCGCACTGAGCCAGCGTGGTGGAGTATGGCTCAAGCTTACTCGTATCCGGGTAAAGGTCCTAGCCCCTCGGTGGGGACATTATTGGGATACATTTATTGTAATGCAACTTAGATGAATAAATAAGATTAGGCGTGGACTAATTAGTAAGCCATACGGCTATCCTGTGATATTAGTGGTGGTAATAGTCAAGACCAGCAGGTATTTGATAAGTATATTGTAAACAAAAGTGACAGTTTGCATTGACAAACCCAAACGAATCAATGAAAAGGAATCTATGGTTATTTTTCACGCCTTAGACATTTAGACATACATTTTATTGTTTGGAATCTTTTAAATAGGTACCTATTTGCCTTGACATTATCCCTCACTTACTGGACAACCTGTATAAGTGTTTCATTGTAATCTGTAAACATACCAATTATATTCTCTATTTGATAATAATTTAAATGCGTAATACACAACTGGATTGTTTCAACCAACACACTAAATTACAGGGAATGTACTTTCAATAGATACTCGAGTATATAGATATTCGAGTATATAGATATTCGAGTTTTTTCTGTAAGTGTTGTCAGTGTGTTGATTATCTATAAATAATCAATTGCAACACTAAAGGCAACGTCTTTTTTTAATGATTATTTAGCGCCTACCAAGAAGCAGTCAAGAATTTGCTATCTTTTTAACCTTTGGTAACAGATCTTCCATGAGCGATGAGGTTTGAAGAATACAATTAATTTTTTTTTTTTTTTTATATAAATAAATAATAATATATAATAATAATAATACCTTGGACACCAATTACACACATTGATATAGCCCCAAACTAGGATTCCCTGTATCTTGGGTACTAGACAACGATACACATACTTATATAGATAAATATTATACTTAGATAGATAAACAACCAGGACTAGGGTACAAACATCCGTTCTCATCAAACAAATATTTGCCCCCACCGGGACTCGTACTCGTTTCGTAGGCAGCGTCACTGCCGACTCGGCCATTCGGGTCGTCAATTGGCCGGTTGAAATAGTAATCGTAGCCTGGCTCAGCTAATTCAGCTTCTTACTATCTTACTTTGACACTTCTATGAAATGAGACTAACAGAATACAACGTCAACATGTTTTTGTCTATAAATAGAATTTGTGATACTGCGAATTGCACTACCATCAATAAAGTAAAATTTAGACCCTGAGTTAAGATTTGAATTGCATATCAAAACTAATAATACCTTAACGTCTAAAATCACATTCCTTATGTCATTAGAGACAAAGCATTTGAATGTTTATGGGAAAGGTGCACTCTTTTTTATAGTGATTAAGTGAATATAAAGTTGGGTGAAAAACTTCGCGTGGCTGACGTGGCGTGACATGTATCTGACAATGCCACGTTTGCACGGTACGTTCCACCCAATCGGAATTGAAGGGTTGTGTTGGGTGTCACGTGGGTAGGTGGCCTTTTCCGGTTCTCACAAGATATCCTAGTGTGGGTCCAGGGGCGACAGAATATAAATAGTTTCTGTCTATGACTGTACAAAGAGTACTATACAAAACCACAATACTAATGTATTCTACAAGTACATAGTCTGTGCAGTCTTTATTTACACTTTTGTGTAATAAATAATAATTATAATACACAAACAAAAATACCTACTCTATTAATAATTCTGAACAACATTTCCCGGGAAAGATGTGGTCGCTTAAGCTAAAGATAAATTAAAAAATGTCCCATAGTTTAGAAAAATCGTCTGATGACTGTGTTACTAAAAATAACCTTTTCCGCATTCTAACCTCAAAATAGCAACTTCGCCGCTTGGTTTTGGAATCTCAGGCGGAAAAATTCTATTCCTAACTCGTTCGAAAAGGTTTCTTTACCAACCTCGCTACGGCCCTCGCTTTAGACTCGTGCCGTTAGCTTCTCGGTTCATAAATATAAATATAATTATGCCTTTGCGAACTCGTAGGAAATCTACTATTTATTCAATTGCCATATATTTCTTAGAGAAAGTTGTTCACAATACCCAGTAGAGTATCCCTGCTTTCTACGCCCTATATTTAACAAGAAAATTGATCCACATTTCTCGATTACCCTTTCTTTCTAACTCCCAAGGAAATCAAATAAGATATTAAATTCCTACTCTTTGGCCTATATGCAAAGAGAGCTACTGGAAAGAAACGAAACCGGTAGGTAACTCAGTTTATTGACAATGTATCTGTTACTTCGTACCGACTGAATCACAAACTAGTCCTGAAACAGTAGCGCAGTGTACACACGCAATAAATGACACCAAGTAAACTAGTTAGTAATAAGCGTCACGGACCAGTTCCTTATCAATAGCTCTGTGGGCCTTCAACAAAGAGAATAACGTTCGTCAGGTAAACTGCGGTTCCACTATCATTCCGTCACTTTCCCACTCGAATCATAGTCTAATGTGCGAGGGAGACAGCTAGAGTCTAGGGTCACCCGGGAGACGTCTCATATGTCCACTTCGCAAATTTTCCTCTTCTGCGGAAGCCCATACTTGTCTTTTTTGATGACTTCCTGTTTGAGTTCCAAGTAGGTGTCCAGTCTTGCCATGGCGAATTCCTGTGGACGAACATTTGTATGTATGTTAGGCTACGCTTTGTATCTAAACTAACTAAACCATGTCTTCGTCATCTTTTCATTACTAAGCCAATTCGACAAGTTTACATTATGACAAGGTTCATAATGACAAGTTTAGATTTCGACCATTTCCCATACTGACGAGTTCCCAATTTGACCACTTGTTGTCATGAGATGAATTCTGGCTCTAAGTTTCGTATGATCGTTTATGTCGTATAATATGTGTGGACTCGGCTTTCAGAAGACATACTTCGTAGTCTTTTTTTCGTGAATATAGACGACATTCGCATACCGACCGGGAAGTAGGAGTAACGGCTTGAAGTCGGTTATTTTTTAGTTTTTAAATCGTTGAATGTTTATAATAGGAGTGGGACGTCGTCATTTTTTTCGGTGACGAGACGAAAGTGTTTCCCGATTCGAAACCGGTTTATTCTGCGACTGGATTTGTTTGATGCGACGAGACTACTTATGAGGTCTTGGCGTCGCAGGCGAGGAAACGGTTTTCTAAAACAGTGCGTCTTTAGAACGCTTAGTCCTAACACAGAGAAACGTTGTATTTAACCGTGTACGAAGTACTATCATCTTTTACGTTGTTAAATGTGTACTTGAGCAGACCGTTGTCTCGTCCGTACTGGCTCTGGCAGAATACCAGCGTCACAGATTCGTCTGTGACATTGCTGAGTCAGGGCCATTTTACTGTCGCGGTACAGTCACAATACCACATAGTTATCCTTACCGTACCTCAATGTTTGCTTGTATAATTTTATTATTTATTGATTGTTTTATTTAACTGCTTTGTTTGTTTTCTTTTTTTAGATTTTTCTTCTTAAACTTTGAGTTATAATTATGTATATGTGTGTGTACCATGTTGCAATGAATACATTAATTTATCTATCTATCTACTATTATGATGTGTACAGTACTCACCCAATAACCAAAAGGAATCTGACTCTTCGAAGCGTTGACAACCGACCACAGCCCCCAGAAAATATGCACCACAATCGTGAACGAGTCTACTTCATCTAACAGTCGGTTGACAGCGTCTATCGATGGCTCCTCCTGGTGTGTCCTCGGATTGTCAAACCCAGATTGACAGTTCGTTTGATAGTGCTTCAGGTATTCCCGGATGAATATCTCCTGAAAAATTATTTCGGAGTTATTTAGAGAAGGTCTTTTGTAAGAAGGATGGCGGGCTTGGGCTTAAGCTTTGAGTGCTGACTAAAATGGTGGTGCTTAAGTGATAGTCTAACTAACAATTTAGTATCCCCTAATCTGTACCGAGATTTGTAAATAGCTAGACCAAAATTACCTTTTTATTTCAATGTTGCAAGCTTGTTACTCCTAAAAATCAATGCAGTAAAATCGGAGACATAAGATTCGATTAGGAAAATACGTCGATTGGTTTATAAGATAATTAATTATTTATATTTTATTTATTTCTTCATATTTATGTTATGGTTATTTCTTCTTTTATTTGTTTACATTGTTTTGAATTAAATTCGAGTTGATCCGACTATAGGTATTATTCCTAAAACGTCGTGCTAAAAATACGTTTTAACAGTTACCTCAAAAATATTTAATTTCGTGATGGGAATTAATCGAATAAGAAGACTGAGACTATAACACATTTTTTTACCACAAAGCGGCAACTCACAAACTGTCATTTTGGTCTAGCTAATTAGATTTCAGGGTTTCAATTCTAGATTACTCCAAAGTCTCTAGACAATATTTGATACAACATAGATTGCTCTTTCTCAAACTGTCAAAACTAAATGCAGAACCACAAACGTATCTGAGCCGTTGCCCAAAATGTGAAGTAAAGTCGGCAGTATGATATACCATTCGTGTGTGTCAACGGGCCATTTATGTCTGTGGCACTGTAGAGAACTCAACTGAGAGCTTGACATAGGACATCTTCTCTAGAATGTAGTATACTTTATTGAGAATAATTTAGTACAATATCAAAGTTATTAAAATGAAGTAATTCAAAATGTTGCTGCTTTTGTTGATTTACAGGCGACATTTTAATTTATTCTGTTGGTTCACTACTCTAGAGCGAGCGACAGAGATCACAAATAAACTATGTAGGTTTCCGTGATCGCTCCGTAAACATTGTAAAAAAAAAACAATTTGTAACATGGATAAATAAATAAAATAAAAATGAAAAAATAAAAATATGCAGAAAATAGTGATTAATATATCTAAGTATGAATTTCAAATGATAGCATAATTTACGATTAATTTGAATTTAGCAAGACTGTGCATCTGATATGAGCTTTAAATAGTGCATTGAGCTTTAAAGCTAGTATAATGTATTGTAGCTTACTGATTCCTAAAGCTCTCCAAAGGGAAGATGAGTGCTTTAGAGTTCATTTTCGAACTTTATAACTTACCTCGAAGCTTGTTGTGTTTTATTTTCAGAAACAAATTTTATAAAAAATAATATAAAAAAGCTTGTAAAAATGATCTTATGCCAATATTTTTCCACTTTTAAAACTATTCTGATTATGTTAGGGTAAACGAAGACAAATTAACCTACATATAACAGATAACATAAATGTTTTGGGACGTAAATTTTTAAGAGAATCTTAGAATGCCACCCTTCTGAGAGAAGTGCAGTAGTGAATCTTCTGAGCTGACAAAATATGGTGCTCCTAGCAGATTATCGTCGAGGATTTTTCAGTAGTTAATTTCTACTTTCAGATTGTCCTATTGTATATGACCTCCAAAAAGCTATCACCCCTTATTCGCTAACTCAAGTGCTCATCAAAACCAAGCAGATTCTGTAAATTATGGTAATGTATCGGCTATGAGTTTTTCGTTTCGGCCGGGTACGTAGCCGGTGCTTCGTAACTAGTTTTAATCGATTATTTTTTTGGGTTTGTACGAAACCAGTTGCGATCAAAAGGGGACAGAAATGCACAGCCCAGTAATGCCCGGCCCCGGAATGCCCGACCCCAGAATCGTGGGATTTGGCACGCCACTGGACGTACAATACTGGGCCGGACATTCCGGGATCGTGTACTGCCTGTTCGACCCCGGAATGCCCGGCCCCGGAATTGTGGGACGTCTCTCACTGGCAAATACTAAATGGTCGAACATTTAGGTTTTACCATAGACGAATCTAAGGCCATGGTCATAGTAGTGAGGTTTTTTTGTAAGCAAGTTTGACATTCACTTGACACATAGCATAACCTAACCAAATCTGAATAATTTTGAGGTTATGATATGCTGATCTAAATCAAATTAAAAACAAACTCAATCCTGCCAATTTTTTAAAAATAAACACTATGAAGACTGAGTTCAAGTAGTATTATATTTCTTGAGTCAAATTTGGCTAGAGTAGGTTATTGTGGCTAAATTTCAATTGGGTTATAGGTAAGGTTGGAACTTAGAAGAAGTAAAAACGGAGCGTAGCGAAGCGGACCTGGGCCGTACAATCCTGGGCCAGGCATTACAGGGACTCGTGATCAAAGACTTTTATGAAACCAGTTACGATGGAAGACTAATTAATATATAAACTTAGGCTATCGCTTAAGATGCTTATTGAAAAGTTAAAAGATACAATTAATTTCGTTAAAAAAAAAAAAAAGGTGAACTGGTTTCGTAAAAGAACGAAATAGTGTTTAATCGTAACTGGTTTCGTACAAGGACTTAAAATATTCGATCACAACTGGTTACGAAGGACCGATTACGCACGCTGCCGGAACGGAGTTTTTCACCATTTTCTGTTGCTTTGAGTTAGCTAATAAGAATTCTGAATAAAAATTAATACTATATTATTCTTGTTTTAGGCAAAAATATTGATGTCGTTGTTTTGATATATCGAATCGAAAATTACTATACGGCTCTTTCTAACCCACAAAAATTCAATGTGAACATTAAATTTTCAGTGTGTCAAAATGGGACAGTTATAGTGGTTCCAAATTCAAAAACAAAAGCAAAACTTACATTGTTAGTTTTTAAGCTGACATTTTGTAGAACAAAACAGCGACATCGATAGTCATCAAGGAAATTATTCAGAATGCCAAAAAAATGCAAATTCTTCCCAATTATAAGCCAACCTTGGGCATAAAAGAAAATATAGACCTATATTGATAAATCGAATAATTTCCTTCCGTTCAAATCAATTTTATCGGTAAAATGATACTTTTACTCGTTTCGCGCCATTGTTTCGTCGCCATGTTGGCTAGGCAAGGGCTCGCGTCCATTCAGCCTGGGTGTCTATGGTCGCAACAAGGCGGCCGCATCACCGACCATATATTGGGACTAAAAATTAAGCATAAAACACAAGCTGCGTAATGGCAGGGAAATGTGACGAGAACGGCAAACTCATTTTTTCCTTCTTGTTACAGTTTATAAGAGCCAGAATTTATTGGTTGATGATTGTGGCAACATTTATATTAAAAAAAAATATGTCTTTTTGTTTAGTTTTTTGTTCAACAGGGATATATATGTATATACAAAATGTTTTTTGGTCCCAGTAACTTGTAAAGTAATCCTTTATATGTTGACACAAGCACCAACAAGTAAAGCTGTTATTTCTTTTGTTCAGGAAATAATTCTTCGTTAATGTTTTACATTTTTTTTGTGTATGACATAATGAGGAGTCGCAATTACGAACCTTATACGTATGACGCAACGGCCACATTCGCTCGTCTGCAACTTTAAAAAAATGACCATAGCTATGGCTATTGGGCAATTCTGTTACAAGTTAAAAGTTTAAATAAGCTCAATAACAACTAAAATAAATTTGAAAATAGCAAAATTGCCCGCAAATATGCCAAAAATGATAATGAAAGTGTAGTATATAGTGTGTAAATACACCACTGACAAAAAAATGATAAAGCTCGAAATGTTTTTTTTAGATACAGATTGTTTAACTTTTTAATGTAGTCAATTTGGCATTTGATCAACCCTTCTTTAAATTAATCTTAAACCATTCTAGTGCCAATAAATAATACTGACCTTTTGTTCCAATGTGGGTGTGTTTTCGAGCAGTTCATAGTAAAATGGGTGCACTGGGTTCGTGTAGTCATAACACCACTCCTGGAAGTGGTTCGCAATGTCGAAGCCGCGGTAGTTGTAAGCGCAATACTCGAAGTCTATCAGTACCTGGAATTAAATAAAATTCATTCATTTACCAGAAAACGATTAAAATGATAAAGCATACTAACAGGTCGACTTCTGTAGTGCTGCGGTTGTAGTGCCCGGGTTCGATCCCCACCTGGTGATAAAGATAAAGAAAAAATCCCTAAGTCTTGGATGTTTATATGTGTGTGACGTCGCTGTTTCTGGTTCCCACGACACAGGGTATCTTAGTGTAGGGCCAGGAGCAATGTATGTGCCTGTATACAACCACAGCGAAACAGAGGTCAATTCAACACGAGATATCTTAGGACAACTTTTGACAGCATTGGTTTCTCGTTCATATTTTTTTTGTTCTATAACAAAAAATAAACTAATGCTCCACCTTTTGTAACAAAACCTTCAGTTTCGGTTTCCTATTAGGGACAAACGGCAGTGGTACCTCTGCCACCTCGTGTGGAAAAATACCAAATGTTATTCTATGAAAATTTGCGTGTCGATACAATGAGTCTTTGATACAGTCGACAAAAACGGTTCTGATTGAAAACGGTTTTCAACCGACTTTAAAAAGGAGGAGTCTCTAAATTCGTCTGTTGTTTTTTGTGTGTTTGTTAAGCGATTACTCCGTCAATAATTAACCGATTTTGATGATTCTTGTTTTGATTGGTAGATCATACTTCAGAGGTGGCCGCATCCAAATTTCTTCAAAATTGGATTGGCGCTTTTTGAAAAAATCAACAAATACAAAAAGTATATCCACAGATGACGTTTTGGTTTGCGGTTCCGTGCTTTTGTTTTGATGAGCTTCATACGCATCCCGACCGGGGAGGAAGAAAGTCGGTTTTTAAAGTTTTTATCTACACACGTATCATAAACCCTCTTTACAGCGTCTAAAAACCGCACATTACGACCAGCATAATGTTAAACTACTTGGTGAAAACTCATTTCTTATCTGAAAAGTTACACATTATTTCTACATATGATGACATTCAAATTTGGAACGCCGTCGCCCGCCTGCGTGAAGTTGGTACTACAGAATAAGCTAAACAACTGCAGAGCCACAATGCCGGTCAAACATGCGGTTCCTGAACACATCAAAGAGAGCTTATGATATGTGTGTAGATAAACTAGTGTATGGAACTGTACATAATTCGGCATTAAAACTCTCGAGTGAGCCTTCGGCTCGTTTCATAAACCCACTCTCGAGTATTAATGCCCTCCATTATATAGCAGTCACATAAACTACTATTATCTACACACGTATCATAAACCCTCTTTACTGCGTCCAAAAACCGCACGTTACGATCAGCATAATATTAAACTACTTTGTAAAAACTTATTTCTTATCTGAATATTGAACATTATGACCATAATGTGTAATTTTTCTACATATTATGACATTCAAATTTCGAACGCCGACGCCCGCCTGCGTGCCGCCCCTAGTTTGTCTGTGAAGTTGGTACTACAGAACAAGCTAAACAACTCAATGCCACAATGCCGGTCAAACATGCGGTTCCTGAACACATCAAAGAGAGCTTATGATAAGTGTGTAGATAAACTAGTGTATGTAACTGTACATTATTATGTATCAGTCACATTAACTACTATTAACTTGTCGAATTATGACTATAACATGTGCATTCCATCGCTTGAATATATATTGATAAATCAGAGCCGCCTAAATAGGTTACTGCGGTAGTGTAGTGCGGGCGTCTTGTCGTGCCATATGTATGGCGGGAGACTTCAAAGTACAAAAAAATGTAAAGCGGGCGACTTAAACGTTTTTAGAATTATTTTCTGTCTGTCTATTTGTTTGTTCGGGCACGTCTCTACTGCGGTATTTTCCCACACTTTTCACAGGTGTAAGGACTACGCAGCATATCTTGGAGCAGTCCCACGTTTTGGTCGAAAGACTGTAAGTGTGACACAGTAACTGTGAATAAATCTTTTAAATCTTTTTTTAAAGTCCGAAACAGCTTTTTTTTAATCTCAAGTTATACAAAATAAGAGTTCAAAAGCAGTTATTTCTTTATGCAGACACTCTTGATCAACAAGCTCGTGTTGTTTGTTGACCATGATTGATCATTCATCACATATACTTACCAGTTTCGGCTCGCCGCTGTCGGATATGTGACTACTGATGCTATCTCTCGTGTTGCCGTCCTCCACGAGCGGTGCATACGACTGCGTGGTCTTCATCTTGGAAGGGCTCTCGAAGGAGGGGCAGTACTCTGACTCCGGTTGTTCGTATTCCGGACTTTGGGAGGGCGCTGTGTCTTCTAGCATTAGGATGTTGCCTGGAACGTGAAATAAAAACGGTTTAAGATAAAGTGTGATTAGGACTCACACACGAAGGGTTCCGTACCAATGGACGTTGGAAGGCCCTCTCTTTCATAGTGCAAGCTCAGTAGAACTACAATTATTAGCCAAGGATTTTAAGGACTTAATGACATTATATGGTTTTTTACAAAGAAACTTTCTTATAAACTCATGTGGAAATACCTTAAAATTAGTTTTTAGTAATTTCCACGTTGGATCAAATAGATGCTCACCATCATTATCAAAGGAAGATATATACTAGACTGGTTTACTGCCAATAAGTTGCTTCTAAATTCAAAAAAGAAAAAAATTGCATAAATGTAACTTTACCTAATGTAAGGTAAGTTGAGAGTACCATTGTATTGTGGAAACACAAACTAAAACTAGTAGAAGAAACTGTACTTCTCGGCATCACTATTGATGCCAAACTACAGTGGGGCCCCTTATTGGAAAATTAGCACATAGACTAAGCTGAATAGAGAGTGTCTGAGAGATTTCTCCTTAGAAACCAACATCCTAGTAGTTGCAAGTCAATATATCTATGAAAACAGGCATGTGAGGAAAAATATCAGTACCTTCTAAAACATTCATAGCCGCCACAATGTGCAAACTAGAAATAAACATAAGCTTTCTTTTCCAATGTTCAGACTCACAAAAGTTAGTATGTAGTTCTTTTATGGGACACAGTATACGCTTCTACAATAAAATTCCGCAAGAAATACAAAATTTACTAAATCTAGATTCAAAAAATGTATAAAGCACACTTTGTGCACAAAGGCCAAAATTAATGACTTGTTACAAGACATCGACATCTGGCATTAAACCAGTTCATTGCACCATATATATTGCGTACTAATAATTACGGAACTACTTAATGTTTTATTATGCTTGCTTGATTATGTTATGACGTTCATTAAGACTCAATTGCTATGAATAAAAATCTTTGAACTTAAACTTGAACTCCTTTAAGAACGAATTTATGAGTATTTCGAGTCGTTTATTTCGATTGCAATAAATAACACATAAAAATAATAATTATCCAAATTGGTACTCCCGCAATTTAATTAAAATAATTCTCCAGATAGACCGAGCTCATAAAGGTTAGAAGGAATATGGGAATCTTAATGACTACCAAGAATTTTCACTTTTAAGGACCCGAGTTCATAAAGACTGACATCATAAATTATTACACAAGAAATGACCATTTATGCTCAGAATTCAATAAAATCTAATCCTAAAAACTTTTAGAAAGAAAGAAAGAAAGAAAGAAAGAAAGAAAGAAAGAAAGAAAGAAAGAAAGAAAGAAAGAAAGAAAGAAAGAAAGAAAGAAAGAAAGAAAGAAAGAAAGAAAGAAAGAAAGAAAGAAAGAAAGAAAGAAAGAAAGAAAGAATGAAAGAAACATTTATTATAAAGACAGTGAACACACTACAATTACAAAAAAGAAACAAAACACAGAGATGAAAAATAACAATGACACATATAATAAAATGAAATGACAGTCGTAGTGTGCCACTGTCATTATAAATGGCGTCTGACCCAGCATCATGTTGAAGGCCAGGCCTTCAACGCTGATTTTCAGTCAGCGCCAAGTGTTACCTCGCGCCCCAGACCGCGGCGTGGTACAATCCATAAATCCATAAATACATAAATATAAAAAATAGATAACAATAATGGTAAATATATATATGGCTGTTATATATGATACATACATAAATTTAAATAAATAAACATGGCCCGCGCTTTTTAATCCATCTTTTCAATAAATTTAAGTGTTGGGTTTTTGGTCCCACTGGCAATGAGCGACCACAGACTCAAGTCTTATTGCGGCGTGAGGTTGGTACGGGGGGGAGGAGTAGTCTCTGATGATCAACCAAATGTGCCCTGGGTTTCCGCCCAAAGGCACACCTACTAGCCGCTTCACGTAGTAATTCACACTTCACTTTTGGTAATTGGTCAAATCAAAAAGAGGTATAAGTCAATATCCCAACTCAGTTACAGTAGGTATAGCTTATTATTTATCGATCATCTTCAATAAATCTCTCCACGAAGGCACCTTCCCACTTATTTGGAAGAAAACACATATTTTTCAATTCACAAAAAAGGTCAAACCACCAAATTTTAAAATTACAGACCAATTTCAATCCTAAATACATTCAGTAAGATCTTTGAATAGATAGTCTATGATGAGATATATCCAGTACTGTCCAGGGGAATCCGTGATGAACATTATAGGTTTTTTAAAGGTCGGTCCACTACCTCTATTCTCACGCTCTTTTCTAGTTTTGTTCTTAACGCGATAAAAAAAGGCTGCCAGGTTGATGTGGTCTACACAGACTTCCAGAAGGCATTTGATAGGGTAGACCACGTCGTCCTTCTGCAGAAACTCCATCGCCTTGGCATCCACGGAGATTTACTTCGCTGGGTAGAATCCTATCTCTCTAATATCTCTCTCTCTCTCTCTCTCTCATCTCTCTAATAGGTCTCAAGCTGTTGTAATGGGTGGCTTTAGATCCGATTACGTTACAATTTCATCTGGCGTCCCTCAGGGATTCCATCTTGGGCCTCTGTTCTACACATATTTGTACGATATCTTAAAAATGCTAAATTTCTCATGTACGCCTATGACACTATATCTTTCTTGAAATAAAGAATTCACATGATTGCTCCAGATTACAAAACGACCTTTATAATATTGAAGAATACTACATTAGAAACCGTGTAAATGTTAATACTGGAAATGTCAAGTCATGTGAATTTTACCCGTAAATGAAAACCAATCATAAATTATTACACAATTACTAATATATCTCTATTGATAGTCTGTTTAATTCGCGACCTGGGCATTTAATTCGACAGTAAGTTTCTTTTACATCAACATATTGAAATTATTTGCAATAAAGCCTATAAAAATCTTGGTTTTGTCATACGGACATGCTCCTTTATGTATAAAAGTAGTTTTTTTTCCTGTGTTCGTAGTATTCAGGAGTACGGATGCAGTGTCTGGTCTCTTCAATATGACATGTATAAGCGTCGTATCGAGAGTATTCAAAAACGATTTTTGAGATTCTTGACTATAAAACACGACGTTCTCATACTTCGTATGATGTTAGATGCAAAAAAACACCACGTCGTCATTAGAACAGAGGCGGGCAGTATTGGATATGATGCTCCTCTATGACATTCTTCATACCAGGCTTGATTCTACAGAACTACTGTCCGCTATTAGTTTTCGAACTCCCAGGCGTCGCACACGCCAAACTCCACTTATATATGCACCAAGTCATCGTACTAATTATGCGAATAACGAACTAGCTCGTGTATCTCTTTCAGCACTCCAAAACGACTTTGAGACGCAATAATGTCGACAAATTGTTGCCTCCAGACGGCGATGACAACTGATTAATTCCAATATAGGCTCTTATTTTTATATAGGTACCTATTTATTTTTATTCAGTAGTTGTAAACAACATTTTGCTATGTGAAATCCAAACTATTCATTCCACACCATCCCTACCATTGTACGGTGGTACGGAACGCATTGTACGGTGGTACGGAACGCATTGTACGGTGGTACGGAACGGTTCGTGCGCGAGTTTGACCCGCACTTGGCCGGTTTTTATATGAATGTTATTTCTAATAATCTAAATATTATTTAATGCTATAAAAACAGTTTTCTAGTAGCCACTTTGTCAGACTATTTTTCAAGGACTCGCTATTGATTGATTTATTTTTTACCTTATTATAGCAGGTAAAAAATAAAGCTATTAGCTAGGATATACGATGTGCTATCACTATCAATAGAAGTGAATGACGAAATGGAATTCCTTAGTCTCCGCCTACCCCTCTTCAGAGGAGAAAGGGCGTGAAGTGGCGAGTGACTTACCCTCTTGCATGTCGTTGTGACAGAACACGACAGGAGAGTCCACGGTCGCGATGTATTTCTTGATCCATTCGATTTCCTTCTCAAAGTCGACGTTCTTTAGACGTTTGATGATAGCTTCCTCTGTTTCGTTCTGTGAGTGAAAATTAACGATGTGCTGGTCAAATACATGATACATACATACAATGTGACGTCATTTATGGGACACCCCATAAATGACGTCACATTACTGACACCCGGGATAGCTTTTAAAGGCCCATATTACATGCATGCATTTGCATGCTTTTCGAGATATTCTCAGATTAAAGTTTCATACAATTCCTCCATTTTTCCAGTCTTCCACAGCCAATTTCGACAACGTGTCTAAAGAATATATGGCGGCCATTAAAATTAACTTCCGCGCCGTTTGGAAAAGTGGCCCGTTCGGACAAGGGGATCGTTTGGACAAGTGGACCTTTTGGACAAGTGGATCGTTTGGACAAGTGGACCGTTTGGACAAGAGGACCTTTTGGACAAGTGGATCGTTTGGACAAGTGGACCGTTTGGACAAGAGGACCTTTTGAACAAGTGGATCGTTTGGACAAGTGGACCGTTTGGACAAGTGGACCTTTTGGACAAGTGGATCGTTTGGACAAGTGGACCCTTTGGACAAGAGGACATTTTGGACAAGCGAATCGTATGGAAAAGTGGATCGTGTGGAAAATAGAACCGTTTGGAATAATGGACAGTTTGGTAAAGTGAACTTTTTGAAAATGTGATCTGAGGAGAATGGGGCGAACGTTTCAGAGGTAAACAATACCTGCAGGATTGCAAAACGACTTATTACTTACATCCTTAACCTCTCAGAAACCGAGCCGAGGGCAGTTGGGACGGGTCGCCATTCTGAACCTTATGCCATGGTAATAAAATTTAAAACCTATAACGGAAAAGTGGCGTTGGCTAATTGTACAGCTTCGGGCCGTGCAGTCGCGATATTGATTGATAAATGATAAATTTGATTATGTATAAAAGTCTTGTATTGATAAAGAACAATTGTTGTTATATATTATTAACTATATTAGGATTGATATGAGCCACCTGTCACCTGCCATGCTGTCCGTACGTGAACTGGTAATAATTAATGGTTGATAGGTAAAGCAGACAACCCGCGTGACCTCAATTATAACTATTGCTACGGTGGCAGTGCACCGTACATTTTATACATAATCAAATTTATCATTTATCAATCAATATCACGACTGCACGGCCCGAAGCCGTACATCTTTTTTGGTCCTTCGAAACCGTCGCGTCGCGTGGAACATTTGACGTACTTTGGACCTCCGGCGTGAGAAAGACGCGCGTCATTTTTTGTGAAAACGAATAGTGACTGTGCGTGGACGGATCAGCATTAAGTGACTATCAAGGATTATTAAACTATCAGTGCGCGTTCGATTCAAGCAAGGAATCGAATCATTTTATCAATATATCATGATCATAAATCAAGTGCGACGAGCTAGCTCAAGCAAGGAGCTACTGTCAGTGGGGAGAAGATCAAGAGATTCTCATCCCGGCACATCAGCATCATCAACGGCCCGGCTTAATCAAGGAGCGGCCGTCATCAGGGAGTGGAGACAACAAGGCGCCCGTTGCAGCTACTCAATCAAGGAGCAGCCGACGAGGAGCGAATATAGCAGGATTTTTGTTTCATATTATCTCGTCAGCTCAAGTAAGAGATTTGCAATTTTAACTCTTATTAGCAAGCAACATGGCCGTGGAAACCATGAACCTTATCATCAAGCAGCAGGAATTAGAGGGAGCGATGGATAAGCTTCTCGAAAACTTCAAAAAGGTCGTTCGCGATAGGAAAACTCCTTCTTATCTAAAAAAGCGCGTTAACACTATCTGACTTTTGGAATGAATTCCAATTAAATCATATTATTATTTGTGGTAAAACCGAAAAAAGCCATCAATATTTTACGGAAAATTATTATGGAGGAGTCAGGCAAAAGTACTTGAGCATCAAGGATATCTTGGAAAATTATCAAGAATTACAAGCCGACGTTGTGAAGCAAGTTGTACCAGCGGCCGTGGGGGGAGAGAAAAATCAAGATCAGTCCGGCGAGCCGATAATATCAACCGGAACCAACAGCAAGACGGATGAGACGCTGCGAAAGCAAGCAAGTAACTTCCGAGCATTCCAGCGCACTGTCTCCAACATCAATCTGGAGACGGTATCAGAAAAGTGGGAATTGGAAGATCTGCTTCGTATCATCGGCGAGCGTTGGAAAGTTATCGACAAAGTTCACTGGGAGTTAGATAGTGAACTTGAGGGCATAGATCAAGACTATGAGAGAACTTTCACAAAAACGGAAACGATCTACAATAAGCTCAAAAGAGCAATCAACAGCAAACTGTGGTCGATGGTGCATCGCGAGAAATCAACCCCGAAGATAGACATCCCAACATTCAGCGGTCAATTTAATCAATTGATACCGTTTAAAGATCTGTTCTCGGAAGCGATACACAATAATCCATCACTAAGCAATGCACAAAAAATGCAGTATCTCAGAAGCAAGCTGAGAGACGAGCCGGAGAGATTAGTCTCACATCTCCAGATAAGCTCGAAAAATTATGCAACCTGTTGGGACATTTTAACTACAAGATATGATAACAAAAAGAAAATTGTCAACTCTCATCTCAAAATCTTAATGAGTTTGCCAGTCATACAGCAAGCTTCAGTTCATGCTATCAAGCGCATGCATGACACAACGGTCGAGTGTATAAATGCCGTAAAAAACCTGGGTGGTGACATAGCCAACGACATTTTACTTCTCTTTATATTGTCAGAAAAGTTGGACTCAGATACGCATGATGACTACATCGATTACATCAAGGCCCCAAGGGAAATGCCATCACTCAAAGAGATTCTGGAGTTCCTGGAAGGAAAGTTCACCAGCCTAGAATTCTCCCGAAGAAAGCAAGAATACCCTCCGCAGAAACAAAGTCATAATCAAGGACATCAATCAAAACCAAAATATCAAAATCAAAAATACGATCAAGTTAACAAGCAAGCTTTTAGCAGCAGTCGAGTGCCTACAGTTTCGCAACATGGGAAGCAGCGCTCTCAATATAATCTAGAACAGTTCAAATGTCCACTTTGTAAAAATAATGAGCATGGAATTTATTTTTGCAAGAATGATTTAGAGATGACGCCGCAAAAGAAACGCAGTTTGGTACAAAAACTAAATTTATGCCATAATTGCCTTTATGACCATGGAGGTACAGACATGTAGTGAATAATCCTTTCCTTTCGTATTTTCTCGGAAATGTTCGTTTTTGTCTTACTACTTCACCGCACTCAGTACCCATCGAGACAACGTAGGGAACGGTCGCATTGCAAGAGGAAGTATCTATATAGAGTAGTTAATACCACAGAAATATTTTGTTGATATTTATGTTAGATTTTGTGATAAACTTCATGGACTCGTGTATTAATGCAGGCCACCTATATTTATTTTTTTTGACTTTACATTTCACTCTTGTCTGTCATTTTTGTAAATAATAAACATTGATTTTATTCGATCCACATTAACAATTTATAACAGACATGCCGAAAGCTCTAAGAAAAGGGAAACGTTTAGATCGGCAAGCCTGCGAAGTTATTTTCAATATTTATTTATATTTCTTAACTGAAAATGATAAATTCAAACATACCAACTACTTACTTTTGTTAAGTCCAAAAACGAGTTTCGGAGGCCAGTGGAATTTCTCAACGAACAGTAAATAAAATATTGCAAAAAGAATACATAAATCAATCCGCCTCCAATAGTCCGAAGTCGGCAAAGTTGGGTAGACCAAATAAATAATTTTGTCTAGGTCTTGACGATTTTGACTACAACGTTATACGCCGATTAGTGTATAATTTCCATTTGATATACAAACAAGTACCTACAATTAAAGCCCTGAAGTCCAAGTTATCCGAAGCCATAAATTTTAAGGGATGTGACTTTACGCTAAGAAAAATTCTTAGAAAAATGGGATTTCGGTATAAAAAAGTTGAAAACAACAGAAAATTACTTATCGAGAAAGATGATGTTCGTTTAAAAAGAGTAAAGTTTTTAGCCGCGATAAAAAAGTACAGATTGCAAGGGAGAGAGATTGTTTATATGGATGAAACATACATCCATACCTCACATTTGGCAGGTTAAAGCTGGGCTGACTCGTCAGAAAACGGAGTGAAACAGTTATTTTCTAAAGGACAACGTCTTATAATAGTGCACGCTGGTAGTAGAAAGGGGTTTATACCTGGGGCATTGTTAATGTATCAGTCTACTGATAAAACAGGTGACTATCACAACGCGATGAACAATGAAAACTTTGAAAAATGGCTACGTAATCAACTCATTCCAAACTTAGCTCCACATTCGGTACTAGTAGTAGATAATGCTGCATATCATAATAAGTACGTAGAAAAACCTCCTATTTCAAATACCAGGAAGCAAGACATGATTGATTGGCTATCCAAACATAACGTTCCGATTTATCCGTCATTAACAAAACTTGAAATATATGAAATTATTTGCAAGTACAAACAAGACTTTGTAGAATACTCTATAGATAAACTTATGAACGAATATGGACACAGCGTACTAAGATTGCCACCATATCATCCTGATTTCAATCCGATTGAAAACATATGGTCTCAAATAAAGGGATACGTATCCAAAAGAAACATCAGTATGAACAATATGACTACTATGAAACAATTGGTACAGGAAAAGGTTAATATGATTGGTTCCGATGTTTGGGCCAAAGTATGTGACCACGCCATCAAATGCGAAAACGAGTACCGAAAACACGAACCTGAGTTGGAAAATTATATGGCTAGTTTTGTAATCACCGTTCGTGAAAACTCTGACGATGATACACCAGAAAATAGTTCTGATTCTGACTGTTATATGGAAGTTGGAAGTATTTTTTCGCATCACACTGTCCACCCCGCTCCTCCTCCTCTTATCCCGCTGTCATAATCGAAGTCGTTCATCCAATCAGAAAATCATATTTATTTATATTAATTTCTCTGCTGGTTTGTTTTGTTTTATGTTGAGGTGTCTTTTTTGTTATGTCATAGTATTTTTAATTAGTTACAAAAATTTATTGTTATGAAAAATGTCTGCAAAATCCTACTGTAGTTTTGACTTATAGTTAGACTTTTGGGGTTCCAATCCTTATAGAATCATTAGATCATCCCAACCGAAATTTGGTTTTTATCAGTGCGTTTTATTGAAATAAAACGTCCTCAGTAACTAGTTATATTTTTGTTTACCTAACGAATTCTTTATATGATAGAATCGTGGTGGTTTTAACACCTCAGTGTAATAAACGTCAAACGGGCAATTTGACATTTGACATTGATAAATAAAGTATGCGATTTATTTGATACCTACACGTAATTTAATAATACAGTGATTCATAGACACATCGGCACCATTCGGGTGTTATCGTTGTTCCGAGTTTTGCCGATAGGAAAGGATTATTCACTACATCTGTAAAGCATGTTTCTCTGAAAAGCGATGCCAAACTTGCCGTGGGTTTCATAATAGCACGCTTTGTGAAGCATTCAAGCAAGCCAACAATTCGTCATCCGGCCCTACAAATTATCATCAATCACAGCCAGGGAAGAGTAACACGCATGTATCATTGCAACGAGAAGTTCCTGAAGTCTTGTTGACCACAGCGATATTACAAATTCAAGGATCGGAAGGGAGATATCACATCATGCGAGCCCTTCTCGACCAGGGCTCACAAACATCCCTTATCACGGGAAATGCAGCTCAACGTTTAGGCTTGCGACGTCAGAGATGCAAAGGGATCACCCCTTCAGCACAACACCCATCAGGAGTTGGAGTTAAAGAAAGCAGCTGCAAGGGGATGATGAGCATATCATGCAAAGCCATCAACAGCGACTACACCTTTGATTCGGAAGTGTATATAATGAAAACTCTCATCAACAATCTGCCTAGTTTTACATTCACCAAGCCGGCGGTGTGGTCACATATCAACAACATCAGTTTAGCAGACCCGGAATTTCACATCAATCGCCCGGTAGACATCTTATTCGGGGCGGAAGTATACTCTCATATTATCATGGAAGGTATATGTCGAGCCGATCAAGGCCAACCCATAGCTCAGCAGACTCGCTTGGGGTGGATTTTATGCGGAAACGTCCAAACGTTTCAGTGTAACGTCGTCCCAAATAACATCGAGGACATTCAGAAATTCTGGGAAGTAGAAGACATCACGGAGTCATCAAGTTTATCAGCAAGTGATCAGCAGTGCGTCGACTTCTACAAGTCTACCACCATACGTCGGGATGATGAGCATATCATGCAAAGCCATCAACAGCGACTACACCTTTGATTCGGAAGTGTATATAATGAAAACTCTCATCAACAATCTGCCTAGTTTTACATTCACCAAGCCGGCGGTGTGGTCACATATCAACAACATCAGTTTAGCAGACCCGGAATTTCACATCAATCGCCCGGTAGACATCTTATTCGGGGCGGAAGTATACTCTCATATTATCATGGAAGGTATATGTCGAGCCGATCAAGGCCAACCCATAGCTCAGCAGACTCGCTTGGGGTGGATTTTATGCGGAAACGTCCAAACGTTTCAGTGTATCGTCGTCCCAAATAACATCGAGGACATTCAGAAATTCTGGGAAGTAGAAGACATCACGGAGTCATCAAGTTTATCAGCAAGTGATCAGCAGTGCGTCGACTTCTACAAGTCTACCACCATATGTCGGGAGGATGGAAAATATGAAGTTCGGCTCCCCCTAAAACCGAACTTTGAAGAGAAGCTAGGCTCATCAAAAGCAAAAGCAATTGCCCAATTTCGGAGTCTCGAAAGCAAATTCTATCGAAATCAAAATATAGCAAAAGATTATAAATTATTTATTTCAGAATACCTATTCACTAGGTCATATGAAGCCAGCAGTAGGTAGTGATAAATTGGATTATTACCTACCGCACCATCACGTAACGCGACCCGATTCGACGACTACAAAACTACGAGTTGTGTTTAATGCCAGCGTGAAGACGTCATCAGGTCAAAGTTTGAATGATTTGATGGAGAGGGGCCCAAATTTGCAACAGGATTTGCAAGCACTGATTATCAAGTGGCGTCAGTACGAGTTTGCATACACCGCGGACATTGAGAAAATGTACCGTCAGATTTGGGTCAACGAGCAAGATCAAAAATATCAGAAAATCATTTGGAGAGCATTCCCGTCAGCAAGCATACAGGAATATGCTCTCTCCACAGTCACTTATGGCACAAAAGCAGCACCATTTTTGGCCATGTTGACTCTAAAGCATTTAGCTCACGAGCAGAAACAGAGCAAACCAGAGAGTGTAGCAGCAAACGTTCTCGAGGAAAACTTCTATATGGATGACCTATGATGGCTCGCACTCGGTATCAGCCGCACTGGATCTCAAGGAGGAGTTGATGTCACTTCTTAAGTCCGCAGGATTCAATTTAAGGAAATGGAGCTCAAACACGAAAGAGCTCCTAAAAAATGCTAGCTCCAATGAAAGCTTCGATTTCAATCAGGCGGAATCAACGAAGACTTTGGGGTTATCCTGGAACCCCCAGCAAGATTATTTCACTTTTTTATCAAAAATTGACTCATCAACAGCAAAATATACCAAAAGGAATCTTCTGTCGGAAATATCGAAGTTATTCGACCCATTGGGGTGGCTATCACCGGTATCAACCAAACTCAAAATCCTGTTCCAATCTGTTTGGAAATCGGGGCTCCAGTGGGACGAGAAACTTCCGGAAGATATAACAGCAGAGTGGATCACAATAAAATCAGATATCCATAACATCGACAAGATAAAACTTGTCAGATGGTTGGGCACAAAAGAGCAAGATAAAATAGAATTACATGGATTCTGCGACGCATCTATCAAGGCTTATGCGTGCGTTATTTATTGTAAAATCAAGAAAAACGGGGAGCAACAAGGTTCTATCGTGCTGGTAGTAGGGAAAGCAAGACTCGTCCCAGTGAGTAAAGAGGTGTCCTTACCTAGGCTAGAGCTTTTAAGTGCACTTCTACTAACAAGACTAATGGAGAAAGTTACGCAGTCTCTATCAAGTTACAATATCAAGACGTTTGGCTGGAGCGACTCAATGGTGGCCCTGAGTTGGATCAAGGGTGACCCCGGGAGATGGAAATCTTTTGTCGCAAACAGGACGAAGCAAATAATCAAAGTAATGCCTGCAGCGTGCTGGCGCTACGTTAAATCAGCCGAAAATCCAGCAGATTGCGCCAGTAGAGGTGTAACCGCCACACAACTTAACGAGCATTCCCTGTGGTGGAATGGACCGACGTGACTAGCAAATTATCAAGCAGAGGAACAGGAACAACCTGTATACGAGACACAGGAAGAAATCAAGAGTTCGGCGACACAGCACCAGGTCAATGCAGTCACTCAGCAAGATAGTGACGTCGTCAACTACCTGTTGATCTCCTACAGCTCGCTTACAAAAGCCGTAAATGTACTAGCATGGGTACTACGGTTCATATCATATAGCAAGAGTCAAAGTCCGAAAAAATCATACCTATCTGTCGCGGAATTAAATAAAGCAAAAACATTTATTATAAAGTATTCTCAGCAAAAAGAATTCGGATCAGAAATAACTGAATTACAGCAAAAACAACTCGTATCATCAAAAAGTAAGCTAATCAGTTTGAATCCATCTTTGGATAGCAAAGGCGTTCTTCGCGTTGGCGGACGATTGCGAAATGCATCAATCAGTGACGACATGAAATATCCGATTGTCATACCTAAAGATAGCCGCTTTACTGAGTTATTAATAGATCAAGCACACAAACTCACTTATCACGGAGGGGCGCGACTAACTTTGAGTTTCATCAGGCAACGATATTGGATCATCAGTGGAATCAGGAACACGAAAAAATGGATTCGACTGTGCGTTAAATGCCGAAGACATGCACCTATCAAGCAGTATCAAATGATGGGAGATCTACCACAAGCAAGGTGTAACCCATCACGGCCTTTTGAACACACAGGCGTGGACTACACAGGTCATATAAAAATGCGATCCAGTACTGCACGCTCGATCAGGACGACGAAAGGATACGTTGCAGTATTACGAATACTATATATAATGTATGGCAACCAAGGCCGTTCATTTAGAATTGGTATCAAATCTGACTGCATCAGCATTTCTGGTCGCCCTGAAGAGAATGTCGGCGCGCAGAGGAAAAGTAACCCACTTATATAGTGATAATGGGACGAACTTCACTCATAGCAACAGAATCCTTCAGCAAGAATATGAGGAGTTAAAGCAGATATTCAATCAAAATTTTTTGAAGGAGGTTACTGAAATGGAGATTCAGTGGCATTTTACTGCTCCTGCATGGCCATCAGCAAACGGTCTAATGGAGGCTGGAGTGAAAAGCCTCAAACATCATTTAAGAAGAGTCCTAGGTTGACATATGAAGAATTATCAACGGTACTAGCAGAAGTGGAGGCGTGCTTAAATTCAAGGCCTCTATGCCCATTATCAGAAAATCCGGACGACCTTGAATATTTGACCCCAGCACACTTCCTAACTGGTGGGCCAACACTATCAATATTTGAAACAGAACGAGATAAGCGGACAAGATGGCAACTAGCACAAAAGGTGTTCCAAGATCTGTGGAAGCGTTGGCGGAGCGAATATCTTGCGCAGTTGTCGGCAAGAAGCAAATGGATGAACCCACAAGCCAACATCAGGATCGGCGATGTGGTGTTGATTCACGATGATAATGTACCTACCGGAAAGTGGGCTATGGGGCGCGTCGTCGAGTTACATAGTGGAAAGGCTTCGTTGGTGAGAGTCGTCACATTAAAAACCAAGAATGGGTATATGAAGCGGCCGATTATAAAGTTATCGGTATTACCAACAGGCAACGATTCCGATTCGAATCAAGTTTCGCAATCCACCACTATCAACAAATCTACCCACTGTCTCACATATCAAAATAAACCAATCAAGCAAAAGGGGTATAGTTTCGTATCATTGGCAATGGCATTAATGACTTTCATGACACTGATATCGAGTTCCCAGTGTATGATTAATGTCACCAAATTAAGATATCAGCAAGGACTTTATTTGGACAAGGTTTCGAAAATGCAACTTATCACAGAAGACTGGAAAATCATCATGTACTACGATTGACAACCGTATTGGGAAGGCACTAAAGCATTAAATGCCTACCAAGATCATTTGAAACAAGCATGTGCACTATATCAAGCAGACAGGGATTCCCGCTATGACGTAGTAATACTCCAATTACTACATGGATCTACCGAACTGCAATACTATAATGAGCTTCTCCTGACGCAGCACCCGGCGGCGCCGGCACGCGCGCGACACTACCTAGACAGCGACGCGGGCTTATTAATGGTGTCGGGTATCTTACAAATACACTAATAGCAACTAAAGCAGAATATAGCGTTTTGAGTCGCTTAGAAGAAGTAATGGAGAAGCAACATAAGCACATCAATAAGCATATAAATCAAATCGATAATAAATTAGGCAAAATGGATATAGAACTCGAAAAGGTCGAGCGAAGCCAAGAGCTATGGTTATCGCTCTCTATAGCAAACAACTTCTTATCAAACTTAAAAGCCATTCAAGAACAATTGTTGGACATCACCACAAATGTTTACAAGGGGACAACTATCATTCATCTATTGCCACCCGATCAGCTTCACCAACAGTTGACGATTATATCTGGCCTCTTATCATCAGACACGACTTTGCCCGCTGGAGAGAATCAAGATTTGAGACAAATATATCAACTACTCTCTGTCAAAACAAAAATGATGAAAAAATATCTCATAATGGAAATAAAAATCCCATTACTTAATAGAGATACCTACGAAATATTCAAAAGCATATCAGTCCCACAGAAAATCAAACAAAAATGGTCAACGTCATATCAATATCAGAATACCTAGCAATAAACTTAAAGAAAGACGCCTACTTATCAATCTCCGAAGAAGATGTCAAAGAATGTCTACAGCAAGCATTTAGAGATACCTATTTATGTCGGAGCTGGGAGCCGATTCACCAAATGCACAAAGATCAAGATTTATACGTAACAGAGCAGCTCTCAAATTCATGTCAAACCGTCTCAAGACCATGCTCTAATAAGTGGGTCGGGATGAACAAGCTGAATCAGTACCTTTATTTCTGCTGTGATATATGTCAGTTGAGAATCATGTGCGGCGACCAAGTGTCTGCGCAACAGCTGACGGCTACGGGGATCATTAGCATCAATCAAGCATGCATAATCAAAACGAATGAGGTCATTTTATATGGCCATAAGCAGGACTACAGCAGATTAGACGCAGAAGTGAATTTGTTGATCCCACAAATATCCCCCATCAACAACATTATCAACGTAGCAATAACAACCAATTTAAGCGCAGAAGAAACAGAGGACAGCAGACCGATTCAGGAGTTACAGGATATCAAAGAAAATATCAAGATGATAAAGGCTAACTCAGAACAATCAAGCAGAATTTCTTATCATGAAGTACACCACTATATAGCAATATATGTGTTGGTGTGTATCGTATGCGCTGTAGCAGCAGTGCAGGGTGTGAGGCGACTGCAGCAGCGACGTCGGCTCCGGCAGAGACCTCGTGCAGGCGCAGAGGAGGAGGCGGCGGCGCCCGAGTCTCGACTCGGTGCTCAGTCCGCCGCCCCCGCCGCCCGCCCCGCCCCGGGGCTTAGCAGTGTGTGTGGAAAGTGCGCGAGTGTCAGTGTTAATGAGTCCGATAAGCATATTAAAAAACAAGTCAGTGAGCAACTTGAGATGAAAAGTGCTGTAAAAGAAACAATTAACGCAAGTAAAACGGACAAAGCGTCCTCATCGACTTTTACTAGATCGTACAGACAATCGTTATCAATGAGACATTAGTGATATAAGTACCTACTCAGCATCGGTTAATTGTTTTAATATTAAAATTTTATTGTTTACATTCCCATGAATGAACTCAGTTTGTACCTAACATCGAATCATTTCCTAATAAGCATTATATCAATTTGCATACCTACATAAAGCAAAAAGGTAAAGGAACATTAGCATATATCATTTAAAGAGTAGTATCGAGTAATGTATATTTTTCACTTAATCTTAATTGCATTGTTATTGCTCCTTTTCTGCCCTCGGGAGCATGTACGGTGCACTGCCACCGTAGCAATAGTTATGATTGAGGTCACGCGGGTTGTCTGCTTTACCTATCAACCATTAATTATTACCAGTTCACGTACGGACAGCAAGCACACCGTGTGGCTCATATCAATCCTAATATAGTTAATAATATATAACAACAATTGTTCTTTATCAATACAAGACTTTTATACATAATCAAATTAATCATTTATCAATCAATATCACGACTGCACGGCCCGAAGCCGTACACTAATATAATATTAATAATAATAATACCTTGGACACTATTTACACACTTTGATCTAGCCCCAAACTATCATTCCCTGTATCTTGGGTACTAGACAACGATACACGTACTTAAATAGATAAATATTATACTTAGATAGATAAACGACCGTGACGCTACAAACATCCGATGTCATCAAACAAATAATTGCCCCCAGCGGGGCTCAATCCCGGGATCCTTGCCTTCATAGGCAGGGTCACTGCCGACTCGGCCATTCGGTTCGTCAAATATATATTGCTCTCTATTTATCTATCTACCTTAGCAGTGGTTCCCGAGAGTCGCTCAGCAGTGGCCGTCTTCAGCCAGTTGCCCATGGTCTTCCACAGCCAGTGCGGCCCTTTAGACAAGGGCACGTCCATGGAGTGAATGGCGGCCATCTTCTCCGCAATCTTCATCGAGAGAGACGGGTCGGAGAGCTCTTTCGTGAGGAGCGGACGGGCCTGGAATGAGAGAAAGGATTACAGGGACTGCATCATATCATATAACTTGGCGCGGCCTGTAGCATGTGACGAAGTTGTAAACTTTCAAGACATGAGGTATTTCTCTACCTTGATGAGTATTAGAATAGAATAGAATAGAATAGAATAGAATAGAATGCCATTTATTTACTATATCAGCATAAACAGATAAAAACTCATAAAGAATAATAAAATAAAAGTAACACAATGCAAAACACAGACATAATATCAACAAAAAAAAGACAAACAATATAATTAATTACAAATTCATAACAATATTTTTTTTATCTACACACGTATCATAAACCCTCTTTACTGCGTACAAAAACCGCACGTTACGGTCAGCATAATGTTAAACTACTTGGTAAAAACTCATTTATTATCTGAAAAATTACACATTATGACCTTAATGTGTAGATTTTCTACATATTATGACATTCAAATTTCGAACGCCAACACCCGACTGCGTGCCGCCACTAGTTTGTCTGTGAAATTGGTACTGACATTCAAATTTCTAACGCCGACGCCCGCCTGCATGAAGTTGGTACTACAGAACAAGCTAAACAACTGCAGAGCCACAATGCCGGTCAAACATGTTCCTGAACACATCAAAGAGAGCTTATGATATGTGTGTAGATAAACTAGTGTATGTAACTGTACATAATTAGGCATTATGTAACAGACACATAAACTACAGATATAGTTTTGAGTGGTTTTACTGCTATGTGCACATGCTGCGACAGCAAAATGGCTCAGACTCAGCATGGTGTCCTGTGACGCTGGTTTACAGTCTAGGACCCAAAATTACAGTTGTTTTTTTTTTATTTCACCAGGTGGCAAGTGTAGGAAGATAAACAACATAAACACTAAGCTAAATGTGTAAGCAAATAAAACAAATAAAAATAAAATGTCAAATCGGAAAAAAATGGAAATATGAATTGTATTATTATTCGAACCCAGGATGACTTGTGAGGTAGGACATACACCCGTACTAATAAACCGCTCTCAGCTCTTGGAGTGAAAATATATGAAACCGTTATTGTGATGAAGCGAAAACAACTCTCGGAGCTGAGAGCCGTTTAACTGTCTCCGTTCCGAGCCTAACCGATATGGCAATAAACAGCCGAGCTGGCAAAGAAGCACGTAAAATCGGGTAAGAGGCTCTTAAAATCGGGTAAGCAAGCAAACTCCTCCTATACCTATATACAGGGTGACTGGTAAGTCGACCTACAAACGTTGGGAGATGCTAGCACGGATCAAAACCAACCATTGTTACTATGAAACACCCTACCCGAAAATTTACCGTTTTCGCATGTTTACTTAATGGGTTGACTTTGAAGCAGTGTCACCAAAAAAAAAACTAGTAACTGTTTGTGCAAACAAAACCTAAAACATCTCCAGTTCTCTAGCTATTCAATGAGGTACAATAGTCAAATAAAATGTTTATTATTCTTGGGAAAATTGGGCGACAAAGTAGATAAGGTAGCGGACTCTAAGATGACCGGTGATTTAAAAAAAAGGGTTTTAAGATGTTGTAAGGGCAAAATTATTTTATTTTTATCGTCCGATGTCCAAAAGAGGGTGTTATAAGTTTGAAGCGTCTGTCAGTCTGTTGGTCTGTCTGTCTGTATGCCTGTCCGTGGCACTCTAGAAGTCAAACAGGTGGACAAATTTTGATGCCGTTTTCTGTAAATAAAAGTAGACATCTCTGCGGTGGTTCTTAGATATGTTTGTATCCCTTGTACTGTGGGTCTTTATGCCATGGTAATAAGGTGCAACCCTATAAAAATCCCTTGTACTGTGTAAGCAATGGTAATAGAAGTGCAACCCTATAAAAATCCCTTATACTGAGTATGCCATGGTAATAGAAGTGCAACCCTATGAAAATCCTTTGTACTGTGTATGCCATGGTATTAAGGTGCAATCCTACAAAAATCCCTTGTACTGTGTATGCCATGGTAATAGAAGTGCTACCCTATAAAAATCCCTTGTACTGTGTATGCCATGGTAATAGAAGTGCAACCCTAAAAAAATCCCTTATACTGTGTATGCCATGGTAATAGAAGTACAACCTTAAAAAAATCCTTTGCACTGTGTATGCCATGGTAACTATGTATGTATGTTCATTTGTTCCATCTAAACATCCAAACTACACTACTTATCAGAATTTGACAAATGAGTTATCGTTAGAAGTGTCTTGATCGTCCGCTGGTTACAGGCTATGTGATATCTCTACAGGCCGCATTTCTCAACTGATTTTCGTGAATTTTTGTCAGCAGGTTCGATACAATATATTTTTTTGTCAATTAAATTTTTGGATGTTTTTTAAAAATGGCGTGATGTAAGTAAGGGTTTAAAATTTTTAAAAACCGCTACAGTCCAAACAGCTTGACGGATTTCAACAAATGAGGCGTCGCTGGATTTGTAGAGACCGTGATAGTAACAGGCCACATAATTTTATTGAAAAGTCAAAAGGTTGGTATTAAGACAGCAAAATGTAGATTACAAAGTTATTGGTGCTACTTTCATACTCCATGTACGTCACCAGTTGCACTCATAAGTTTGTATGTGTTATTAAAAGAAAGCGTCACTCCCAAGGTCTACTCTACAGCTCACAGAGCCACTAGTTACTGTGTGTACTAGTAAATGCAACTCACAGGAATGTACTCCTCGATTCTGCCGCCGCTAAACACGCCGTGCAGCCTCGGCCCGAGCCGTCGCTCGGAGAGCAGCGTGAATATCACCGACTCCGTCACGATGGCGTCCATCGCGCGCTCGCCGTGGACCTGGCCGTAGATGCGAAGCAGCACCTGTGGATAGCGAGTGGTGCATGGCGAATGTTGGTTTGTATCGTGATGGGCGAACCTCAGACAAAACATAGAAGTAGACGCCGCAGGCACCTCTAATATGAATGCGATTCAAAAAAAGGGTTCTCAGTTTGAGCTGTATGTTGGTTAAGCATGAATGTATGTTTGTCCGCGATTATCCCGCGTTTGGCTGAGCCGATTTTGATGCGGTTTTCAGAAAAGTATTTGTTACATTCTGGAGAACTTTTTTGGTTACATATGGAGGCGGTTCCATTTTAAAAACATAATTGCTATCAACATACGTGTCGTCACGTGACGACCTCTGTGGCGCAGCGGTTTTGGCTCTGCCTGCCATGCGATAGATCCCGGGGTCAATCCATGGCCGGGGGTAAAGAAAATTAAAACCCCAGGTCTTGGATGTTTATATGTGTGTGACGTCGCTGTTTCTGGTTCCCACAACACAGGGTATCCTAGTGTGGGGAGTGTATCCTAGTGTGGGGCCAGAAGCAATGTATGTGCTATATGCTATAGCTAATGTTCGTTATTTGGTCGATTAATAAAACCGGTCAAGTGCGAGTCTAAATCGCGCACGAAGGGTTCCGTACCACCGTTCAATGGAAGCGATGGTGTGGAGTGAATAGTTTGGATTTTACACAGCAAAATATTGTTTACAAAGTTATTGGTGCGGTTACTTTCACACTCCATGTACGTAACCAGGTGCATCCATAAGTTTGTATGTGGTGTTGAAAGAATTGTTGTATGGGAGCCCCCTTAAATATTTCTTTTATCCTGTTTTTTAGTATTTGTTGTTATAGCGGCAACATAAATACATAATCTGTGAAAATTTCAACTCTCTAGCTAGCTAGGTTCTTGAGATACAGCCTGGTGACAGACGGACGGACGGACGGACGGACGGACAGCGGAGTCTTAGTAATAGGGTCCCGTTTGGAACCCTTCGGGTACGGAACCCTAAAAAAATGGTCTGGGCAAAGTGGTGGGTTTATTAGGTTGACTTGCAAGAACAACAATCCAACGCCCATGTTGTATTTTGGGTTACTCGAATAAAAGTTTATAAGTTGCTGCTTTCGAGAATTCTAGTCGCTCGCAGTTTTCACCCAATTCGGTAATTTTGACAGTGAAAACTAGTATTTTGTTAATCAGAAGGCAAGGCCAGAGAAATGCGTTTGTGTTAGTGCTTCCATCAGTAAGTAGATCAGTCCAGAAGGCGAAGCCAGAGTTATGTGTTGTAACAGTGCTTCCATCAGTAAGGAGTTCAGTCCAGAAGGCGAGGCCAGAGAAATGTGTTATAACAGTGCTTCCATCAGTAAGTAGTTCAGTCCAGAAGGCGAGGCCAGAGAAAAGAATTGAAACAGTGCTTCCATCAGTAAGTAGTTCAGTACAGAAGGCAAGGCCAGAGAAATGCGTTTGTGTTAGTGCTTCCGTCAGTAAGTAGATCAGTCCAGAAGATGAGGCCAGAGGAATGTGTTGTAGCAGTGCTTCCATCTGTAAGTAGTTCATTCCAGAAGGCGAGGCCAGAGAAATGAGTTTGTGTTAGTGCTTCCATCAGTAAGTAGTTCAGTCCAGAAGGTGAGGCTAGAGACATGCGTTTGTGTCAGTGCTGCCATTAGTAAGTAGATCAGTCCAGAAGGCGAGGCTAGAGAAATGCGTTTGTGTCTGTGCTACCATTAGTAAGTAGATCAGTCCAGAAGGCGAGGCTAGAGAAATGCGTTTGTGTCAGTGCTGCCATCAGTAAGTAAATCAGTCCAGAAGGCGAGGCTAGAGAAATGCGTTTGTTTCAGTGCTGCCATCCCAGAGAAATGCTTTTTTGTCAGTGCTTCCATCGGTAAGTAGATCAGTCCAGAAGGCGAGGCTAGAGAAAATAATTTGTGTCAGTGCTGCCATTAGTAAGTAGATCAGTCCAGAAGGCGAGGCTAGAGAAATGCGTTTGTGTCAGTGCTGCCACCAATAAATACTTCAGTCCAGAAGGCGAGGCTAGAGAAATGCTTTTATGTCAGTGCTGCCATTAGTAAGTAGTTCAGTCCAGAAGGCGAGGCTAGAGAAATGCGTTTGTGTCAGTGCTTCCATCAGTAAGTAGTTCAGTCCAGAAGGCGAGACTAGAGAAATGCGTTTGTGTCAGTGCTTCCATTAGTAAGTAGTTCAGTCCAGAAGGCGAGGCTAGAGAAATGCGTTTGTTTCAGTGCTTCCATCAGTAAGAACATCAGTCCAGAAGGCGAGGCTAGAGAAATGCTTTTGTGTCAGTGCTGCCATCAATCAGTAGTTCAGTCTAGAAGGCGCGGCTAGAGAAATGCGTTTGTGTCAGTTCTGCCATTAGTAAGTAGATCAGTCCAGAAGGCGAGGCTAGAGAAATGCGTTTGTGTCAGTGCTGCCATTAGTAAGTAGATCAGTCCAGAAGGCGAGGCTAGAGTAATGCGTTTGTGTCAGTGTTTCTATCAGTAAGTAGTTCAGTCCAGAAGGAGAGACTAGAGAAATGCGTTTGTGTCAGTAATTCCATTAGTAAGTAGTTCAGTCCAGAAGGCGAGGCTAGAGAAATGCGTTTGTGTCAGTGCTTCCATCAGTAAGTAGTTCAGTCCAGAAGGCGAGACTAGAGAAATGCGTTTGTTTCAGTGCTTCCATCAGTAAGTAGATCAGTCCAGAAGGCGAGGCTAGAGAAATGCGTTTGTGTCAGTGCTGCCACCAATAAATACTTCAGTCCAGAAGGCGAGGCTAGAGAAATGCTTTTGTGTCAGTGCTGCCATCAATCAGTAGTTCAGTCTAGAAGGCGCGGCTAGAGAAATGCGTTTGTGTCAGTTCTGCCATTAGTAAGTAGATCAGTCCAGAAATGCGTTTGTGTCAGTGCTTCCATCAGTAAGTAGTTCAGTCCAGAAGGCAAGGCTAGAGAAATGCGTTTGTGTCAGTGCTTCCATTAGTAAGTAGTTCAGTCCAGAAGGCGAGGCTAGAGAAATGCGTTTGTGTCAGTGCTTCCATCAGTAAGTAGTTCAGGCCAGAAGGCGAGACTAGAGAAATGCGTTTGTGTCAGTGCTGCCATTAGTAAGTAGATCAGTCCAGAAATGCGTTTGTGTCAGTGCTTCCATCAGTAAGTAGTTCAGTCCAGAAGGCAAGGCTAGAGAAATGCGTTTGTGTCAGTGCTTCCATCAGTAAGTAGATCTGTTCAGAAGGCGAGGCTAGAGAAATGCGTTTGTGTCAGTGCTTCCATCAGTAAGTAGATCAGTCCAGAAGGTGAGGCTAGAGAAATGCGTTTGTGTCAGTGCTTCAATCACTAAGTAGTTCAGTCCAGAAGGCGACGCTAGAGAAAGATGAGGGACAGAGATTTATATAGCGCATAGCTCTGTCCCTCACTTTCCCGCGTCAACACCCCTCGCGGGGTCGGCAAGCTACGGTTGAAGGTCTCGCCTACTTGCCTGTAAGTATGTGTAATTTATGTTTACTATAGCAACTGCAAGATAATCGTGCAATAAAGTTCATTGAACCGCTAAGAAAACGTAATTCGCGTCGTGACTTTGAGCAGAAAACGTCAAATCGCAGGGAGGTAGTTGCTCACGTTTCCCAAGGAACACTTAGATCCCACAGTCGTTCAGGTACTTCCTGGGCGATGCTGGGGTAAAACAAATAAACACTAAAATTTCCAGGTTCTCTAGAAACTGTCCGAGTATAAGAAATCACGTGAAATTGGCAACATAAACCTAAGATGTTAGACCGTCATTAGTTAAGAAAATAATATTTTTTCTTAGCGGGGTCAATGTACTTTATTGCACGTGTATCTGGCAGTAGCTATATATACCACGTACCTTCCTCGGTTCAGCCTGCTCCATCAGATTTCCCCGCGAATCGTCCGTGACTTCGTCATTGGATCGGCTCAGCAATCGAAGCTTCGAGACGTCCTCCGGCAGAGCCACGTAGTACAGGAAGTTTGAGAGGCCGCCGCTGGGGAAACAGATCATTAATAGATAAGTACTGGTTAAAAGTGGGAACAATTGTCTTTGCCACCCCGTAGGGGAAAAGGCTTGACGCTATTGTTATCTATATAAAGGTGTTGTTTTGCAAAGTTACGCCCGACTCGGAGGTAGTTTGAAATTTGGATAGATTTTGACATTCTTTTTTCAATTTCGATTCTTTGCGATTGTTTTGGTAACATGCCTAATGGAACACACTCAACGCCGGTGTATACTTAACTATACACCGAGGTACGTCTTTTCCCAGGCCGATGTAAATTATGATATTTCATCATAACTTTTTCATTCCTGAACATATTTCCAACCTAGAAATATTTATACCCCAAAAGGGAGACCAACAAAGCAATTTTCTTTAATATGGACGATTTTAATTATAATGTTATTCGAAGAATGGTGTACGAAACCATAATGAGGTTCCAGAAATGATGATCCAAAATTGACGAAACCCCAGATTTACGACATTATATGGCGGCACAAAAAAGGTAAACAGAGTTTTCCGTGGCCAAGTTATCGCCGGACATGGGCACACTGCGTTGCGATTACCACCTTATCATCACTTATCATCCGGATTTTAATCCCATTGAGAATATATGGTAGCAACTAAAGGCTATACCCGCTAGAAATGAAGATATATATTCTTCTTATAACTTCAGTAAAAAAATGGATGAAAAATTAAACATGATCGAGGCTGAAGGATGGTAAAAAGTTTGCGATCATTCAATCAAATGAGAGAATGAATATCGAAGAATTCAACCCTATATGGACGATTACATTGATAGACCAGTGCTAAATACGGCTGGTAGTAATAGTGATATTGACCTCATCGAGAGCACAGATAGCGAAATCGAACGAATTGAGAAGTTTATAAAAATGAAATTTAAAATACTCATAGAATAAAATGGGCGGGGCGTATTTTGTTTACCATATTTGTATTTTGTCCAAAAAAATAAATATTACTTATAGTTTTAACCTTTAATAATCTGAATCAGTAGATTTATATTACATGTCTGATGTTACTTAAAACACTTATTTTGTAGCTAGAATCATCCCATCATTTTTATACCGTTATTCGTGAACAACTAGGATGATGAAATTCCTTTGTCTACTTAGCCGAGTCTATACCTACCCGCTAGCTATTAATATCTATGTGCTAAATTGGTTTTAAAGCGTAGTCGCATATGAATTGTATACATATTGAATGAATAATATTATTCCCCACCCTCTTGTATAGCTTTTACACCATATTTCAAATTAATTGTAATTATATTAAACGATGTGATTTGGTGCTTCCACTTTCCATACCTAAACTGATTTTTATATACTACTGCAACATCATTGGCCACTATTTAATGCTTTTGGTAGCCTCCCTGTTAGTAGCGCTTCGGTCACCGCTCATCAACGGATGTTGCAGGCAGTAACGTGGAATTAGACTTTTTGCAAAATGTCCAATCCCCCAACCGGTAATTCCAGGGTTTTACTTGCCGGACCCAAACTATATTGGGACCCTGATGGCCACTTTCCGCTGCTGATCCGCCCTGCCTGACTCCGGACTACATCGGTGACGTCACAAGACGCGCGCCGCCTCCTGCCGCATCGCATAGCTACAGGGAAGTGGTTGCCTATCAAGGCAGTGCTAAGTGGACACGGCTTACCTATAATTGTGAAATCTAGAACTCATCCCTGAGATCTAGAACTCATCCCTGAGATCTAAATTAACGCATTACTAATTGTTGGGCACTGACGACCCGAATGGCCGAGTCGGCAGTGACCCTGCCTGTGAAGCTAAGGCTCCCGGGTTCGAGTCCCGGTGGGGGCAAATATTTGTTTGATGAGAACGGATGTTTGTACCCTAGTTATGGTTGTTTACCTATCTAAGTATAATATTTATCTATTAAAGTATGTGTATCGTTGTCTAGTACCCAAGATACAGGGAATCCTAGTTTGGGGCTAGATCAATGTGTGTAAATAGTGTCCAAGGTATTATATTATAAGGTATTATTATTACTCTGGAGGTTTTTTAACTTAAGCCTTGTAAATCTGTTAATTAGTGTTTTGTATTACTCAGACCCACAACAAGCGTAACAATGGCTTCTTCACTTCTTTCACTATCTTTTTCCCAGTAGTTGCAACAGCGCTCCATAAATATCTATAGTTGACATGTCATCGCTTTGACGTAAACTAATAAAGTCCATAACATTAAATATTGATCTGCTAGGAAATGTCACTGATTACATTAAATAATAGATGTAATATACGTCTGGGTTCGGAAGTCGTCGTAATCAGCTGATTGTCTCTTTCCAAAGACCGATGTACAAAAAATATCGCCGGGTACTGTAGTAGAAGTCGCAAAACCCATCCACCAACCCACACTGAGCCAGTGTGATGGAGTATGGCTCAATCTCACTCCTATCCGGGTTAAGGCCTGTGTCCCTCGGGCATAAATGGGTTACATTTGTTATTATCATTCCCCAAAATACGGTCAGCCAATTAAACGTCACCTTGAATAGTTATAAACAAACAAACATGTAAACATATGGCCCCAGACTAGGATGCCCGGTTTCGTGGGGACCAGAAACAGCGACACCACACACACGTAAACATTCAAGACCAGGGATTATTTTTATTTTTTTCCTTATTTTTCTTAGCCACAACCACAGCGTCACAGAGGTCGCCGTAGACGTAAATAGTAACGGATATATACCTATTTATCTCCTCGTCTCTTATGGATATCATTGTACTGTGAAAAAATGTAGGCCATCGGAAAAACCCATTGATATATTGATAAAAGCTATATAGACTCATAATTATACCGATATGTAGTCAGATAATGCGACGACGTATTGTTTTATTTATCATTCACATCGCTCGGCAACCGTTTCTCGATAGGCGTTATCATATTATCAGACATAATACATAGTTTATCGGTCGGGATGCAAATTAAGTCTCTGTACATGAAAAATCCTCATCAAAACTTTTGCTGCACGGAACCACAAACCAAAACGTCATATGTGTATATATTTTTTGTATTTGATGATTTTTTCAAAAAGCGCTAAATCAATTTGGATAAAATTTATGTGGCACCACCTCTGAAGTATGACCTACCAATCAAAATAAGAATGATCACAATCGGTTCATAATTGGCGGAGTAATCGCGTAACAAACACACAACCACACACAAACAGACGAATTGAGAACCTTCTACTTTTTGAAGTCGTTTGTAAACCATGTAAAAGCGACTGTATCATAAAAATAATACTACCCCATGTTCATGTCATGTTCAAGATTACTTAAATGACGGGACTGTATGGGTTAATCTAACTCAACACAGAACTTGCTGTTAATAATTTTGTCATTATTTATTCCTGCTTATTAATTATAATAATGAATATTGTTATATTTGTATTAGTTAAACACTTCCAATTTAAAAAAAGATCAAATATCTATCTGTGGGAGTTTATTCGTCCTTCTCTCCCACAGTGGTCCAATGAAGAGAAGAGTACCTCTTAAAAATGACGTTTGCTAAGTATTGGGTGCTTCCAATTGGCGAAAGTTTCTTACAAATTCAGGAGTTCATAATTCATGTAATTTAATGCCTATTTCCATTTTATTTTTTATTGTTTAAAAGTGATTTCATAGTTTTACATCTACATATTAAATTATCTTTAAATTTTTAGTTTAATAACTAAAATTTCATCTTCAAAATCAGTTCATCCTAAATGCTGAGATTCTTATTTTTTTTACAGCTGACACTTTAAAATTTTTTTTTTTTATAAAATTATGATTCCAAAAAAAATGCAAAATTGTTTGTACTAAAAATTTAATTTTCTTCAATTTCTCCGTACAAAACGCAGATTTCATAGGTAAGCACCTAATATATTTAAATATCTACAGTAATAAAGACATTTTAATTGAACTTGAACAACGCTACGAAAAAATATTTTATTTGACGTTTGCCGTGCAAGTCACGTGATACTCTGCCCGGCAAACGCCAAAACGCATAGATTTTCTTAGCGTCATCTCAGCGAGCGATAAGATAAGCGAAGTAATGTTAGCGTGTCTTTATACAATTATCTTCCGCCGTACACTCCTAGACATACCAATCCCTATCTATCATATGTCAATACTCTATTCATCCAAATGTTGTGCAATTCCATTAATGTGAATAACATCAAACTTTAACTTTAGCAGTATTTGTTGTTGTTGTAGACTCAATAAACTAGCATTATTACCAGCTGATACCAGCCCGCAACTTCATTTGGGTGTTCCTAGGAATTATCATTTACCGAGATAACGTTACCCTCCGTCTGGTGGTATCCGATACGTTAATCTAGCTCATAAACTGTCTCTGTGATGAATTTCATTCAAATCCGTCCAGCCGTTTTAGAGTGATTGGGGCACAAGCACACAAACATCCAAACATCTAAACATCGCTACTTTCACATTTATAATATTAGTTGTATTTATGTATCTATTATGTTGTCCTGTTTGTTCCAGAAACCGGAAATCCTGTGATCTGGACCGAAATACATTGGCCTGCAAAACTAAGTACCACACTTTGAACATTGCAATAACTTTTTAAGTAAACAAGATGTACTTTCGAAATAAAAAGGACTCGAAAAAGTTTAAAAAAAAGAGTTTAAATTTGTACTATAGTTTCAAAGAAAGCTGGTAAATTTTTCTATGAAACGTATTTTATTTCAAAATCTCTAACTTCTATAGTTTAGAAAATAATTAAGTTTTAAAAGTGTAGTTCTTAGTTTTGCAAAAAATTGATTGAAGTTAACGGAATGCAACTTGGCGGCACACCCTGGATAGCATTGTGCCGGACTGGGCAGAGGCGGCACAGGAGGGGGATATGTGGTCTGAGACAGGGGAGGACTACTTTGCCCAGCAGTGGGTGAGACACTACCCAGGATTCAATAACAATGGGCTAGTCCCCTATCACGCAAAATGGAGTACCTACCTGGGTGAATTGAATAACAGGCCATCAAACGTCTGTGTTTAGTGTTATTTATGTTAAGGCATATAATTTTTTTCGCCAGTGTTATGGGCAAACAAGTTACATTTGCAATGAATGACTCATTGAAAAATTGCCATAGAACTCATCCCTGAGATCTAAATTAACGCATTACTAATTGTTGGGCACTGACGACCCGAATGGCCGAGTCGGCAGTGACCCCGCCTGTGAAGCTAAGGCTCCCGGGTTCGAGTCCCGGTGGGGGCAAATATTTGTTGTTTGATGAGAACGGATGTTTGTACCCTAGTTATGGTTGTTTATCTATCTAAGTATAATATTTATCTATTAAAGTATGTGTATCGTTGTCTAGTACCCAAGATACAGGGAATCCTAGTTTGGGGCTAGATCAATGTGTGTAAATAGTGTCCAAGGTATTATATTATAAGGTATTATTATTACTCTGGAGGTTTTTTAACTTAAGCCTTGTAAATCTGTTAATTAGTGTTTTGTATTACTCAGACCCACAACAAGCGTTACAATGGCTTCTTCACTTCTTTCACTATCTTTTTCCCAGTAATTGCAACAGCGCTCCATAAATATCTATAGTTGACATGTCATCGCTTTGACGTAAACTAATAAAGTCCATAACATTAAATATTGATCTGCTAGGAAATGTTACTGATTACATTAAATAATAGATGTAATATACGTCTGGGTTCGGAAGTCGTCGTAATCAGCTGATTGTCTCTTTCCAAAGACCGATGTACAAAAAATATCGCCGGGTACTGTAGTAGAAGTCGCAAAACCCATCCACCAACCCACACTGAGCCAGTGTGATGGAGTATGGCTCAATCTCACTCCTATCCGGGTTAAGGCCTGTGTCCCTCGGGCATAAATGGGTTACATTTGTTATTATCATTCCCCAAAATACGGTCAGCCAATTAAACGTCACCTTGAATAGTTATAAACAAACAAACATGTAAACATATGGCCCCAGACTAGGATGCCCGGTTTCGTGGGGACCAGAAACAGCGACACCACACACACATAAACATTCAAGACCAGGGATTATTTTTATTTTTTTCCTTATTTTTCTTAGCCACAACCACAGCGTCACAGAGGTCGCCGTAGACGTAAATAGTAACGGATATATACCTATTTATCTCCTCGTCTCTTATGGATATCATTGTACTGTGAAAAAATGTAGGCCATCGGAAAAACCCATTGATATATTGATAAAAGCTATATAGACTCATAATTATACCGATATGTAGTCAGATAATGCGACGACGTATTGTTTTATTTATCATTCACATCGCTCGGCAACTGTTTCTCGATAGGCGTTATCATATTATCAGACATAATACATAGTTTATCGGTCGGGATGCAAATTAAGTCTCTGTACATGAAAAATCCTCATCAAAACTTTTGCTGCACGGAACCACAAACCAAAACGTCATATGTGTATATATTTTTTGTATTTGATGATTTTTTCAAAAAGCGCTAAATCAATTTGGATAAAATTTATGTGGCACCACCTCTGAAGTATGACCTACCAATCAAAATAAGAATGATCACAATCGGTTCATAATTGGCGGAGTAATCGCGTAACAAACACACAACCACACACAAACAGACGAATTGAGAACCTTCTACTTTTTGAAGTCGGTTGTAAACCATGTAAAAGCGACTGTATCATAAAAAGAATACTACCCCATGTTCATGTCATGTTCAAGATTACTTAAATGACGGGACTGTATGGGTTAATCTAACTCAACACAGAACTTGCTGTTAATAATTTTGTCATTATTTATTCCTGCTTATTAATTATAATAATGAATATTGTTATATTTGTATTAGTTAAACACTTCCAATTTAAAAAAAGATCAAATATCTATCTGTGGGAGCTTATTCGTCCTTCTTCTCCCACAGTGGTCCAATGAAGAGAAGAGTACCTCTTAAAAATGACGTTTGCTAAGTATTGGGTGCTTCCAATTGGCGAAAGTTTCTTACAAATTCAGGAGTTCATAATTCATGTAATTTAATACCTATTTCCATTTTATTTTTTATTGTTTAAAAGTGATTTCATAGTTTTACATCTACATATTAAATTATCTTTAAATTTTTAGTTTAATAACTAAAATTTCATCTTCAAAATCAGTTCATCCTAAATGCTGAGATTCTTATTTTTTTTACAGCTGACACTTTAAAAAATTTTTTTTTTATAAAATTATGATTCCAAAAAAAATGCAAAATTGTTTGTACTAAAAATTTAATTTTCTTCAATTTCTCCGTACAAAACGCAGATTTCATAGGTAAGCACCTAATATATTTAAATATCTACAGTAATAAAGACATTTTAATTGAACTTGAACAACGCTACGAAAAAATATTTTATTTGACGTTTGCCGTGCAAGTCACGTGATACTCTGCCCGGCAAACGCCAAAACGCATAGATTTTCTTAGCGTCATCTCAGCGAGCGATAAGATAAGCGAAGTAATGTTAGCGTGTCTTTATACAATTATCTTCCGCCGTACACTCCTAGACATACCAATCCCTATCTATCATATGTCAATACTCTATTCATCCAAATGTTGTGCAATTCCATTAATGTGAATAACATCAAACTTTAACTTTAGCAGTATTTGTTGTTGTTGTAGACTCAATAAACTAGCATTATTACCAGCTGATACCAGCCCGCAACTTCATTTGGGTGTTCCTAGGAATTATCATTTACCGAGATAACGTTACCCTCCGTCTGGTGGTATCCGATACGTTAATCTAGCTCATAAACTGTCTCTGTGATGAATTTCATTCAAATCCGTCCAGCCGTTTTAGAGTGATTGGGGCACAAGCACACAAACATCCAAACATCTAAACATCGCTACTTTCACATTTATAATATTAGTTGGATTTATGTATCTATTATGTTGTCCTGTTTGTTCCAGAAACCGGAAATCCTGTGATCTGGACCGAAATACATTGGCCTGCAAAACTAAGTACCACACTTTGAACATTGCAATAACTTTTTAAGTAAACAAGATGTACTTTCGAAATAAAAAGGACTCGAAAAAGTTTAAAAAAAAGAGTTTAAATTTGTACTATAGTTTCAAAGAAAGCTGGTAAATTTTTCTATGAAACGTATTTTATTTCAAAATCTCTAACTTCTATAGTTTAGAAAATAATTAAGTTTTAAAAGTGTAGTTCTTAGTTTTGCAAAAAATTGATTGAAGTTAACGGAATGCAACTTGGCGGCACACCCTGGATAGCATTGTGCCGGACTGGGCAGAGGCGGCACAGGAGGGGGATATGTGGTCTGAGACAGGGGAGGACTACTTTGCCCAGCAGTGGGTGAGACACTACCCAGGATTCATTAAAACAATGGGCTAGTCCCCTATCACGCAAAATGGAGTACCTACCTGGGTGAATTGAATAACAGGCCATCAAACGTCTGTGTTTAGTGTTATTAATGTTAAGGCATATAATTTTTTTCGCCAGTGTTATGGGCAAACAAGTTACATTTGCAATGAATGACTCATTGAAAAATTGCCATTTAAAAGCAGTGTCGCAGAAAAATATTGTATACATTATGGAGAGACCTTGAAATTGATTTAAGCATGCGATTATGTTAGAACTGGCATGCGATGGTTGTGTGTGGCTCGAACATCGAGGCACGCAGTAAGAAAAATAATGAGCTGCGTGGGACCAAGCTGCTTACCAAATGGGTAGTATATAAACGAGTGACCGTCAATCCAGTGTGTGGTTGACAAAACATCTGGTTTTGGCCGGCAACATTCGGCGAAAAACTGGAAGCGACTAAAAACATAATTTCAGTAACTTAAATTTCAAAAGGATCGTTGGATTTTGTTGTTCTTACACGTCTTCGCTTCGCTCACCCCCGTAGCCATAACCTACCCTGCACCATCACTTCGCCCAGACATTTTTATGAATCGACCAAATAACGAACATTATCCAGTAACCGTAGGCAAAACCCCCATTGATTAAAGTGTATGCCCATTTCAGTTATTTCGCTGTGCGTTTAGTATTTTTATCTACACACGTATCATAAACCCTCTTTACTGTGTCCAAAAACCGCCACGTTACGAAAAGCATAATGATAAACTTCTTGGTAAAAGCTCATTTCTTATCTGAATATTGATAAATTATGACCACAATGTACCAAAATTTGCCATATTATGACATTCAAATTTCGAACGCCGACGCCCGCCTGCGTGCCGCCCCAGTTTGTCTGTGAAGTTGGTACTACTGAACAAGCTAAACAACTGCAGAGCAATGATGAATGCCACAATGCCGGTCAAACATGCGGTTCCTGAACACATCAAAGAGAACTTATGATATGTGTGTAGATAAACTAGTGTATATAACTGTACATAATTTAGCACTAAAACTCTCGAGTGATATTATTGTGAAACTCGCCTTCGGCTCGTTTCATAAACCCACTCTCGAGTATTAATGCCATCCATTATGTAGCAGTCACATAAAATACTATTATTGAGCTAAATAGGCTTTGCGGAACTCACGTTTTGTATCTAGTTTGGGATTTTTTCATCGACAAATACTATCGTCGATACTTTAGTTATTTTTTGACTAATCCAATTTCTTGCAGTATACCAAGCCTCTGGGCGCCTGAGTGCCACCTCATGGGAACGAGAGAGAGAGATGGTTGCCACCTCATGGGAACGAGAGAGAGAGATGGTTGCCTCGCTCAGGCGCCAAGAAACCTTTCGCTAGTCAAACAAATCAGTAAAATCATTTAGGTTCTTACAAGCCCGTTTTGCGTTCCCCATACAAACTGTGGGTGCAGCCCTGTCAACCCCGTTTCCCTGATACCCTCAGCCGAGTAGGTGTCCTGCGGTAATGTTGCGGTGCGGGAGGGGTGTTCACGAAACATTAGGTACCGCAGGACACCTACCTACCCAGTTGAGAATATACAACAAAGTATTTATTGGGAAAAAACTACATCTCATTTTTCCAGTTAAATGCAAAAAGCATTGAACGCAAAAGACACGACAAAGAACTTGGAATTGCAAATTCAATCGATTATCCATAAAAAACGTTATCCGTACAGATCGATTAACTAAAGCTGGCACGTTCAACACAATTACACGCTGCGCTTGTGAAGTGTCTGTGAATAAGCGCGCGACGTGATGTTGCACTGCATGGGCATCAAGAATAGTCTGTCTATCTCTCTCGCGCGCGGTCAAACTTATGAGTATGAAGGAGACTGTTGTTGTTTTGCTTTTGCTACTGCTTATAAAAACAGAGTGATCTTTTTGCATTCTCGTCACGTGTCAATCGACGCGCGTTATTGTGATTGTTTACCTATTTAGATAGATAGATAGATAGATAGATAAACGTTTATTGCATCAAAGCAGCACACATACAAATTAAAAGTGATACGGAGGTGCAACTATAAAATATCTTAAATGAAAGCAAAGTTATGAAAAAAAACTCATAACATTATTACTAAAACAATAAAACAAAAAGAAGAATATAGGTCGGTATGTAGGCGCGCTGCATTGACGCGAAAAGGTCAAAGCTCAGTGTTTATTGCTCGTTAAGAGCAGCACTGGTTTTCAGCCCTCACCTAGGAGACGCAGAGACTCAGCAGTTACATCCGAATGTGAATGTGAATGAAAAGAATAATAATAAAAAAGTGTCAGAAATAGATATATACTTACAAGTGTTTAAAGATGTGGAAATAAATAAATACATTGCACATAAATATGTTTCAATACTTTCATGAGTAGGATAGTACAAAATATACATGAAGATTAAATAAATAGGTATATAAGTATATTATGCCACGTGAGTAGTGAGTAGCAGAATGGGTATAGTGTGAATATGTTTACTAAAATCATAAGATATCTAACTAAAAAATATATGAAAATGGCAGAGGTAGCCCGACTATCCAATGTTGGAAAGAGAAATTCCTAGTTTTTGCTTTTGAATCAGGTGCGACTTCATATGTGTTTTGAAGGTGTATTTGGAGGTAAGATTTCTTATGGGCGGCGGAATATCATTCCAACATTTGGTAGCTTGGAAGCGGAAGCTACCTCTAAATGCCACCGTGCGATGAATATGACCTTCAAGAGGTGCTCGAATATCCCTCATGCCATATCTGGGGTGAGATGTTGCCACCTTTAATTTTAGGTACAGGTACTCAGGTTTTTTAAACTTGATGACATCAAACACTACACTTGAAAGGTGTAAGTGCCTACGCAGTTCCATTTTGAGCATTCCAGCAGAGTTTAAGTATGGGGTGATATGACTACGAGGTGGTACATCAAAGCAAAACCTACAACAGGCATTTTGTATGCGCTGCACTAAACGCTGAGTCTTCAATAGAAGACGCGGACCATAAACTATATCTCCGTAGTTGAGTCGAGATAAAATCAGTGACTCGCACAGAATAATACGTGCCCTTTCGCAGATAAGGTTACGGATTTTGTACAAAACCCTTAAACGATACATACAACTCTTCACCAAATTCAAGACGTGAGTTTCAAATCGTAGGTAAGTGTCAAATATGATTCCCAGATTCCTGGCCTCGTCAACACGCTCTAGAGTCTGGCCATCAAGGATTAGCTGAGGATTAGAAATGAGAATTTTTTTGACTTGAACTTTACTCCCAAGCACCATAAACTTTGATTTCAAGGGATTGAGAATCAAGGAATTTTTATTTGACCAGGCATCTAACCTGCTTAGGTCTTCATTGATGAAGTCCGTCATGCAGTCAATATTAGAAGGCACATCAGAAATGTAAAGTTGAAGATCATCAGCGTAACAATGGAATTTGCAGTGCTTGATTTCATTCACCAAATCTGCTGCATATATAATAAATAATAGAGGCCCTAAGATGGAACCCTGTGGAACACCCCGCAAAACTGGCTTTGGATCCGAGTACAAGGCACCACCACTGTCATTGGTCAGCTTAACATATTGGAAGCGTTGGTCTAGATAACTTTCAAACCATCCCACAGATAATGCATCCAGCCCATAGTAACGCAATTTCGACAGCAACAAGGTCGGGCTAATGCTGTCAAATGCACGGCTATTTCGAGGTTAGAATAAAATCATTCACTTTTAAACATACTTTATAGTGAAATTGCATTAGTGTGAGTACTGTGACTGCTTTAGTTAACCGATCTATACAAGTCACATGTACATTAATTTGTATTTTTTAGGGCTGCCTGTCTGAAATGGTCCTTTCTTGATTCAGACAGTCTGCAATGTACGGGCTTTCTAAAGGATATGGACAACATCATGAGGAAACCTTCATATCTTCTGCGGCGCTGGACTAACCCTGTCACGCAAATGGCTGTATTGAATAACCTCTGTGGCTTACTGATCGAGGGTCTGTCTCACAAGCGAGAGGTTGTTCCCCGGGTTTCGGATGTTTATATGTTTGTGACGTCACTGTTTCTAGTTCCCACGACACTGCGTATCCTAGCCCCGTATTAATAAGCCGCTCCCAGCTCTGGGAGTAGAGATAGCTATCAAGATCTGAAATAGAGCGCGTGAAGATGACAGATTTTGACATGCTGAAACCGACATTGTGACGTAGCTAAGACAACTCTCAGCGACTCTTGCGAGCCTGTGTATTATTTATTTATGTTATTAAGAGTTCAACTTGTCTTTGTATGTTTCTTCTGTTTGCAACTATACGAATGTGTTCCGAAATAAAACTATGTCCGTCTGTGCTCCCGTTTGGTGGCAGTTTTATTCATTTTTAGGGTTCCGTGGCCAAAGGGTAAAATCTGAACCCAATTACTAAGCCTCCGCTGTCCGTCTGTCACCAGGCTGTATCTCTCATGAACCGTGATAGTTCGACAGTTAAATTTTCACAGATGATGTATTTCCAGGGGATCCATGGCACGGGGTTTTACCTATTTTGGACTCCTGTCTCCCACTCACTGCTTCTTAGACTGCATGATTACTAGTTTACCTACTATACCTAAAATATGTATGTATTGTGTTCTTGGGAGAAAATAAATAAATTTTTCATTTCATTTTTATTAGGGTTCCGTACCCGAAGGGTTCCAAACGGGACCCTATTACTAAGACTCCGCTGTCCGTCCGTCCGTCCGTCCGTCTGTCACCAGGCTGTATCTCAAGAACCTAGCTAGCTAGAGAGTTGAAATTTTCACAGATTATGTATAAATGTTGCCGCTATAACAACAAATACTAAAAAACAGGATAAAAGAAATATTTAAGGGGGCTCCCATACAACAATTCTTTCAATAACACATTCAAACTTATGGATGCACCTGGTTACGTACATGGAGTGTGAAAGTAGCCGCAACAATAACTTTGTAAACAACATTTTGCTATGTAAAATCCAAACTGTTCACTCCACACCATTCCTACCGTTGTACGATGGTACGGAACCCTTCGTGCGCGAGTCCGACTCGCAATTGGCCGGCTTTTTATTTATTTATTGATATATAATATACATGTAAGTCAAGCAAGTTAATTTATCCTAACATAAGCCAATAACGGATTCACATTTTTGAAGTAAAACTTCTTTACGCACGCTTGACTTGTGGAGTAAGCTGGCGACGTGACGATAGCGTTACGAAAAATGTGATCGGGCGAGGCGAACGAGAACTGCGCGCGCACATTTTCTTTCTCTCTTCCTCTCATAGCCAGACACAGTGCAGGAGATGTATTTTTGAAGCATTAGAGCTAAAGAAGTTTAACTTCAGTTGTGTGGTCTAAAGCACACTCTTTTTTTTTAACATAGATATTTTATGTAGAGGGTATAGCTTGTCAAATTCGTACGTAGCACTCCCATGGTCTGCGGGCGACGGGGCGACGAAAGATGCGGGGGCGGGAAAGATACTACGCGCCCCTCAGGTTCTCAGTCACTATATGAGCAAGGTATTTGAAATTGGTTATTGAGTGTATTACCATTTAATTTCATTTAACGATATGTGTTTATTTTTTCGTAACTTGTACAATAACAGTTATATATTCGTTTTTATCGACATTATTTAAACAGTGCTCACGAGCTCATAGGTAAATACCAGTCTTCTAAAAGGCAACAAATATAATGATCACCAAAATATATTTTCCTACCCAAAATGGATAAATGAACACCAAAAGTTGCAAAAAATATCAGGGAAAATACTGCGGTAGCTTAGGTGAAGGGTAAAGGGGGTGAGCGAAGCGAAGCCCCCTTTATCCTTCGTGTTAGGTTGAACATGTAAGAACAACAAAAAATACTTAAAACATAAACTTAAGTAAACAAAACATAAAAATAAGTTTGGTGATCATTTATCCAAACACAATTTGGTGGACATTTATCCATTCTGGGCATTCTGGCAGTCATTTCGAATTTATTGGTAGTAAAATAGATGCGTTTTTGGTAATCGTTTAAAGACAAGCCCTTCTAAAATATCGATAAACAAAGTAGGTAAACTGTCCTATCATTTTTGTCGATAGCCGTACTTATATCGATACTAACCCCCATCGCTGGCTGTCACAAAAATTGTACTCGAAAAGAATCCTACTTGTCCTGTCAATACTGCTGGTTTCAGTCACACAAAGTGAAACGTTATGAGTAAAGCGTTAATTTTGTTCGTGGAAAATAGCCCTTACTTACTTTTACTTACTTACTCTGTCCAACTACACCAGCGCCATCTGCAATGAGCTTTTGAACTTAGGTGCCATTCCGCCTTTGCTCCCGCTAGGTGTCGCTGGTGTAGTTGGAGGCGAAAAGTTTCATTCATCGGATGCAAAGAGTATAGTAATTTCAAAAACACGACACGTGATTTTTCAAATACACTTGACGCTGGCAAAATTAATCTCAAATTAGTTTAGCACTCCATATATTATAAGAAGAAGTAAATAACATTTGACAAATAGACAGCCTCCAACACCAGCGCCATCTGCAATGAGCTCTGAGGTTAGGTCGCTAGTGTGGAGCTAGAAGCAATGCAAATACCTGTAAAATGTTTATGTAGTATATGCATAAAACTATCGCTATCAAGGCATTAGTCGTGGTAATTTTCCGGAACTAACCGGTTCTAAGTAGATAATAATTACTACAACTGCACTCATGCTGTGACCGATAAGACCTTATTTATTATCGCGCACTATAAATATTATTTATCGCTTAGATGGGTAATTTAGTATGTGTATTATGTTTTGAGATATCGATTACGGATCAAACCATTTGGTCGACTTTATTAGTTTTATACGAATGTATGGAAACATTCCTGCTTATGTGGAATAGAGAGCTTTAGATAGAGATAGAATATAATATAAAAGAAAGAGAGGCTTTGTGAAGAGATGTGTGGGTTTAAACCGGGAGGCCTTTTCCCAGCAGCGGGACACCATGGAGACAAAATAATAAATAAAGTAAAAAACGTGTTTTGTGGGTTTTGGTTTTACATTTTGTCAGGTGTTACCAATACTTAACATGTGTTAACGATAAAACGTGTTGCGTCATTATTCTCGACAGTTGTACGAAAATTTTGGCAGATGTCGTGAAATATTACAGGTGTCAAAGATTTTTACAGCTTTGACGACCTCTGTGGCGCAATGGTTGTGGCTCTGCCTACCATGCGAGAGGTCCCGGGTACGATCCCCGGCTGGGGGAAAAAAAAACCCCAGGTCTTGGATCTTTATATGTGTGTCCTAGTTTCTGGTTCCCACGACACAGGGTATCCTAGTGTGGGGCCAGAAGCAATAATAATAATAATACCTTGGACACCATTTACACACATTGATCTAGCCCCAAACTAGGATTCCCTGTGTCTTGGGTACTAGACAACGATACACATACTTATATAGATAAATATTAATACTTAGATAGATAAAAACCATGACTAGGGTACAAACATCCGTTCTCATCAAACAAAATGTATGTAATGTATGTGCCTTTATGTTAATGTTTGTTTTTATGTTTTTTAACATGTGTTACAGATTTTTCCAGGTGTCACAGATTTTGAGAGGTGTCACACATTTTGACAGGTGTTACAGATTTTGACAGGTGTCTCGGATTTTGACAGGTGTCACGGATTTTGACCGTTTATTCCCAGTAGTACACGTCAACACTGTGGACGAATGGGACAAAAAATTCTCCTCCGAAATGGACCCTTTATTCGTCACTAGAACCCTAAAGTACCTCGAAAACCATACCCATATTGCAAAATAGAAAATTGGTGCGGCGGCCATCTTGAAATGTGAAATGGACCCTTTATTCGTCACAAGAACCCTAAAGTACAACAACAACAATCAACACTAGTTCGACAACAGGCAATGAACAGCATCCAACTAACTACTACTGGGAACTACTGGGAATAAAAATTCTCCTCCGTCAACACTGTTAACGTATGGGAATTTTTTGTCCCGATCGTCAACACTGAGTTCGACAACAAGCAATGAACAGCATCCAACTAAATACTACTGGGAACTACTGGGAATAAAAATTCTCCTCCGACAACACTGTTGACGTATGGGAATTTTTTGTCCCGATCGTCAACACTGAGTTCGACAACAGGCAATGAACAGCATCCAACTAACTACTACTGGGAACTACTGGGAATAAAAAAAAATTGTCCCATTCGTCCACAGTGTTGACGGAGGGGTGTGTACTACTGGGAATAAACGATTTTGACAGGTGTCTCGGATATTGACAGGTGTCACAGATTTTGACAGGAACATTTCTCACCTGATGCGGCGGAAGTCCAGCTGGGCCGGCTCCACCACTTTCCACATGCCCGTCAGGTAGTTCCGGCATATGCGGCCCGCCACGACGCGCATCTCCTCCTCCGTGCCGCACATTTGCAGCTTCTGGTGACGGGAAACGAAGATGACGTCAGTAAAGTCAAGAGCAGATAGCACGGCATTCCGTGACTTTTTTCAGATTATACGGCAGGCAGGCCTTCACTTCCGTTGTTATGAAACACGGCAATTAAAATAATAACCATTTCTTAAATAAATGTAATAATACGGCAGTTTGAAACTTTATATACGGCAAATCATAATTTTACAATAACAACACTGCGCACATGAGCCACTCCACAGAAGCGCGCTTCAACCTCTTGTGGCCGGTGGTCGACACAAATGGTCGGCGATCGCTCCTTTTTCTACTCCGTTTCTTGCATTCTCGAACTTGAAATCGCGATTTCGACCGGGTTACCTCACGAGTGCCCGTGTGTCAGCGTTTTGTGGCTAAACGCAATGCCTTCGCTCAGCGTCAGAAAAATTGCACCTCTTTGAAAACGTACTTCGGTCAAGATTGGGTCTTGTTTGTGACCCACCCACGATATCATCAGGAAGGCATGTGTAAAATGGCATTTTAACTTAACCCTTAATTCGACAGGTTTTTTTTTTTATAAATTTGTGAAATCGTTACAGATTTTGGTTTATAGTTTGTAGGGGACTCTAGAAAAAATACCTGAAAAAATCTATGACTTTCAGATTCCTGAAAAACATACGTCCATTATGCTGGACATTATCAAGTTAATAAGGATCTGATGCACTCCAATCATGTGCAGTATACTTCCCATTGTCAAAGATAAGCAAAAAAAGAAACAAGTGATTCCGTAGGAAAATACTCATATATTTTAGAAAATTAGTCTCATAGTTACATTCAATTAAGCTTAAAACTACTAGGAACTTCCAAAAACTAATAAGTACAAACATATCACTTATGTTTTGAACATTATAGTTGAGTATTTATAAAACTTTCATGACAATCAACATTTAGCTTATTCAAAAACAATCAGTCTTCTTGTTATTAAAAATAAAAATATCAATATAGATTAATCTAATTAACTCTCACTTGCTTTTTGGTCCCTTTCCTGTTTACTTGTTGTGAAAATTATAAAAACAATTTCTTTTGGACACTAAGCACAGCCTCTGATCGCATTTGGAACAAATTGTGTTCGTTTTATTGTTTTTACAGTACTTGCAACGTCCATATGTAGTATATTTAGCCCAGTGGTTGTAGCCATCATAACGCACAGAAACTGGGGGCCTCGGTGCACTTGGGTTTTGGATCAGCGATTTTTTCGGTACAGGTATTGGTGGTTCCGTCTCAATTGATCTTCCCTTTTGCCTCAATTCAATTGCCAATCTCTGTCTGAACTTTTTCAGGCTTATGTTTTTCAGGCTGTTCGTGGTGCATTTTCTCCTGTAGAGTAACCAAGCATTGTTAACAGCTATATCTAACATCTGGCCAAAGATGTTCATGTACCAACGACGGCTCTTGAAGGATGTTCTGTAGAGTGCTATCAACATATCGCACAGGTCAACGCCTCCCATGTGTTGATTGTAGTGTCGGACTAACTCCGGGCACGTTACACCAATTTTCTTTTTCTGTTCTTTGCTCCATCTCTTGATTTCTTGAACTGGGTAAGCATCTGCATAAGAACAGGCCAAAGTCACAACTTTATTGTCGTACCATTTGACAATGGCGATCTTTTTGTCGTTATCTACCACTTGGCTAAATGTACCTCGACCTTTTTTCTTCAGTTCTTTGTCACTTAACAGGCCCTTGCTGCAACATTTCAGTCTATTTTGCCGTATTGTTCCAAGACTGAAAATCCCCCTGTGTTCACGTAGATACCAGATCAACTCGAGCGTTGTGAAATAGTTATCGAAATAAACAGCACATCCTGGAGTCTGAATGGTCTTACACAGAGCTAATACCATTTTAGCACCCAGTGTCATCTGCTCTTCCTCCACGCTAAAATCAATATACCGAAAGGTGGCATCGCCACCGTACAGTAAAAAATCATAGACGATTCCGGATTCACCAGCGCGTACTACGTTCTTGAATCCCCATTTATTGGGTTTCATGGGGTTGTATTGTCTCCGGTTTCCTGCCTTAGTGCCCTTATACGGTATAGTCATTTCATCTATGCTATACTTTGTTTCTTCTTCCGTCGCAAGGCAGTTTCTCCTTATTTTTTCAATGAATGGTCGTATCTTGTAATATCTGTCGTCATCCGAATTGGCGCTGTCCACAAAGTGAATGTTGCGTCGAATCTGCTCGAATCGTTTCAATGGCATGACGTCCGCGATTTGGGCATATCTGAATTCAGCAGACCAATAGTCTAGATAGGAAGGCATATTCACTATACCCATGACGAGAAGAATCATTAGAAAGTCTTTCAACTCCTCGATGGTCAATTGTATACATTTTCCAGTTCTTCGGGTTGAGTACAAGTTTGTGTGGTAGACAATATCATCGAGTATATCTGGGGTGAAGTACCGATGAAAATACTCCAACGGAGAGTCAATATCTGGTAAATCAAACACGAAGTCGTTTGATGGAATGTCAGCCTTGTGTCTGAATTGTCCTTTTTTCCATTTGTAGCTCACAGTGAGTGTTTTCTTGGCCTTCGATGCCCGGACATTTGGAACAGCTCGTACTGGTAGCTTCCTATAACGCCTGGTTGTTCTTGATGTTGATGGACTAGCAATAGGCGAAGCATCTGATGACGGTATCGACAATAATGAAGCCAAACTTGGTAAAACATTATAATTTACTTCACCAGTTGTTGGTAGCACCATGTTAATTATAGGAGTCAATGGAGGTCCCTCATGGTTCAAGTTGTCTTCAACTTCTAAGACAGAATTGTTGGCACTGCCACCGTCCTGATCCTCGGTTTGGGATTTTTCGTTTACCGTCTGCATAAAAGTTGCCGCAGTATCAGCATCGACGTACGTCTCGTCACTGTCAATTGAAATATTGTCTTGTCTATCATTTTCTGAGCTTTCTAATATATTCATTCGCTCTATATATGAATCTATTGATGGGCAGGGTGATGAAAACTCTTCAGTCCTGTATACGAGTATGTCTTCTTCGATGTCAGGTTCAGACCCACCACTGTCTAAATCCGAAGGAGCATTTTGAGGCGGCACCAATGCTACTATCCGATGTCCTCTAGACTTGAAGCTCTGGAAAACGAAAAGAAGATGGGTGTTAAATATGTTATTAGCGGACCCCAAAAAATATATCATGAGAAACAACAAAAGTAAAATTTCTAATAATGCGGCAACGGGATGAATACGACACATATGATTTCTTATTAGGTTTCTACTACTTTGACAAGGGGAAGAATACTGGACTTAGTATTTTGCAGTAACTTTTCTAGTAAATCGATGACGGGTAGTATACTGGACACACAAGTTGTAGGCATCGTAAATTCAAAATAAACCTCAAATAGACAGTCAAAATACTATGAATAGCTTTTCAGGTATGATAACTATAGTTTTCAATGAACTTGCAAAAAAAGAAAGCCATAAAACAGTGAACAAAATGCAACTTACCGAGAGCCCGCGCAGCGAGTCCTTCCTTCCCGCCATCTCGCCGGCGACTGGTCACGTCCTGTCGATGTGCACGCGGTGCTGATTTTTGACAGCGTAGTTTGATAGTTCAGGGTGCATTTATAACACCTAATACTCTAAATAAACTGTCTAATTTTGATGTACATTTTTTTTCATTCGACGGGTAGTATATTACACGGCGTCGAATTAAGGGTTAACATAAACACTAAATGCGTAACAGGTATGGCAACGTTTTGGAAAGTCAGCGTGGTTCAGAACAGCCCCTGCCATGTTCCATGGACTTTCCTGAATACGCGCGCCTTACTGAAGGTGACTTCCACAAATCCCCTGCGACTATCCCCTGCGAAGGGGATTTGTGGACTTTGTGACAATTTTTGTCCTTGAGTCCCCTTCCCGTGTTACAACGCTGAGCAAAGGGGGATTTATTTTCCATTTATTTACACGGTTTTCTTTTTTAAGTCGAATTTAAATAACTAATTAGATAATCAGTCTTTATTTTTATACACAGGTAGGTACTTAATCAGCTCATTGTAACGCCGGAAGGGGATTTAATGTCATTTTTTGAAAAATCCAAAATCGCAAAAAGTCCAAAAATCGCAGGATCGCAGGGGATTTGTGGAATAAGCCGCAGGCGATTTAACAATGTTTCCTTAATATCTTTGGCACCTCCATATAAAGACATTATACAAGCTTTGCAGGGGAAAGTCGCAGGGGATTTGTAGAATAAGCCGACTGTAAGGCCCACTCCACCTACTTCGAAAGCGATTCAACAATTTTCTCTGAATATCTTCGGCAACTCCATATAAAGACATACCTAGTACAAGGCTGACAGTAAATTCGTCAAGAATTTACAGGTATTTGATCCATATTATCACCTTAACAGCCGTCAACCGTCGTGCGACTGCGTTTTATTGCCATTTAACGCACGATATCAAGATAATGGCAAAATGGCAAGGCCAACGTGTGAAGTTGTAAAGCGATAAAAAATAATAGTAAACACTCGTTAGATAGGGTGACGACTTCGTCGGTAAACCTGTTAATATCCTTTATGTATGTATTGACACGAGCGAGACACGGCCATAATTATGACATCGTCGTCATTAGCCTAATACCACATATCCTACCTAAAGATATAAGGCCGGTATTTAACCGATTGGTTAAATACCAACTGTGCACATTTAAACGCACATGTGCAGGTAAACCCGTTTTGGTCGGGGGTTTGGGTTAAATGCCTCATTTATCGCAACTACTTGAGTTTAATTGATATTTGCAATTGTTAAAGAGTTTTGGAGACGGATTTCTCGATGATAGTTACTAACGGTTATCAAAAAATATTGATTTAAATAATCATAAAAAAATCTGAAACCTGAATATATTCTTCCGCGGTTTGGAAATAATTTCGAAGTACCGGGTCAAATGTATGAAAATATATTTATATATGGTAAATTCATAATATTCAAAAACGCCTTTTCTTACATGCGCCATTGGTTTTGAACGTGATGTTCCGTATTTTAATATCTGCAGTAGTGTTGGCATGTAATACATATATTAAAATCTAACCAATTTAACTGCACAATAGGCACAGTAGCGAGCATTTAACCATGCTCTTTTGGTTTTAACGGTTAATTTACAACTCTAATCCTACCACACTCATTGCGCCGAGCTGAGTAGGTGTCCTGCGGTAGTGTTTCGGTGCGGGAGGGGTGACATGATGCACTACGCCGACCCTGTATTGGATTCTTGCGCCATATTTACAGAAATGCCCTCTGAGGGACCACACTGGACTTTTTTAGTTCCAGACCTATGACGGTTTAGTAAAAGATCCCAAACATTTGTAAATTCCATCTGCTTATAAAAAAGCAGTCAAATGCGAGTAGGACGCCGGACCCGCACAGGAAGGGTTCCATGCCGTTGTACACGGAAAAACGTAAGACGACAGTTTTTTGTACGACTATACCTTTTCAATTTTTAATAATAATCTTTTAAATTCTAAAATAGGAAGGACTACATTCAAGGCCGTAAGATCGCAATATTGAAAAAATGTTTTGTCTATGTAGTATGTGCATATGTACTCAGGTTAACGAAACTCTTTTCTCGTTGAAACCGGAAGCGGATCGAAATTTAGTAATTTATTTATAGAAATAAAATGAAATATGATAAAAAACGTAGGTAATATTATTTTCCGACTACTGAGCTAAAATAGCACCTTCGCCGCTTGATTTTGGGCTCTCAGGCGGAAAAATTCTATTCCTAACTCGATCGAAAAGGTTTTTTACAAACCTCGCTAAGACCCTCGCCTTCGGCTCGTTCCGTTAACTTTCGGGGTTCGTAAATATAACTTTGCGAACTCGTGGTAAATGTACTATTATTATAATTCCAATGAGCAATTAATCGTTTAATGACAAATATCTAAGCACAAAACTCAACACATGCAATTTAAGATGTTTTAATTTTTAAAAACCGGTATGTTTAATTATTTGTTGTTATAGCGGCAATAGCAAGACACCCTCTGTGAAAATTTCAGCTCTCTACGTATTTCGGTTGATCCGGTCGCGCCCGGTGACAGACGAACAGACGGACGGGCAGACGGACAGCGGAGGCCTAAGCTAAATACTAATATTAGAGTCCTATTTGGCACCCTTCGGGTACGGAACCCTAAAAACGTCTGTCAAACAACTCACGCACCCAACAGCACACCCCTCCCGCACCGAACACTACCGCAGGAAGCCAGGGACGTCCTAGTTATTAACCATTTTAGAAACTTCATCGGGATTTGTCATAATATTTCTTGCCTAACCTCACCTACGGAGCCGAAACATGGACGCTCACTCAGCAAATTATACACAAAATCATTGATAGTTCCATGTTAGGTATCTCTCTCGTTGACCGCGTGCCAAACGTCGAAATTCGGACGGAAGACGAAGGAAAAGATGCAGCGTATAACGGGACTGAGGAGGAGATGGGCGGGACTCTTGGCTAGACGGGATGACGGACGGTGGACCAAAGCAGTCACGGAGGGGTGGCCAAGGGGAGCGACAAGGCCTGTGGGCAGACCACCTGCCCGATGGTCCGACGATATACTAAAGTCGACAGGATCTCAATGGATGCGGATGGCACAGGACCGTAGGGGTTGGCGCTATAGAGAAGAGGCCTGTGCCCAGCAGTGGGTTGATGTGGACTGAGCATGATGATGACGATTGTCGTAATGACTCTTGTCAGTATTCACTATCCATATAGGTAGGTACTTTGCTTTGGGGCCTCTCGCTTGTGAGGTATGTACGTCACACAGTTCGTTATAGTATAGAACCTGCATTCATTTTATGTTTGCTTTCATTTTCATATACCTATATCGAGTCGAATGGTTATTTATTTATTTATATAGCTGCCGTAGCTACATCGTAGAATTCAGTGATTTCATGAAACATCCAACCATGGAATTAAATGGTCATAATTCATATTTATCATTAATGACTCTATTCAAGGAACCATCAGTGTTCAAAGCACATTTATTAGTCACAAGATAAATGCCAATCAAACTGTTCAAGCACTTACCCTTTATTACAGCCTTACCATCGCGATATATTTGGACATCGCCGTGTTTGTTGAACACGACAGACATTTGCGCCTGTTGTATTTTCTTGCTGACACCAAATTATATGGGATGTCAGCGCAGTAAAGAAAATTTTTAATTTGTTATTTTACCAGTCACTGATAACAGGAAAATTGGCTTTCATAGTTGCTTTTATGAAAGTTGCATTCATTGAAATATTTATGGGGATGAAATTTGGTGCTAGATCTTCTGGATTTGTTAGGTGATCTGAGGCTCCGGAGTCCAAAATAAAATCTTCTCTCAAAATTGTATTGAAGAGTACCTAGCAGGAATGAACGCAGTTTTAGAAAGAAGTCACTTTTCTCAATTAAGAGTAGCGAGAGTTGTTACGTGGCCAATAGTTATATTAGGCGTAGTTGTAAATCTTACAATAACAATTTTAGTCATGTTGATTTATTTGACAAATCTTTGTTTACTTTCAAAAAGCATATTGCAAATTGTGATTGAATTGGTTGAACCTTTTAATGCTTGTATCGACAGCGGCGACAAGGTCATGCGTGCTTATATTCTATTCACATCTCTGTTGTAGATATTTCTCGTATTGGCGGATTCAACCAATTTGGCTTCAAATAATATCTAATGTACTTTCTAAATTTTATTTCGGATTAAGTATTGTTTTTATTTAGTTTAGGATACTATAGGTCTATATGTTCTATACTATATTTCAACTTAAAAATAATGTACATGACCGTTTGTATCTAAATAAATAAATAAAGAAAAAAGTAATGTTATTTGGATCATCTTCATGTGTACTGCCTCCAGCCATAAAAGCAAATCCGGATACATTCGTATTGTTTGGTTCAGAGTTTGCTAACTGAACCATTTCATTGTTTAGTCTTTTGTTGTCAAAATAGGCACCGTTGTTATAAAAACAGTTCCTTTTTAAGTGACCTATTTCCGCAGCCGAAACATTTTTTGTGTTTGTATTATTATTCTTGTGTTTCTATTATTATTCTGGAACGAAACTTTAAATGATTTTCTTTTGTGATGGAACTTTTTTCTCTGTTCTATGCAATGGTTTTCATGATATAGTCAATTATTTCATGAAATGGTCAGAAACTGTTGAAATTAACGAAAACATGTATTTTTAAAAGCATTTGTATTAAGTACTACCTGGTGTTTTTTGTGTCATACATGCCGAACTAACACGAAGACTATTCGGGGGCTTCGCTGCGCTCGTCCCCTTTAGTCTTCACCTAAGCTACCGCAGTATTTTGATCAAATTATTATATTTTTTCAATGAAAGTGCTAATTCAACATGGTTGGCTATTTCATGATATAGTCAATTATACGATATGGTTACGACATAGCAACAAAATATCATGCATCAAAACTGTCTTCATCAAATTGCATTATATACTTTCGATAGCCAGACTTAAGCACTACAAAAACCTAAAAAAAAACCTGTAGTCCCATTGTCCCCATGGGGACAACAAAAATCAACGGGGACAACGAAACCCTAATAAAATATTAAATTTTAGTCCCGTTGTCCCCATTGGCTCTGTTCACATCAAAGGGGACAAGGGGACATTAATAAAATAATTAAAAAGTGTCCCGTTGTCCCCATTACCTATATTCTAGTGAAAAGGATACTTTATAAAATAAGGAAGATGTAATTAAATCGGTCTCATTGTGTCCGTCAACCCTTTGTTTTGTTTAATGAAAATAAAACAACACAATTTATAGTCAAATTATAAAAGTTATGTATTTATTGGTTTTATCAGAATCATTTAAGGAATCAACAATATCACAGAATCAACAATGTTTTAACAACTTACAGATTTAGGCTCGTGCGGCTCGTGCCTATCTTAAAAATAATAATTGTAAAAACACAACCTTAATTCCTAATATCTATGAAAATATCACAATTATTAACTTTAATCAAATAATCAACATGGTATACAGGATGACTTTTAAGTATTTTGGGGCATAATAGTACCCATTATAATGAACAACTTTCCCCTAGAAACCTATGGTCGCAAACGGAAAAAAAAATCATAGCAACTTGTAAAGCTGATCATGTCAATGAACTGAGGATCAGTAAATTTAATTTTATTTGCGACCATGTAGTTCTAGGGGGAAGTTGTTCATAGTAAAGGGTGCAATGATTTCCCAAAATTTTGACAGCTAATTAAATGTCATCTTGTATTCTTGCATACATATAACAAATTAAATTAAAATATGTATTACAAAAATAGCAAAACATTTCTCGAAAGTAGTTAGTTATTTGAGAGTCACTTCAGCAGTTTCATTGGCATAAAAAGAATAAAAATATCGAATTATTACAGAATACACAATATCACAAAATAAGATCACAGAATCAACTATTTCAATACACAGATACAAATATTACAAATAATAAAGATCTTAATATTTGGTACTTATTTACCTATAGCAATAAATAAAAAGTTATATAAAAATTCGATTTCAGCTATGTACAAAAATACAATATCACAATTTTAAACCAGTTAACTCGCGGTACGCTAGAGCTCATCTAAGCTGGAATGACGTGCCCCGCCGCCTCATTTACTCTAACAAAGGGGCGCGTCATTTCAGCTTAGTGAGCTCTACGCTAGCGGTTTTCATTACCCCACCTACCTCTTGCCCCGCGGGCGTCTGCCAGTTATCTGGTTTACCTGTAAAGTACGTTCGTTCACATCTTGACGTCGCCTCTGCGTCGGCTTTCTTTGAGCTCGCGCGGCGTTCCTTTGAGATACCTATACTAACCATCTAGGACCTAGATGGTTAGTATAGGTATCTCAACCTAGATTCTAGGTCAATATACAATACGATTAGTCAGGAACTATTCCTTTGATATTTTGTACTTGATTTTCATTCAATCATTAAAGAACACGAGACATAACATGTCGTCTAATTGACTGGACTATCTCCACCAAAGGAACTATACTTCACCTTTGAATTCGCATGAACCAGGCGGGCGGCGACTTCAAAAGCTGCGTCGAGAAGTGAGCGAACGTACTTTACCTTATCACAGAATCAACATGATACCTACCTGATGATAGTTAAATGATATATGTATAAATTAGCGCAATATTTCTAGACAGTGGCCTACAGTTATTTCTCCGTTAACTAGTTTCATTTGGTTTGCCATAATAAATTCATCGTTCTGGATTGAATTCTGCGTGCGGCGTTTTGGTGATTGTTTCGCTTTAACGCTGAATAAATTGGCATCTTGATATAAAACTGTAAGCAGTTTTATAATAGTGGGGTGCTGTCTACCAACGGCGTTATTTAATTTACAGTGCCATCCTTCTACAAAGTTGTTCGTTCGGTGGCGAATGCCAAAACTGCACCATGTTTTAATGAAGTTAGGGCGAAGCCACCAAGATAGCATGTATTTTCTAAATTGCGTGCTTTTGCTGTCATCAGGACTTTGATCGGCAATATAGAACCACCCTTCCATTATACAGTTTTCAGGCAACAATGGAAGCACTGCACTCAGAGCTACTTGACGGCGCAGGATCTTAGATTTTGTAAGTCCTAATGTACGACCTTTCTTCCAAACAGCTTTGTTATAATGGTAATAACAACCGTGAAGATTTATGTCCGGGAAGATGTTTTTTATTGCAAACATAGTTGCTTCCTCGAAATCGCATGTAAATGAAGAAGGATTCCAATCAGGAATTTGTGACTTTATCAGTCTAAAAAGAACTTCATAAGACTTCTTTTTCCTGTCCGTCATTAAAACGTACACTAATGGAGATATCACAGTGCTTTCATTGTTGCTTCCTTCATCGGCATGAATTGTAAAAATCTGATTAAACAGCCTTGGACAGCTCTTAAATGTTCCATCACCAAAAAATTCCTTTAGATTCGTGATTTTATTTCTTGCCTCTTGAGAACAAAACAGAATAATGCGTGTATTATTATCATCCTCATAATGATAATAATCCGCTAGCAAGAAATGTTCATATTTGGGGGGAACTGTCACATTTTTCACGTCATCAAAAACAGTCTTAGCAACACCTAACGAACGATTTCTGTGGCGGTATAAAGAAGATTTCTTGCTTTCATATGGAGGCAGTGCAATTACCTTGTCAAGTCCTGTATCTTTGATTTTTGAAATCGTTGCATTGAAAGCCGTAGGTATGGCAGGTATCTCCTCTGATATCATTATTTTCTTGCAATCTTCCATGAAGCCATCAAGTATGTTCTTGTTGAAATTTGGTGTACACGCGTGAGGCTTTTCCGTTAGAATCTGGTTGTCCTATAAATAATAGAAAATAAAACGTTAAGTGTTGCATGAAGACGTTTATAGATCAATTCAAATCAATAAATCAGAATGTTTTATCTTAATAGTTAGGTTCTAGGCAGGAAATGCTACAAAATAAATGATGGCAACATTTGCAGACTACAGTGTTTTTTTAAATAAAACATTTCGCTTGTCTATTAGAACACGGCTGATACGTCACTAATGTTACCATTTTTTTTCACCTGCCAAGGTATATTTACTTACTTTATTAATCTTCATTGTGCCAGTACACTTGGTTTTCTTTCTTAAGTGGCATTCCCATGTTGTTTCTCCGTTTTTATTCGTAGTTTTTTTTGTAAATTGGTGTCCAGCGTGTAAAAGTATTGTTCCTCCTTTTCTCTGTATAAATTCTAAAACACTTCTTCCTCCCGAAGTACCCGGTTGTTGTGACATTATTGATACTGTTGAAAACAAAATAACATCATATAAAATAGGTAGTACTAGCAATCATCGTCTTCAGAACATAATGACATTATTAAGAGCTTCAAGCAATCGCTGTGGCCCTGTTTTCAACAGATTGATCTGTCCATTTTTATTTAGAAATCTGTCCAAAAACTTTACTATAGGAAAAGCAGGTATCTATAACAATAAATTTAAAATAATATGAATATACTTACAATTGCTCCTTTTTAGTATTTCTCGAACACCAATCACGCACACACCGTTCACATCACAACTTAAACTCAACTTAGACATTCCTGATTCCAGTAACAAGCGCTGTGCGAAAAATAAAGATCAGGAGTGGGGTTTTAAATGAGCCAATAAGAGCTTTGCACTATCAATGTTATCTTTCTCCGCCCGCACACCCCCTTCCCGCCCGCACACCCCCTCAAGTAGCGTGTTCATCTTTCTTAGTAGGATTCGAAGAATCGACACATGTGCGGGTGACGTCACATTTTGGTGGCTTCGCCCTAACTTCATTAAAACATGGTGCAGTTTTGGCATTCGCCACCGAACGAACAACTTTGTAGAAGGATGGCACTGTAAATTAAATAACGCCGTTGGTAGACAGCACCCCACTATTATAAAACTGCTTACAGTTTTATATCAAGATGCCAATTTATTCAGCGTTAAAGCGAAACAATCACCAAAACGCCGCACGCAGAATTCAATCCAGAACGATGAATTTATTATGGCAAACCAAATGAAACTAGTTAACGGAGAAATAACTGTAGGCCACTGTCTAGAAATATTGCGCTAATTTATACATATATCATTTAACTATCATCAGGTAGGTATCATGTTGATTCTGTGATAAGGTAAAGTACGTTCGCTCACTTCTCGACGCAGCTTTTGAAGTCGCCGCCCGCCTGGTTCATGCGAATTCAAAGGTGAAGTATAGTTCCTTTGGTGGAGATAGTCCAGTCAATTAGACGACATGTTATGTCTCGTGTTCTTTAATGATTGAATGAAAATCAAGTACAAAATATCAAAGGAATAGTTCCTGACTAATCGTATTGTATATTGACCTAGAATCTAGGTTGAGATACCTATACTAACCATCTAGGTCCTAGATGGTTAGTATAGGTATCTCAAAGGAACGCCGCGCGAGCTCAAAGAAAGCCGACGCAGAGGCGACGTCAAGATGTGAACGAACGTACTTTACAGGTAAACCAGATAACTGGCAGACGCCCGCGGGGCAAGAGGTAGGTGGGGTAATGAAAACCGCTAGCGTAGAGCTCACTAAGCTGAAATGACGCGCCCCTTTGTTAGAGTAAATGAGGCGGCGGGGCACGTCATTCCAGCTTAGATGAGCTCTAGCGTACCGCGAGTTAACTGGTTTAAAATTGTGATATTGTATTTTTGTACATAGCTGAAATCGAATTTTTATATAACTTTTTATTTATTGCTATAGGTAAATAAGTACCAAATATTAAGATCTTTATTATTTGTAATATTTGTATCTGTGTATTGAAATAGTTGATTCTGTGATCTTATTTTGTGATATTGTGTATTCTGTAATAATTCGATATTTTTATTCTTTTTATGCCAATGAAACTGCTGAAGTGACTCTCAAATAACTAACTACTTTCGAGAAATGTTTTGCTATTTTTGTAATACATATTTTAATTTAATTTGTTATATGTATGCAAGAATACAAGATGACATTTAATTAGCTGTCAAAATTTTGGGAAATCATTGCACCCTTTACTATGAACAACTTCCCCCTAGAACTACATGGTCGCAAATAAAATTAAATTTACTGATCCTCAGTTCATTGACATGATCAGCTTTACAAGTTGCTATGATTTTTTTTTCCGTTTGCGACCATAGGTTTCTAGGGGAAAGTTGTTCATTATAATGGGTACTATTATGCCCCAAAATACTTAAAAGTCATCCTGTATACCATGTTGATTATTTGATTAAAGTTAATAATTGTGATATTTTCATAGATATTAGGAATTAAGGTTGTGTTTTTACAATTATTATTTTTAAGATAGGCACGAGCCGCACGAGCCTAAATCTGTAAGTTGTTAAAACATTGTTGATTCTGTGATATTGTTGATTCCTTAAATGATTCTGATAAAACCAATAAATACATAACTTTTATAATTTGACTATAAATTGTGTTGTTTTATTTTCATTAAACAAAACAAAGGGTTGACGGACACAATGAGACCGATTTAATTACATCTTCCTTATTTTATAAAGTATCCTTTTCACTAGAATATAGGTAATGGGGACAACGGGACACTTTTTAATTATTTTATTAATGTCCCCTTGTCCCCTTTGATGTGAACAGAGCCAATGGGGACAACGGGACTAAAATTTAATATTTTATTAGGGTTTCGTTGTCCCCGTTGATTTTTGTTGTCCCCATGGGGACAATGGGACTACAGGAAAAAAACTATATCCATATAAAAAAACAAGCGCAATTAAATCAAATCTTGAAATGTAAAATTGACCTTACATTCGTCACTAGTACCAAAAAAAAAATTGACACGGCCGCCATATTGTAACGCTTAATGAAATTAATATCGAATCTCATCTAAATATGGCCCTAAATTCGTTACTAGTACCCTAAAAACCTTAAAAACTATACCATGTTTACGAGTAAGCATCCCAGGGTTCCATCTCCCACCTATGTTCTCCGGAGTCAGGTGATAGATAATGATGAGAATATCTCTATGTGAAGAATCTAATGAGCAACAAGTTCGATGGGTTTACAAGTAAGAATCCCAGGGTTCAGTCTGCCACCTTCGAGGTTCATCATATCATCAGGAGATGGACAGGTTTTCTTACGACGAATCTAGAATCAGAGTCCCACCTCGATGGATTTATAAGTATGCAGGTCAGAGCTCCGTCTCCCACCTTCCATCGCCATCATCAGGTGATGATGAGAAAATCGTCTGATAAAATGCACAGTTCTTATCTGTTCGAATCTATCGAGCCCAAACTCAATGGCATTACTAGTAAGCATTCCAGGGTTCCCGCTCCCACCTTCGAGCAGCAACAGCAGACCAGCCTGATGGTACTATACGATTGTATTATCATCTAAACTGAATTTAGAACCCCCTCCTTTTTTTAACACATGAGACTCACTAAAGTAAAAAGTTTATAGCCTCGATCGAAAAACGACTATTTACGGCTTTTTAACCATGCTTGAGTAAATACTGAGTTTAACCTTAAACAATCTCCGTGCGTGCGCGCCAGATTTTTTTGTGCTAAAGCACGTTCAAATACTGATTGACTGAGATTTCCTGTCAAAAACTTTTCCTGTCAAAACGAGACTTTGACCGCACGGTCGGTGTTGATACATCTTCTTTGTTTTGCTCTGATAGAAAATTAAAAATAGACGTATATTATGCTCTTTTCGGTCTAAGTCTTGTGAATTCCTAAAGACTAACATATAATCAGTAGTTATTACGTAAAATCTCGCGATAATAGTGTGCAGTTTCGTGTATGTGATAACAGAAATCTGAATCAGCTGTCCGCCAAGTGTTACTCTGTTTTGTGTTCATCTGCAAGCCATTCTAGCCGCTGCGCCCTACTCTGAAGACTCATTTTCAAGTGCGGCCGCTCACAGCGTCCTACGTGAACGACGGTTATCGACTCAAATCGCGCGTCAAAGAGTAGTCAGTGTACAGACGCGTAAGTAGATCGAGCATCTCAGAGACGTTGTGCGTGTTCCAGCTTTTTCTAGTTATTGAAACCCGAGATAACCCAGAGATACTTAACCGGAGCGGACGTGTGTCAGTTTTGCCCAGAATTATTTATTTTATTTGTTTAATTTGCGCGGTTTGTTGCTGTTCGCACTTGTAGTTTGAAATGAATTGCGCTAAATGCACTCTGCTCATTAAGCCGGAAGAATGCCTAAAATGTGCTTCGTGCGTAAAAACATTGCACTACCATTGTGCAGAGTATACTGAATTGGAGTTCAAAAAAGTCCTGCCAATGAATAAAACCAAACTTAAGTGTGTACCATGCAAACAGAAGAAATCTCCTGCCAGTTCGGTTGTGATTAGCAATACATCAGCGGATATTCCATCTTCCATCGTTAATATAGATATACAACAAGTAATAAAATGCTTTGAGACCAAATTTGATGAGGTAAAATACTTGTTGAAAGGACTAGAGACGTCGTTCAATAAAAAATCGCAAGAAATGCTGGACAAAATTGAAGGACTGTCTAGTAGAATAATAACTCTGGAGAATAACCTAGCCGATCAGTCACAAATTATGAGCAACCTTCAACAAATAAATGATGAGCTTCGGCTTGAAAATCGCACCCTCAGAGACAATTTTGATGACATGGATCAAAGATCGCGAAGCTGCAATATAGAGATTCAAAATATCCCGGAAAAGAAGGGCGAGAACCTGCTTCATGTCGTAGAGACCATTGGCAAGGCAATCGGTGTCCCTATTCCTGTATCCTGCATCACCGACGTCCATAGGGTGGCTCACAACCAACCAACACAGAAGGCAAAAAATATAATCGTGCACTTATCTACAAAAAGACTCCGTGACGACGTGATCGCGGCCGGTCGGACCCGCCGAGGGCTCACTGCATCGCAAGTGCTGAATGCGGCCGCGGGCGGCTCCACCGCGTACTCAACTGTGGCGGGCACTGCGCCCCCACCACCGTCGTCCCGGGTCTACATCAACGAACATCTTACACTCAAGAATAAAATACTGTACTCCAAAGCGCGCACCGTTGCGAACGATAAGAATTACAAATACATCTGGATTAAGAACGCAACAATTCTAGTACGCAAAGAAGATAACAGCCGGGTTATAACTATTCGCAGAGATGAAGATTTAGATAAAGTAGTGTGACTAATTTATTTATATTTAATTTATTTATATTTAAATTTTCTGTGTGTCGTTAAAATATACCGTCTCACAATCAATGTCATCGCATCTCTTGTAAATTCAATGTTTAAATACATGTTGTTATATTTTCCTGTTCTATACGTATATATTCTACTCTGCAAATCACGCAATCATTCACAACCACTATATATTTTAACTGTTGTTTATGGTGCAACCCATCCACTCATTTTCCATAATGTTATACTCATAAATTTGATATATTATAGTTTACATTATATATTAAAACTCAAACTTAAACAAAACAAATATTTCTTTAAATACATGTTGCAATTCTATGTTATCAATGGTTGACTCAAATATAAGTATTTATTATCAAAACTGTGGTGGGTTGCGTGGTAAGCTTACGGAACTTAGACATAATATACAATGTTCATATTTTGATGTAATTATATTGACAGAAACTTGGCTGTTCAATAGTATTTTTGACTCGGAAATTGTAGACAACAGATATTCGATGTTTCGTCGCGATCGTAACTTGGTTGATTTTAACAAAAAGGACGGTGGAGGTATTGTTGTCGCTATCAATAAAAAAATTACTGCATCGCGACACTTTGAACTGGAAGATAAGACTACAGAGGAGTTATTTATAAGTATACCTCTGAGTAAATCTAATACTCTAATGCTATGCGTAACATATATACCTCCCAAAACTAACAAAAATTTATACGTTTCTCATTTCAATAAGCTACAGCACCTATTTATGAACTATCCTACTTATACTTTCTGTGCTATAGGAGACTACAACATACCAGATTTGACTTGGTCCCCCCACTCTACTGGAAATAATTTAGTACCCAATATTAAAACAGAACTTCATAAATCACTTGATAACACCATGGGTTTAATACAACTCCAACAATACAATAATATTTACAACAACAATAATCGCTTATTAGATCTTATGTTTTCTAATAGTAGCAACTGCGTATGCTCTCCACCATACATTGAGTTATCGCGGCCTAATTACCAACACCACCCCCCGTTAATGTTCACCTTTGAAAATACAAAAACAGTAAAACAAATTCAACCAAAAAAAACTGACAAATTTAACTTTAATAAATGTGATTTTATTTATATCAAATCTGAACTGTCATTAATAAATTGGGAAAACGTTTTAAAAAATAAAAAAGTAACGGAAAGTGTTTCTATATTCTACGAAATCTTATTCAAAATTATTAATAAACATGTACCTCTATATAAAACAAAGTCACGAAATTTTCCATCATGGTTTTCTAAAGCATTATCAAGCACATTATCACGTAAAAAAACCGTGTGGAATAAGTGGAAAACTTACCATAATCTATCGGACTATAGAGAATTTTCACTCCTTCGTGAAAGAGTTAAATTACTTTTGAAAGAGGACTTCAATTCATATATCTCAAAAACCGAGTGTAATATTTCTGAAAACGTAAAACATTTTTGGAAATATGTAGCCTCTCTGAAGAAAAACGAATCGGGATATCCATCTAAAATGTCATTGGATAACAGAACATCTGACAGCCCATCCGAAATAGCTGATATGTTTAATGAATTCTTTAGCTCCGTTTTTGAACCAAATGATACTGATTTAAATGATATTAATATACATGAACTTAATACAAGTTCGGAAGCTGAAAAAATCTCTAATCTGCATATTAGTAAATACCGAATTAAAAAAAGGCTTTCAACTCTAGATATATCTAAAGGGCCTGGTCCAGATAAAATAGGTCCAATATTTTTGAAAAACACTGCCGATCTTTTAGTAGATCCACTCTACATAATACTTAACCGCAGTGTTCAAGAAGGATGCTTCCCGGACTTCTGGAAACTAGCATATATCACGCCTCTACACAAATCGGGTTCTCGGAATAATATCACCTATTATAGACCCATATCTGTCCTTTCTACAATACCAAAGATTTTCGAGTCACTGGTTCAGGAATCTCTTTACACGCAAGTAAGACGAAATATTGCTAAACAACAGCACGGATTCATGAAAGACAAGTCCACGATAACTAACTTAGCTTTATACTCGAACTTTCTATTTAAGGCCATGGATGAAGGAGTTCAAGTGGATGTGATATACACGGATTTCCAAAAAGCATTTGACAAAGTGGATCATGTTTTGTTACTCGAGCAGCTAGCATACAATGGCATAACCGGAAACCTTCTTAAGTGGTTTGGGTCTTACTTACGGGACAGATTCCAGATGGTTACAATCAATGGATATTATTCCGAAAGAAGATTAGTATCTTCCGGTGTAATTCAGGGCTCAATTTTAGGACCTCTCCAATACACACTTTTTATTAATAGGATTAACCAATGCTTCCAACATTGTCAGATACTAATGTTCGCCGATGACTTAAAAATCTTTAAAAAAATTAATTCTCTGGAAGATTGTATTAGTTTACAAGAAGACCTTAATAGATTCCACGAGTTTTGTCTAACTAACAAACTTCAACTTGCGCATAATAAATGTAAACAGATAACATTTACGCGTAATAGGAACAAGATACTCCAACCATACAACATCGGTGGCCAAGAAATGGAGAGGGTTTCCTCAATTCGAGATTTGGGTGTCCTTTTCGATGAAAAACTCATTTTCGACGACCATATAGAGAAAATTTGTACGAAAGCATATCAGATGCTCGGTTTCATATTAAGGGTTAGTAAAAACTTTAATAAAAAACTTACATATATGACACTCTATAAAACCCTAGTAAGATCCCAACTGGAGTATGCTTCTATTGTATGGAATCCCTTTTATGCCGTTTACAGTGACAAACTTGAGAACATACAAAAAAAAGCCCTCAAATCGATACACTATAGACTTACACGTAGCAAAATGAGCTACGAAAACCTCATGTCACTCTATAAAGTACCTAGTTTGGCCTCTAGACGCACAATAACCGACGAATTATTTTTATATAACATATGTAACAACCACTATGATTGTCCGGAGCTTGTCGAAGAAATTAAATACCTTGCCCCACATACAGCAACGCCACGCCGTCCATGTAAACTTTTTTATCTAAATCCAACGCGCACCAATTCCGGTCTTCGTGCGCCGCTACATCGAATTTGCCATACCTATAATGAGAGGTTGCTATCGATAGACATATTTAGGAGCAAAAAAACATCTTTTAAAAAAGAACTAACAAATCATATGGGTTTGAGTTTAAGGTAGATTAAGTATTTTAAAATTATAAAAAAATATTTGTATCACATTATTTTTATAAATGTATGTTTTAGTGATGAACGTATAAGGTAGTAAGCTTACAATGTATTTTGTGTTTGTTATTTATGTTTTGTAAAGTTTATTACTGTTGTTTGTCCAAATAAAGTAAAATAAAATAAAAAAATAAAATAAAAGATGAACCTTTCCGATGCATGTTTTGTGGGCGCATATTAGGATTCTATGAGTCATTATTCTAAGGGCGTACATTAAAATAGATACAATGAACGATAATAGCTGTTAGAGAAAATCCGGAAGGGCAAGACCTCTCTGTTGACAAATGGCTTCATATATAATTTTCAACGGAAGAATAGGATATGAAGGTGTTGGATGCGTTCAGAACGTTCTGCCACAATTACGTTAAGTCAAGTATCATACGCGAAAACCAGCATATATACGGCAAATGAGATGCTTTCCATAATGGATTCATGTAAAGAACATATATATGTCGGGATTTCCGGCCCATACTACAGATTTTTGAAGAAAAATTTGAAAATTTCAAGAGGATGGGCAGGGAGTTTTGCGTGGCGATGCCTCTTTTGCATCAAAAAATAATGGATTGTATAAGGCCAGAGAGATTTCCTTAAGGTAGATAGGCTTCATTACAAAAGTTTTCGAGATATTAAACTGTCATCGACATTAAACAATAACTTCCTCGTTTGTGACCACGGTGACGACAAAAAACACGCAATATTTGCGTCGCCGCTGTAAAAAAATCCTGAAATCCTATAAAGGAATTTGCAGCCCCATTACTATTTTATCAAGTTTATACACTGCACATCGACCTCGGGTCAAAAACTACCTCCACCAATATTGTACTAACTATTATGTGTTGCTGCCGAATAAATCCGATGAGATTTATCTCAGGTTATTCCAACTTTAAGAAGATAAATTGGGCATTAATAACAACAAATGCAATTGTGATTACGAGATATCTCTTATAAACGCAGTGCGTTTTCCCCAAAGTTCGAGTAATTGGGTGCTTTTCTGACTTTAATAAGACGATATGGCGTAATTGAAAGGAACTGGAAGTAAATAAGACGAAAGATGGTAGGAATACCTTGATAATGGTAGCTCTGCTTCCGCTTTTACCATCTAATAATATAGACGCAGCCTTAAATGTGGTATGGAATGACGCCCCACAAACTCCGGAAATTATGAAATTTATGCAGTATTACCAGCGCCAATGGTCTACAAAATCTGAAACGTTGAGTTGAGTGACCGACATAGCACAACCAACTCGCTAGAAGGACGTTAAAATCTGTCAAGTCGTTTAGGCTGTAGAGGTTCTTTTTACATTCTCAACCTCCACCATTTTGAAAAAATCCAAAAACTCAATCGACAAAAGATATAATTATCGAACCTTTGTAGGAAGCAGGAATGATTACGCGTCGAAAAAGTATGCGAATCAAACTGTCAGTGACTCTTATGTTCAATGAGGTAAGGTTCATTTTATTTGAAGTCCAACACTTTTTCACTCTGGTAATTATTCCTGCTTGAGCCACTGATCACAACATTTCACGAGAATGTAAACCATTTCTAATTATTTTTCCTAAGTAAAGGCCTATACGACGTTTTTTTTTTCAAAAATTTAGGATCAGAAGTTTCGAAGATAAAGGGAAATGGCCTTTTATTGCCGATTTTCTTAAATAAATTTTAACCAGCCTTACAATGTTATGAAAAATATCTCCCTCTCGTTTCTCATGTCACACAACACAGCTTGATTATTATTATTTTTCTGATTTACCCCCAATTTGTAAATATATTTGCTTACGTAACACGTCATTTGGGTCACCTCAATTCGGTGCAAAATTCGGTCGTTTACAGACACGAGTGATCCTAGAATGGTTTCGTTTTTCCTTTTTAAGGTACGGAACCTCAAAAAGTGCAATAGAGGCCTTCATGTTGTTAGGTCGCAAAATATTATTAAACGTGACAAATATCCATAATTCGGCTTTCCTATTGTGGTGTCAATGAATAACTCGATGTGGCCACTGAGATGAAATCCTTAGTTTTTCATAATCAAAAGAACGCAATCTTCAAGAAAACGCCATTTTTGAGACAAGTTTTAACTAAAACGGCCTAAACCAAACATCTGCATTGAAAGACTGGCTAAAGCTAAAGGCAAATAAAGTTTTGCTACTGCAGATACTGATTATGTTGGTAAAGTTAATATTTTAGTTATTCCTTGACAATTCTTATCATTGCATATAATGATAACTGAATATTACCCAGCTTCTTAATGATGGAACGTGTTTGTCTGTGGACTATTACTTCCTTGTAGTTAGGGATCCGGTTATTGACCGAGCGAGCGAAGCGACCAGTTTCGAGATTGCCCAAATATGCTTTTGTCCGTCTGTCAGTCTGTCAGTCTGTCCTCGCCTATGATTTTGACGACAACTGGCACACAAGTTCCTTGATTTAATTTAAAAAATAAAAATGTCCATCGCAATTTTTAATTAGGGGGAAAATAGGGGGGTGGGGGGAAGTTTGCTCTAGCGTTATTTATCGACGGATTTCAATCAAATTTAAGAGGCACACTAAGGACTTCATTCTACACAAGATGCTGCGAAAAATAATAGGGGCGGGGGGGAAGTTTGCTGTAGCGTTATACATTTACGGATTTCAATTTTTGAAATTAAAGCGAGGTCTACTATTCTCACAGTTATTATATGCGGCAACTTATCTTTCCCAGAGATCTAGCAGAGGCACAATTGTGTAATATGATACATAAGAAACTATTGTGAAAAACGGTCAAGTGCGGGTCGGTCTCGCTCACGAAGGGTTCCGTACCATCTTTCAAGAAAACTTAACCACTAAATTTAACAAAACAAAACGCAGCCGCAATCAGCGTGGCACAGCCCCCGGTGCCGATAGATATATAATATATGACCTGCGAGGACGCTGAACGTCACATCCTGGAAAAGCTGAAGAAAAATCCGCCGTCTGGTCTCAAGGAGGCGAATGTACAGATAGAAGTTTTGGAGTCAGAAATATCCAAGGAGTTCCGGACCTCAAAACGATGTTCCTGGCCAAAGGTTACTGGCCGGAGAGAATCGTTTACCGACGCTACAGGGAAGCGAGAACGAGAAAGAAAATCCCTAGCTAGGTTAGATGATATTTCGCGTATTTTTATAACAAATAATGAATATCTAGTTGTAAGGTATTTAAAGATATGGTTTTTTGTCAACCTGAATAAAGGTTATTATTATTATTATTATGTCCGAACGTGGATTCGAACCCAACCTAAGATTGCAAAACCAATATCAAACCAATTGCGTCACCACAACAAAATCTTAGCATATTTGAATTATCTTATGGTTTGTTATATCGCGGAGGGTGTTAAGACACTTATCTTGTGTGGGGAACCCATCATCAAAGTAATTATTGAGATTCGATAAAAGTATCATAGTAGTGTTAACTTTAATTAAATTTAAATGCGAATCTCAATCTGCTTGTTTTGTGATTTTAAGTATCCCGCAGTTACATTATTTAGATTTTTTTATACGTCATTTATTATAAATTATATATTTATATTAGATAAAACTAGAAAATAAGTCTACACTTATCATTGGTATGATAAGTTATCAGATGTATAAGATTTAATATTTGACGCACGGCTTCAAGCAAACATTAGCACATCACAATCAGTTCGCAATTTTTGAGCTACAAAATATAAAAGGCGACTGAATAATATTCAAAAAGATAATTGGGTACTCTTATAAATTATTATCATGTCTGAAGTCTGAATAATGGCTGCTCGGGCTACTTACTGCCTTTGACGATCCAAATTTGTTGTACAACTCAGTATTTAACCTTGTCAAAAATGAATATGATACGGTATTTAAATCAAAAACTATAAAAGTTAATAACAAAGCTTTGTTTAGTGATTGGGCGACAGTTGGAATTCATAGGAGCAGACGAAGATTATATGAACTCTATGAAGAGAAATCATATAACAAAAATACGGCCTTTCTAGTTTATGTTCGTAGTTATTCAAAAATGTTTAAACGCGTTTGTGCCGTAGCTAAATCTAATTTCATTAAAAACAAAATTGAATCTAGTAGCAATGTTATGAAAACGACTTGGCAAATTATAAACAGAGAGACTGGAAAGGCCAAAGCTACACATAATAACTTCAAGCTTAAGATAGATAATCAATTGCTAAGTACAGACCTAGAAGTAGCAAAAGCTTTCGAAAATTTCTTTACGGACATTCCAGTTTCAACAACCAAGTCTTTAAATTCATCTCCCGCTGCTGCTGAATCTATACTTAAACAAAACTTTGAGGAATGTAAAACAGATTTTAAATTTAGGCACGTAAATAATGAAGACATTGTAAAAGCGTTTAAATCCCTGGAAAAGAAAAAGACAGCTGACGCCCATGGTCTATCAGTAAAAATTATTAGTTCCATTGTAGATTGTATTGCACCTCACCTTTGTTGTATATTTAATCAATGTATAGATAATGGTGTGTTTCCTGACTTGATGAAACTAAGTAAAGTTATACCTTTATTCAAAGCTGGTAGTACATCAGACCCCACCAATTTTAGACCCATATCGATACTACCAACGCTTAGCAAAATATTTGAAAAACTCATACTTAATCAATTGCAAAGTCATTTTTATCTCAATAATTTAATTCATATTGCTCAGTTTGGTTTCACAAAGGGTCGTTCAACAGCCGATGCTGGTGTTGAACTAATCGACAATATTTTTGATACCTGGGAAGACGCAATGGATGCAATAGGTGTCTTCTGCGATCAATCCAAGGCTTTTGATTGCGTCCATCATGACACTCTTGTCAGGAAGTTACGCCATTACGGTGTAAAAGATCAGGCACTTGGCCTTCTGGAGTCATATCTAACAGATAGGGTTCAGATGGTCGATGTTAATGGGAAAAGATCACCTGGGTCTTCAATAAGTATGGGCGTACCGCAAGGTTCAATTCTTGGTCCTTTCTTGTTTTTAGTATATATTAATGATTTACCTTACCTTGTTAAAGCAAAACATGGGTTAGTATTGTTTGCCGATGATACTTCTTTGATATTTAAAGTTAAAAGTCAGCAATCAAATTATGACGAGGTAAACAATGCTATCTCTAGTATAGTGAACTGGTTTACTGTTAACAATTTATTACTTAATGAAAAGAAAACTAAATGTATTAAATTCGTGTTACCCAATGTGAACCCGGTAACTACAGACATATTAATAAAAGGACAGAGATTGGACCTTGTGCAGTCGACTGTCTTTTTGGGCATTACTTTAGACGCCAAACTACAATGGGATCCTCATATAAATAAATTGTCGAACAGACTGAGTTCGGCAGCGTTCGCAGTTAAAAAAATTAGAGCTCTTACCGACGTAGACACCGCTAGACCAGTCTACTTTAGTTACTTTCATAGTCTAATGACCTATGGTATTTTATTGTGGGGTCACGCTGCGAATGCTAATAGTATATTTATTCTGCAGAAACGGGCTGTTCGTGCAATTTATAGATTAGGGCCTAGAGTGTCACTGAGGGAAAAGTTTAAAGAAATCAATATTCTGACATTTGTGTCTCAATATATCTATGACAATCTTGTGTATGTAAAAAGAAATATAACTAATTTTCAGAAGTACAGTGATATACACAATTTTAATACTAGAAATAAAGACAAGTTGGTTGCTTATGTAAGCCGACTACATAAAATTAGTAATTCTTTTAAAGGCAATTGTATACGCTATTACAATAAGGTCCCTACTGATATTAAAAACTTACCTTTAGACAAGTTTAAAATAATAATAAAACAGAAATTGTATAAAAAAGGTTACTATAGGATATCTGATTACTTAGAGGACAGATGTCCATGGGAATAGATTGTTTGAGTAACAGGCTGTTTCGATATATAATTAGCATTCATTTTGTAATTTGACAATATTTTATTTAAAAAAGGGAACGCAAAAGATGCGACGACTGTGGAGTTTCTTCGGTGAGCTCTTCTCCACAGATTCCGCCATTGTGTTAGTGAACTCACCCAAAAAAATGTAATGACGGATCGAAGTGATGTAACAACATCCTATGGAAATAAATGATTTTTGATTTGATTTGATTTGATTTGGGATGGTAGCGGCCAAACGCTAAACTAGTGGCTCTGTGAGCTGGGCTGTAGACCTCGAGCCTGTTGGTGGAAAGCTGAACATCCGACATAAAAACTTACGAATGCACTTGGTTATCTATATACATGGAGTATTAATTAAGCCGCACCAAAAACTTTCAAAACAAGTCCAAATATCCAAATAATATCAAAATTCCAATCTGTGAGCAACGCACTCTATTCAAACTATTGTTAAACTTCCGATCAATATTACTGATACAATTTACATATTGGAAATATATACTGAGATGAAAACCAAACAATAGCGCGAAGCAGACTACATCTAACGCCATCTAGGGGTGACAACAAATAACCCGACTGCATTTTCTTTCAATAATACATAGGTATGAACTTATGAATATACCTGGTTACGGAACCAAAATGGTTTATTTGGGACATCAACAGCTGAGTAGCACATTACAATTATAAAACACATTAATTACAAATAAAATCAATACGTAATACCTGGTTACATACATGGAGTATTGAAGAAGCCGCACCAATAACTTTGTAAGCTACATTTTGCAATTTTTACTAAAATGATATAGTCTGTGTCACTCTCACGGTCACAAATCCAACGACATGTTATTTGTAAAAATCCGTCTGTACTAAAAAAACTATTAAAAAAAACTGTAGCGGTTTTTTTACATTTCCAAAACCCCATATCTCCGCCATTTTGAAAAAAATCTAAAAACTGAAAAGACTAAAAAATTCTATTTAATTTTGTGGGCAGGTTTGATAAACCTGCCCACAAAATTTCACGAGAATCGGTTGAGAAATGCGACCTGTAGAGGAGAACAACCGGACAGACAGACAGACAGACATACGACAGAATTTTTGCCCAATCCTGAACGGAGACGCTTCGCTCGCTCGGTCAATAAACTACTGTTCAACACTTGTTTAAAAACAAAAACGTATGGGATTTGATTTAAAGACAAAAATTATATGACGTTTGTAAAGTATGTTTGATTTTTTTTGTAGTAACTGTTGCACAAAAAGGCTCATCAATTGCTTATAATAATAGTATAATTAGCAGCAGTCAATGGTGATTGAAGATTTTGGCAGTGCCTCAAAGATTGTCCTGTGCATTGAAGCTTACATAAATCAACAAATAAAATAAAAAACACTGATAACAAATACATTTTTAAACATTATAAAGGTTATGTCTATCAAATTTGTCACACCATTGATAAATCTATAGCTCCCTACCCACTTAGGTAATCCATGATCAATCGTGTGACAAAGTGGGAAGGTAATAGTGCCAGTTTGTAATAGTGTTACAAACTGGCACATCTTCTTCCCAGTTTGTAACACTGTTCAATCTGTGAATCACATTCTATTTCAACTCCCAGTTGGTAACAGTGTTACCAAGATGGGTGTGAGAAACTGGGTACACATGCACAGAACCATATTGGTGACTATCACTAGGTCACTTTCTGTCTGAATACAAAAGTTATGTTTGCTAGGTCACAACTTTATAATACAAGCTGGAGCCGAAGCGAAGCGGAATGGAGCGAGGGTGTACAATGTTGGTGATCATTTAGTCAATTTGATGAACATGAAGTACATTTGAGATGACAATGTATTTGTTGGATGTTACTTTTTAGCAAATTTGATATAGACAGTTAAATATAAGCCAAGAATGATTATGCAAATAATAATAGCCAAGTATTAGGCTAGTAATAAGTAGCATATTGTCCTAAAGTGTCACATTTACGAGATATTTGATTTTTTCACAACTTAAACCTAACACATAATTTTCATATTCAATTTCTTTCATAATTCATAATATCTTTATTGCACACATATCATAAAAAAATAAGAAAAACCGGTCAAGTGCGAGTCTAACTCGCGCAGGAAGGGTTCCGTACCACCATACAATGGTATGGATGGTGTGGAACTGTGGAGTGAATAGTTTGGATTTTACATAGAAAAATGTTGTTTACAAAGTTATTGGTGCTGTAGCTTTCATACTCCATGTACCTAACAAGGTGCATTCATTAGTTTTTACGTAGTATTTAAAGAATTGCTGTATGGTAGCCCCCTTAAAAAAATATTTTATTATGTTTTTTAGTGTTTGTTGTTATAGCGGTAACAGAAAAACATCATCTGTGAAAATTTCAACTACCTAACTATCACGGTTCATGAGAAACACCCTGCTGACAGAAGGACCAACGTACGGACGGACAGAGGAGGCTTAGTAATAGGGTCCCGTTTGGCACCCTATGTATGGAATCCTACCCTTGGTATGGAACGCTAAAAACAAGAGTTACATAAAAATTGTGTACAAAGGCGAGTGCATCTCCAATAAGAGATCTCTTCTAGCAAACCAGGTTAACATGAGAAAGGTTGTTTTCTGAGCGGGGGTATACCTAGGAGTACAATATATAAAATAATAAATAAAATAAAAAATTATATAATTACTATAATAGTATACTAATAGTATACTAATAGTATACTTATTGCACAGATAATACAAAGTTACAGATAGTTACAAGAAATTTAATAAACAAAGGCGAGCTTAAATATTGCGCAATAAAACTGTATACATACAATTTTATCATCACTAGATGCAAATGTCTCTAAGAGAACATAAATTCATAAGAACTATAATGAAAATACTGATTTGCATAGCAAAAAAGGATCAGCAAAAACACTTTTTATGTTTTAAATATTTTATGTATTTTTTGTTGTTCTTGCATGTTCAACCTAACATAAAGGATAAAGGGGGCTTCGCTTCGCTCACCCCTCACCGCAGAAGTTTGCCCTGATATTTGCTGTGCAAATTAGTATTTTTGATGTGCAGTTTAATATTTTCCCTTAATAAGTGACAAAGTCATCAGAGCTCAATCAAGTACTCATTACCCTTAATAGGGCTCTGTCCATATTTTGGGCATCATAATTTCATTGGTTTTGGAAATTATTACCAATCAATAAGGTGGAAAATCCCCGCCCATTTTTTGAAGTTGTCCTATAATGTGTTAATTGTTGCAATAAAAACTTTCCACCCAAACTTGCTATGATATGTTTCAAATTAAACACTTTATAGACAACTTGCAGCACCTGGTTCAGGAGGCTTGGGGGGAAGAAAATAATCCTCGAATCTGAGATGTATGTTTGTTTCTAGTTTTGTTATTTTGCTGCCCTTTGTTGAGTGCAAGAATGGTGTGGTGAGTGTGGCAACCATGGACTCGCAAAATTCACTATACCACAAAGTTTTAGTTGGTTGTTTCTGCTTTCTGCTAGTTTTCATTATTATTATCTAAAAAACATATTGTTACACATAATAGTAGGTAGCGAAAGTGACCTATAGCTTAGCTACCAATTTGAATCCAAAACACAGCCAAAACTATCGAAAAATAGTAATAACTCGGAGAGTACAGATAATTACAATATGAAAACTAAGAGTGACTTGGAAATACTTGGAATACAAAATTGTAAAATAAAAAAATACAAAAATTTGTTCTGTTTCATTCATATTTCTTAAATTTTATTTCTCTCACAAATTGTTAAAACAGCGTCTTCTGTAATATATGTTAGATATAATGTTGGTAGTAGGTTGTATGATACACCTTATATATATTGGAAGTTTGTAAGAGTACTGAATGGCGCATATCGAAGTGCCTACGTCACTTGCAGTCTGAACCAGACTGTGACATGAACCGGAAAAAAAACATCCACACTTAAAACATTTCCTGCCGCTAAACAAATCGATTTAACGGAAGCGATCCTTTCAAGCAGCCTCGAGATGCGACCGACAAGGCCAAGATCAGGCAAAAACGGATATTTTATTCGCAAAACACAAAATGCCTAGAAATTCGTTACTGATAAGATAAAGAGTACTCTTCTACTGTCTCTAGACACTGAGATGTTGGGAGTTACTATTGATTACGTGCTTGCTACAAGGTATTATAGATAAATATCAATGTAACTCACTCGATAAGACATCCGAGTCATGTTGGTGTATATTTTATAGCAGTTTTTAGCACGATTTAATATTTTTTTCAGTGAAAAATCCATTACTATGTTCGTAAATCGATCTGAATCTGACTGAAGGAAGTCCCTCCCCCACCCGCCCGCCTTCGTCACCATGAAACTCAGTTTTTGACAGCTGATATTTGATTAGGAGAGTATTGCCTGTTTCGCTCAGAATTCCCCACATTTCCTAAAATTTTATTTATACAGCAAAATAGCATATTATTAGAACATTCTGAATCAGCGGTTTAAAAAAAATATAAAATATGACATCGCGTTTGTATTATTAACTGATAACTGTCCATGCTATAACTAACAAGTGGTAAAGATAATGTAGGTATAAATGTCCAATAAATTATATTCCTATCTGGTTTGTTCATCTACCTTTGTATAGGTTTTGACCCTCTCTTCTCTAAAAAATGTCTCATTAGCTCCTAAAAAAATAAGTGCGAGCATAAGTCAAACTACTAAGTTATTAGACTACATAAAAATACAATGCAACTTCTACTATTGTTTGTGTTTATGGATCGTGCAATTTGCACGTACAACGCTATTTTACATCATAATTCACCGGCTGATTGTATATTGTATGTTTTTGCAGCATTCTCTGAATCGGCTACCTACGTCACCGGCGGCGCGGCAGTGGTTCGATATCAAGTCAAGAGCAAATTAAGCTTAACGATTCATGAATACAACATCCTAAGATGTTTATAACAGTACCTTTGACATTGCGTATTAATTATCTTCAGTCACTTTGAACTTCAGTAGGATAATGAGTTAATTCAATATTTTCAAAACACCGATTCGACGGAATTTGTGAGACGTCCTCACGTCGCGAGCTAAAAATATACACTGCTGCTGTGCTGGTTTGCCGAGCAGAACTGACGGGCGGAACTGATTGGACAACGAGACAGAAATCCGATAAGGACAACTACGTTTGAATGGATGAATAATTCAAGTGTGAGCGAGATATCAGTTGCCCGAATGAAAATGAATGCGCACGAATGACCAACAACCCCAAACAGTATTTCTCAAATAAATGCAATTAGAAGACGCCAGCATATGAAAAGTCTGTGCAAATTATTCAGGGCATATAGCGATGTATTTTGCATTATTATTTACACACACATACATAAGCTCACGCCTTTTTTCCGGAAATGGGGTAGCTAGAGACTAAAGACCTTCACTTGCTACGATCCTGGCATTCATCTCTTGTTTCCTCAACATTCATCTCATTACAAGCTTGCTGGTTACGGATACTTTAAATTTTTCCCCTTGACTCATAAATCACCAATTTGGTATTTGTAGGACCTTCTTGATCTTGGGCGACCTCGTCCGACAGCTCCATTCTCACCCGCTGTTTATTTTAATTATTATTTATATTTACAATATACATGTACAAAAACACATACAAAATCAAGTCTATATTCAACAAGAGATTACACCCGGGAAAGCAGCAGCATGAAAAAAAAAATGTAAAACAAGCCATTGGCTGGTTTTATTATCTAGTTTTTTTTTTTCGTTTTACAGACCTACATATGTATAGAATAGGGATATAGACAGAGCTATAAGAGATATAGGTATTCCTATGTTATTCCTCTGTTCCTCACTGTCCTACGATGATGATGATGATAATGAGATGGGACGCCCGCTGAACCTCAGGCGGGTGATCGGTCCTCTATCCGTGACTATTTCACCCAATTCCCAGACTGTCCTACGATACTGTTCATCACGACACTTTAACAAAAGCAGCCATTAACCGATAATGTGGCTACTGATAACGTGATTCACTCCTTTTTCTGAAACTAGGGCCCAGTCCATCGCCGCGCACCTTGCGCTGTTCATGTGATATACATACCTCCCGATAAACAGTTACTTTTGTTTGATAGCAAATATATACAAATTAAGATATATAATATAGTTTGTTTTTAGAGGTATACAAATTCAAAATAAAATAAAACACTTAAAAATAAATTGCCACGTTACCTCCGCAATACGGACCCAATTGCTCGAAAAAGTGGTCAAATATTGGACTTCCCGATTAAACTTCATTCAAGCCAGCCGTGGAGCCCATATGCCCCAAATCATTTTTAAGCACGAATGGCATAAGAATATCTTTTAAATAAAACGTATTTTATTTCATTTTGATTTGTATACCTCTAAAAAAAACACCGCTTATATAGGAAATTGGCGTTTTGCCGTAATGGCCACTTTGATCTCAAATATCTCCTCTATGGTTAAGAATTCCAAATTCAAATTTATACAGCTATTTACTCATGTATTTGTGTTTCTAAAATTATAGTTCTACCGTGGCACCAGTACTGCAGAAATGGCTCGAAGGATTAATGATGTGTATGACGACGGTGCCGCAATAGAAAACACAGTGCGTTTTTGGTTCCAACGTTTGCGTTCTGGAAATTTCGACCTGCAGAACAAGCCCCGTGGACGGCCGGAGACCAAAGTTGATAATGAAGAATTGAAGGCTATTGTGGAAGTGGATCCATCGCAAAACACGTCCGAGTTACCTGCAGGCTGCGGTGTTAGTGATAAAACTGTTTTAATCCACTTGAAGCAAATTGGGAAGGTGAAAAAGCTTGAAAGGTGGGTACCTCACGAACTGAGTGAAGCAAGTCAACAAACGCGCGTTGACTGCTGCGTTGCATTACTCACCCGGCACAATAATGAAAGGATTTTAAATCGAATCATTACCTGTGATTAAAAGTGGATCCTGTACGATAATCGGAAGTGCTCATCGCAATGGCTGAACCCTGCCGAACCAGCCAAACCATGCCCCAAGCGAAAATTGACTCCAAAAAAGTTACCTGTGAGCGTTTGGTGGACTATTGCTGGTGTCGTTCACTACAGCTTTCTTAAATCTGGTCAGACGATTACGGCAGATGTCTATTATCAGCAACTGCAAATCATGATGGAAAAGCTAGCTGATAAACAACCAAGGCTGGTCAATCGCTCTAGGCTACTGCTGCTTCATGATATCGCTAGACCACACACTGCACAACAGACGGCTACCATATTAGAGGAGCTTCAATTGGATTGTCTAAGACATCCACCGTACTCTCCGGACCTTGCTCCAACAGATTACCATTTTTTTCGAAATTTGGATAACTTCTTGAAAGGGAAAAAATTCAACTCCGATGGGGCAGTCCAAACCGCCTTCAAAGATTTTATTGATTCCCGTCCGAATTTTTTTTTATTAAAGGGATCGAAGAACTACCTATGAGATGGCAAAAGTGAAAAAAACGACTTTATGTTCCTCCCATGCAAAACGCCAATTTCATATGTAAGGACCTAATATATATTTACACTTCGACCGTTTTTAGAATGCGATTATGACATTTTCTTAATGCGTACGTAATAAGCAATATTTTTCATTTTATTTCAATTATGGGTTTTGAGCTGTCAGGAACGCATTCTCTCAGCAGCCAGACTTTAGTCATACCTACGTCATAAATAAACAATACCACCCAGTTTACTTTATATTTAATAGAATTTCAAGTGTTTTATTGTTCTTCTTGTGTGACGTGTTTCTGAATGATTAGAAAAGTTAGATTTTGTGTCCATCAACGTGTAGTTAATAGTTCAGTTTTGTATATGTTTATATTTGAGAAATCAACAAAATTTAGTACTTTTGTAGGTATGATTATTACCCTTTGAAACCCATTTTTTTAGGATAGTATTATCCTAAAAAAATTGCCCATATGGGCCTGGGCCGATGCTCAGCAGCAGGGGATACCGGACACTCACTATATATATATATATATATATATATATATAAACATATACTCACGATATAGGTTCTATTCTAGCTGGAATTTTCTTAATTTTTTCTAACTTAGGATTTATCTTACTTAAGTACTTAGTTTTATCTTACTTAGCATTCCGGACATCGGTGATCAGAACACAGAAAATACATAATTAACTCAGGTAATAAAGGCATAATACATTATAGCGGCGAAATCAGCTTACCGGAAAAATAATAATATATATATATATATATATATATATATTACGATATTTTTAAAGATGCCATAAACCAAGACTATGTGGATTTATAAAAAGGGTACTTTGCCGCGCAGTGTGAGTTTTATTTCTGTGACACCCTAACGGCTACGTCTTTTTTAAATTATTATTTATAAAATACAGGTTTATTTATATACCTATATAAATCTTCCGCTTAATCTGCTGGTGTGTGTGTGTTTAATTTACAATTGCGTTGATACCTAATCGTCGTCTGCAGAACATATTTTGGCCGTGAAATTGGCAAAACAACTGTCTTGTTGATTTAAATCTCGCACGACTGATAGGAACAGATGAAACTACATAAGACATTAGTCACATCTAGCTCTAAAACTGTCAAGGTATATCATGTAAACAGACATAATTAATTTATGTTCTAAAGAAAAAGAACGTCGCGTTGAATGCGACCAAGCCAATAATAGAACAACAAGATGAAGGCAGCAATGTCTGCACCTCTCCTATTCTACACAAGTGCGTTCACCAAGACTGCGTCGCGCCCGCACAGTGCAAGCGCACGCAATTGTGATGATTATGATAAAACACGAATATAAATAATGCACGTTAGTTGCGTAGCAAAAATATTTTCAATGAACCAAGGACGAAAAACATTTTGGTATACCTATACATAGCAGAGTCGACACAAACACAACCATTCACTATGCGCTTCGATACAAACTAGCAAATTCAGTTGCAGTTGTATGTACGCTCAAAGCGGCTTGTCGGCCTGTTTTAAAAAGAGTCGGCACGCGCCAAGGCGGCGCGATCAAAGTTGACTTTAACAGAATGAATAAACTATAACTGTACTGCTTAAGAACCCCTTTCCTAGCGTCTCTAGATGGAGAGAGTGAAAAAATCCTACAGGGAGAGCGGAGCGGTGTTCCAACTAAAATCAAAACCGGCCAAGTGCGAGTTGGACTCGCGCACTTAGGGTTCCCCAAATGCGAACCGTAGCGAGGGCGGGGGCGGCGCTATACTTATTCAGAAATCGAGCTAGCCACGGCAAGCTCAATAGAACACATATTAAATTACTTAAACAAAAGCAGCGAGTGTTACAAGACGCTGTTGTTATATACGCAGTAAAACAACAAAGATTCTATAATAATAGAAGATATCATTCTATTATTCTTTTATTCTTTTATTTTATTATTATTATAATTCAACTGGACTAATTAATGTATCAAACATAAATTTTCGCTTTTTATTAACTTTAATAAAATGCTGTTTTTAGTAGTCTTGCTTTTCATTGTCTTGCAGGAGGTCAGAAAAGTAGAGTATACTCCTCCGGCATAAAGCTATTTTTGTCTTGGGCGTGCTTGAATCCCTAATTGCACACAGAACTTAGTCTTAATTGAGTACCTAGGGAGTGAATTGCCGACCAGTTTAGCCTAGCGGGTAGTGACCCTGCCTACGAAGGTAACGGTCCTGGTTCGAATCCCGGTAAGGGAAAATATTTGTGTGATGAATATTTGTTTGTTAGTCTTGGATGTTTTCTATGAATTTACATAAGTATTTATCTCAATTAAATATATCGTCGTCTAGAGTACCCATAACACAAGCCTTGTTGAGCTTACTATGGGCCCAGTTCGATTTATGTTAGATTGTCCTCTACTATTATTTATTTTATAATAATTAATGTAGTGTCGTATCAGCACGTCAAGGAGAGGGCAGTATGTAGAAGTGCATGAAAGGAACTCCACTTACAAGAGCGTAGCTCTTAAATAATGAATGAATGAATTATTATTATATTTGGAACAGGAACATAACAGAAGTTAAAAATCTGTAGTGTATTTGGACAAGAAACATGTGAACAAGTGAAATTATTATACCCCCCCCCCCCCCTCCCACTCGATACTTTTTTTTCTTATTAAAGACATAATAAATTAGCCTAATTTTTTAATTTGATATATCCAATATCACTCTCACAGATAAGACGAATCTAACGACACCTCTCAAACTAATTCATCAAGCCGTTTAGGCTACACAGCGTGCCAAAGAAATAAACATACATAACATACTCTCCGGCGCAGTCGGGTAAAAAACAAGTTTTTGCCAAAGGGAGAATGGCGTAGAGCTATGTTTGTTTTTGTTAGTGTTGTTGCCGTTTTTGCTTTAAAATTCAATCTGTAAACAAACTGAAAATCAATTTTCTGTAATTGATAACTCCTCATGCAGTTCAAACGTGATATTGTACAGATAACTTAATTTTCCACCTGAACTGAGCTTACACAAAAGACTATTGTGTTGCGATGTAGCAAAAAAACGGTCGACTACTTTAACTCTCACAAAAAAATATACCTAGTGAATTAGATTCGCTGATTGAATTATAATCACGACTGTATTTCAAATAAGTGATATCCAGAAAACTTAATTCTGAGGGCCAGGTATGAAATAAGCGACGTTATCAAATAATTAGTGTTTTGGTGTTACGTCATTTAACCCAACAAAATCATGGCCGGAAAGACAACAAAATGGCTATGCAGATGTAAATTTTTGTGTTGGTTATGTATAAACTCGTATAATACACACAGTTATGTATGTACATGCTAATGCTGTACTTATAGAAATGATGTTTATGATGTATAGACAAGTTAGTAAATATCCCTGCTTGTCTTGTCCGCCAGCTGTTATTATGAACAGACTTCGAGACGTCACTTATGTTTGATGGCGATGTTTGGCCTTTGTTTAGTTGTAAGTAAACTATCATAAGTGCGTGATGGAAAAAACTTTCCTGACTGCACAAGTTTGCTGGAAGAAATATCTATTTAGAGATATGCTCGCCTTTGCGCATAAATTGACCTTTGTTGTTTCCATTACCACAGAACAAAGAATATGAATATTAATTTGAAAACATCGTGAGGCAATCTTCATAACTACAGAAATAGGGCGATAAAATCAAACACAAATAATTTACTGAAAGTCGGCAAAAATAATGCACTTTTACACGTCAGACACTTACCCATTGAGAAAAAAAACAAATATCATATATGATCAACTAAACTAATGAGTAACTGAGTATGGTTTGAGTTTGAAAAGGGAATTTCCTTTCCCTTTAAAGTGGTTATTCAAGGCTGAATCTCGCACAGGAAAAGGAAACTCTATTAAATCTACCAGTGCTTCGGAAATAGGCCCGTCAGAGAAGACAGCACCAAGAAACTCTACGGGGAAGTCATTTTCGTCTTATATAATGTACAATACAAAAATAATCTAATCTAATAACGATATTATGACATCGTATCTATCAGTGCCAAAAAGATGTCTCAAAATAAAAAAAATACAAAAGAAATAAATAAGAACAAACAAAAGCTGTAATCAACATAACTTATGAGAAACCAGACTGGACCAGTGTCCCCAAGCAGCACCCGTTCCCGAGGATGACTTATGCACCAGCCATCACCCCCCTCGCCATATTTGAGGGAGAGGAGCAATCCGCTACACAACTTGCTACGATAGCCTTGTGTGCCTCAGACACCCCTTACAGAAAAATGCGTGACGCTGTGTTAGTTTTGTTTACTTACCCTAGCGTCCTGAAGTGTCCTGTGCGATAACCATTTGTTCTTTTGTATTATAGCCGAGTAGTTGCTTTCGGTCTGAAACAGAACAATCATTTATTTCTTAAACTTCTAATTGGCCACGACTCCAATCAGTGTGGTGTCAACAGACTTCTGTATTTGTAATATATTTTTAAATGGCTATGAACCCTTCCAGCGCGTCATTTTAAATGAGGCATTGCGGGTTTGAACCGCCTTGTAATAAGATTCAAAACCTAAGGGATTTCATCCTTAGGCTGGGTACGCTTGACGTTTTATTAAAATATCCATGGCTGCGACGATGGGCTATCCCCCTGTCACGCATAATGGAGTATTGAATAATTGGCTTTACGTGGGCACAATTGTGCCTCTGCCACCCCGTACGAGAAAACGCGTCAACATCAAAAAAGTCTAACCTTAATTAGGTAACCAAGCGACTGTTAACAGTCACCATCAGCAGGGCCATAGGCCCTTGTCTTGAGTGACTAGTTGTTCAGTCAGTATTTTAGTCACCCCCCCGAATAATATTCTAATTGCTATTTTTCCCGTGGTATATATAACAAGTCATTATGTTTTTTTTTTCAATGAGATAAATAATAACGCTATTCATTTTGGTAACCGTGAATCTGATACTGATTCTCGAGTCAAACTAACAAAAATCATACAAAGAAAACAATGACTTGTGTTTGTGTTTCTACCGTTTGTTTGACCATGGTTTTTCTGTATCTGTTTATGGAATAAAAATACCAGAGTTTTGTATCACATTAAAAATTAAGAGAGTTATTTTACAATACTTGTGAAAGTTATGCATAAAATTATAACTCAATACAAGGGACTAAGAATGTCAGTCTCAAGATCCAAGAGGAAAAATAAACAGATTATAAAACCTTATCATTACTGTTATTCCTATAAATAATCATAAATTATTCAGAGAGATGATGATCGTGGGTACTAGCAAATATGTAACTTCAGTAATTATCTGGGCCGGGCAGAATATTAATTTGTTATACATATAGGCCGGACTGGATAATAATGTTATGAACAGGAAAAACATATACAAAGTCGAACTATTTTCAGACATTATACGTATCCCAGGTATTATACGTATTCCGGCAAATAAAAAAAAACAGATATCATAGATACATAGATTAAATTAAATTAAATTACAATAAAAAATCAAATCACAATAAAACAATAAAAATAAAACAATATAAGATGTCAAGGTAAGCTAGCTATGACACGGCTCGACTTGATATAATATTGAGTCTATTTTTGTAATAAGTTCGTAATTTTATTCTGTCAAAAATTATAGATTCAGTTTCAAAATAGACAAACAAAAATAATTTTGAGTGTATACAGAATAAATGACATATATTTAATATGAATTACATATATAGTTGTAATATATTATTCTTCTGTGTTTTCCACTAAAACTGGGAAAATCCAATGGGCTGGCCACACTAAGCTCTGTGGTCCAAAATGTACTGTGCGCTATAATATTTACATAAATTATAGCATGTACCAGCGCAAATTGGACCGATCTGCGGCCGATCTAAAACACTTAGGTTACTTAGGGACCTATAACAATGTCAATATATCTACTAAGTGGCAGTGTAGTGTAATACAATTAGGAAAAGGAACTAATATAAAACTTTCATACTTTTCATTGCACATACTATTTATTTCATAGGTACTCACATCCTCACTACCAGACTCATTGACTTAAGACAACGCCGCATCCCCAGAGACAGCGACGGGTAAGGCAACTTGGGGTGAGGAGGCTGTGCCTTTAGTTAGACACACGTCCAGTCCCCTCACGTTCAAAAAGACCTTCCTTCCTCATTCAAAAAATTAAAAAGTAAGCTATATTGTGATTATGAGAGACTTCAATGGCCGCTATTCATACTTAATTAAATTAATAATTCATATTGTAGACGCTGACGTATTGACGGAGGAGAGCAAAATGCTACTAAACTGAAAACTCTGTTATTTATTAGATACCCCATTCATAACCATAAACTCGTTTTACTGGTGTAGATTTTTTGTTGTAGACAAAGTTATGTCATTGTCGAAGATAGACAGATTTACTTTACAGATGTTTACAACCTTTTGATAACTTTAATTGCCAACCAAATAAAAATAGAGGAATGTTGCGCTATACGATGTAATCGTCAACAGGGCGTTGACACACACATACAAAATAGAGACACACCTCTTAGTTTTAGGTTGTTCCACTCCACAGAGCATATCTGTGGGTTGTTCTATCTACTACAAATGCGTACGAGTATACCTTTTTGATAGGTACGCATATCAGAAGCCGCTTCACTTCCGTTACTCGTTGCGTCCATCCGTCTGAACTTTTTATTTGGTCCAAGATGGTTAATAACCATGTGGAATTATGATACAATAAAATTAATATACAAAATGTAAGCCCGATTGCATTTTAAAATTTTAGATAGTGTATTTAACCAGTAAATTACCAGCCCCCTTATTCTGAAACGAAAATCCAACGCAGTTAGTGTCAAATTTAAGTTTCGTGTAAGGGAAAAAAATAAAATTTCCACAGTTTTCGGTCGACTTGAGTTACTGAATAAGGGGGCAGCTTAGGAATTGCATCGGAATTTTAAGAAAGTGGGACTTCTAAAGTTCGCTCAAAAACCATGTCTGAGCGCCGTAGGTTAGGATAGGGAGGATACCCATGTGGATGAGCTTGCATTTGAGAGCCATATAGGAAGTTTACTTTTCATAAGTTTACGAAGACCAGTTAAGCCTAGCGGGTAGTGATCCTGACTACGAAGGTGACGGTCCTGGGTTCGAATCCCGGTAAAGGCATATATTTGTGTGATGAGCATGAATATTTGTTTCTTAGTCTTGGAAATTTACTATATGTTTACATAAGTATTTATCTCTATTAAATATATCGTCGTCTAGTAGAAATAACACAAGCCTTGTTGAGATTAGCTAAGTAGGTACCTGGCCTAGTTAGATTTGTGTAAGGTTGTCCTCTAATATTTATTTATTTATTTATATTCATGGACGAGAAGGTATTTCAGACGATATCAGTTGCAAAAGTTGCAGAAAATATCAGGGCAAAATACTAAGGTGTTAGGTTGAACATGTAAGTACAAAAAATACTTAAAACATAAACTTAAGTACACAAAACATAAAAAGAAGTTTGGTGATAATTTATCGAAACACAATTTGGTGATTACTAATTCTTGCAGTCATTTCGAATTTATTGGTAGTAAATTTTCGAATTTTTTGGTAATCGTTTAAACACAAGCCGAACTTTTATAGTATGTTGGATATACTCTTTCAATTTCTCTGATGTCACTGATAGTATACCTTCTTGGAATAATTGTTTTACTTCATTAAAAATGATTTCTTGTTCCTAGCGACGTGCCCCTTTACCTGTGCCCAGACTAACTCTGTAGGGTATAGTTTCTAATGGTAAGGGGGCAGACGCTGGACAGTGACCCCATGATCAGCCGCCAATTTGTCTAGCTTGCTGCTGGTGTGCAGATTTTTCTGTTATTACTTTATCTAGTTATTCTGCCTTTACCATATTTGAGCCATAAGGTATATGTTTTTCGTCCAGCGAGTATTTTATTTGTTCTTTGCGCCAGGAAGTTGTGGGCAATAATTACAAGGGGGCGTTGTCGAGTACAAATACAGAATTTTGTTTATCTGCACACGTATCATAAACTCTCTTTACTGCGTTCAAAAACCGCACGTTACGATCAGCATTATGTTAAACTACTTGGTAAAAACTCGTTTCGTATCTGGAAAACTACACATTATGGTCATTATGTGTAGTTTTTCTATACATATAATGACATTCAAATTTCGAACGCCGACGCCCACCCGCGTGCCGTCCCCAGTTTATCTGTGAAGTTGGTACTGACATTCAAATTTCGAACGCCGACGCCCATCTGCGTGAAGTTGGTACTAAAGAAAAAGCTAAACAATTGCAAAACCACAATGCCGGTCAAACATGCGGTTCCTGAACACATCAAAGAGAGCTTATGATATGTGTGTAGATAAACTAGTGTATGTAACTGTACATAATTGGGCATTATGCAGCAGTCACATAAACTACTATTAAATTTCAGTAGAATTGTAGGTACTTAACCTCTCCTCCCTTGGTGGTGAAGGTCGGTATTTTTTTGACTCGAACGTCAGCAGACCTCCTTCAAGAAAGCCTTCCTCGCTGCCAATGTGACTGATGATTAGAAGATTTCCTTTCCATGAGGGACCTTTAAGGCCAGTTGTGCCCCTCCAAGAATGCCTGCCTAGAGTATTCTACTGCCGTATCTATCCAAGTCTTGCCAACTTACTATGAGACCTATGACAATGGATATCATTTGTACATAAATTGGTTTTAAGCACGTCCGTATCTTGAGTAACTCTTAAACACTGCTGCACTAAAGACTGCTTCTGAAAAAGTGCAGATAGATTTATTTTTTTGGGACAATAAAACGTATCAAGTGTGGCTCGGACTAGCATATGAAGGTTACCATTGTACAATAAAACTTCACCAACTAAAAATAATAAATCAAAAATCAAAAAGAGTCGAGAGAGAGATACTATGTTCGAACGTGGATTCGAATCGAGAACCCTAGGATTGCTAAATCGATATCAAACCAATTGCGCCACCATAACAACATCATCATCATATTTGAATCATGTTATCGTTTGTTATATCGTGTTAAAACACGTCTCTTGTATGGGGACCCCTTTATTTTATACATTTCCTCATTTTGTTGCTGTAGCTGCACCAGAAATAGACATTCTGTGAAAATTTCATCTCTATAACTGTAAAGATTCTCATGACAAACCGATGGACAGCGGAGGCTTAGTAATAGAGCCCCGATAGGCACCCTTAAAAAAAGCTTTAAAAAAAAATGCCTTCATTTAGCCAGGTCTCATCTTGACAGTATATTTTCCATTTTGGCGATGTTGCTTCATACTGAGGAGGAATAGATTCCTCCACAGTATGTTATGTTATGTCTTGCCTATCGGTCAAGCAGCTGCGATGTTTACGACTTGGATATTCAAATGTCAAGTGTTAAAGCACTTTTCGCATTGTGCTCAATTTAAAATTTGGCAGGTCCGGGTCGTTGATAACTTCCTGTAAAACCTGAAAAAAGGAAGGAAAACTTTTCTCGCACTAAAAGTAGCCTATTACTCGATGATAATGTATCGGTAGCTTCCTATAGTTTAAATACCTATTTGTGATATATATCTATTAAATGAAAAATCTCGCGAGCACTTGCAAAAGCTGCGCTTTCCCATGGTATTGATTAATGCCAGCAAAAAATACTTACTTTTGCAATAGTAGGGGCCTCGATACGATAAAAGAACAGGATGTACTTTTCGAAAGGAGATTAATGACCACGGCTCACTTGCTTGTCACACGTTATATGTATGTATGAATAGGTACTTATAATATATTATAAGTACCTATTCATTACCATAACGTTCTCAGAAACAACCATAGAAGTTTTTAGTCGCTTTTTTTTTGGTGAAAGAAAGTCTTTCTTGGTCGGCGGACCTGGCTCAGGTACAATCTCGCGGTCTCGTTGACTTGAGTGACCCAGCTGAGATTACATTTTGCGTACAATTCCAATACAATGACAAAATTATCATGACAAATTATGCCGAATGAACGAGCAAAATGACGTCTGCCTGTTCAGGTCGAAATGTTCCGCGTTCGTCATCACACGTGATTGTTTTACTAAAGGACTTCAAAAATTGAGGTTCTATAGGCTTTATTCTATTAGGACTTCCGAACAAGTATACAACATTTCATAGATGAATGATTCGATTGTAAAAATATACTTATCTAATAATAAATAACGATTGCATAAAACTATGAATCAACTTGAGACCATATTTAATTTTTGATTTGCTTACATTTGAGTTTGAATTTAGATCCAAATGTTGTTAGCATGGGTGGGGTTCGCAGTCTCTTAAAAATTAAATCTACTATGAAACGGTTATCATCTATGTTATGATTCAGAATATTTATCAATCAGTGTTTACGTAAAAGCAATACAACTCCTAGAAACAGCTTATGTTTTATGTCTTTATCTACACACGTACCATAAAACCTCTTTACTGCGTCCAAAAACCGCATGTTACGACCAGCATAATACCACACTACTTGGTAAAAACTAATTTCTTATCTGAATATTAATACATTATGACCATAATGTATCAATTTTCGTCAAATATAACATTCAAATTTCGAATGCCGCCGCCCGCCTGCTTTGCCGCCCCTAATTTGTCTGTGAAGTTGGTACTACTCAACAAGCTAACCAACTGCAGAGCGATGATCAATGCCACAATGCCGGTCGAACATGCGGTTCCTGAACACATCAAAGAGAGCTTATGATATGAGTTTAACACGCTCAGCGCCAGTGTATCTTTAATGATACACCATAGGGTGCTTTGTCACAGGCTTGTGTATACCTATAATTTTGTAGTATTTTTTTTAAGAAAAACCCCATATTTTCTTTATTTTTTAAGATATTTACACCCCAAAAACACAGGCACATTCTCCAGGGCCAACGCTTTTGAACGCGCTACTAAAATGTATGAAACGGTGTATATTTAAGGATACACCGGCCTCCAAAGTCGGGGCAGTGTGGTGTATCATTAAGGATACACTGGCCTGTGACAAAGCACCCTATGGTGTATCATTAAAGATACACTGGCGCTGGGCGTGTTAAATAAACTAGTTTATGTAAATGCACATAATTAGACTTTAAAACTCTCGAGTGATAATAAAACCACTCTCGACTTTTAATGCCCTCCATTATGTATCAGTCACATACACTACTACTACATCAATAAAATAATAAAATAATAAATAAAATATACCTATATCAATAAAAAAGAAACACTGGCCACCATTGTTTATCTTTTATCTACAAGATTAGCCAGCCATATACGCAAGGATTTAAGCGACAGATCTGCCTGATGGCCATATTTGAGCGTGTTCTTGCCATACATTAGAGAGGCGTATAGGCACGGATATAAACGACAGATCCGCCCGCCGGATATGCCTGGAGGGTGGGCAGATCTGTCGGTAACATCCTTCCGTAAACGACCCGAATGGCCGAGTCGGCAGTGACCCTGCCTACGAAGGCAAGGGTCCCGGGTTCGAGTCCCGGTGGGGGCAAATAATTGTTTGATGAGAACGGATGTTTGTACCCTAGTCATGGTTGTTTATCTATCTAAGTATAGTATTTATCTATATAAGTATGTGTATCGTTGTCTAGTACCCAAGATACAGGGAATCCTAGTTTGGGGCTAGATTAATGTGTGTCAATAGTGTCCAAGGTATTATTAACTTTGCTATAATCCGTATTTTCGGAACTTAACCGTCAAGTTGCGTCGATGGGCAATGATTACACACCCTGGTTAATCCGTGCCGTTTTTCTAAACTCGTGAGTCGTTTCTCCATCGATTTCATCTTGGCTTGGAAGTCGTTGGCGATGCAGGTGCACAGCTTGAGAGATTCTCCGAATATTTTGATTTTGCACTTCATGCCGTCGAAGTCTTCGCGAAACCTTGGGAGGGAGAGGAAATGAGAAAAGATAAACAAATTACCGTCACACTTTTCCCATATGGTATAGCACAGTTGTGCCATTTAGTGAATACTCTATTAAGAAATATAATCTTTATTAGTCTATCAGGGTTTACATTTTGTAATTATGCGTGGCAGAGAGCTAGTCCATTGCCGCAGTTGCGGTGATTCACGATGTTTTCCTACACTGTTTCTCATAAGGGCTCGCAGGGCACGACAAAATACCGCCCATTTTTATAAGACAGTGTGCCGATCAGTTAGCTGCCCCATTGTGTACACTGTTCCGCAGATCACTCAACGAACAGTGCTTTCCTACTCACTGGAAAAAGGCTTTTAATGCACCCCTTCAAGACCCACACAGACTGAAACGCACCGGAAGAGCCTGTGTGCGGTGCGTCGCTGTCCGTAGTCGTCGGCCGCGCGCGATAATCCGCAGAATCACGCACCGTGGGAAGCTAGCTAGATAATTGACGATTATATAGGTACTATAGACTACAATAGGTAGTAGAATATAGCCAAACTAACCTATGAATGCAGGACGACAATGACGTTTCCGACATAGAGGTGTACTGGTCGTGAGTGGTCGAGTCTTGTGAGAACATCCGGGTGCAAGCATGGTCCTGGTCTAGATTCAATGAGCGACGATTGTCATGTACGACTAGACTCGGCCTGTGGAGTAACCATTGACTAGTTAAACAACTCATGAAAATTATTTCATGAGTTGTTTAACTAGTCAATGGTTACTCTATTACTATTACTACTATTAAGTAGTTTATCTACACACGTATCATAAACCCTCTTTACTGCGTCCAAAATCCACACGTTACGACCAGCATAATGAAAAACTTTTTGGTAAAAACTCATTTCTTATCTGAATATTGATCATTATGATCACAATATACCAAAATTTGTCAAATCATGACATTCAAATTTCGAACGCCGACGCCCGCCTGCGTGCCGCCCCTAGTTTGTGTGAAGTTGGTACTACAGAACAAGCTAAACAACTGCAGAACAATGATCAATGCCACAATGCCGGTCGAACATGCGGTTCCTGAACACATCAAAGAGAGCTTATGATATGTGTGTAGATAAACTAGTGTATGTAACTGTACATAATTAGGCATTAAAACTCTCGAGTGATATTATTAAGAAATAATGCCCTCCATTATGTAGCAGTCACATAAACTACTATTATGTGACTGATACATAACGCCTAATTATGTACAGGTACATACACTAGTTTATCTACACACATATCATAAGCTCTCTTTGATGTGTTCAGGAACCGCATGTTGGACCGGCATGGTGGCATTGATCATTGCTCTGCATTTGTTTAGCTTGTTCAGTAGTATCAATTTCACAGACAAACTAGGGGCGGCACGAAGGCGGGCGTCGGCGTTCGAAATTTGAATGTCACAATTTGACAATTTTTTGTACATTACTTATTACAAATTTTCAGATAAGAAATGAGTTTTTACCAAGAAGTATATCATTATGCTGGTCGTAACGTGCGGTTCCTGAACACATCAAAGAGAGCTTATGATATGTGTGTAGATAAACTAGTGTATGTTACTGTACATAATTAGGCATTAAAACTCTCGAGTGATATGATTATGAAATAATGCCCTCCATTATGTAGCAGTCACATAAACTACTATTATGTGACTGATACATAACGCCTAATTATGTACAGGTACATACGCTAGTTTAGCTCTCTTTGATGTGTTCAGGAACCGCATGTTGGACCGGCATGGTGGCATTGATCATTGCTCTGCAGTTGTTTAGCTTGTTCAGTAGTACCAACTTCACAGACAAACTAGGGGCGGCATGAAGGCGGGCGTCGGCGTTCGAAATTTGAATGTCATAATTTGACAAATTTTTGTACATTACTTATTACAAATTTTCAGATAAGAAATGAGTTTTTACCAAGAAGTTTATCATTATGCTGGTCGTAACGTGCGGTTCGAACACATCAAAGAGAGCTTATGATATGTGTGTAGATAAACTAATGTACGTTACTGTACATATTGTGTACATTAATGCCCTCCATTATGTAGCAGTCACATAAACTACTATTTTACCAAGTAGATATTATGCTGGTCGTAACTTACGGTTTTTGGACGCAGTAAAGAGGATTTATGATGCGTGTGTAGATATATATTTTATTTGTTCTTTGCCGTTTGAGCATTCAGGGAAGATGGGAGCTTGTTGGCATCCTAACATTAGATAGATAGATGATGAGGTGGGTGGGACTGGGGCTCACTGAACACGGGCGGGTGATCGGTCCTCTATTGTGACTATTTCACCCAATTACCGTGTTCGAGTTACTCCGGTTACTGTTGATTCAGCCGACTTCCCTCCCCAAATATCCTTGTTCTTTAAGTGAATTCCAGTATGTCGCTGAGTTTGAGGTTGGCAAGGTCCTCTTCCTCGATGTTGTCCATACCATACCTAGTGTTCGCTATCTTATGTTTGAATACATAAGGCATTCTCCCACAAATTGCTGACTAGTTTCCTCCAGCCCACATTGAGGGCATGAAGGGTTAGGTTCAAGCTTTAACAATAATAATATGATAATAAGTCCTTAGATTAGGTCGAGGACTTTTTTTACAGGCACATGTGTACATTGCTTCTAACTCCACACTAACATAGTCTTAGTCTCACTAGCTAGAAAGCGGAATAAGACTTAACTCGAGTAAACTTTGACAACTCCATATAATGTTGTATGGAGTGAGTTCTCAAAGTTTACTCTAGTTTAGTCTTAACATACCTTCTAGCTATAGCTTGCCAGATTCGTACGTGACAATCCCATGATCTGCAGGCGAGGAGGGACGGACGAAAGATGCGGGGGCTGCGAGGGCGGGAAAGAAGAGCGCGGGCGGCGGGGCGCGTAGTAGGAACCACAGAATACAAGGAACCACGTAGGAACCGCCCGCGCTCTCCTTTCCCGCCCCCGCAGCCCCCGCATCTTACGTACGAGTCTGCTGACAAGCTATCTATAGTCGTCCTTAGCGCTGGAAACTAGATACTGCGACATCAGACATATATAAAAACATCCAAGACCTGTTTTTTTTCATTCTTTCCTCAGCATTGGATCGAATCGGGGACCTCTCGCACGGTAGGCAATGCCAAGCCACAACCGCAGCGCCACAGACTGTGGCCACAGAGTCCGTAGGGTTTAGCTGAGTAGGTATCCTGCGGTGTAGTGTTCCGGTGCGGAAATATTTCCGCAGTATAATTTCTCACCTTGGTTGGACCGTGAGTGAGGGACTTGGTACTGAACTATCGCTAGAATCAATCTTCACCTTCGGATGCGTGTTACGCAGCATTATTGTGATAATTTAGGGATAATGCTAATATTACAATAATAATAACAATATAAAAAACGACGTTTTTTTTTTGTTTTTTTTTGTGCTGGCTAACCTCTTTTGATTCTTCAGACAGAGCCATCTGTTGTCCGATAGAATAAATTAGTAGTTTGTAACCCAACAATAGATTGTGGTGGATAGCAGCGTCATCTATCTATAAAATAAGACTAATTTAAATACTAACTTAGGCACTAGGTGGCGATATTGAGTAAATAATGTAAAAATGCACCACTAGATGACGCCACATGTACACAAATACGGCATATAACCCTATGAAATTAAAGAGGTCCGATGTCGTATTTAAAATTATGTTTATCGGCTACTTTTGTAATTGGTGGCTTATCACATAACTGTCACTTTTAGTGTGACCATTTAATTAAGATTTACCGTCATCAAGGCAAATATTTAATGTATAGGTATTTCTGAAGCCCATCTGTCTCGTTTGATATAGCTATATCTAAAACACGAGAATGGGAATCAGTTAAGAAATGCGACCTGCAGGAAATAATAAACACCCGGACGAACATACGAAATCATTTTTGCCCAAGATGAAACCGCTCGCGCTCGGTAAAAAAATAAAACTGTCATAGAAATTAATCTTCGACGACGATTATATGTGTGTGATGTCGCTGTTTCTGGTTTCCACGACTCAGGATATCCTAGTGTGGGGTCAGAAGCAATGTATAGACCTGTATGTAAATGTTTATGTTTATCTACCTATTTTGCCATTTCTTTGACACTCATTTAAATGCTTTTGCCATGGGTAATCCCATCCAAGTCAGGAAAATTTATCGCCTAATAATAGTCACATTAAAAGTTTGCCATCTGCCATGCATGCCGCTCACTTGTTTTCCCTCTCTCTTTCTCTTCGAGAAGAAAACGAACGAAACGAAATGAAAACGAAAATCTTGAAATGGCATGAATCGCGCGGAGTATGTTTTGTCGTGTTTTGTAAACTTTGTTACATCGATACATCGATACATCGCCGTTAAACCGTGTTAAAATTACACCGTTGTCGCTTGTGTAGTGCTTTAGTAATGTGTATTATAAGTGGATTTAGTAACTGAAAATAACTTCAATTCAAATAACAGTTGGTGTCAGGCTCAACTCAATAACTTCCTGTCCATTAAAAAATAAGTGGTGTAACTGGATCAGAAATTACAATAAACGGACCAAGCAAGACACGAGGATGTTGTCTTAACCACAATGTTATTTTTGAATATAATGTCTTTCTTCGGTTGTGATTGATAGACGAATATGACTTGCTTTTAAGATAACTTCCCAACCTTTGTGGTAAGTAAGAAAATGTCTCAAGTTCTGCAGAAATAATGCTATCGCAGACCTCAAATCGCGTCCAGGCAATAAAGAGCAAGTTTGAGAACTTGACCACTGAAACAGAATCACTAATTATAAAAAAGTCCACTAAACTAACTGATAAACAGCTGAGTAAACATACAAGCGTAAATAATGATGCTACACCGCCGAATAATGAGTGTATTGCTAGTAACAGCTGCTTTGATAAGGAAAATTCTACTCAAACCGCAAACATACCCCAAGATGGATGTACCGATTCTGATTCATCAAATGAATGGTCACCACAACCAAACTGCAGCTATTTGTATAAAACTGAGGTAAAAAGAAGTATAAGTGATCCAAAGAAGTTGTTATCCAGACAGTCCAGTGATCCTGGTAAGAAGTTGCACCGAAGTCACGCATTCCGGTGCGACAAAAACCAAAAATTACTAAGCCCTAGTCCGAAACGACACGGCAGCTGCTACGGTCGGCCAGAGACCAGTGATCATACTCTTAAAACCGGTGAGAAGAAACTTAGCAAAGAACGGTTGAAGAAGCTTGGAGTTCTATTAGAAGATCAGATGAGAAAGGAGAACTTTGTTGCTTATAAAATGGAGAGTGAAATTCCTGATGTTGTACCATACAACTCAATCCCAGATGAAAAAGTACCGCAACATATACTGGATCAGTATGCTAAAGTCCTGAAACCAAGAAAAAACTCTCCGACTGATAATAAACATGATCTGATGACCGATAGTGGTGTCAGCTCGGAGACCGAGAACTTAGATGATGATAGAAGTAGATTACAAAAGCTAAAGGCAAAATTTGAGACTGATGTTATGGATTTGAGACCTGAGTTTATCCCTGTGAATAGCAATCTAGACATTATGAAGGACGACTTATGTGCTAGCAGTGAAACTATGCGATTGGAGAAGAAAAACCCACATCTAAAACTAACACCAACCCTAAAAAAAGCTTTAAAACAGCCTTTACCGCCCGGCCCACCCCCTAAGAAGCCACCCCGAACATTTGCTTCACCAGTGCCACCAGAAAGTACAAAGAAAGACACAAAACAGATGCTCGAGAAACTAGAACTAGTTCTTCAGAAACGTGAAGAGCAGAACCGAGTCAGAAATATTTACGACATTGCAGAAACCAATCATAGTTTACCACGCAGAAATAGCAGTCCAAAAGAGATCCACTATCTATGTACTGAGATCCTTGATATTACACAAAGGACATTGCTGCCTAATGAAATCAACACCACAGATGTGTTAAAAAACTGTTTAAATTCATTAAATTGTGCCATAGTGACAAACCGGTCTATGACAAGTTTGCCTTACTGTCGACTAAGTGATGGCTCGAACCGTAGTTCCCTGAACTGTTGCAGCAGTACCCATAGTTTGCACGACGCTAAACCAGGCTTATCAACGTTTTTCAAAGATGGTGGAGATTTCCAATGCCATCTAGATAAAAAGTGCTCGAAATCTGACGCAAAAGAACATATCTATGATGTGCCGTTTTGTGGCAATAGTGACAATTTAGTGCTTAGTGTAAATGGTGCGGAGAAAGTGAAACCTGTGCATTGTGAGTCGGGGTACGGAGTTGTGAACAGTGGTTTCTTGAAAGGAATACTCAGCCGGAGTATGGAGGATCTTCGGGGGAACCAGACCTATGAGGTAAGAATCTTACTGACTTACGCCTGCCAGGGAACCCACTTTTAAGTCGAGGCCTCCGCATGTACAGTCCATTCAACTCAGTCCTATGACCTGGCCCAATGCCATTGTGAGGATATTTTATATGCCCAACCATTTTATTGTAAGTTTTCCGTAGCAAATAATTTAAAATAAGCCTACTGCAGGGGCTACGTCGCCCTCACGTTCAGTACACATTGACCCACGCTGGGCATAGGCCTCATCTCCAGCGCCAACTGTGCTCAGGATCCTGCGCCAACCGCCAGCGAGATCCCGTCGTGATATCCTCAGACCAGCCGGCAGGTGGTCTGCCCACTGGCCTTGGCACTCCCTTTGGTTACTTTTGTCCAACATCAAACAGCAATCCAAAACTATTTAGGCGTACCCTATCATTTAACAATTGTAGTTCATTGTACTCCATATAGGTCTGTAAATCTAGACTAGACGATAAGGCGTACTTGATTAAAAAATCTGTGGTTTAGTTACAGCAACCTAGGTCATTTCATATTCGTCCAAAGGTGTGGGTTTAAAAAATATTATAATGCAGTTTTATACTCTGATTCTACAGATTTCTTTCTCCAGACGGATGGAACATTAATATCTGTGGTATGGACCTAGAAATAAGAGCATTATGTAGGTTGCAGGTCATTGTTATCAAGTCGTAATCATCATCATCAAGCAGCCCACAATCACCTATTGCTAGGTATTTATTTATTTATTTATTAATACAGTTAAATGCACAACATTACAGACAATGTCCAATTCATTCTACATATACAAATAACATATATACACTTCCATTTAAATCATAATAAATTATAGTATTTTACATGTTAGTTCAATAAATGTCAATAATAATAATAATAATTCAATGATAAAAATGTCATTGCAGTCATTTGGAATTATACCTTAATTATATAACACAACCCTGTCATACGTTCTCCTCGCAGAACCTTCCACATTATCGCACAATATGCCTCCATGCATCACCAAACAGATCAGTCAGTGGTGCTGCAGCCAACAGAGCGTTGAGACTGTCATACATTCTCCTCGCAGCACTCCTCGCAGAACCTTCCACATTATCGCACAATATGCCTCCATGCATCACCAAACAGATCAGTCAGTGGTGCTGCAGCCAACAGATATAAGCGTATTCTTTACTACACCACCTAGGTACTCCGATTTGTAAGGCGTTAGGAAAATAAAGGTAGCATAATCGGACATCGCAACAAAATGGCGTTCTTCAATTGATTTTTCGTCCAATCTGTGGTGTGGCGTCTGGACTATAACCATCTTAACTTAACTAGATAACAAAGATATGAGTAATGAGAACATGTGAGTCAGTCTGTTCACACTTGCATGACACAGTTACAATTGAAAGTCAACTTTAGCACGTTTATCTAAGGTGCAATTTTTATGGACAGCCTACTCATGCGTGGACATCAACAAATGTGGTTGAAATCAAACAAAATTATGAATTTACCCAAACATGGATGCACGTACAAAGGAATTCGTAGTTTATAGTTTAGTTCGCTATTCACGCCGTTTAGAGCAAACAAACAACAATATTCTCTCAAAATGTTTAATTTAAGTGATTTAATTTAAGTTTCACTATGTGGACACGCGTAAAAATCTTGGCGTGTGCAGATGACGACATAATAAGTGATACTAATTTTGAGTTTCACCAACTGGACACATGTGTGTCCAGTCTCTTAGGTCGAGTTGGCGACGAACCCCGATTTTCAATAGGAATAATACGAGACCTTTCACACACACGTGGGAACGACTGTGCCCTGCCAACCCGTTTGTGAGAGGAAGGGGCGCTGTGTTTACGTTGCTTTCACACAATCATTCTATTACATCTCCAGTTACGTCTCCGCCATCGGAAGTCGTCTAATGACGATACGCTAATGATTATTACATAATGGGCATTGTACAATTGTATAGAAATTATCGAGATTTCATCCCATCGACTTTTCCTACGTAACTACGTAACCGATGACAGCGGAAACCAAGTACAGACTATGTACAGTTTGAGAGCACAGTACATTTGAGTACAGGCTTCGATTATTGCCTGAAGCGTTATTCACTGATCGAGCGTGCGAAGCGCCTCCGTTTCAGGATTGGGCAAAAATGCTTTCGCATGTCCGGATGTGTGTCCGGATGTTATCTTCTACACGCCGCATTTCTCAACTGATTCTAGTGAATTTTTGTGAGCAGGTTCGGTAATTAAATATAATTTATTCGTCGATTCAGATTTTGGAAAACATTTCAAAGTCCACCACTTTGAAATGTTTTCCAAAATCTGATGAAGATGTGGGGGTTTTAAAATTTCAGAAAACCTCTGCAGTCCAAACATTGTGACGGATTTTGACAAATGAGGTGTCGTTGGAGTTGTAGAGACCGCGAGAGTAACAGGCTATATAATTTCAGTGAAAAGTCAATAGGTTGGGTTTAAGACCGCATAATGTACTTGACAAAGTTATTGGTGCGGCTACTTTCATATTCCATGGACGTAACCAGGTGCATTCATAAGTTTGTATGTGTTATCAAAAGAAAGTGTCACTCGCGAGGTCTACAGCTCACAGAGCCACTGCACGTAATACCTAGTTTCGGTGCGACACCTTGGAAGCGGTCTAGATATCTAAACTGAAGTAAAAATGATAAAAGCAGATCAGAACCGCTAATTATGTTGAGCAATGAACACGTTACAATTATCGCAACTGCGTCAAAATTAATTAAATATGTTTAACCCCCGAAGACCAAAAGAGGGTAATACCTTTGACCTTGGACCCTATTTACACACATTGATCTAGCGCCAAACTAGGATTCCCTGTATCTTGGGTACTAGACAACGATACACGTACTTATATAGATACATATTATACTTAGATAGATAAACAACCATGACTAGGGTACAAACATCCGTTCTCATCAAACAAATATTTGCCCCCACCGGGACTCGAACCCGGGACCCTTGGCTTTGTAGGCAGAGTCACTGCCGACTCGGTCATTCGGGTCATCAAAAGGGGTGTGATAGTTTGATTTGAAGCGTCTGTCTGTCGGTCGGTGTGTCTGTCCGTGGACTGTAGCGGTCAAACGGATGGACGGATTTTAATGCGGTTTTCTGAAAATTGTAGTAGACTTCCCTGCGATGGTTTTTAGATATGTTTTTTAAAAAATCGGTTCGAAAGTTATCAGCTTAACAAGGAATTTGGTCAAACGGGTGGACGGATTTTAATTGGCATTTTTATAGTTGGCAGTAGACTTTATTGCGATGGTTCTTAGATATTTTTTGTTAAAATCGGTTCAGTCGTTAGAATGTTGTCAGCTTCATAATGAATAGCGTTCAAAAGGGTTGACGGATTTTAATGCGGCTTTTGTAGTTGGTAGTAGACTTCACTGCGAGTTTCTTGAATATGTTTGTTAATATCGGTTCAGTAGTTAGAAAGTTATGTGTGTGGATGTAAGTGGATGGTTTTAATGCACGATTTTTCGTAGTTGATATTAGAATTCACTGCTGTGGTTCTTAGATATATTTTATTAATATATTAATATCGCTTCAGTAGTTCTAATGTAATGTTGTGTCGGGGGTACTTTTAATTTTTAAATTTATAGTTATTGTATTGGCTAATTGACCGAGCGAGCGAAGCGTCCAGTTTCGAGACTGGCCAATAATGCCTTTGTGCGTCTGTCAGATTGTGTACCGGTCGCATTTTTCAACCGATTTTGACCAAAATTGGCGCACAAGTTCCTTGATTTATTTAATTATTTTGGCGCGATTTCTGATTTGGTGGGAAAGGCGGGAAGTTTGCTGTTGCGTTATTTATCGACGGATTTCTATCAAATTTGAGAGGTTCACTAAGTAGGAATTAATTCTACAAAAGATGTTGCGGAAAAAACCTACACTGGGGAGAGGAGGGAGAAGCACTTCGGGGTATTTTCGACCCCCCTGTGTTATACAAAGCTAGACACCTGAAAGTTCTGTGACCAAAAGTCCACAATTTAAATAGGCTAATGCCCAAAATGTATTTTGGGCATTATCCATTATTAGGAGGGTAAAGACAGTGAAAACAGTACCCATTATAATATCATCCCCAAATCATTACACTCGTAATTAAAAACAATAAATTTACATCCATCAACATATACACTACTGCAAAAGGCCGTTATTTTAAACACTTGCAGGATCGTCCGCAAATTCATGGGAAATTCATCTTAATCATTCATTCATCACTATGCACTTGGCTTAGGCCCGTGCCGTAAAATAACCTCCTATGAATAGGAGAGAAAATGAAAGAAATAATAATAATAATATTTATAGGATTGGCGAGTCATTTTGCACCATTCGATTGGAAACGACAGCCGTTCAAAGTTCCGACATTTTGTCACTGACTGACTCATCAATCATCATTGATCATCAAAATTCAAATGTACGTCTAGCAGACAAGCTTGAAATTTTAAACAAGCGTGGTCTACAGTTCTCACAGAACCACCACTAGTGTAATAATAATAATAATAATCTTTATTTCAGGTTAACAAAAACCCATATCTATAAATATCTTACAACTAGAGATACATAATTTATTTTATCTACACACGTATCATAAACCCTCTTTACTGCATTCAAAAACTGCACGTTACGATCAGCATTATGTTAAACTACTTGGTAAAAACTCGTTTCGTATCTGGAAAACTACAAATTATGGTCATTATGTGTAGTTTTTCTACATAAAATGACATTCAAATTTCGAACGCCGACGCCCGCCTGCATGCCGCCCCTAGTTTGTCTGTGAAGTTGGTAGTAACATTCAAATTTCGAACGCCGACGCCCGAAGTTGGTGCTACAGAACAAGCTAAACAACTTCAGAGCCACAATGCCGGTCAAATATGCGGTTCCTGAACACATCAAAGAGAGCTTATGATATGTGTGTAGATAAACTAGTGTATGAAACTGTAAATAATTAGGCATTAAAACTCTCGAGTGATATTATTATGAAACTCGTCTTCGGCTCGTTTCATAAACCCACTCTCGAGTATTAATGCCCTCCATTATGTAGCAGTCACATAAACTACTAATAAAAACACACACAAAATATTATCTAACCTAGCTAGGGATTTTAATCTTCTTTCTCGCTTCCCTGTAGCGTCGGTAAACGATACCCTCCGGCCCAGTAGTCTTTGGCCAGGAACATCGTCTTGAGGTCCGCCGGCACCCGAAGTTTGAAGGACAAAACCTCTATCTGTACCTTCGCCTCCTTGAGACCAGCCGGTGGATTCCTCTTCAGCTTTTCCAGGATGTGACGTTCAACGTCCTCGCAGGTCATTTTCGTGTCGATCCTGGAAATGTATAGCTGAGCGGTGGGAGCATCAGCTTTCAGGCTGCATTCACCGGCGAGGGCTGTAAGTTGTGTTACGATACACACCCATTGTATGCGTATAATCGAATTAAAATAAATAATCCGCGAAGTGCATCGTCAATTAAAATAATCTAAGTAACTAATAATTTAAAACTAGACACGCCTAAAAACTGAATACAATAAAAAAACACAATACTAAACAAATAAACCGCCCCAGGACTTGCCCGACCCAAAGGCACTCAGTTTATCTCAGAGTCAACTAATACAGATCTCAATTTAGCCATGTTCTACTTATTACATTATGCAGAGTTATTGACATAATTGTTGAACAATTACGCTAGCATGCCTAAGTGCAGTGTTGCCAACTCCGTAAATTCCGTGTCGCAAGACTAAATACGAAATGTCGCCAAAACTCGCTAAAAGATTCAACCAGAGGTGGGTCCAGGTTCTGAATGCTAATTCCCTACACCTATGCTATCGCTGATGATCCAGCGATAGACGTCATATCTTAACCTGTCCACTCGCGTAAGAACACCTAGAATGGACTTGCATTAAATTTTAATTTACGTACCGTGTACTCGCGCATGAACACCTAGTATGGATTTGGAATAATATTTATATAAAATAATTACTACTACCCACAATTCTTTTTTATTACTGGCAATACTGATCGGAAATAGAGGATAAACGTACCTTCTCTCAGGTATCTCACACTTGATTGGTCGACTGACTGAGTAAATGAAAAAAAAAAAAAACGAAAATCGGCCGTCATGACAATTTGACTTTTTGTGCCATATTTTGTTTTTTTTTTAATGACTATTGAGAGAGCAAATTAAACGGGCAACACTGCCTAAGTCCATATTGCTCAAGAACTACTGCCAGTGCTAAACGGTGACTTTCAGATTTGGACCTAATCTTGCGCAATTTCAAAGTGGCTCTTCTTTTGTAATTTTCTCTGACATTCCAAGTACATATCGCACAGTAGCCAGGCACGTTTTTTGGATAACACACTTGTTAGCTCTGTTAGAAGCATAATGGTTTCAAACTTTCAAATGGAATCTATGGGAAGCAAATAGACAGTTACCACCGGCGTTAGCTAACGCCACTTTTCCGTTATAGGTTTTAACTTTTATTACTATGGCATAGAGTTCAAATCGCGACCCGTCCCAACTGCCCTCGGTTTTTGAGTAGATAAACATTATAAAAAACTGTCGGGCTTTTTATGGGTTTTTATAATAATTTCTCTTGTTACGCTTTGAGGCTTCGGCACACCACAAGCAGGGCATGAGCAGGGCGGTAGCCGGGCGGTTATCAATGGCCGCCACAATGACACAACATAAACATAACGTAAGCATCTATACAAGCACATACATTGCTTCTGACCCTACACTAGGATACCCCGTGTCGTGGGAACTAGAAACAGTGACATCAAACATATACCCAAAACCTGGCATTTTTTCTCTATCCCCAGCCGGGGATCGAACCTGGGACCTCTCGCATGGCAGGCAGAGCCACAACCGCAGCTCCACAGCGCACAACATGCTTCAGAGAGTTTCTTGTATCTTGTGTTTGACAGCCGCCCGCTTCCGACCTGCTCCTGTCCTGCTTGTGGTGTGCCGAAGCCTTCATAGTTTGTTTCCAGAACAATCGCAGGGAAACCTACTACCAGTTACAATAGACCGCAATAAATTCTGTCCAGCCGTTTGAGCGCCAGACTGCCACAGACATACAGACTGATAACACCCCCCTTTTTTCGCCGGGGTATAAAAATACATCAAAAGGGCCACGTTGCCAATACAAATAGTTAAGAAGGTTCTGACTTCTGGCAGCTAGGTTCCCACGCTCAGCCGCTGATTCTTCAACCGTGACGTCAGCTTTGTGGCTGTGACTGATACCTTCCGTCGGTCACACTACACTGACCAAGGCGAGACCTGTAGCTCGAATCTGTAACTCTTGACAAGAAATGGTCGCCGCCTTATCTGTAGGTACCTATTGTTGCAACCAAGCCGGAGCTGCGTGATCTAATGTGTTTCACGCTTGCTTCTCACACAGGAGATGCAGGTTCAAATCCTGACCATGTTACCAATGATAAAATTAATTTATCTTAAGTACATTATCGTACGTTCAGTGTTTCGGAAGACACATTACGATGTAGGTCCCAGCTACTATCGCTACGTGGTAGTGGTCGTAAAACTACTCCACCCACCCGCACTGAGCCAGCATGGTGGACTTTGGCTCAATCATATTCTTATCGGGATAGAGGCCCGTGCCACTCGGTGGGGACATTAATGTGATGCAGTTATTATTATTTATTTATTTAGAATGACACTCCAACAAAGCTTACACTAATCATTGACATATCATATTCTGCTTCCTAGTAGTACTAAGTGCAGTACCGGGTTCGAATCCCGGTAAGGGCAAATATTTGTGTGATGAGTAAGTACACCAAAAAATACTTAAAACATAAGTAAAAGTCAGTATTTTTGATGTGCGATTAAATACTAGCTGTTTATAATACTGTACAAAATAATTTATAAAACTATGTTAGCATCCGAGAGAAGAAAGCCTTGAAGAGGCATAACTACCTTTTATCTATTACTAGAAGTCACGATTTATCCTGATATTACAATTTGTTGCAGCATGTTGTAAATAGTGCAAATCTTTATAAAGTGGTATCGAACAAGGTTGAAGAGGATCAAGTTATATCGACCGAATAATATATCAAAAATCTTCATATTTTTTTAGGCATTTTCTTATTTTTTTTTAGTTTAACTTGTACCAACCGCAAAAACGTTTCAAATGAACTGAGTGATGATGTACGACAGGCGTGACTGGCGTGACTGGCAGTGTGATGTACCTAGTTGAACGACAGGCGTGACTGGCGTGACTGGCAGTGTGATGTACCTAGTTGAACGACAGGCGTGACTGGCAGTGTGATGTAGTTGCTGAAAAGCACTTACTGTAAAGTGAAATGACGCCTTTTTTAGGGTTCCTTAGAGAAACAAGGAATCCTTATAGCTTCGTCAAGTATGTCTGTCCGGCCGTATGTCACAGCAACTTTAAGCAGAAACTATTAGGACTACACAGTTGTAACTGGGTATGTAGATGTATTCTGTGAAGCGCTTTACGTTTTTTATACAAAAATTGTAAAGTAAATAATTAAAGGGGCATACGTGGAACTGAAACCAAAATTTTTTTTTCATCAAATCTATATGGGTGCCTATGGATAGGTCTTTAAAATGACGTTGAGATTCCTGAAACCATTTTTCCTCAAAGTACAAAAAATATATGCTGTCAATACACACTTTCAACGAAAATTGGTTTGAACAAAATAAATTAAAGCAGTTTTTAAGATATAAATTATTAAAAACCGCAATTATAACTTTTTCATTCATACAAACACTATGAAAAACAAAGTTACAACACAAACATCCAGTCATTACTTGCTACAACGGAACCCTTCATGGGCGAGACCGACTCGCACTTGGCCACTTTTTTAAAGAATAGTCCCCATTTTTTGAGCAAATTTTTAGTTATTGCTGTATTTCACAAAAATCAGCACCCAAAGCAAAATAATTTCACTATCGAATATTTTTCTTCATTAGCTTTCAAAACTCACCGTAAATCATTTTCTACCTAAAACATAATTTTTATTTTTAAATCGGTCGCTAGAAGGTTACATCGCGAAATCCAAATATAACGAAATTATGTTATGACAAGTTCACCTAGATCTCTGGAAGAGTATTATCAGCAGGAATAATATAATAATAACACCTTGAACACTATTTACACACATTGATCTAGCCCCAAACTAAGATTCCCTGTATCTTGGGTACTAGACAACGCTACACATACTCATATTTATAGATAAATAATATACTTGGATAGATAAACAACCATGACTAAAGTACACAGTACACACATCCGTTCTCATCAAACAGATATTTGCCCCCACCGGGACTCGAACCCAGGAAGGACCCTTGGCTTCGTAGGCAGGGTCACTACCGACTCGGCCATTCGGGTCGTCGGGAATAACTTTAATACGATTTTTTGGAGGAAAGAGACCATTACCTGATAAAAGTCAAAGGCAGGGAGGGTCGAGCGTGCCTCAAGATATCTTTAAGGCACCAGGTACCAACAAGTTCTCTTGTTATTCCTAAGGATCGTCATCGCACCAAGTCTGACCTGACCTTAGCCATTATGGTCACTGGTTAGTAATTGGTCTTGGTGTCATTCAGGCCAACTAAAGGCCGCTTTCGCTTAGCCTGAGCTAGGGTTACCATCCGAACGCGAACCAATACTGTACTCTTCGACAACTACTGATTAAAGTATGAATTTGTCAAAGTTGTTCAGATAACAGTTCGAAGTAGTGGGTACTTAACTTGCACGTGTAGGTTTTGCGTCAGCAAGTTTGACGACCTCTGTGCTGTAGTGGCCGAAGCTGTGCTTCCCAAGCGAGAGGTGTCGGGTTCGATTTTCGGCTGGGGACGAAGAAAAAAAAAATAACGGATCTTGGAAGTTTGTGACGTTGCTGTTTCTGGTTCCCACGACACAGCAGATTATCCTAGTGTGAGGCAAGGAGCAATGTATGTGCCTGTATATACATGTTAAACATAATAATGTTATGTTAAAAAATATAACAACAACAACTGTTACGACACCTCTTTTCCTATAAGGACTGGCAGAGATGCAGTTTAATCCACTTTTAGCCGATAATTCAATCCCCCATTTTGATTGATAGGGTATTAGCCTATCGCCACAACTATGGAGACGAGGCGGATTCCCTCCTTTTCCTTTCTGGGACTACCCCTACACCTCCATTGTCCGTCTTTCTATATAGAAAGACTCTTTATGTCAACCTATTTTTTTATTAGCCCATTAATGTCACTGGCCTTTTCCCGGATAGGAGTAAGATTGAGCCGTACTTCACCACGCTGGCTCATAAGGGCCTCTCACAGCTTTAAGACTACTACCACCGAGTAGCGATAGTAGCCGGGACCGACAGCTTAACATGTCATCCGAAACACGGAAGCGCCTGAAACAAATGCCACATAGAAACGGACACCCATCGGGTCCCCCTCTCAGCCAGATGTTGCTACCCGCACGATCGTTTGCAATGTGCGAATACCGCTAGGCCACGGACGCTTCTTATCGCGACGCGAGATTATCACAAACAAAAGATTTCTTCCAACCATTCAGAAAAAGGAGTCCGTTTAAAATAGCGTCTCATGGTCACTTGTCCGACTTTCACTGTCATACACTTTTACGTGCGCCTGAGTGCATTCTATTGTAGCCTGACGGACGGACGGACATGTGTCTATTCTGTCCAGTGCGGCACCGACATGGCACTGTCACGCCCGACGACCTTTGTGACGTGGCGGTGGAGGAGCGTGAGGTCCCACCTAACAACATCATCATCATCATCATCAATCAGCCACTGCTCTTCTTTAAATCCTCAGAATTCTAACATGGCACCTTGAAAACTGTAAACAGTCCTGTTGGCCACTAACTATAATAATAATAATAATACCTTGGACACAATTTACACAGATTGATCTAGCCCCAAACTAGGATTCCCTGTATCTTGGGTAGACAACGATACACATACTTATATAGATATATATTATACTTAGATAGATAAACAACCATGACTAGGTTACAAACATCCGTTTTCATCAAACAAATATTTGCCCCCACCGGGACTCGAACCCGGGACCCTTGGCTTCGTAGGCAGGGTCACTGCCGACTCGGCCATTCGGGTCGTCAAACTCACCCGCAATTGGCTCAATTTTACTCGTATTCGAGCGAAGGCTTAATTGTGCCCTTCGGTGCGACCTTAAAGTAGTCCACATTACTTTTCCTTCCCATAAAAAATACTAATTTTTATAGAGAGGAATTAGAGGCGTTTGGAAAGATAGAGGATATGTGGCCATACTGTTTCCTGTAGACTCGTGTTACTAAACTGGTGAATCTTGCGCCATTTCTAACGTTTCTAAATCAGTTGGAAATAGTGCCTTTGGAATTGATAGCATCAACAGAAAGGAAATTGATTTCTTCAGCAGAAGAAAAAAGAGAAGTAGACCTAAACTTTAGGTAGACACTAGGACTTCAGGGCTTAAAGTTAAGTCCTCTTTTTACTCTAAGAGGTGTCTGGGGCTAATATAAGTCTTCTCCATTTTTCTGTGTCTACGACCGGAGGAGAAGACATCTTAACAGCCAGATTTAGATATTTTTAGTATGCCGATCTATATGTTTTTTAAAATTGTGTACTTGTTTTTAAATAATCTGTGATTTGTAAATTTATATAATAAGATATTGTGTTTGTCGGTATTTCATTTTTTTTTGTTTATTTTTTAAGTGTTAACCAATTTATAATATATATATATATGTGTGTATGTCATGTTACCGTTAACGCTCACATGATTTGGTCTCAAGACTGTAAATGTGACCTGTAATTACCAATAAATCTTTTAAATCTTTTAAATCTTTTTTAACAAACAAACCTAACATAGCGTCACCCCTATTCTTATACGAGGTGGCAAAGGCCACAGTTATTAAATCCACAGATATTATAAATGTGAAAATAGCGATGTTTAGATGTTTGTGTGTTTGTGCCTCAATCACGCTAAAACGGCTGAACGGGTTTGAATGAAATTTAGCACAGAGATAGTTTATGAGCTAGCTTAACATATAGTATACTTTTTATCCGACTGCAGGAAGAGGATAACGTTATCTCTGTAAATGATAATTCCTAGGAACACGCGGATGAAGTTGCGGGGCATCGGTTAGTAATCAATATTAGAGGACAATCTTACACAAATCGAACAAGGTCCATAGTAATCTCAACAAGGCTTGTGTTATGGGTACTAGACGACAATATATTTGATAGAGATAAATACTTATGTAAATACATAGAAAACATCCAAGACTAAGAAACAAATATGCATGCTCATCACACAAAGACACTGACGAGCAATGAAAAAGTTCCAGTGACATAGCACCAAATTACTCCTAAACGTGAAAGGCTAGCTTAATGATGCCAACTGCAATATTACCAATTAAAAACTTAAATATTAATTTATGAAGCTTGGTTCTATGTCTTAGGAGATATTAAGGTGTTTGTCGGCATTTTGTGGGTGGAACTTTTTCATTGCTCGTCAGTGTATTTGCTCTTATTGGGATTCGAACCCAAGACCATCAGCTTCGTAGGCAGGGTCACTACCCGCTAGGCTAAACCGGTCGTCAGCTATGCCCACGTTATCTTCACGGCCTTGGCATCTGTGTATACTCATGGAATACCAGTCTGATCTTATACGTAGGTTAGAAAAGTCTAGTATTTCATCGCACATCAAAAATACTGATTTTCACAGCAAAAAAGGACTAACTTCGCTTCGCTCACTCCCTTCACCCTTCACCTAAGCTACCGCAGTATTTTGCCCTGATATTTGCTATGAAAATCAGTATATTTGCTGTGCAAATCAGTATTTTTGATGAGCAGTTTAATTCTTCGCGTTAGAAAAAAATATAACACAATTTGAGAGAGAAATGCGAAAGTTACTGATTAGAGTATACTTCTCAATAAGAGAATATCTCGACGCACAACATTATAAATTTGGTTGAATTCATTAGTTCTATAATATGTAACCCCGTCTGATCGCATCAATAAATGTGGGTAAATAATTAATTTCAAATATACTCACTTTAGTTTATTTTAATAAATTTGTTGCCACTGCGCCAATGATAGCGGTTCTATATTATAATTACTTTAAGGCCATTATGTAACCCATGTTTCACAAATAAAGACTGATTTTTAATTTGGACCAGTAGCCTTAATATGTAGTTCCGACATCAAGGATTTCCCATCGCTTTTGAAAACTACCAATCCGAGCGTCGTCGCATTGAAAGCAGTCGCAATAAAAGACAACTCATGTCAAAATAATCGTGTTGTAATTGGTCATTTTTAGGGTTCCGTACCCGAAGGGTGCCAAACGGGACCTTTAAACTAAGCCTTTGCTGTCCGTCCGTCCTAACCGTTTTAGTTAGACAGATGTATGATGATGACAGATGATGTATTTCTGTTGCCGCATTACAACTAATACTAAAAAACAGAATAAAATAAATATTTAAGGGGGCTCCCATACAACAATTCTTTCAATACCACATATGAAATTGGCGTTTTTTATGGAGAAATTGAAGTTAACTCAATTTTCAGTACAAACATTTTTGTATTTTTTTTAGAAATGACAGATCCTAATTTTATTAACTTTGTGTGAATGAATGAGACAACATTTAGCTAACAGAAAATTTTATATAATTTTTGAAAAGTGACAGCTGTAAAAAAATATTACGAATATTATCATGAAAATGGATGACATTTAGGAGGCACTGATTTTGAAGATAACATTTTAGTTATAAAACTGAAAATGAAAAGAAAATTTAATAAGTAGATGTAAAATATTGAAATTAATTTTAAAGCAATAAAAAAAACTAGAAATAGCTATTGAATTACTCGAATTACGAACTACTGAATCTGGAAGAAAAATTCGCAAATTTCATAGGTAAGCACCCAATACAAACCTATGAATGCACCTGGTAACGTGCATGGAGTGTGAATGTAGCCGCACCAATAACACTAGTTTATCACACATATCATAAGCTCTCTTTATGTGTTCAGGAACCGCATGTTTGACCGGCATTGTGGCTCTGCAGTTGTTTAGCTTGTTCTGTAGGATGAACTTCGGGCGTCGGCGTTCGAAATTTGAATGTCAGTACCAACTTCACAGACAAACTAGGGGCGGCACGAGGCGGGCGTCGGCGTTCGAAATTTGAATGTCATAATGTGTATAAAAATTACACATAATGGTCATAATGTGTAATTTTTCAGATAAGAAATGAGTTTTTACCAAGTTGTTTAACATTATGCTGATCGTAACGTGCGGTTTTTGTACGTAGTAAAGAGGGTTTATGATACGTGTGTAGATAAAAAGGGTTTATGATACGTGTGTAGATAAAATATTTAAAACATAAAAAGTGTTTTTGTTGATCCTTTATTGTTGTGCAAATCAGTATTTTTGATGTGCATTTAATACTAGCCTTTGTATAATAGACTTCTCGGTTCTGCGTCGCACTTTTTAAATTTTGAGTCCTTTAAATCGACGTTTGCGGACAACAAGGACTAGCGACTACTCTCGAAGATGCTTATATCAGGCTGTCGAGAGAACTTAACTTAACTTAACTTGTGAAGGTAGCAGTGCAGAACAGAGCCTACGTAAATCATCAATGTATTTATATTACTATAAAACATAGAAGTTCGAAATTTCCAGAACTTAGCTACTTACCTACATACCCATACATGTCATCATAATTGTATTCGACCATTTCTGTGTCAACAACTCAAGTGCGACTCCCGACCCACAAACAAACCATACTTACCTACAATTGGTTTTGTGGGATGTATGCAATAAAGTTCTATTCTATTCTATTCTATTTATAATACTTGCAATTACATGTCAGAAGTTGAAGCATACAAAACGCTTGCCTACCTTTGTCGGTATCAGAATTAAACTTTACTAGCAGTTATATTTCATTAACATAATTTTGGTTGTGGTAACCCCCTGACTTCAATACATTATGACGTCACATCACAATGTTTACTTTACGATAAAGCTGACGAACAAAACGAGCTATTTGACAACTCATAAAAAGCAGCTATTTTGACAACCTTTTGAAATAATACATGATATTCTCTAGTCTAGGAAATATGGTATTAAACCAGCTTTGAGGCATAAAAAAAGAGATTGGTACGACCTCTGTAGCTCTGCCTACCATGCGAGAGGTCCCGGGTTCGATACCCGGCTGGGAAGACAGAAAGAAATAATCCCGAGGTCTTGAATATTTATTTGTGTGCGATGTAGCTGTTTCTGGTACCCACGACAAACGTTATCGTAGTGTGGGGTCGGACACAATGTATGAATTTTATCTAAATGTTTGTTTTTTTAATAGTGGCATCTAGAATAAATAATGAAATCGAGGGCATTGGACCAGTTGAAAGATTCCATCTCATCGCAGACACTGTCCTTTTGTTGACATAATCTGTTCACAGATGGTTGTCATGTTGTCTAATGTCAATAATGGACAAGTGTAAGGAAATGTCGTCACATCAGGCATTCTACAGTTTAGATGTTTGTTTATCTTGGCACCACGGCCCGGATGTTGACCCGCAGCCGCAGCGTCACACCTTTACTCATAAGGGGCGGCGGAGGCACAGGTGTGGCCACGTTTAGCCAGTTATTCCATAGTCCATTTACCTGATGGGGGGGCTAGCCCATCGCCTGAGCTAAGGAGTTATTATGGTTTCCATCAGCGAGTTTAGCGGGCGTCATAAAGCCGACCGTAAATGCAGACGACGTGTCGTCGACGCGAGTGAGCATGACAGCGAACGCAGTTGCCTGGCGAGTGAGTGAGACAGCGGAACGTGCCTCTCTCTTTTCGTCGAGAATTGCGTGATCTATTATTATGATCGATCGATACAAATGCCTTTCAGTTTTATCGGACATACTGAAAACATCGTTCGAGCGAGCAGGAAATCATTGCGACTCATCGAACAGAGCTAAAAAAACCGTTACATCGCTACGTCACGTCGCCCCCTCGTCATGTAATTCACTTTCCCTGCCTACCCACACATCAGAGCTATAGGAAACAATAGATATACACAGATAGCACTTTCGCTTTGTGCTGTTAATTAGTATTGAGGAGGTATTTGTTGTTGCAGCCATTAAAATGATTAGTTCAATTTAGAGACGGAAATTTTCAAAATGCCGCCGTGGCATTTATAGGACGCCATAGTAAGTGCGAATGTATTCAGCGAATGTTTGGGCAACCTAGGGAGAATAACATGTTTTGGTAAGACCTTTTTCCTTTACTTGTTCTATTGCTCCGTGGTCTAATGGGTTTCACAGGTTCGAATCCTGACCGTGTACCAATGAGATAATTAATTTATCTTTAGTACAATCGGCAAAGAAGTTCGGTTTGCAGGGCACACAAATGCCACTCTTTGTGTGCGTAACGTTGCGACACGAATCGCTGACTTGAATGTGTGTGCGTTACATTGGTCGTCACAGCACAGTCACAGATATTATAATACTGTCTGAGCATACAATCACTATGTGTCTTCGTTGAATATAAGACTAGTTTTTACCGCTTCCTACAGAGTGGACGATAGCCCAACGGGTTAGATGCCAGACTAATGACTTTGAGGTATTGAGTTCGATCCTCTATCAAGGAGGGAAAAAGCATGGTGATGTTTTTTTTTAGATACTTTTTTTTAATTATTATTGATCAGACCAAATATTTATTCTAGATTAAGGGCCGGTTTCACCACTGCTGATGAAGCCTATCTGCCAGTTAAACTTAGATTTTTGTATGGCGTTATTTGACAGATAGGCTTTATCAGCATGTGGTGAAACCAGCCTTATTTTTTTCATAATAAAACAAAATTATATTTCGTCCTAATAATAATTTATTACTAGTTTGTTATAATAAACTACACTTAATTTACTTATTTTAGTTTTAGTCAGACAAGGACAGATGTCGCAGTTGATGATATATAAGCTATGAATCAACATGCTAAGCAATTAGAAATTATGTGATAACTTCTAACCTGAAGTAGCAATAACATCATAGACATATAAATCACCTTATCTTATGATAACACAAAGCTTTCACATATTAATGGTTATGTTTTATTTAATATCTTAGTGGAGCTCCTTCTCTTACTATTATTTGTTGTAGTCTACTTCTCATGCCAGTGACCATATTCCAACACATGTCAGTGCCTCGCATTATCTCCCAGGTTGAAGTAACAACTTCATCTAAATTAGACCTAGATCTCACATTCGATGGATCCCAATTGAGCACCATATGTCCCCATAGATTTTCGATGGGGTTTAAATCAGGGCTTTTAGAAGGCCAGTCAATAACTGTCAAGGATTCTTGCTTGTTAAACCATTCTTGCACAATATGGGCGCGATGCACAGCGCAATTGTCATGGACAAAGTATATATGCTCATCCGGATATACAGTTCGTACGGTTGGTAACATGACGTTCTGTAAAATATCCAAGTATCCTTGAGCAGTGTTGCGAGCACTCACTTGCACTAATTCACCGGGGCCCATCGACGACATCCATCCCCAATATCCCAAAGTAATATGGCCACTACACCTGCACGGTAGAATGTTTGCTAAACTATATCGTTCATTATTTCTTCTCCACAGTATTTTACGCCCATCCTTGTCTGATCTAAAAGTCTTTTCATCACTAAAAACAACAACATTATTACACCAATCAAAGTCCAAATATTCACGGGCAAACCGCACTCTGTCTTCACGATGCTCATTAGACATCATAATCTTCTTCGCTGGTCTCCGACATCTTAAACCATCAGCTCGTAAGTGATTGCGAACTGTTTGTAGTGTTACATTATGAAGTGTCGCCGTAGACCGGGTGCTGGCAAACGGATTGCTGTTATGCGCTGCAATGATGTCGCGATGGCGATCAGATGCAGCTGTGTAGGCTACAGGCTGTGGGCCTGGTCGACGACTTTCAACATGTCCAGAATCTGCATACCTATGAACCCACAGTTGCACTGTTCTTCTCTGTAAAATAAGAAAAAAATACAATGAAGTAGTAACACAAGGTATAATTATAATCATAATTTATAAAAAACCTTCAAATTTATTTTTTATATGCATAACTCACCGATATCATTAAACGTCGTGCTATCTCGCTAATTGAAATGTTTTGTTCATACAAAACAATGATTTCCGCCTTTTTAAAAGTGGATAGATGACTTTCCATGATAGATAACAAATCTCAATCACAATTTACAAGGAACGAAATGCAATACAACTAATGCTGAGAGCGCGCAGACGCAAAACAATTTTAAAGAGGGTAGCTGTTACATTTTAAATAAAGAAGGTAGACTATGGCCTTTTTACCGGGCAAGTTTACAACTCTTCGAACTCTAGTTTGGTTAAACAATTGTAATCAATTTATATTCGATGCTATGTGAATTTAATAATACTCGTAGCTTCTAAAAAATAATTTCCTTTGAGGGATCGAACCTTTATCTACATATCGTAATTCTAGCACCTAATCCACTAGGCTATCGACTACTTTGCATAAAGCTGTGAAAACTTGCGTCATAATCAATGAATGTATGGGATCAGAAAAACGCACACAGACGCGACATTAACACGAATACTGTGTTAGTGTGCATTGCTAATCGTAGCTATTGGCAACGTTACGCACACAAAGACTGGTGTTTGTGTGCCCTGCAAACCGATCTTCTTTGTCGTGTGTACATTATCGGACGTTCAGCGCTTTGGATAAAACGTTAAGCTGTAGGTCCCGGCTGCTATCGCTATGTGATAGTGGTCGTAAAACCCCTCCATCAACCCGCACTGAGCCACCATGGTGGAGTATGGCTTAATCTTACTCGTATCCGGGTAAAGACCTGTGCCCCTCTTAGTGCTTCTTGCCACATTATATGATTCTCGGTCAGGTCATATTCTAATAACGGCGGCGATATCTTTTGATTGCGTCGACGTATAAGTTTGATTTTTTCACAACTTCGAGAGACCACAAACCTGAGTAGTTGATATTAATTTCAAGCTGGCCTTCACGCGTTGTTGTGAATAATCAGTCTAGCGCGGGTAGGACTCGCACACGAAGGATTCAGTGACATCGTACAAGGAAACTTAACCAATAAAAATAACAAAATGAAAACATGAAATGTAAATAATGTTGTGTCATGTCTGAAATGGGATGGTTGATTGACTGATTGATGAACCCAGAACCCTAAGATTGTGAAACCGACATCAAACCAATTGCGCCACCACAATCATGTGATAAGCCGCAAAATCTGCGATCATATTTGAATCATGCAATGGTTTGGTTTGTTTTGTTATACCGCGGCTGGAGTCAAAATATATCGATTGAAATCATCATCAGGGTTCTGTAAAGCTGTAGTTGTTGCGAGCCAGAACAGGTTATGTGCTTTTTCTCCCGCGCCTTGCGCCATTTTCCCTTCCCGTCACCCCTGCGCCCGTAAACATGTGGTACCGGGGAAATGACATTTTAGAGCGGTAAAATATTTCATGCCACTTGTAACTAAAATTCTTTAAAAGACGAAGCCACAGCTGTAGTAAATTAGCTAAAGATATCCATAATTAAACTATTTTGTAAACATATTTATTATTGTGTGTGTATTGTAAATAATATAGATAACGCTTTTTCTTACATGCTCTATTGGTTTTGAACATGATGTCACATTTTTACTATCTGCAGTAGTGTGGGCATGAAATACATACACATATTTAAACAAATTTAACCGCACAATAGGCACAGTACCGCGTTAACCGTGCACTTGAGGGTTTAACGGTTATTTTATAACTCTAACAGAACGCCTAAATTGACAGGTTGATTTGCACATGAAGCAAAAAAAAACGAACACAGTTTTTGTGAAATGTATCTTTTCAAAGTTGGCGTTTGCGGCATTCTCTATTGTTAATATAGCAATATGTTTAAATCGGTTCAGAAGCACAATTTTAAATGTCAGGAAATATCCCGATTCCTTTCACATTTACATTTCAATAATTAACAGTCGCTTTAAATGACAACTTTTGACACCAACAATCGCGTTCTGATTGATCAAACATCAATTTTAAGTAAGCGAATATTTTTCAAAACATCAATTATAATGAGATTTTGATATAAATTTTGTTACATTCAGATATAGTCAATAGAGCATAAGCATTAGACAATCATTCACAACCCAAAATCACATTTCTCGTTCTTGACACTTGAAATGGCGTAAGAGATTTTATAAACAGTCCCAACAACACGTTATGCGGTGCAACATATGGTACATCAGAAAAAACTGTCAGAGCATTGCACAAACTCTTCATGTGCCTTTTAGAACCTTCTGCGGTAGAAGTATCTTTAAAAATTTCGTCAAATTTTAGTTTTATTATGTAAACCTTCTGAGCTTCATTCAGGGGGTAGTCGAAGTCGCCAGGTTCGCAAAGGTGGCATGAGCACACCATGTGGAAATCTTTGTACAAAGCTTCTTTGCGAGTCATGCTTGATGTGTCGATTTCATTGTCCACGTCAAAGCTGAAATAGAAAACAAGATTAAAAAATAATAAGATAAAAACTCGGAATCGAAAAAAAGGAAGAAATTGGTAAGTAGTTTTATTATAGAATTGTGGTAGGCACAAAGTAGTTTGATAATATGTCTTCGGACTTTTTGGTGTCTTTACGGACTAGTAATTAGAAGCGTAATTATACACTTGATTATCAGCTTGTTACTGATTTTATTATTATTTATTTCTATTAAGAGGCCACCATTTTGACCTCAGACAGGGCTGAGCTAGAGTAGTGGGCCTAAGATCGAAACAAATGAACAACAGTATTGCAAGCCTTTACCCCTGCTGAGGGGTAACAGGACGAGATCATGATGACGATGATTAGAATTATAATACTCACCGGTAAGATATAGTCAACTCCTCACCACGCTTAATGGGTTTGATGGCAACCAATGCAATCTTATTATTAAGCCCGATAGTCATGAGGTTAGCATGGCACTTATGCTTCAACTTGCCAGCAAACGAGAAATATCCCCGGTTGAAAATGCTGTGAACACCAACAGAGTAATCAACACCCTTTCCATCCTTCACCACCACAGAAGCTTCTCGGGTCCGTATTTGTGGCACAAACAAACGTAAACCAAGTGACAGTCTCGCCATGGATCTAACGGCACTTTGTTTCTCGTCATCCGCTTTTGGCCAAAAGTTTGGCACCTTTGACAGAAGGTGCAATACTACTGCACAGTGCCAGCTGTAGTTGTACAAAACTCCATAATTCAAATGATTCTCGTCATCAAAGTTCAGCAAAGAAAATTTGTTTTTGGCATCGAACATAACGTTCTTAGAACCTTTTAATGACATTTTCCTGCCCATCTCTTCAGAAGCCGATATGATTTTTGACCAGTCCTTGGACAGTTTCCTCATTTTTATGGCAGCTTTTACCGTTAAGCCAAAGCAGTCGTGGTTCTCTAAAACTTCGGTCAGAAACTCCATTATGTGACACTCTATGTCGTGGTATTCCTCGTTGCATTTGCTTCTGCATTCGCTCCCACAGAAAAGGGCGAAACAACACTTGTCGCAAGGGATCATGTTGAGGTGAAACTTGTGACAGTAGTGGCAGGCTGATAATCTGTTTCTATCGCCATTCTCGCTTATGAATGCTTCTTCTACCGCCACGAGTTGTCCAATTTCAATGTGTTTTAAAGCAACGATTTTAGGAACTCCAGACTCCAACGTGGCCCCGACGTGGCTGCTAGCGCAAGGTATCTCGGGACTCCTTTCCACATTAAATCTGAAAAAGTCTTCTTGCGCGTAGAAATTCTTTTCTGCTATTTTCTCCCTCCAGAGTTTTGCTGTGCATTCAGCTTTGCGCTTCCTGAGCCTCTCGACTAGATCCTCTGGACATCCTAATGTGAAGACTGTCTCAATATCTTTTAGTGTTGCTGTGAATAACTTTAAAGAGAACAGTAGAGCAGACCTGTTGCTGTAGGCTAGTTTCATGGCCCGGGAGCCAGTTGGTGCAAACAACAAAGCCTTATTATAATACTCCAAAGTTTTCTGGAACTCCTTTCTCAGTAGCGCTTCGTTGCCAAGTTTCCTATGCATGTCGGACGCCTCATCGCACTTTATCTTTTTCTTAAACTGAGGCATCTTGTTTGTGACTGTCAACAATCGGGAAGCCACCATCACAGCTTGAGATAGATCGTCGTCCCCCATTGCGTCGTAAAGGTGTCGGGATAAGTCCCGCTGTTCCATTAAAAAGCTGAGATACACTGGGTTGTCCCATCTGGCAACTATATCCGACTGTAACAAGCTCCACATGTCGATTCTTGAAAATGCGAAAAATCGATTGAAATAACTTTTCATTTTAAACCATCTCTGGGCTGACACGGCTGGATGGTATGGCGAAATAAGACGAGCTCAGAAAAATAGGCTCAAGCAGCCTTCAAACTGGGATATGAAGGGTGATTGGATATTCCATACACATATTGCGAGGGGTTAAAGTAGAGTCCATCTCCAGCAATTTTACCTGATTCCGATTCCGAAAATGAATGAGTTTTGAGTAATTTAAATTAAAAATTTAATTTAAACCCTTCCACTTCTCTGCTGGCCGGAAAAGAAAATATAATGACAACAACTAAGGCAAATTTTATGTTGTTGCCCACAAATGCCCGCAATAGAATCTTCAGTACTCTAGGTGACGTCTGTCAAAAAAGTTCCTTTTTAGGTTCTCTGCGTCTCAGCAGTAATTTTGATGCTGTGAGCGTGATGCAAAAACTTCAACTTGTTTTTTATTTTATAACAGCAATTTAAAAAACTTCCTTGTTTTGTAATAAAATGTCTAACATAAAGCTTAGAACAAAACTTGTTGCAATAATTGCAATGTGGTGGAGCGCACCCCAAAAGAACAAAGAGTCACTTTTATGGACTTTTTAGAGAGGCCAAACCTTAAAGGAACTAGTGAGGCATACCAGGATAAAGGTTTTGGGCAATGTAAAATTTTATTGTAGAGTGAAAAAAACTTTTTAGCGTCGCCACTGGAATGAAACCTTGTTCCATTTTGTATTTTGATTAAATAAATAACTTTTATAATTAATCTGTCCACTCAGTTCCATAAATGATTTGACAAAACCACTGTTATAAAATTATAAATTAGTTTGTTTTCTCATCACGTGAGAGGATGGGTTAGTGCAATTATTATTTTTTATATATAATATTTTAAGCTATTCACAGAATCGTTGATATCAAACGACAGTCAGAGTTAAAGACATTTAGTATTTTTTTAGGGTTCCGTACCCGAAGGGTTCCAAATGGGACCCTATTACTAAGACTCCGCTGTCCGTCCGTCCGTCCGTCCCTCCGTCTGTCACCAGGCTGTATCTCAAGAACCTAGCTAGCTAGAGAGTTGAAATTTTCACAGATTATGTATTTATGTTGCCGCTATAACAACAAATACTAAAAAACAGGATAAAAGAAATATTTAAGGGGGCTCCCATACAACAATTCTTTCAATACCACATACAAACTTATGGATGCACCTGGTTACGTACATGGAGTGTAAAAGTAACCGCACCAATAACTTTGTAAACAATATTTTGCTGTGTAAAATCCAAACTATTCACTCCACACCATCGCTTCCATTGAACGGTGGTACGGAACCCTTCGTGCGCGATTTAGACTCGCACTTGACCGGTTTTTTTTGTAATTAATATCTTTTAAGACATATTTTTGAAAAATAAAAAAATAGCTAAATTACTCAAAATATATTATTTTTCGGAGAGGGTACTAGATGACTATCAAATATTATATTCTTTAATCCCTCACAATATATGTATCGAATAACCAACGACCCTGTCGGTGTATTTCAGCTCAAGATGTAATTTTTTATCGCTCGCCATACTTTTTCTATGATTCCGTTCACTCCGAGCTATTATAATACTACATCATAGACAAAATTATGTATACAAAACAAAAGACATCTTGAGACGTAAGAACTGGTTGCGGATGTGAGAACTGGCGACTATATATAACATATCATATCCCATAGTCTAAAGGCACCTTTATTATTATTATACAGGCTGTTTGGAGTATGGTGCCACAAAATCTTTTGTGGCACCCCATGACCATACATTTCTGCTTGAAATTCAGTCCCCAGTTGAACAGTGGTTGATACATGTTTTTTAAAATGGTTTCTGGAGAACAAGACTCCAAATATTTCACTTAAGTAATCCATAATAGTCGTATTATTTGTTATAACAACAATAATAAGCCTTTATAAATAAATCATAAGTTTCAACAACTAGTAAACAAACAAAAAGTAATGGACTTCGAAAATTATGAATTGTAAATAGTCAATAATTCAAAATATGAATGTAATATTACTTTAAAAACTTCTTCAGTTCGCGCCCTTTGTAACGGTACCACTTTACTTATTTACACTTTTTCATTGTCTGGTGAACAAATCAAGACGCTATGTTATATTGTTTATCTACACACGTATCATAAACCCTCTTTACTGCGTCCAAAAACCGCTCGTTTCGACCAGCATAATGACATACTACTTGGTAAAAACTCATTTCTTATCTGAATATTGATACATTATGACCATAATGTATAAATCTTTCGACATATTATGACATTCAAATTGCAAACGCCTCCGCCCGCCTGCATGCCGCCCCTAGTTTGTCTGTGAAGTTGGTACTACACTCTAAACAAGTGCAGAGCAATGATCAATGCCAAAATGCCGGTCGAACATGCGGTTCCTGAACACATCGAGAGAGCTTATGATATGTGTGTAGATAAACTAGTGTATGTAACTGTAGATAATTAGGCAATAAAACTCTCGAGTGATATTATTATGAAACTCGCCTTCGGCTCGTTTCATAAACCCACTCTCGGGTTTTAGTGTCCTCCATTATGTGTTAGTCACATAAAGTACTATTATTAAATTCTTACCAGCCCTTACTCTTCATTTAGCAGAATTTAGAAATATTTTTCTTACCTTAACGATTTACAATTTATTAACTTTAGAAGTCCATAATTTTATTGTTTCTGTGTGTTGTTGGAACACTGGAAAATATGTGTTGTGAAAAAAAAGAAAAAAAAAAGAAAAAAAAGAAAAAAAAGTTGGGCATTTTTCGCGTGACTTGGTGGCATCAGCGGGTTCTTTACCTATCTCTTAAAACAGTGCGCGCTACGTCAGAGGTCAGAGGTGTTCCCCCTACAGATTGAATTTCGAATATTTTGTACGATAATCTGATAAAATAGGAAATTTTATCTTCGAATGAAGCGACTCATAAATAATGAGTTTGAATAATGAGTTCGTTTGCTCATATATTTTGTTTTTTAGGCACAATTTTCCTTGAAACAGTATTTATGGCTAGACCAGTTGGAACTGAATTTTTTGGATGTTATTTGGACCCCATGTAGGATTGTAAGATTCGGTTGGCCTATAAAGTATTGTCGCCCATTAAAGCCCTCACTGTCACGTATAATGGAGTATGTAATGATTCACTGGCTAACGGTGGGCCTCTGACAACCCGGACGGGAAAGGCCATAGCGCCATGTTGAATTAATTTTCGCTCGTAAACCTTGAAGTATAATCGACACTCGGGTAAAAATACCATTTCCCAAAGAATCACTCACCTTACCAACACCTTATCACCAGGCAAACTTAATTCGAAGTTGAGGTAAATAATAAAACACTGCTGCACAGCTGTTTGTGCCACTTTCGAACTCTCGACTGACTGACTGTGTCTGGTCTATGAATGACGTGCAGTGGTAATCACCCGAAATATCACCCATTTATCCCTTCCGGACTTCAATGCTTATTTCGAACGTCACAGGGACTAATGCACTACATTGTAACATATTTTGACATCATTATTACGATTCGAAGAAACAGTCATGAACGATAAGAAAATTCCACCGACATTGTTTACTTATTATTACTTAGTAAGGTATAAAAGGTACCTATTAGAGATTAATAACGTCGTTTCTTAACTACTTGTTTGGCTAACGATGCAGTTTTTGGAGTTCCTTACCCAGAGGGTCCCAACAGGAGCCTCTTAATATGGGTATCGATTTTAGCCGTGCTTCAAGATCAAGACAGACTGTATCTGGTTTCTATATATCCGACAGGTATTCCGATTCTGATGCCGACTGCAAATTTGAAACGACAATGATAAACTAGCGATTTAGTGTGTCATCCAAATCCTTAAAAAATGGTCACAATCACAATCAAAATCGCTTTAAATGACAGCTCGTGTCAAATAATTGTTCAATGAAGTCGGCGACAGTGAAGAGCTATATTTGATCGCGCTACTGGTTGCATCGCTTTTCGATACTTTTGGTGTTGCCAGCTAATTTGCACAGGGCGATAAAAATCCTTGTTTAAATTACACCGTAGTTTTTTTTATGGAACCTGGTTTGTGTACCACTGCTGGATAAAGCACCCCTCTTTCTTAGACCATTTATTCCTCTCTTGTGCTGTCCGTACGAGTAGATAGATGTGTAGTTGCCGGCATTTAAGTTGACAAGGTGGCCCAACGAGCAATGGACCGTTCCATGTTAGGTATCTTTCTCGATGACCGCGTGCCAAACGTCGAAATTCGACGGAAGACGAAGGTCTAAGATGTAGGTAAGCGGATAACGAGACTGAGGTGGAGATGGGCGGGACACTTGGCTAGACGGGATGACGGACGGTGGACCAAAGCAGTCACGGAGTGGTGGCCAAGGGGAGCGACAAGGCCAGTGGGCAGACCACCTGCCCGATGGTCCGATGGTATACTCAAGTCGACAGGATCTCAATGGATGCGGATGGCACAGGACCGTAGGGGTTGGCGCTATAGAGAAGAGGCCTGTGCCCAGCAGTGGGTTGATGTGGACTGAGAATGACCTCCTACACGCGACTGCGACGTCGGAAAATTTTCCTAAAATGTGTATTTCTGGTGCCGCATGAACTAAGCGCAGTTTAAAAGACAAGGAGCTGTACTTTATTATTTATTGTTCAACGCAGAACCCCTAGTGGGTGCGCTGAATTTCAAAATCAAATCAAAATCTGGCCAAGTTAGGCGCCGGCGATTATTTGTCAATTGTCAAATGTAAGACGGGCTGGTTTCCGCAACTCGACGACGAAAGCGCCTATTTTGCGTGTGGGTGGGAATGCGATATCATTCGAGCCAACCCAACTCCTCCAGGAACGCCAGCAGGCCCTTTACGTTACCGACTATCCCTGGAAGGTCCCTCGATTGACCGAGGTGTTTAGCCCTGTAGTCCGCTACTCCTGTGCACTCCATGAGGACGTGAGCAGCCGTTTCTTCTGCCTCCAAGCAGGCTCTGCAAAGGGGGCTGTTGTCGGTAACACCTAGGACATATAGATGTTTATTAAAGAAACCATGGCCAGTAAGTGCTGCAGTCACCAGTCGCATGCGCGGCCTACTAAGTCAAAGCAAGGTCTTAGCAAGCCTAGCGCTAGGGGACGGCAAGGCCAACTTAGCCAAATTATGTATAATCGCCGGCGATTATACATAATATGTATTTAATTAATTTGGGAACTTGGAAGTCTTCTTAAAAGGGATATATTTAATTGCAAATCGAAAATACTGATTTGCACCTCAAATATTAGGGCAAAGTGGGTGGGTGAAGGGTAAAAGGGGTGAGCGAAGCGAAAGTCAAGCCTGTCTGTCCGTCCGTCCGTTTGTCACAGCAACTTTATGCAGAAACGATTACGACCACACAGTTGAAACTTGGTATGTAGATGTATTCTGTGAACCTCTTTACGATTTTTATACAAAAATGAAAATAATTAAAGGGGGCTCCCCATATATGGAAACGAAAACAAAAAATGTGTCTTTAAAAATGACGTGGAGGTTCCTGCAATAATTTTTCCTCAAAGTAAATTGTTAAAGAGACAAACCCTTCCAAAGTGGAAAAATGTGTCTCCCCCCCTCCAGCTGTTGAAGTAAAAGAGTGAAAAATCTGTTTTTAAGATATAAAACATTTATTAATAAAACCGGTCAAATGCGAGTGGGACATCGGACCCGCACATGAAGGGTTCCACACCATTACATACACGGAAAAACGTGAAACGACATTCTTTTGTACGAGTACATATACCTACCTATTTAATTGTTAATAATAAAATATTAAATTAGTATTTAATATTTTATTATTAACAATTAAGTCCTAGTGGTAGGACTACATTCAAGGCCGTACATCGAAACATTGAAAAATAGTTTTGTGTATGTAGTATGTAAGTATTAAACTATGTACTCCGGTTAACGAAACTCTTTGCTCATTGAAACCGGAAGTGGATAGAAATTGGGTAACTTATTTACAGAAATAAAATCACATATGATAAAAAACTTAATATTATTTATTATAATTCGAATGAGCAGTTATTAATCACATAATTGACAAATAACTAAGCACAAAACTCAATACCTGCAATTAAAAATCTTTTCCGATAAGATCGGGAGAGTCCATTTTTCACCGATAAACAAATAAAACAAAATGTCTAAGAAAATGGCCATACCAATAATTTCACATTGCACATTCTATAAACATTTCAGCTCTCTACCTATTTCAGTTAGATAGAGCCTGGTGACAGACGGACGGACAGACAGAGGACAGCGGAGGCTTAGTAATAGGGTCCCGTTTGGCACCCTTCGGGTACGGAACCCTAAAAACCGCAAAGTTAACTTTGTCATTCATACAAACACTATGAAAAACAAAGCTACATCACAAACAAACAGTCACATAATTACTTGCTACAACGGAACCCTTCATGGCCGAGTCCGACTCGCACTTGGCCACTTTTTTCTTTTTAAGGTACGAAACCCTAAAGCCACAAAGACGGGTCAAAATATTGACAGCGCCGGCGCTCCCGCGTAACTTGGCCAGGTCGATTTGCAGAAGAAAGCAAAAATAAGGAACACATTTTTCTGTATAACGTTTTTATTCTGTATTGTTTTTGTTGATTCGATTCAGTAGCTCGTTCTGTATCTCTTGACATATTCCGACTTCCTTACAAATTGACGTCTCACCAATGACAGTCGCTTTAAATTACAGCTCCAGACACCAATAATCTCGCTCTCACCAATAAAGCCTGTCATGCAATTCTTACATCAAGGAATTTAATCGCTTTTGAAAAAAATATTATGTAATTCTGATATAAATCGCAGTCGATTATTTGTCTCGAGATTTATTTTATTGCGACTTAGCTTCTCGACTCGTGTTCTCATGGGTCGATTTGTCAATATAATAATAAGGCTACAGAATATAACATTTACTCAAACAAAGCTAGTAATGTGCTCATTATTTTGACAACCTTCTTTGAGCAAAGTCGACATTGCCGCGCTACTTGGAGGAGCCAGAAAAGGTGCCGGCAATTTCCTGTGAAAATCCATTACTGTCGTGTTTAAGCGACCTGCAATTTCCTGTCAAATTCCATGATTCGAGCTTTGTTTCGAAAATGGTAAAAAAAAAGAAAGCGCAAAATTTATTTTTTGGCATAAATTTAAAGCACAAAATTATCTTTATTCAGAATTTGGTTGTGTGACAAAAAAAAAGAGCGGGAGATCTTGCCACTAAAAAAGGTACTGCAAAAAGGCTTTATTCAGAATTTGGTTATGTGTGACAAAAAAAAACTCACTCTTAATTTCATAATAAGCTGGTTTTATTTAATTACTCGCATTATTTGAGTAAAGTACTATAGAAGCCTTGGTCCGCAATGACTGCACTGCTGGCCACACTATGAAGGCCTCGAGCTTAGCTTAGCTACGCTCTCGGCCTATAAGCTTGGTCACCATTGCAGCCTTTGATGTCCGCGCTATAAAAGCCTCCACCTTCGGTCTCGGCATTCTGATCGCGCTGTGGAGGCCTTGAGCTGCGCTGTGCTGCGCTTTCGGCCACCGACAGTGCGACCAGCAAGGCAGTCATTACGGACCGCGACAGTAATGTACTAAAACAGGCTAAGTCGCAATGAAAGATAGCTCCTGTCAAATAATCGTGTTGCGAATGCGATTGGTTTCGGGAACTTGTCAGGATTGCACAATTCTTTATATAAAATCGTAACACTCGTGTGAGAGAAGTTGTTCATTTATTTATTTATCTACACACGTACGTACTGCGTTCAAAAACCGCACGTTACGATCAGCATTATGTTTTACTACTTGGTAAAAACTCGTTTCGTATCTGGAAAACTACACATAATGATCATTATGTGTAGTTTTTCTACATATAATGACATTCAAATTTCGAACGCCGACGCCCACCCGCGTGCCGTCCCTAGTTTGTCTGTGAAGTTGGTACTGACATTCAAATTTCGAACGCCGACGCCGGTCTGCGTGAAGTTGGTACTAAAGAACAAGCTAAACAACTGCAGAGCCACAATGCCGGTCAAACATGCGGTTCCTGAACACATCAAAGAGAGCTTATGATATGTGTGTAGATAAACTAGTGTATGTAACTGTACATAATTAGGCATTATGCAGCAGTCACATAAACTACTATTATTTACGGAGTCCTTAAATGACAGATATAAAAAAGGGGGCACAATAGTAGTTTATGTGACTGCTACATAATGGAGGGCATTAATACTCGAGAGTGGGTTTATAATATCACTCGAGAGTTTTAATGCCTAATTATGTACAGTTACATACATTAGTTTATCTACACACATATCATAAGCTCTCTTTGATGTGTTCAGGAACCGCATGTTCGACCGGCATGGTGGCTCTGCAGTTGTTTATCTTGTTCTGCAGTACCAACTTCACAGACAAACTCACAGACAAAGTAATGGCGGCTCGCAGGCGGGCGTCGGCGTTCGAAATTTGAATGTCATAATGTGTAGAAAAATTACACATTATGGTCATAATGACGACCCGAATGGCCGAGTCGGCAGTGACCCTGCCTACGAAGCCAAGGGTCCCGGGTTCGAGTCCCGGTGGGGGCAAACATTTGTTTGATGAGAACGGATGTTTGTAACCTAGTCATGGTTGTTTATCTATCTGAGTATAATATATATATCTATATAAGTATGTGTATCGTTGTCTAGTACCCAAGATACAGGGAATCCTAGTTTGGGACTAGGTCAATGTGTGTAAATAGTGTCCAGGGTATTATTATTATTATTATTAATGTGTAATTTTTCAAGTTATCAGTTTTTGCCAAGTAGTTTAACATTATGCTGTTCGTAACGTGCGGTTTTTATACGCAGTAAAGAGGGTTTATGATACGTGTGTAGATAAAAAAGTAAAAACTATAAAACTTTCAATATTATTTACCTATACAAACTTCATGGTAAGTTGATGAATGTAAATGATCGGTTTTGCAAGGCCTAGTGAGATCGTGATTGCATATTTAGACAGATGTATCGCTATTTTCTATGTAATTCTTTGAAAGATCAAGCTTCTGAGTCTGACGACGTTATGATATCATTTTTGTTTGAAAAGCTCCGGCAAAAATAAAGCGAACAATTTTTTTTTATTTAATTATGTCATACAAGTTACACAAATTAAATAGAGACGCAGTAAATTATGAATTAATATTTAAATACTATATATTTTCGCCTTCTCTAGCCATGGATGTCAGAGATTGAGAAATAGAGATGGCAATCATTCACAGTACAAAATAGTATTTCTAGTCCTCGAAACTTGGAATGGAGTCAAGCATTTTATAAATAGCCAAATCAAAATGTCATGCGGTGTAACATATGGAGCCTCAGAAAATACTGTCAAAGCACTGCATAAACTCTTCATATGCCGCTTAGAACCTTCCGCTGTAGATATATCTTCCAAAATCTTCTTTAATTTGAGTTTTCTCATGCAAGTCTTCTGAGCTTCATTCAGGGTGTAGTTGAAGTGACCAGGTTCACAGAAATGGCACGAGCATACCACATGGAACTCATTGTACAGGGTTTCCCTGCGACGCATCCTTCTTGGGTAGTTATCGCCCAAATCAAAGCTGAAATAGAAAGCAATGTTCGAATGAAAATGGGTTTTAATTCCGGCAAGGAAGTAATAAATCAATATATATGTAGCCCATTAATGTCCCCACCGAGGGGCTCAGGCCTTTGCCCGGATACAACTAAGATTGAGCCATACTCCACCATGCAATGCGCAATGCGGGTTGCTGCATGGGTTGTACGACTAATTATATCAAGTAGTTACAGAAGCTGTTGATCCTTGTAGGCACAAAGTACTTTGATAAAATTTGTCTTTGACTTCTTGATATATGTAAAGAAAAAGCTGGTAATTTACGAGTGTAAGATTTTGCTGTTTTTGAAGTAATGATATAACCTGTTTATCCGCTTGTAAAGAACACTGATAATGTATTTATTTATAAGTATTGAGGCGCCTCATTGATCCAAGTCTTTTGTAAATCTCAAGTTACGGAGAACTGGAGTCTTAAAGCACTTGTTTCTTTATACTAATTAGTTGATCAATAGTGTCATCAGGGATTCGTGAACGTATAAACGTAATTTGATATTAATGCAATTTCCGAATTCGAAATTATGTACTTGTTCAAAGTCAAAGTAGAACTTGTTATTTAGTTAATAGGCGCCTCATTGATCCAAGTCTTTTGTAAATCTCGAGTTACGGAAAACTGGAGTCTTAAAATACTTTTTTTTTATACTAATTAGTTGATCATGTCATGAATGTCATCGTCATCGGATTCGTGAACATATGAACGTAATTAGATATTAAAGCAATTTCCGAATCTGAAATTATGTACTTTTTTAAAGTCAAAGTCAAAGTAGAACTTGTTATTTAGTTAATCATTATGAAAAATATTAAGTTATGGTGCTCTGTTAGTCCTCTACAGATGGGTAAAGGCGCTTTTGTAATATTTGAATCCTATCGCCATTGTGAGCCCAGACTGGGCGGAGCTAGAGCAGATAGCCTATACCACTGCTGAGGGGTAACAGGACGACATCATGATGACGATGATTAGAATTATAATACTCACCGGTAAGATATAGTCAACTCCTCACCATGCTTAATGGGTTTGATGGCAACCAATGCAATCTTATTATTAAGTCCGATAGTCATAAGGTTAGCATGGCACTTATGCTTCAACTTACTGGCAAATGAAAAATATCCCCGGTTGTAAGTGCCGTTTACATAGACAGAGTAATTTCCAGTACTTCCCTTTTTAGCATCCTTCATCACCACAGAAGCTTCTTTGATAAGTATTTGTGACACAAACAATCGTAAACCAAGCGAGAGTCTCGCCATGGATCTAATGGCATTTTGTTTCTCGTCATCCGCTTTTGGCCAAAAATTAGGCACCTTTGACAGCAGGTGAAATGCTACTGCACAGTACCAGCTGTTGTTGTACAAAATTCCATAGTTCAAATGCTTCTCGCCTTCATAGTTCAGCAATGAAAATGAGTTTTTTGCATCGCACCTATAATTTTTATAACTTTTTACTGTTATTTTCCTGCCCATCTCTTCAGAAGCCGATATAACTTTAGACCAGTCCCTGCACAGTTTCCACATTTTTATGGCAGCTTTGATAGTAATGCCAAAATAGTCGTCGTTCTCTAAAACTTCGGTCAGAAACTCCATTATGTGACACTCTATGTCGTGGTATTCCTCGTTGCATTTGCTTCTGCATTCGCTCCCACAGAAAAGGGCGAAACAACACTTGTCGCAAGGGATCATGTTGAGGTGAAACTTGTGACAGTAGTGGCAGGCTGATAATCTGTTTCTATCGCCATTCTCGCTTATGAATGCTTCTTCTACCGCCACGAGTTGTCCAATTTCAATGTGTTTTAAAGCAACGATTTTAGGAACTCCAGACTCCAACGTGGCCCCGACGTGGCTGCTAGCGCAAGGTATCTCGGGACTCCTTTCCACATTAAATCTGAAAAAGTCTTCTTGCGCGTAGAAATTCTTTTCTGCTATTTTCTCCCTCCAGAGTTTTGCTGTGCATTCAGCTTTGCGCTTCCTGAGCCTCTCGACTAGATCCTCTGGACATCCTAATGTGAAGACGGTCTCAATATCTTTTAGTGTTGCTGTGAATAACTTTAAAGAGAACAGTAGAGCAGACCTGTTGCTGTAGGCTAGTTTCATGGCCCGGGAGCCAGTTGGTGCAAACAACAAAGCCTTATTATAACACTCCAAAGTTTTCTGGAACTCCTTTCTTAGTAGCGCTTCGTTGCCAAGTTTCCTATGCATGTCGGACGCCTCATCGCACTTAACCTTCTTCTTAAACTGAGGCATCTTGTTTGTGACCGTCAACAATCGGGAAGCCACCATCACAGCTTGAGATAGATCCTCGTCCCTCATTGCGTCGTGAAGGTGTTGGGATAATTCCCGCTCTTCCATAAAAAAGCTAAGAAACGCTGGGTTTAACCATATATTCCCCTGTCGGTGGAACATCTTCAACATGTTGATGCCTGAAAATGCGGAAAACCATTAAAAATAGCTTAAAATTTTAAAAAGGTATAATAATATTAACTACACACTTTTGTTTGTAATGATTTACTCTATCGATTGACATCGGTTTCAGCTCCGCCCGCAACAATCAAGATTTACAAAATGGCGGACAGTTAGTCTCAAGATCTCTTTAAAATAAGTAAACAAACATGGCAGTCTGCCCGTTCAGCAGTCGAAATTAAACTTTTTTAAATAAATGAGCTTAATCATTTGTTTTGACGCCTTGACAATTTTGTCTGTCTGACTGTCTGTCTTGAGAAATGTGTAACTTTATTCATTCTTTACATTCTTAAATAGGAGAACTGATGATGAAGGATGAATTCCCACATGCCTTTACTCGCTGACTACTGGAAATCCAGAATAGATAATTTGGGCAATGCGAGCACAGACACAAGAAAGCGATAAGGGAGTGATTCAAGAATCAAATATGATGTAGACTCGACGGACATCCTGGTAAAAAAACGATTTTCCACAGAATCATTCACTCACCTTATATGGGTGTTCTTAAACCAAAGTTAATTTAAAATTATATAAAAGGTTATGGAAACACAGCTGTTTGAACCACTTCGAACCCACTACTGACTGGCTGGTAGGTCTAACAATGACGTCGAGTGGTAATTACTTAAATACCACTTATCCCTTTTGGACGTCATTGCTTATTTCTTACACCCCAGGGACTATAATGCATTACATTGTAACTTATTTTGACATTGTTTGTACGATACGTAGAAACGACCATGAATCGATAACAAATTTCGACCGGACATTATTCACATATTACTATTGTTACTAATAATTGTGGGAGGTTATTATTAGCTCTTTAGTTAATATAATGTTTTGTATTTAGTGAGTAAAGCTGTTACCTCTCCTAAAAATGTAAAATAAAATAAAATAAAATAAAAAAGATATATATAGTATGTAACGTTAATAATGGCCCAACTTTAAGGGGAAGACAGCTCGTCTAATTTGTTAAAACTAATTTAAATATTTAAAAAATACATAGGGACCAATGATTTTTTTTTCCGGAAATTTCTATATCTTGTTTTCTACAAGAGATAACATTTCCAAGATCTTATTTTTGAAAAATAAAGCTTAATAGTTTACCAATGCAGCCAGATAACAGTTTTGTTATTAACTTTTATAACATGACTTAGGAAAAAATCCCGACTGGTACTAATATTATTTCAGATGACCGAAATTAGAAATAATGTTCTGTAAAAAAATGTATTACATTGAACTAGACCATTTTTAGGGTTCCGTACACGAAGGGTTCCAAACGGGACCCTATTACTAAGACTTCGCTGTCCGTCCGTCCGTCCGTCCGTCCGTCTGTCACCAGGCTGTATCTCAAGAACCTAGCTAGCTAGAGAGTTGAAATTTTCACAGATTATGTATTTCTGTTGCCGCTATAACAACAAATACTAAAAAACAGGATAAAAGAAATATTTAAGGGGGCTCCCATACAACAATTCTTTCAATACCACATACAAACTTATGGATGCACCTGGTTACGAACATGGAGTGTGAAAGTAACCGCACCAATAACTTTGTAAACAATATTTTGCTGTGTAAAATCCAAACTATTCACTCCACACCATCGCTTCCATTGAACGGTGGTACGGAACCCTTCGTGCGCGATTTAGACTCGCACTTGACCGTTTTTTTTACAATTTACCAGCTTTGTAATGATGTGGTATAAAACTCACGCCTTGACTTTGTCGTTGCGAAGTTATTGCTATTAATCTAAAAAGTGGCGCAAATTTCAAATAATACAATAAAATATGCGTTAAACTTATAATTATGTCTAAAATGTCTGCCTAAGAGCGTGAATCAATAATAAAAACACAATTTTTTGGGTGCCCTACCCAAGTGTGCCAAACGGGATCCAACTAATTCTCCGCTGTCCTGAAAAAAAAAAATATGCTTGGTTACTATTGTTTTATTTTTCAAATGTTCAAATTAGTTTTAGGAAATTAGGTGAGCTGTCTTCCCCTTAATGTTGGACCATTATTTACGGGACAGCCTGTATATTGCAAGGTTTCATGTCGCCTGAGTGCCGCCTGGACTAGGTAGGCCAGGGAAGCGGGAACAAGAGGGATGCATACATGGGCGAGAGAGAGAAGGTGACCTCCTCGCTCAGGCGCTTCGATTGGCGTCAGGTATACCTATTAGAGATTAATAACGTCGTTTGTTAACAACCTATTTAGTTAACGAAGCAGTTTTTAGGGTTCCTTGTTGGCACCCTTCTGGAGCCTTTTAATATTAACACGCTCAGCGCCAGTGTATATTTATGATACACCATAGGGTGCTTTGTCACAGGCCAGTGTATACCTATAATTTTGTAGTATTTTTTTTAAGAAAAACCCCATTTTCTTTATTTTTCAAGATATTTACACCCCAAAAACACAGGCACATTCTCCAGGGCCAGCGCTTTTAAACGCGCTACTAAAATGTATGAAACGGTGTATATTGAGGGATACACCGGCCTCCGAAGTCGGGCAGTGTGACGTATCATTAAGGATACACTGGCCTGTGACAAAGCACCCTATGGTGTATCATTAAAGATACACTGGCGCTGAGCGTGTTAAGGTATTTAAATGGAGTCGATTTTAGCCCTGCTACAAGAACAACACACTGTAGCCCTACTCACGAGATCTGAGGTTTGAGGTCGATACTGTTCTTCCGAAGCGACCGGTCCTGGCTTCGACTCCCGGCTGGGCAGAAAAGAAAACCCCAGGTCTTGGATGTTGGCGACGTCGCTGTTCCTGGCTCCCACGTGTGCACTTTATCCTTCTATCCTGTAAGAAAAGCGCTGGCAGGTATTTCTATTCGGAACGCGATTGCGACTTTGAAATGACAATAGGACCGATGCTGGGGGCGATGGAACTAAACTAATTGGACAACGTGTGTTTGAAAATGGAACCCATGGCAACCGCACAAGATGCGAAAGGCGTTCCAAGTTATCAGTTTAGTGCCCTAGTTAGTTGGTTTTGACACCTGACGAATCACCAATCACCAAAAAATTGGAAAATTTACTACCAATAAAATCGAAACGACCGCCAGAATCACTTCTTTTTATTTTTTGTGTACTTAAGTTTATGTTTTAAGTATTTTTGTTGTTCTTACAAGTTCAGCCTAACACGAAGGATAAAGGAGGATCCGCTTCGCTCACCCCCTATACTTTACCCTTCAATTAATCTACCGCAGTATTTTGCCCTGATATTTTCTGCAACTTTTGGTTTATCCATTTTGGGTGATTTTTTACATGATCACCAAACTTCTTTTCACGTTTTGCGTACTTAAGTTTATGTTTTAAGTATTTTTGTTGTTCTTACATGTACAACCTAACACGAAGGATAACGGGTGCTTCGCTTCGCCCACCCCCTTTACCCTTCACCTAAGCTACCGCAGTATTATGCCCTGATATTTTCTGCAACTTTATACTAGAGTTTGGTTCATAAAAATCATTCACAATCACAATCAAAATCGTTTGAATATCCTTCAAAATGTCATTTTAATCGATCCAGATTGATGTCACAGTTACAGACTTGATCTATAGGTAGCATTCGCTCTTCGATATTTTTGGTGTTGCCACCTTATTCACACGGAACCATAAAATCCTTGATCATTTCCAAACGATTATCCCAGATTGTATGAGTAGATAGAAACGAGATGGGGATGGGGAAATATGAAGAACTGGGAAGTCTTAAAATAGCATCTTGTCTCAAAATAGACGACATGTGCTCTTGACATTCAAAGTGTCATGCATGGGTGTTAGGGAGAGGGCCATTGCTAGGGTTCCGTACCCGAAGGGTGTCAAACGGGACCCTATTACTAAGTTTCCGCTGTCCGTCTGTCTGTGCGTCCGTCCGTCCGTCACCGGGCTCTACCGGATCAACCGAATAGGTAGAGAGCTGAAATTTTCACAGAGGGTGTATTTCTATTGCCGCTGTAACAACAAATAATTAAAATGCCGGTTTTCAAGAATTAAAAGAAGTACCCTTAGAAGAAATTATTGGTATGGCCATTTTGTTTAGTTTGTTTTATCTGTTTATCGGTGAAAAATGGACTCTCTCGATCTTATCGGAATAGTAGTTTATGTGACTGCTACATAATGGAGGGCATTAATACTCGAGAGTGGGTTTATGAAACGAGCCGAAGGCGAGTTTCATAATAGTATCACTCGAGAGTTTTAATACCGAATTATGTACAGTTACATATACTAGTTTATCTACACACATATCATAAGCTCTCTTTGATGTGTTCAGGAACCGCATGTTTGACCGGCATTGTGGCTCTGCAGTTGTTTAGCTTGTTCTGTAGCACCAACTTCGAACGTCGGCGTTCGAAATTTGAATGTCAGTAGCAACTTTACAGACAAACTAGGGGCGGCACGAGGCGGGCGTCGGCGTTCGAAATTTGAATGTCATAATGTGTAGAAAAATTACACATTATGGTCATAATGTGTAATTTTTCAGATAAGAAATGAGTTTTCACCAAGTAGTTTAACATTATGCTGATCGTAACGTGCGGTTTTTGTACGCAGTAAAGAGGGTTTATGATACGTGTGTAGATAAAAGATTTTTAATTGGAGGTTTTGAGTTTTTTTGCTTAAATATTTGTCATTATATGATTAATAATTGCTCATTTGAATTATAATAAATAATATTATGTTTTTTATCATATTTGATTTTATTTCTGTAAATAAGTTACTCAATTTCCAGCCACTTTCGGTTTCAATGAGCAAAGAGTTTCGTTAACCTGAGTACATAGTTTAATACTTACATACTACATACACAAAACTATTTTTCATTGTTTCGTTGTACGGCATTGAATGTAGTCCTACCTAGTATTTAATATTTTATTATCAAAATTTTTATAAGTACTGATTGTAAGAAAAGACTGTCGTTTTACGTTTTCCGTGTACAATGGTGGATATGGAACCCCTCGTGTGCGGGTCCGACGTCCTACTCGCACTTGACCGGTTTTTAATTTTACTATTCTATTTTTATTCTTTCTATTATTACTACCGACACAAGAATAAAAAGGTTATATAGCTGATTCTGGGGTTCGGGTCGTCTGGAGATTGCTAGGGTTACAATGTAAAGTAATTGTGGTTTCTTATCTTCGTGACACCATTAGTTTATAACAACGTTGGATGGATGGACAACAGATCACACAAAGATTAACAGACCCTCAAAATATTCTGTCATTGTCTGTGGCTCGAGACATGACGGCGTATGACATTCGAGGTGATACGAAAAAAGAACGGTGTTTTCATTACTCATACTCTGAAATCGGGTCATTGTTCATCCAGGCACCGTGCTGAAAGTGGTACATGCCTGCTCTAAAGCAGAAAAGTATTAAAAAAATATATATGAATCGTAGTTTATATTGAACAACGCAATGGTAGTAACCTATACAGCCATTAAACGATTAATTCTTCATTTATTAGTTTTGTTGACATTTAAATTCTTTTTGATGTTTATAATTAATATAATGTACTTTATGTATTTGATTTCAATTGACTTTGTTTTTTAATAATATAATGTTGATTTTAACTGGCTTGTGTTTACTTTCCTCGTATTCGTAATGAAAAGTAGAGTGTTTTACTCGGGTGATAGCACACATTTCTGCCTCGAACTATTGGCGCAGGAATGGGTGCCTTTCAGCCCTCGGTTAACAATCTACTATTTTTTCGAATCCATTTACTCCACTTAGGTGAAGGGTAAAGGGTTTATCCTTCGTGTTAGGTTGAACAAGTAAGAACAACAAAAAATACTTAAAACATAAACTTCAGTAGATACCCAAAACATAAAAAGAAGTTTAGTGTTCATTTATCCAAACACAATTTGGTGGACATTTATCCATTCTGGCAGTCAGTTCGAATTTATTGGTAGTAAAATAGGTGCGTTTTTGGTAATCGTTTAAACACAAGCCTTTTATTTTTGGTTAACGTTTATTGAGTATTTGATTGATATTCTCACTGAAGGGAAACGCGATTGGATGAAATTTTCTCGATAGAATTTAATTACGAAAAGACCTCTAAATTGTTTTATTATTTTCCTGTAATTCCCAAATCCTAACTAATTTCATCGCGGAATTGCATTAAAAATGTGGATAGGCCGTATTCGTAAACTCTCCTTGATAATATTTTTGAAAAAAACAGCGTAGAGTATTTTTAAACTATTTTGATGTGGTTTGGCGCTACGTTATTTTAGTTGGAGTCGAGCGCATTGTTTGCGCTCTCTTTTCTTTCTTACTTTATTCCTTTAATATGCATGTTTTCGTATCACCTTCAACGGCTCTTAATTTGAGTACCTATCAGTTTTTGCATTCGGCCACCCTAGTACTAGTGTAGTTGATTAATTACGGTACCATCAGGTCACAACCTTGAGATTAGATTAGCCTTATCTGCGGGTCAAATGCAAGATGACAGATATCTCTACAAAACAGTCTCAAGACTGTTATAATGGGAGATGAGAGCCAACTTTGAGACTTGCGATCTTAATGGATACTCAGCTCTATACTCATAGATAATCCTGATATTCAATATGGCGAATCAAAAATGATGGCTTGGCCGTTTTATGGAACTAGCTATATCTGAGTGTGTGTAACGGCTGAGCCATTTTTTACCCAATTGAGTACCGCGGGTTACCACAATCTTGTTCCGATTCAAATTAGGTTCAAAACAAGAACATCACCATGGCAACCATTTCCATTCCAATTCGCCGTAATGTGCTTTAATTACCTTATACCAAGACTTGTTTTAAGACGCCTCATGGTAATTTTGCGGAGCAAATTAGGTTCCTAATATGAATCGGCATAAGACGTTGTGGTAACCCCGCAGATTGAACGCGCTCGTTCAATCTCTCGTTCAAAAGCGAAGCGTCTTAATTTTTTTTTGTCGATTCAGTACCTATTTGGAGAATTTTCAAAATGGCGGTGGCATTGAAAATGTAAAAAATATATTGGCAAACAGCTTGGCGCATGTAACAAATGAGGTGTCGTTAGATTCGTGGAGACTGTGACAGTGACAAGGGCTATATAATTTTGGTGACAAGTCAATAGGTTGGATTTTAGATCGCAAAATGTAGTTTACAAAGTTATTGGTGCGGTTACTTTCGTACTCCATGTACCTACAAGTTATGAATACACCTGGTTACCTAACCAGGTGTATTCATAACTTTGTATGTTAGATGTTCAGCTTTCTACCACCAGAGGACTACAGCTCACAAACTAAGCAATGTCGTGAATGAAACAACTAATGACTCGCTGTGGCAATATCCTCCATCTTGTTATTGTCAGCGCAACGACGCAAGAACGAGCTTCCGTTAAAAACGCGGCCAAGTGCGAGTGTGACTTGCACACCCAGGGTTCATTCAGTGAAGCAAAATGTTTCTACGTAAAGAAAGACTAATATTTTACTAAATTCCAAATTACTGTAGATATTTACATATAGGTACTTAGAAATTGTAATTTTTTGCCACTTCTCTACATTGGACCACTGTGGGAGAAGAGGGCGTAGAAATTCCCATAGAGTGATTTTTAGATCTCTTTTAAAAATTGGTTATGCTTAACTAATAGCTAAACTTTCAAAAATCCAAAGCTGCGGCGAAGGACAGGCCGCCTGTCGCGCAAAATGTACTAATTATATGTAATTATATGTTATAAAACAAAAACAAAGTTTGAGCCACATTCTATCATATTGGCTGACAAAACAATATTTAATTTTATCTGATCCAAATACTACAATTACTGAACCCAGATACAACTCGCGCCAAACATCTTGTTAGGTCTGAAGGAAGTGCTGCGTCGCGCATAGCGGTGATTACAGTGTACATCGACGTAAACCAAGTGTACAACGGACCTTCTAGCGGTGATGGAAAAAATACCGTGAGGAAACCTTCAATCTCCACAGCTCCGGCGATGGGCTAGCCCCCTGTCACGCATAATGGAGTATTGAACAACTGCCTAAACAAGTGTGCCTCTGTCACCCCGTATGGCAAAAGGCGTGACGCTATGATGTTGTTGTTTTTCATTGTATTCTCCCCGTCAAATAGTTATGGGCGTAATGTATTTTTTACGTCATTTCCAGTTAGCATCCAAAATCAAAATACCTACATAACTTTAGCTTGGTCTTATATTTTTGTAAACAGTATTTCTGCTTCTGATTTGCTTCTCTGGTATCAGCCGACAGTTATGCAAGCACTACAGCGAGCAGAGTGGGCAGCCATCTACCGCTGTCTCGCTCACTCGCATCGGCGGCACTTCGTCTAATATATGTAAACAATATTTCGTATATTTGCACATAAAACGACATTGGATATAATAAACAGAAAGGACATCTATAAAGGCATGCTTATCTCTAAATAGAGATCTCTTCCAGCATACCCAAGGTTGATAAGAATAATTAATATACAGGATAGACCTATGTGCTCTGATAAGATACATACATATATTACTGAACTATTGGACTAACTGCTAGATACACTACATAGACAACTACATAAATATTATATAAAAATATAAATACACCTAAATAAACTAATATATACAAAGCTCAAATCTAGGATAGAGAAAGATAATGCTCCTTCAAACGATTCCTGAAGACGGGCAGAGATGGACTATCTCTGATAGTGCAGGGAAGCGAGTTCCAAAAAGTGATCGCCCGCAATCGAAAACAGTGCTTGTATGCTATATTATATATTTCTGCGATTGGCTTCCCTGAGATAAACTGACTAGTACTCAAGCATTACAATCAGTTTATCCCCTCTACAGACAGGAAATGACGTAGAAATGACGTTACACGTCTTGACGTCGTACAAAGGGACGAGGAGCGGCGGAACGCGGCAACTTCAGAGCAAACTAGATGTATGACGCGAGCTACGTTCGTCTCGTGCCGGTTTGTTCAATCGTTGTGCAACGTCTATCGCAACGTTCGCAACGTTTCCGGTCTGACTTGATCTGGTGGAACGCCCACCATGCTTGCAGCGTATCTCCGGACAATAACATTTTTTTAGGACATTGTTTACTACACTCTCAGCATTAGCAACTGAGTCGTCGCGCGGGTCATAGAAGCCAGGAGCTTTTTGAATCACTCGCCTCGGAAGCGAGCGCTCGCCAAGCTAAACGATTAGTAGAAACTAGTTAAATCGAGTAATATCAACCAATTGTTGCGCTTGGCGAGCGCTCGCCACGATTCAAAAATAGAGCTCCGACGTATATCTAAAAGCGGGAATAAGAATCTAAACGAAAGTGACACAGCGTTGATTACATCACACCAACCACATCACCAGTCAAACCGCATAAAAATTGTTTAAAAATAAACAACGCTATTTTGTCAAAAATATTTTCAAGGAGAGTTTTCGAATACATGATTAAATTAGTTGAGATTTCAGAATTACAGGGAAAAATAAAACAATTTAGAGGTATTTTCGTAATTAAATTCCATCGAGAAAATTTAATCAAATCGCGTTTTCCTTCAGTGAGAATGGGAATAAAATACTCAATAAACATGTACTTAAAACATGAAATCCGTAGATGTCTTTATAGTGGATTAAATGGATTCCAAATAAATCCCATGTTTTTGGTATCGTCTTGAAGCTTGCCGACGACTCATTTGATAACTGGCTGATTCTGTAGGAAGATGTAGTCATAAAGGGGGTTTTGGGGTTTTGGCATCATTCTGACCAACTTTCGCAAGTACTAACTTAATTTACTCCCTATTTATATTAAATTACGTCCTAGCCTTTTCCCAGGATTAAAGTTCTTTACCCAGGAAGTGTGGTAGATAGGTAGGCAGATCTATTCAGTAAGTCCCGGAGTTATCTAGACTGATTTCAGGTCAACCTGTCCACTCGCGTTTGAACACCTAGTATGGACTTGCATTACATTTTAATTTACCTACCGTCCACTCGCGCATTAACGCCTAGTATGGACTTGGAATAATATTTATATTTATTTTTAGAAAGTAATTACTACTACCCACTATTTATATTTTTATTACTTGCAATACTGACCGGAAATAGAGAATAAACGTACCTTCTCTCTGGTATCTCACACTTAATTAGTCGACTGAGTAAATGAAAAAAAAATCGGTAATGTGACTGGCCGCCATGACAATTTGGCTTTTTATAGCCTAACATAGGTAGGTTAGGTACCTATACAGTCTTCATAAGATCAACAGATTAATTTGATCACATATCCGTTGAGGCAAGACCGGTTATCCTGTAAACATGTTTTCACTTTCTTTAAGACAGGTCGGTTCTCATGGTCTTACCGTAATACAAGCGAGTAAGCTCTACACAAAGAAACAAGTACTTACGGTCACGTACCTGCATTGCTTCTGGTCCCACACTAGGATATCCTGTGTCGTAGGAATCAGCTACATCAAGACCTGCAGATTATTTTTTTCTTCCCCGGTCGGGACCCGAACCGGGACATCTCGCTTGTTATGAGGCACATCCTCGGCCGCCACAGATCTTTCATAACTGACGCGAATAATGTATGACTTTTTAGCCTATTTTACCCGGACCGTTATAACGAATCGATTGACAACCCTCTCATCGAAATCGGCTCAGTAGTTTAATCGAATCAGCGGAACACACTTGAATAAAAGGGTCACCGAAAGCACGATACGTTCGATGCGTAGATATTTGTGTTTACTTTACATCCAAGATGGTGAAAACGAGTCCCTTTCAAGTATATACTTTACCTGGTACAGCAAGAGTGCAAATCACTATGTGACTAACGGAATGTCGTCATGTGGATTATCTGTATATGGAGATAATATCGTTTTCACTGACTGATCAATGGCCGCATGCTCATACTGCCACTCTAATTAAGATCCGCTTAAGGTGATACGAAAACAAATATAAGGGTTTTTTCGAATCCATTTACTCCGCCATGAAGTCATCTACCGATTTGATTTTTGGGTAAACGTTTATTGAGTATTTGACTAAGATTTTCACTAAAGGGAAACGCGATTGGATGAAATTTTCTCGATAGAATTTAATTACAAAAACACCTCTAAATTGTTTTTTTTCCTGTAATTCTGAAATCCTAACTAGGTAATTTCATTGTGGAACTGCGTTCAAAATGTAGATATTTGTATTCCCAAAATCTCCTTAAAAAACTTGTTAAAAAAATAGCGTAGGTAGTTTATTTTTAAACAAATTTTCTGTGGTTTAGCGCAACGTTTTTAAATTTTTTCCCTTTCACACTGCGAGTCTTTTCGCCTGGAGTAACGGGGACCTTTGCACGGACGAGGTAGCGCCTTAAAGAACGGCTAGGCAGATGCATTGCTACTGGCCCCACCCACACTAGGACACCCCGTGTCGTGGGAACCAGAAACAGCGACGTCACACACATATAAACATCCAAGACCTGGGATTTTTTCTTCTTTATCCCCAGCCAGGGATCGAACCCGGGACCTCTCGCATGGTAAGCGAGCCTCGACTGCAGCGCCGCAGAAGTTGTCCAAATAAGAGCCAAAGACAGTCTTGCTCTGTGATGTGTTGACCGGCCATAGATAATGTTACATAGCTACAGATGTAGTGAATAATCCTTTCCTATCGGCAAAACTTGGAACAACGATAACACCCGAATGGTGCCGATGTGTCTATGAATTACTGTATTATTAAATTACGTGTATGTATCAAATAAATCGCATACTTTATTTATCAATGTCAAATGTCAAATTGCCCGTTTGACGGGTACTGAGTGCGAGTGAAGTAGTAAGACAAAAACGAACATTTCCGAGAAAATACGAAGGGAAAGGATTATTCACTACATCTGTACCTGTTAGTATAGTGTGGTGGATCATTTCACGTCGGCTGCGGTTATTGTATGAACACATACTCCAGCCAAAGAACGCCCATGGTCCAGTGGTTACGCTCGCATATCGCGCAGGAGATCTATGCAAGTTCAAACACGAAGCTTACAATTTACCAATGAGCCACGTATTGCGTCTATCAGTGAGTGATTCACGGAAAGTTCCAATCTACGACCTCCTTGCTAGATACTGCGTAGATTCTAGGTGTCAAACAAGGAAAACGAGTCCCCTAAACTCGTTCTTTCATTAAATTTCATAATTTCATAATTTCTTTATTGCACACAACTAATATATGGACAACAAGACTTACATAAAAATAGTGTACAAAGGCGAGCTTATCTCTAATAAGAGATCTCTTCCAGCAAACCAAAAGTTCACATACTTTATGCAACAGGATATTATAATAATTATAGTAGTTTAAAAACTAACAACACCGTTTTTAAATCCATAGGTCTTGTTAAGACTTATCTAATGCTCCCAAGCTCGATGGGTTTACAAGTAAGAATACCAGTCTTTCATCTACCACCCTGCCTGCGGCTCCATCATCAAGTGATGATGATGATGACCACATTGTCACGACGAATCTAATGACCCCAAACTCGATGGGGTTTCACGTAAACATACCAGTGTTCTCTATACCACCATCGAGCTCCATCGTCAGATCAGCTCGATGGAACCATATCATTGCATTGTCGTCTGTTAATTAAATACCGACATTTAAACTAGTCACTAGCAATTTGATTTAAATAAAGCATCGTCGAAAACGTTTAACAATCTGTCTTATCGAAAGCCGGAGTGTTGGAAAACAAGATGGCGTCACGACAACAGCTAATTTGCACAGTTTATATAAGGGCAAAACATTGCGTTAGCTTAGGTGAAGGGTAAAGGTTTATTTATATTATTTATAAGCCTTTATCCTTCGTGTTAGGTTGAACATGTAAGAACACAAAAAATACTTAAAACATAAACTTAAGTACACATAAAAAATATTTATATTATATGTGTCTTATTGCCTAGGAACCTTTAGACAACTTGTTAAACGTTTCGTTCACTCACTTGTCTGACGGAATTTTAGTGACTTAGTTACGTCGGTATTTAATTAACGGTCTAGCGAGTTAGTTGAGTGTCTGATTTAACTAACTAACTGCGACACACATACCAAGTTTGGTAATGCCAGCAGGACTAGAAATGGGCGAAATTCCCATTCCTAGATTTGTTGCACGAAGCTATTGCCATGACATCAAGCTGAGTGGCTTCCATTTGCTGATCTGCAATTTGTAATTTTTATTTATAAAGTTTTATTTGGTTTTGTTTGTCACAATAAAATTATTTTCTTTCTTTCTTTCTTTCTATTGAGTTACAAGTGGACCTGTTATAAGGGTCTTAATAAAAAAATGCGGATTCGTATGCTATGTGCGCGTGCGGCATCGGACTGTACATTCGCTGGCGCAGATGACTATCGGACGCTGATTTGATCATCTGGTACAGATTTTTTGAACTATGACATGGAGTTATCACACGGTCTCACTCTTAGCCACAAGGCATATAGTACCTCGGCTGTTATTTGTGTTACAGGGCACTGGTTGAAGGAAAATATGATGTCTTTTAACACAAATAATTACAAAATTGACAGATTTTACAATAGAAAGACAGCTGATGGAAGTGGTTCTTTAATCTTAATAAAAGTAATATTAAGGTGAAACAACGGAAATATATTCTTGCACTTACTGTTGAAAGACAAATAGAGGTATCCTGTGTTGAGTTAGATAGCCATATTATTGTTTGTGTCTACAGGCCACCGAGGGATGAAAGAGGCCATGGCAATTTCGAAATATTTGAGAAAATTATGGAGGAACTCATTAAACTATAAAATAACAAAAAAATGATAACTATTCGTGGCGATTTAATGTAGATTTGCTTGTAGGAACAACAAAGAAACAACGATTAATAACTATTCAAATCATTGACCGAGCTAGCGAAGGGCCGATTAGATTTACACTGACCAGCACTTATGAGCACTCCTTCAGATTGCATGCCGGTCCGACTGTGGAACGCACTTCCTTGAACTATCTATAAGAGACAGTGCCGCTCTTTTCTCTTTCAAAAACGGGTAAAAGAGCACTTCCTCTCTATTTCGTGATATTTATAGTATGTGCATATATTATTATTATATATAAACTATTTGTACAGGTATGTATTGGTACTTATTTAGTAGTCTGGTACGTATACGTATAAGCTGGAGGTTTCTAGTCGCCTCTTTGCCTCCAGCATCTAAAACATTGAGGTGACGGAATTCAAATGGAGTTCTATATTTCCCTATATCTTATATATGTGTTAGTTTAAGATTTGACATTCTCCAAATGTAACCGATGTGTTTCTTATGGAAATAAATTCTTTTTGAATTTTTAATTTAATAGGCTTGCCATGCGTCTAGATTTGGTCCGGATTTGCTAACCATTTCCGGACTTTTGTGTGGACTCGTAATTACGTCCAAAATACATCGAACATTACCAAAAATTTTGTTTACTGTTTTCTATACGATTGCTGCCAATTATCCCCAAATCTGATGGAGCGTCCGGACTTCAATGAAAAATAAGTGTAAACAAACACATTTCAGGACATTCCGAAAGAGTCACGCAAGGTAGATAACCATAATAAGTTATAGACACTATTTTAAACACTCACGCACTAATAACCACTAAAATGTTTTAAATTGTCCTTTTAAATAAAATAATAAATATAAATAAATAAAAAAATAAAAACACGTTTTGACGAAATTCCTGCACACAGATTGTTAGAGACTCCGCCATACTAATTTCGCCGCTGTTGTTTACTACTTAGATCAAGTATAGATTAGAACAACAATGCATGAGATGATTTCAACAAGTTTCCCAACAGCAATAAGGGCTCGATCAACTTCACGCGCTCACATACTCGGCAACAACTGTGGTAATAACAATAATTACTTTAATAATGAATCTTGCGCAGTTCCAATAACACGGACCATGTAAATGTAACTGTAGCCTGGAGCGCCACTAAGACGGGTGTCATGTGCCTAAGTTTGTATTATTTGGCATTCTAAACTGCGTTTTAAAAATATATTGAATTAAGTCTTACTTTTGAATAAAGTCTGATTATGTAAATAAAACTTTCGTTTTTTATTCACTATATGTAGTTACTGGGTATTATTTTGAAAAAAGGATTAGCTCTTTAATTAAATAAGAAATATTAAAATTTTCAAATTCAAAACGCATTTATTTCAAATTCAAAATACATTCTGTTTCTTTTCTTGGCATGCTCATATATTAGGTCCTTTCATATGAAATTTTCGTTTTGTATGGAGAAATTGAAGTTAACTCAATTTTCAGTACAAAAATTTTTGTATTTTTTTTAGGAATGACAGATCCTAATTTTATAAACTTTGTTTGTATGAATGAGACAACATTTAGCTAACAGAAAATCTTATATAATTTTTGAAAAGTGTCAGCTGTAAAAAAATATTACGAATATTATCATGAAAATGGATGACATTTAGGAGGCACTGATTTTGAAGATAACATTTTAGTTATCAAACTGAAAATTAAAAGAAAATTTAATAAGTAGATGTAAAATATTGAAATTAATTTTAAAACAATAAAGAAAAACTGGAAGTAGCTATTGAATTACTCGAATTATGAACTCCTGAATCTGTAAGAAAAATTCGCCAATTTCATAGGTAAGCACCCAATGTATAAACTATAAGATATCATATACTTACAAAAATATGATACAGATTACAGAAGAGAAAGGAAATACGCTTTCAATCTTTTCTTAAAAGTGAAAATTTAGGGACTATCCCTAATAATGCAAACATAATCTTTCTTTATTTTTTGGTAAAGATTAGATATTGTGCACTGTCTAGTTGTCTACCCTTTCGTGAAACATTTTACTGACATGCCTTGGTGTTCTGGAAGAAATCTCCTTTTAAAGATAGATCGCTTTTGTACATATCTCTTCTCTTAATGTAACCTTTTATATATCTTTGTGCAATAAAGATATATGAATTAGGATGTTGAGCCATTTACATATGTCCAGCAGATCCAGCAGACCTGGATTCCACGACGCAAGCATAAACAAAAACAAACATAAACATAAACATTTACATACAGGTACAGGCACATACATTGCTTTTGGCCCCACACTAAGATACCCTGTGTCGTGGAAACAAAAAAACAGCGATGTCACACACATATAAACATCCAAGACCTGAGGTTTTTTTTCCACCCCCAGGCGGGGTTAGAACCCGGGACCTCTCGCATGGTAGGCAGAGCCACAGCCGCTGCTCCACAGGGGTCGTCAGCAGTATCTTATTTTGGTGTCAGTATCGATGTACAGTGTAAAGCTGTTGATAAAACCGTTACGTTAAGGCGATATCTGTTTTCTGACGCTTTGAGAGACATAGTGCACGAATGTGGCAGGTTCTGTGAGGTGGATGCATGATTGTGTTGTCACCGAATTATACAACTTTCAAAATGGGATGTATATAATGGATATTGAATTTAATCATCTGTGAAAATTTCAACTGTGTAACTATCACGGTTCAGATAGCATTTTTATTCTGTACATAAATTGAAGGAGACAGTCTAAGCTCTAGTACCTGTAACTACAATAAAATACAATGACATAAATCCGCCGAACGCTTCGTCATAAATAAACTTAAGAATTTAATTGAATTGAATTGACTTTGCATTTATATTTTTGTAATTTGTAATTGTAATTATTACGTAAAAATTTCGTGTATCTTGTATATTTGTGTCGATTTGGAACTTTCTGTAAGGACACAAATAATAATTAATGTAAAAGAAATAATAATCATAATACTGTTTTTTTTTGTCGAATCCATTTCCTTCACTATAAAGTCATCTGCAGATTTGATTTTTGGGTTAACGTTTATTGAGTATTTGATTAAGATTCTCACTGAAGGAAAACGCGATTGGGTGTAATTTTCTCGATAGAATTTCGTTACGAAAATACCTCTAAATTTATTTTTTCGTGTAATTCTGAAAAAACTACATAATTTCATTGCGGAATTGCTTTCAAACTGTGGATATTATGTATTGGTAAACTCTCCTTGAAAATCTTTTTGACAAAATATCGTACCGCTCGGAGAGACCCCAAAAAGGTAATTTTTATTTTCATAGGACGTGAACTCTAATACCATGGCATAAGGTGCAAAGTCGCGATGCGTTATAAAAATATGCCAGCGAAAGGGTTAATTTAAAAATAATAATATATGGTTTGCCGCTACGTTACTTTATTTTAATTTTAGTATGAGTCAAGCGCATTGTTTACGCTCTCTGTTCTTTCTTATGTGGAACTAATGAACGCTGTCACTTTTGTTTGCATTCGTATTCCTTTTATATGTATCACCTTAACTACGGTCAGTGAAGCGAGGCCTAACGGTCAGCTAACTAACTAACACCGGACGGTTAGTTCGGGTCTGCGTTGACCGTGGGAGAAGTAAGGCTGACGACCCTGGCATTAAAACCATTGTTGTAAATGTGGAACAGATCTGTTCTGTGGTCGAAGTTCTTTGGTACATTGTTATTACGTTGACACCTACTCGGTTAATAGCTATCGATGTAGGGTGCGTATAATGTACGACGACCCGAATGGCCGAGTCGGCAGTGACCCTGCCTACGAAACCATGGGTCCCGGGTTCGAGTCCCGCGGGGGGCAAATATTTGTTTGATGAGAAAGGATATTTGTACCCTAGTCATGGATGTTTATCTATCTAAGTATAATATTTATCTATATAAGTATGTGTATCGTTGTCTAGTACCCAAGATACAGGGAATCCTAGTTTGGGGCTAGATCAATGTGTGTAAATAGTGTCCAGGTATTATTATTATATTAGTATTAGTTCATCATAATAATAATTCTTTATTGCACAGAAAACACAATGGAAAAAATACAACGAACAATATGCAAAGGTGAGCTTATTTCTAAAAAGAAATTTCTTACAGCTAACCTGTGAGGCAAGGAAAAAATATTTATAGAGAGGTAGTCCTAGTGTACAATTAAGATTTAAAGGAAAGAAATAAAGTCAATATACTATCAGATAAATCACAATACATCCTACAGATACTATAAAATAAATTAATAGAATACAATAAATACATAGATACACATACATACATACTATAAGATACCCACTATGCGGAAGAGAGGAGATGCTGTTTCAACTTTTTCTTAAAAGAGAACAAGGATGTGCAATCCCTAATAGCGCAAGGAAGTGCATTCCACAAACGTATTGCCCTTAACCTAAACGAGTGCTCGTAAGCAACAGTGTTGTGCTGAGGAATTGACAAAAGTGACACCGTGTGAGATCTCCGAAGTCTATCCCCAGAGAAAAGAAACTCAAAATGTTCACGAAGATATGCGGGATAGCGCGGATTTCTCAAAATATTGAAGAGGAAGGAGAGAATGTGCATATCACGACGAAGTCGGATCGGGAGCCAGCCTAATTCCCTGCGATATTGGGACACGTGATCGTACTTGCGGAGACCGAAGATAAACCGAATCCCGAGATTTTGAAGTCGCTCGAGTTTGTTCAGTAGATCTTCGTTCGCGCTGGCCCAGCAAACATCGGCGTAGTCAATTAAAGGCAGAAGAAGGGTCTGAACTAGCATGATTTTAGTCTGCCTAGGCAAGAAGTACTGCAAACGCCGAAGGGAATGAAAGGATGCAAAGACTCGTCTGCTGACCTCACAAACGTGGGGCGACCAAGATAAAAGAGTATCAAAAACAACCCCAAGATTTTTGGCTTTCTCGCTGTACTTGACAATGGTACCGTCATAAAGCACGGGAGCAACTGACCTAAGCTGCAACAAATTAAGTAAGTGCCGTGTACCCAGTATCATCGCCTGAGACTTATCCGGGTTGACTAATAGCCCATACGAAAGAGCCCATTTCCTGATGTTGTCGAGGTCAGCATTCAAAGCCTCTACAGTCGAAGTCAGATCACACAGGGGAAAATGCCGATAAATTTGAAGGTCATCTGCATAGAGATGATACGAGGAAGATAATACATCCGAGATGGAATGGATGAAAACTGAGAAAAGAAGAGGAGAAAGGATGCCACCCTGCGGAACACCAGTAGAGAGCTTGCACCATTCCGTAGTAACTTCTTCAGACTTGATGCGCTGCTGGCGGTCTCTCAGGTAGGAGTCAAACCAGCGAGCCGAGTGTGAAGAGACATTGAGTGTTTTTATGATTTCAACAAGTATATCGAAGTCGACGCAGTTGAAGGCGCTGCTAAAGTCAAGGAGAGTCAGGACTGTGAGCTGCTTCTTATCCATTGCCAGTTGGATATCGTCAGTTACCTTGAGCAGTGCGGTGGTGGTGCTATGCCCTGGCCTAAAACCAGACTGAAAAGGGTTCAGTAAATCCATGGAGGAAAGGTACGAGGACAGCTGGGAGTGGACAATTGATTCAAGGACTTTGGAAAGGATTGGTAGGATGGAAATGGGACGGAACTCTTTGAAGGAGGACGAGTTAGAAGTTTTAGGCAGGGGTATCACTAATGCTCTTTTCCACTGGCTTGGGAAGCAGTACTCGCTCAGCGACGCGTTAATTATATGCGTTATAGGTGGTAAAACATTATCGAGTACACTGAATAGCATCTGAGAGCAGATATTGTCATCACCTACAGCCTTGGACGAGATTTCTAGAATAGCTTTCCTTACTGCGCCAACTCCGACAGACCTGAGGTTGAAAGGTAAGCAACTGGATGTCGTTCTGGTACGCAAGTTACGAAGGGTAGCATCCTTGACACAGGGGTCCATCACGACAGGGGAGACAGCAAAGAATTTGTTGAGACCATTGAGGTCGACACTACCGGCAACTGCGTCCTGGGACTTACCAACACCAAGGGTCTTCAGGAACTTCCAAACCTGTGCAGGAGAGTAACTCTCGATACTCTCGTAGATGTGGCGGCGTTTGGCATCTCGACAAAGACGGGTGCACCGATTACGGAGACGTTTGTATATAAGGAGATTATCGTCCGTCGGATCCTTCTTATATCTACATTTGGCACGGTTTCTCTGGGCCATCAGACCCTTGATGGTGTCGGTAAGCCAAGGCGCAGGGAGATGTTTGACCCTAACCTTTTTGACAGGAGCATGTTTGTCGAACAAACTTAAGACAATCGAGTTGAAATGCTGGACTTTGTCATCAACGGTCTCACTACAGACGACAGGAGACCAGTCTATAGAAGCGGCGTCAGACTTAAGTGAGCTGAGATCCATACCCTTGAAACTGCGAATATCCAGGAATTTTGCTGCGCGCTTGGGAGGCCTTAACTTGAACGAGAGATAAATCAAATCGTGAAAGGAGAAGGGGGCATTAAGTTGGCCATGCGTAGCAACCTTGGATATGTTAGAAACAATCATAAGATCTAGAAGAGAGGGGGTGCAGTGGGACTGGAAGTGAGTTGCACTCAAGGGAAGAATATTTAAATTTAGGGAGCTTATGATAGACTGGAGTTTGGCTGAGCGAACATCATTTTTAAGTAAACAGGTATTGAAATCACCTAGGATAACTGTGTCACTGTAAAGAGGAGATAGATCATTAAGAATGCTTTCAAAAGAATCAAAGTAGTCGATGAGTAGAGAGGGGCTATAGAAGACACCCAGAAGGACCTTATTGTGATGCAGGCATAACTCGAGAAAGAGGTGTTCAGCGGATCCAGAGTACAGACTAGGTGAGTGGCTGATGACTTTGCAAGTAATGTTGGAACGAAGGTAAATAGCAACACCGCCACCAGCCTTACCTGTCCTATCATTCCGATAGAGCCTGTACCCCGGCAGAGCATACAAGGTAGATGGAAGAGAGGGTTTAAGAAATGATTCGGAGATCAGAATACCATGAATGCTCTGATCGCTGAAGGAGTCGATAAGGTCGGCATGACTGGAATGAATGCTCTGAGCATTTATGTGAACGACATTGAAGTTCCTACCGAGGTTGGAAAACACACGTTTGAGGGCAATAGGCAAAACGTCGTTCGTGGACGGCAATCCACTTCCCACGCTATCGGAATCTTCACTATCAGAGCAGGAGAAGTAACTATCACTAAAGTCGTAGGTATTCATATAAGTAAATATCATATAATAAATAAATAATAAAATAAATATAATTAAACCTACTAAAATCACAAAAAATTAAAAGTATCTAAATTCTCAACAATCTAAAAAACAGAAAGCCCGAACCCAGCCATACCCTGGGTTTACATGAGTACAGTATGGAAATAAATACGATATAACAATAGAATGAGACGTTGGCGGGCAGCACAAACAAAAAATAAAATAAAGAAACAGCAAAATAAATCTAAATTCGAACATAAAATGATTACAGTTCGTACCGTCCGGTTGCCCGTCCGTTCCATCCGGCTGTTTGTCCGTCCGTACAATAAAAAAAAAATAAGATCACAGAACACAAATCGTAATGTCACTATGCTTGACTTGACAATCTTGACATGACATACGAAAATGACTTGGCGAGCTAAAAAGTGAATCATATCTACCCTTTACGTAAAATAACAATAAGTTACAGGAAATAACCCGACCAAATCACGCGACATAGAATGCACTGCACACGAGTACAACAACACAATAACAATCCACTACTTCTTCTTAGTTCCTGCCTTCGTCTGGCCGGCGGCGGCACGCCTAGCGCTGATTTCTCGCTGCTTGCTTGCCGCGGGTGCCGCACAACCTGTCAGCGCAGCCACAGGCACTAGTTCAGCCGGTTTTGGAGTCGAGTCGGCGACCTTTTGCCCGGATTGCAGAGCAGAGGGAGGGAACTTGCTGGTGTATACCAGAAGCTCCGCCATACGCTCCACCTTCTGTCTGCTTTTGTCAGGAAGCAAAAGGACAACCTTACCTCCAGATGTCCAGCAGTTCTGCATCATTATCTTCAGCCGGTCAGGGAACCCACTGAAGAGTTCAGGGTCAGAGTGTCGATAAGGGGGCGGAAGCCCCCTTATCTACACTCCAACCGCACTCCAACCGAGTTCAGGCCTCGTACATTCCTCGTGCACTGTTTTCCTGCTATCTTTGATAGAGGTTTCAACATTGTCCCAAAACACCTAGGAATTCCACGCTTTCGACTCAACTTTTGGATCCAATTCATTTCAACATCAAAAATTATTCCACTAATTTACTACATTTCTCACTTATAGACATCTGAATGTCTTTTACTAGCATAAAAAGTTCTTAATAATATCGTCTACGAACCTTCCTACATAAATTCTACCGTTAGTATTAATCGTATAGGCCTTTGGCATAGATTTAAAATCATACAAATCGTTTTGGAAAAATACTTTTCTTAAGGAATAAAATTGCACTTCTATCCACTATTAATTTATTATTCATAAGAAAAAGCTAAGAATTTGGTTTTAAAATTTCGGGGTCTTACTTTTTCTTTTCATGTTTTTACTACCACCAAAGAAAATTGTTCCTCCACTTCATGTTAAAATCTTTAGTTTTTTGTTTAAATACCTATAATTTTTGTTTACTTGTAACTTTAGCTCTAGCTCCGAACCTTGTCAGAACCCCCTCCCCAAAATTAAATCCTGGATCGCCCCTGGGTGTTCATTAAATGTGTAAGTTGATTTCGGCTATTTTTCGCTTTGGCGACCTCCTCCCTCCGCTGAAGGCCTCACGTAATTACTGGAACTTCTGTTACCGCTGTACGGCTATCTGACTGGACTGTCGATATCTGTGACCTGATGCTTACAGCAAATCAACTAATTTCATCGTTCCTTTTTTTCAGGACCCAAAGATCTACGAAGTACCGTGCGACCCGTCCCGCCCAGCGACGCCGGCGCCGGCGCCGGCCGCCTGCACCGAGACCCCCAAGATCGACTTCGAGAAACTACGCTCGAACTTCGAAAACGGTACCCGAAAAGAAACCGGTTTCAGGCCAAACGAAACAAGTCTAAGCACAAGCAGCAGAATAATGGATAACGGACTGAAAACGGTGAAAAGAACCGAATCACCGACCGAAACCGAAAAACCGTTGCCGAAACCGAAGCCGATTTTCAAGACTCCAAGCGATACCAAAATCAAAAGCGCGAAGTCTTCAGAGAACTTGAGCGGCGAGTTTCGCTCAGCGAAGCTAAGGATGGAGAAGCGGTTTGCGACGGACTCGAAGCGGTATCGCAAGTTTGAGCGGAACGCCGCTTGCCTGCAGAGCGGTCTGAGCGGTATGGGCCTCAGCATCGCCAAGAAGGACAGGAAAGATCAGCTGGATGTGGACAAAGAAAACGTAAGTAATACATATTGTTGATTACTTGCTTTTATTATTGTTACCTGACCGATGGTGAGTTTTTTGACAGTTGATTTAAAATCATAGCTTCCATATAGCTCGCTGCTGTGGTTGGAAATGATCAAATAAAATAAATTTTAATAGTTTATTTTAAATAAAAATATTACATTGCAACATTGACGACCGGTTGAGCCTAGCGGGTAGTGACCCTGCCTACGAAGCTGACGATCCTGGGTTTGAATCCCGGTAAGGGCAAATATTTGTGTGATGATCATGAACATTTGTTACTTAGTCTTGGATATTTTCTATGTATTTACATAAGGCTAGTATTTAATCGCACATCAAAAATACTGATTTGCACAGCAAAAAAGGATCAGCAAAAAAACCCTTTTTATGTTTTAAATATTTTATGTGTTTGTTTGTGTTTTAAGCATTTTTTGTTGTTCTTGGATGTTCAACCTAACACGAAGGATAAAGGGGCTTGCTTCGCTCACTCCCTTTACCCTTCACCTATGCTACCGCACCATTTTGCCCTGATATTTGTGTGCAAATCAGTATTTTTGACGTGCAGTTTAATATTTCCCTTTACATAAGTGTTTATCTCCATAAAATCGTCTAGTACCCATAACTCAAGCCTCGTTGAGATTACTATGGGCCTAGTTTGATTTGTGTGAGATCGTCCTCTAATATTTATTCATTTATTTATTGTTATAAATTCATTACAAAGCGGGTATGTAATATAGGCATCATTCCTCTTCCCTTCTGAGGTATTTGCTACCTACCTCGTGGCTTGTCGCAATTCAGACCACAGTGCAAGTGTGAAATGTCACAGACTCATATCAGTGGGGTTACCACAACCTTTTAGCAATTCAGATTAGGTTCAAAACAAGAACATCGCCATGGCAACCATTTCCACTCCAATACGCCATAATGCGCTTTATTCACCTAATACCAAGACTTGTTTTAAAACGGTCATAGTAAATTTGCGGATCAGCTTAGGTTCCTAAACCGAATCGGCGTAAGACGTTGTAGTAACCGGTCAGATCACAAATTCTACTCTGTGGCTAATTCTACAACGCCATCTAGCGAGCTGCATTGATAATTGAGCAGTCAGATAAGCCTTAGAGGATATATTTTTCTTGTATTACTTATTTTACTTCTACTTGTTGTGGTGACGCTTGTATTTGGAAGCAAAACCCTTGATGCTGCGGGATTAACTCTCGTTGATCCCTCACACAGAAGACTAAGCCGGTCTAAGCAGCTATGCGGTGACACGTAGTTCAACAGCTTTCCGAGAGATGGCGCTAGTTGTAATGCAATTCTAAGATCTAAGGAACAAAGGCTCGAATTCGAACAAACAAAGCACGGTGATATCTGATTGATGAACTCATTCGAACCAGATGAAATCACGGAGCAACATGATATATATATATACCCAATGGTAATTCTAATGATTCACTTCTACTTCTCCTACGGTACTCATAAACAGAAACTACTTAGCTAACCAAATTTACGGGTAATGGCGTTATTAACTATCCCTATGAAACATTATGGTTGCAAACGAGAAAAATAAATTGGATTTTCAGTATATTTTCTTTTCTAAAGCCAGGAAAATCCAGAAATATTTCCGTTCATATGTTACACAGGTAAATTATAATGATGTGTCAGAAGTAGATGTGTCTATTATTGATAGGCACTGTGATAATTGCGTTCTGTGATTCACCTGTATTCAACTAACAGGTGCCCAATTCTGCTAGACAATGACAGCTCAATGACAATGACGTGACGTGATGGTGCTGGACTATGTCATTTTTAGGGTTCCGTACCCGAAGGGTTCCTAACGGGACCCTATTACTAAGACTTCGCTGTCCGTCCGTCCGTCCGTCCGTCTGTCACCAGGCTGTATCTCAAGAACCTAGCTAGCTAGAGAGTTGAAATTTTCACAGATTATGTATTTCTGTTGCCGCTATAACAACAAATACTAAAAAACAGGATAAAAGAAATATTTAAGGGGGCTCCCATACAACAATTCTTTCAATACCACATACAAACTTATGGATGCACCTGGTTACGTACATGGAGTGTGAAAGTAACCGCACCAATAACTTTGTAAACAATATTTTGCTGTGTAAAATCCAAACTATTCACTCCACACCATCGCTTCCATTGAACGGTGGTACGGAACCCATCGTGCGCGAGTCCCACTCGCACTTGGCCGGTTTTAAACTTCTAGTACAACAATCATTTTAATAGTTAGAATTCATTAAAATTGACCTATTAAATGATCAATTGTCAACTCAGGGGTTAAATAAGTTTTACCTAAACTGTAACGTTAGCGGGATAATTGGAAGTACTTCAAGAATCAGAATTCTTTAATTCCAATTATCTCACAAACGTGTCACTGTAGACCTTATGGTGCCATATTACCAGTTTTTTTATTCCCTACCCATACTTACCACACTCATAATGCCCTAAAGGAAAAAAGGGAACGGTCGTTTTCAACGCCATCTGTTGAATAAAAATAATAACAACCTGCTCTGCTTTCAGAGCAGCAGCCTTATGGCGTAACTCTCTGAAGTTCATAGCGTGTGTCTATGGTTCATCTCATGCTCATACAATTTCATCGATGGCGGCATTCAATGAGCTTGGGTTTGGCCTCCATTATGATGCTACTTGCGTGATACCAATTTGACAGATGAAGCTGGTGCAAGGTGTCAAACGTGTCTATATGAAGTTCATAGCTCAGACGACTTACGCCATAAGGCTGCTGGTCCCAGTACGTGTCACCATGTTTGGACTGTAACTTCCCCAATAAATCTCGATAAAAGAACACCTTTCTGTCCTGTTTTTCTGTTAGAATTGATTACAATCTCGGATAAAGAGAGACTTTGTTTAGGTATATGTAGCATTAATATTGTTGCTCTACAGAATAGTGTATAGTTTGTGAGACAACAAAGAACTCTTCAATTGCATCGAACGGCAGATCTGTCATAGTCATTACAAAAACAAATAAACATAAAAAAACATAAACAAAACAAAAACTGAATATTTTAAATCGACACTTTCGGGAAAGTGAGAAAAACTATCTAATTGCATTAGAAAGTCATTCGCCATGTGGTGTACTATCATATAAAGTAAAATTTACATGAGAAATCATAAAAACTTCGAAATCATCAGATACCAGAGGTAAATATTAATCGATGTTATTAGGAAATTGTCTTGTATTTTTACATTTTATGGGATACATAAGCATAGCGGAAGATTACCCAAATTATTACGGCCCAGAAATATCATAAATAGGTATATAATAGGGGAGTCCTACTACTATTTGTGTTAAAATGTGACTTGAATAAACGAATTTTGAATAGCGTAGTTCTAATAATTTATCTTTTACAAAGTCCCAGAAATATCGATAGTGATGGGATTGTTTTTTATCAATAAATTGTATATTAAGAAGTAATAGTGATTGATTGCAATGATTTGATCTAATTTTAAATACACTTGAATAGTAGGAGTTATTATTTTATTTTTACTTATAAGAAGGTTCTTAGATACAGATCAAATGGAATAGGTATTCCACAGAGTAACATTGATGTGTGAAATTGAATATGTGATTAAATACCACCCTTTCAATTCTAGTTTTCCTCGTGCAAAACTTGCTAAATGTGTGGATTGTGGCGGTACGTCGCGGATCCGGCTGCACGGCAAAACTATTGCTAAATGTGTGGATTGTGGCGGTACGTCGCGGATCCGGCTGCACGGCAAAACTATTGCTAAATGTGTGGATTGTGGCGGTACGTCGCGGATCCGGCTGCACGGCAAAACTATTGCTAAATGTGTGGATTGTGGCGGTACGTCGCGGATCCGGCTGCACGGCAAAACTATTGCTAAATGTGTGGATTGTGGCGGTACGTCGCGGATCCGGCTGCACGGCAAAAACACCGCGAATGCTCGAGAAGATTTCACTGCAGAATGATTTTTCCAGTAAAAAAAAATCGCAGTCTAATAGATACTACTATGCCAACACAATGTTCGTTCACATCTGTTAACCTGAAAACTTGGATAAACCCTAAAACTGAACGTTTATGACAAACACCACCTAGAGTACTGACGATTCTATTGTGGACATTTGTGGGGAAACAACATAAAATTTGCCTTAATTTTATGTATTTTTTTTTGTCTTTTCCGGCCAGCAGAGCAGCGAAAGGGTTAAAACAGTAAGAGCTCATTCATACGGGATTGTACATTCACGATTTATAGAAATATCCCAACATACATTTTATTTGTAAATGCTGCTGATATTTTTCAATATATTTTACTGATATTTTACTTCGTCGTGGTACGTCAACGGTATTTTATAATTGAGTCGTGATTAGCGAACGATATTAATTAATGGTGTGTAAATATAAATGAGCGTTTAATTTGTATAGACATTTGTTTAGTGCTATATTATTGTCGATTTTATTATGTGTATTTTTTGTTGACTAGATTTTTTCAAATTATAATAATTTTATTTCGAAGCATAAAAGGATCCATATTTTGTTTGTAACATTAATAATTACCTAATCTTTGTTAGTTTCTTCAAATCACACTCAATTCAACCTATTTCATATGAATAGGCCTGCCTGTGGCACGGCTCAGTTTTCCGCGCACTGTCACAAACACTCACACCACTCACCCAGTGTTTGAGTATTGAGCCGTCGAGCTGAGCTGATGTTACCTCCAGGATATAGTTGCTGCTGCCCAGCGTTCTGCTTCAGAAAGGTAGCCGTTCTCTTACGTATGATGGCATAGCATGGAGTCCGCCATCAGTACCTGCCTCAACAAACATGACCGATGCACTCCAGCAGCATGGCAGCCCCAGCGACATCCCAAAAGCATGGTTATACTGGACGAGCAGGGCTTTGAGAGCATTTTGGGTATAGTTGGCCCAGAGGCTCCACGCACCTGTAGATCGATTGACAGTGTGCCTTGAAGAGTGAGATTTCAACTGGCTTTTTACAATGTGCCATCCTACGAGCCAACATAGTCGCCAGAACTGCCAAAGCGCTGCGCTGCCACTCTATGACTAGGTCATCCCTCAGGTCTTCAGCTATGACCAAGATAATTGAAATTGGTTAATTAATAATATAATAAATAATAATAATACCTTGGACGCTATTTACACACATTGATCTAGCTCCAAACTAGGATTCCCTGTATCTTGGGTACTAGACAACGAGACACATACTTATATGTATAAATAAATATTATACTTAGATAGATAAACAACCATGACTAGGGTACAAACATCCATTCTCATCAACAAATATTTGAATTGAAATTTGAAATCAATTAGTGTATTACCATATAATTTAATTTAAAGACTGTTTTATTTATTTCTTTTGTAGCAAGTAAATAATTTACCACTTCGACTTTGTTTATCGATATTATTTAAACAGTGATCATTAGCTCATAGCTAAATACCAGTCTTCTAAAATATCGATCAACAAAGTTGGTAAACTATCTATTATTTTTCTCGACAGCTGTACTTATATCGATACTTAGCCCGTCGCTGGTTGTCACTAAAATTGTACGCGAAAATAATCCTACCTATCCTGTCAAAACTATATCGGTTTCAGTCATACAAAGTATAACGGTCGCAAGAGTAAAGAGTGTCGGTATATTAAGGTGATATATCGACAAAATCGACACTTTTTGAAGTTATTTATCTGCTGTTCAAATGAAGTCCCAAGTAAAATAATTTAATATAACAATTTTGGGACCTTTTTCTAGTTTTTGTAATAAAAGAAACGTGATTGGAGGAATTTCACTCGATAGAAATCATTATTGAAATGAGGTCTAAATTTACTCTTTTTTTGATTTTCTGACAAATTAGAATAGTACACAGAATTCAAAAATATTTATTTACATGGGTATTGGCAATATCTAAATTACCTATTACAGAAATTTTCATAGCTATTTTAATTAATTTGGTATTAATTTAAAACCTTCTTTTTGTCATTTTTCCCCGATTCCGTCCCTCTCACACTGTGGGTCATTCCGACTGGATTAACCGGGACCTTTGCACGGACGAGGTATCCCCTTAACTTTTTTTGATGGAAAATAGCCCTCCCTCTGTTTACTTCCCTACTCTGTGATTAAAATACTCAAAAACCTTTATTCTTATCTTTATTCTACAAACAGTTAGCAAATAAGAACTAACGAAATTAAATGAAACTACAAACAGTAGTCAGTGTTCTCACAAACACGCGTGTGCAATAGCATTATCTGCTGTTTACTATAGTTAGCTATAGCATTCTGACTAGCTATAGTATTCTGAGTCACGCAGGAAGGGAAAAAGAGCCGGTGCGGCAATACGGAGGGCTTACATGCCCTTGATCGTATCGTGTTAGTGGGCACTAAGTTAGTTAGTAAGTTTAGTCTTAATATCTAGATTGACGACCTCTGTGGCGCAGCGGTTGCTGCTCTGCCTGCCATGCGAGAGCACCCGGGTTCGATCCCCGGCTGGGGATAAAAGAAAAAAAAACCTAGGTCTTGGATGGTTATGAGTGTGTCGCTGAGGGTATCCTAGTGTGGGGTCAGAAGCAATGTATGTGCCTGTATATAAATGTTTATGTTTATGTTATTAGTCAGGCACTGCATTTACAGTTGTCAATTCAGACCATTCTAAAAGCATTCGAACATTTTTCTATGGAGACAGAAATGTTCCGCCATTTTGCAAATTTTTGATTCGTAACTCGCAACGTGTATCATTTACGGAATTCATAAACATACATGCAGGCACAGTTTTCCTCAGAAAATAATTCAAATCCAAATGACGTTTGAAAATATTGTATAATTTTGATATATTAAACCAAGGAGCTTCTCCTGGTTGGAATGATTTTTTCAAAAAGCACAAAATCTATTTTCATAAAACTTATATGGAATCACGTCTGAAGTATGACCTACCAATCAAAACAAGAATCATCAAAATCAATTCATCATCATTGACGGAAAAAAGTCCTTTTATTTCATTGAGAACTTTTGAAGACGGTTGAAAAGTAGTTTTCGAACGTATGTAGGGCTGCCATCAGCTAACTTACGAGCCCAGGACAAAAACTTCAAAAACCCCGGACATTTGGGTGAAATAAAGATTTTCCCCGGACTCCCTCGAAAAAAAAATACAATAAAATAAAATAAAAACATATTTATCAGATTCTTATCAATATATATAAAATCAACTTAAATGTAAACCTGGTAACAAACATAAGTAGGAACTCTTCTTCTTGTCGTCATGAGGATTGAGGATGAAACATGAGGATTGAGGATTAAACAGAGGGCGCTGCTAAGTAAACTTGTCTTAAAACGTATCTCCGTGTTAAAAATTAAATAAAAATACAATTAAGCCTAATTAACTAGATTTTTAAAGTAATAATATTAATTAAGTATAATGACTATATAATTAACTATTATAAATAAGCTAAACCAGTGATTACGATAAAAAAGACACTATAAACCTTAACTATAAACCATAACAATGAAAAGTGATACAGTGATTAACAAACAGTGATAAACAACGTTACATGAATATAATAACAAAAAAATACATAATACTCAATGAATAATAGCATAAGCTCATATAATTCTCTGTGCAGATCCAGTGACAATATCGTGCAAGTTCAAAGTTCACCAACGGCTCAACTCACAAAAGCCACATAAACACTTTCATCACCGGCCTTCAACTACATTCAATGAGTAACATACATAATATTCAACAACATTATTCAATCGCTCAATAGCCGAAACGGTTAAGGACTCAACGCCGCCGCATCAGTGCACATGGTTCGATCCCCAGCTAGGATCGGACACTTTTTACTTTTTTACTTTTCATTATCATAAAGGACTACATTAGTGACGACATCTATGCGAGTAAATAAGCAATTGTTGACACACGCCCTGTGATCTACCGAACAAACCACACTACAAATATTAGAAGACGACTTAGTTCTAAGATCATACCACAAGAGGTCACTGTGGTACATCCACAAGCTACAAATTGTCCGCAAGATGAACTGATGACTTATTACCAGGTACCAGGCAACACTGGTCGCTGCAAAACGTAAACATTATACGATCGCCAATACATAGCAAATAAGTGATCAAAAAGTGCAATTCCATCCCAGAAAGTAATGAAATCAAACCAGCATAACATCAGCCAGTAATTCACCTGTAGCAGTACCTTTATCCAAGCGTAAATCTGCCATAATCTAAAAGGAAAACAATCAAGAGCTATACATATGTCTATATATATATGCCAGTTTAAACGGCAAAAACACGGGAATTATTTTTCAAAAAATCGGAAATCGCACTTATCACCATTCATCACAACACAATAACAACAGCTGATTGGACTGTTTTGACATCTGATAAATTCACCGTACCAACTTAACGGATCCTAAGGACACATTCAGAATTTGATACGTGCAAAATATTGATTGTTTGATGCGATGTTAACGACATCTAGCGACATCTGTTATCTAATGCTGTAACTAAAAAGTACTACACGTTAACTTTTGTGCCTCAAAAACTATAGGTACTTACTGAATAATTATGGACTATGTAACATTAAGAAAAAACGCCATGAAAGCTAACTCGACACATAACTCGCCCAACACAAGCGCTGGGTCAGACACTTTGCTCAGCTGTGCCTCGATAAGCAATAATCTACACAAAAGCCTACCTATAATATATTCCTCACACGATTCATCACTAGTAGAAGATCTCAAGCAGCAGATGGAACAGACTAAAGAAGAACTTGAAATAGCCCACTTGGAGATTATGCGTTTATGTAATGAAAACACCGAGCTGAAACAAACAATCGAGAAGAAAAACAAAGATATTCACCTACTCAGAAAGGTAACCACCGAATCTTCTAGCTTCTGTAGTACGCCTGACACAAGAAAACCAAGAACACTCATTGGTAGAAGTTGCCCTGGAGTATCTCCGATCTGCTACAACACGACCTCCAAGCCCAGCCAGCCTCAAGATGACTCCGCAGCACTTGAGATCTTCAGATCTAACGGCCAGCATCAAAATGATTACCCAGGACAAGAGAACTCCCACCCCAGTAATCAGCCTCAAGATAACTCCTCAGTACCGAGAGATAAACAATATCAAGATATCTGCATGGCACATGAGAACACCTACTCAAGGCCCAGCAGCCCACCTGAAGACACCACAAACAACGATCGCGTGACATTGAATCACAACTGCACCGGTTCCACAACAGATGGCAGCACTTGTACCAAAATAGGTAATATAGTGATTTTAGGGGATGAGCAAGTCAAGGGACTGTCAGACAAGATAAAAAGACGCAGAGAAAATATGTGGAATGATAGGTATAATGTGACAGCTTTGATAAAACCAGAGGCGACAGGAGCTCAGATCCTCAGAGATATCAAAGAGAACTGCTCATCAAATAAAGAAGACATATTTATCTTAGCGGTTGGACTGAATGATCAAAACCCTTACAAATTATTATCGGAATTAAATGTTGCATTGTATAAACTTAGGAAAAACCAGGTGTTTATTGTAAGCGTGGCAGAGAGTCTTTATCTAAATGTAAAGTTATTAAATTACAAAATGAAGTTAATATCGCAAAATTTCGATAACTGCGAATTCATAGAACTATCTCCAAATCCAACAGAACAACCAATGTTGACGAGCCGCTATCTAAAAGAGTCATATTTAGAATATCTATGCAGCAAAATTAATATTGAAATCGATTACATAAGGTATAAAAATCAATTCCTTAAATCTGTTATTGCCGCAAGAAACGAAAAACAAAAACAAATGAAAACACTAAATCCCACAAACCAAGAAATTAAATCTCCACGCCGCCGGGGGACAATACCATACTATTTTAGACCCAAACTAGTAAACAAAATCAATATACCTCAGGTCAAAGCATCAAATAATGAACGTAAAAGTTCACACAAGAAAGGGACTCTTACATACCTTTTTGAGCAAATAACAGCAAAAAAGAAAACGAAAAACTGTAATAATTCTTTTTTAGGGACACACACAGACCAGTAGCCTTGTTTCACCAAAATATTGCAAGCATAATGTCAAAACGTGACATATTTGAAGCGACATTATCAGAACTTGTCCTAGAGATTGGTGAAATTAATGTTATCTGTCTGTCAGAAACCTTTATTAAACGTGGAACGGAAGCCAATCTCAAACTTAAAAACTACAAACTAGTGGCATCCTTCTCCAGAAAACACCAACGTAGAGGTGGGACATGTATTCTTTTAAAAAATAATCTTAATTATAAACCTATTAATAATATAACATCAAAGTTATATGATTTCGAATGTTGCGGCGTTGAAGTAGTTAACTATGACCTTTATGTTATCTGCGTCTATAGAACACCAGACTCGAACACTGACATATTTTTCAGAGAATTAGCCGATTTATTGAATAAGTTACAACGAAAGAATGATAAGAAAATTGTCTTATGTGGGGATTGGAATATTGACATTCTTAAAATCAACAAGTATTCTAGAGAGCTCGTATCTATACTCAATAACCATAATCTAATAAACTATATAAATGTGCCAACGAGAATTAATTCCTGCCTAGATCTTATTGCAATGAACGTTACGGATGCACAACCTAGGGTCCACTACTTAGCTTTATCAGACCATGAAACCGGACAAAGCCTAACGTTTAAAAGTGCATGTAATAACAAAGCCCCATTGAAAGCGTCAAACTGGTTCGAAAAAAGGCGGGAGTTTAGTGCCGATAATATCAGAAAGTTTATGGAAGCTTTGTCCTCACTATCATTCGACCAATGTATAAGCGAACAAAAAGTAGATCAGGCATTCGAAAGCTTTCATGATCTACTAATTCTGTTCTTTAACTTATGTTTTCCTGAGATTCGAGTCAAAATAGTCAATAAATCAATCAAAAATCAATGGCTCAGTAAAGGAATTAAACGTTGCTGCATAAAAAACGTAAACTCTACTTAAAATTAGCATTATGCAATTACCGGAACAAAACTATGTTTTATAAACACTACAAAAACTATACACGAATACTGAAAAAGTGTATATTGCAATACCAAAAACTTCAAAATACAAAATATATAACCAACTCAAAAATATTGGCAAAGCGGCATGGAAGGTTATTAAAGATAACACGGACTCGGCGGTTAGTAATAATGACATAACAGAAATAAAAATAGATCAGAACACATTTACGAACCCAAATGACTTATCTGAGCTTTTTAACGACTTTTTTATTAATTTAACGAATAATAATGACAACAGTAATCAATCACATACAGCAGGAACTTCTGCTAATTCAGCCCAATCTATCTACTTAACACCTGTAGATGAAAAGGAAGTATATATGGTGATTAAAAACTTAAAAAACACAAACTCTACTGGCTAGGATGGTATCGGTACAAAACTAATTAAAATGTGTGCACATCTCCTTGCAAGACCTATGACACATATCATAAACTTAACATTTTCAGAGGGAAAATTTCCAACACGACTTAAACAGTCAATTGTAAAACCACTGCACAAAAAAGGGGATAAATGTGACATGAATAATTACAGACCGGTTACCCTAATCCCTGTCATTTCTAAGATCTTTGAAAGGATGATGTATAAAAGAATATATAGCTTTGTGACACAACTTAACATACTAAAAAAAGAACAGTTTGGATTTCGTAAAAATACCTCTACAACTTTGTACTTATGAAAAATGTCTTGCAAAGTCTTAATGACAAGAACTCTGTTGCCTCAATATTCTTAGATATGAGCAAGGCTTTCAATTTCGTATCACATCCTATTCTATTAGATAAACTTTACAAGTATGGTATCCGAGGTAACTGTCTAGAGTGGGTTAAAACCTATCTTAGTCAGCGAACTCAATGCGTCGAAGTAAGCAGGATTATTGATGGAATGAAACAAACCTTCCAATCAAACTATCGTGTTAATAACTACGGTGTACCACAAGGTAGCATATTGGGGCCACTATTGTTCCTTTTGTATATAAATGACCTACCTAACGTAACAAAAAATGACTGCGTACTATTTGCCGATGATACGACGCTTCTTATTAAATGTAAAAATCGAAATAAATTAGAGACTGAAGTAAGCGAAGCCCTAAACGACATTGTAACTTGGTAAGAGAACAACAACTTAAAGGTAAATACAGAAAAAACTAAAATAATACAATTTCAGACTTGTTACAATACTCATTCCGCACCGAAGCTCTCCATTAACTTTAAAGGAACTAATATTCAAGAAGTCGATTCTACTCTATTTCTCGGGATAGTAATAGATAATCACTGTAATTGGAAAGCCCACATAGACAAGGTATGTCTGAAACTGGACAGATTTGTGTATGTGTTACGACGCATGAGAGAAGTGGCAACGAGATCTGCAACCCTATCGGCATACCACGGATACGTATCGTCGGTACTGCGGTATGGATTAATTATGTGGGGCAACTCTGTTGACGTTGACAGGGCGTTCAAAACCCAGAAAAAATGTGTCCGAGCACTATGTGGTGCAGGGTATTTGGACAGTTGTAAACCTTTGTTTAAAAAAACACAGATTCTTCCCCTACCATGCCTCTATATTTATGAGATATGCATTTTTGTAAAAAAATACCCAGGTATCTTTAAGAAAAACTGCGAAATGTTTAGTGCAAGAGGCAGATTCAAAGATAAATTATATATACCACCACAAAGGCTACAGTTATACTCTAAAAGTGCATATTGTATGGCAATAAGAATTTATAATAAAATCCCTGATGACATTAAATACCTTACATTTAATCAGTTTAAAACTAAATTATTTAATTATTTAATGGACAAATTATATTATAGAGTAAATGATATACTTACAACGAATCAATCTATTTAAATAATTTTATATTAAACTCTATTTTTAATTCATAACTGACATTGTAAAATATTTGCACACCAAACTTTAGATGGTGAATATGTTGAAACTGATGAATACCAATAATTTTAAGATCACATGTACACATATTTAACAGCAAATAAACAATTTGATTGATTGATTGATTGATTGATTGATTGATTGTCAATGAAACTATAAAATATTATAAATGATTAAAAACAAATTATAATTTGTCTAGGTAGATAATCTACCTAATATGCTTCTAAATTCTACGTATAAAAATGCTGTATGTACTTTACTTAATTAACTGTACGTTCTTTCTACTTATTTTGATATTTTTCGTCTTCCCAGTTTTTGATAAAATATCTTTCTTTCCCAATCTTTAAAAGTCGGAACAACTCTGATTCTTGAATTATATTTTACTTTTATCAGCAGAGTAACCTTGTGTACGTTTAGTGAGTTGCTATCCTTCGTACATTGCATGCCACTAAAGAAAATACCCTTTCTTTCTGAATTTTTAACTATGAAATGCTGTAATTTATTGCTAATCATTACACTATATCAAGTTAATCGGCTTTCCCCTGACATAAAAAGAGTCCGGGTTTTTCCCTGACACTTTTTAAAAACCCCGCCCGGACGCTCCGGACGCCCCCTAAACTAGGACAAATCCGGGGAAACCCGCGGGCTAATTACTTAAAATTCTGAAATCAGCAGCTATTGCGCAGTGATCGCGCATTCATCGCGCGGTCGTTCGCAATGTGTATTATCTAAAGTGATCGCTCGCTAATTCTTTGCTTTCTGCCAGTGTTGCCTGGCGGCTACATAAAAAAGTAACCAGTTTTGTAAAAAAACACTTTAGAAATGAGGTTAGAAGTGGTCATATATTACTATGATAGTATTCTTTGCCGACTTCCATATTTTATGACTATTGGTAATATAATATTATTATCATAAACAATGATATCGTTTCGGTAAATTTCATAATTTACCGAAACGATATCATCAGGAGTAAAGTACTTTGTACAAAACAAACTAGGCTCAAAGTAAATAGTAATAACGTATATTTTTATTCAAACGAATCTGAATTACGGAAAAATATAAACATTCATTGGGGACACCCTGATCATCATAGATTACAACTGCGGCGCGGAGGGCGGACCGCGGTGGTGTTGCCTACTCAGTAAAAGGCGATAACCACAGATTTCTTTAAAATTTCTTGCTCGTTCGACTTCCAAAAGTAATAATCTAAAACATACCAAAAATAGCTAGATATAGCTAGATTAGTTTTGGTGGTTAATCGATAATTTTTGGGCTAAAACCGTTGAAAATCCTCTAGATCTAGCCACAAAGTGGCTAAAACGACAACACTGCTTTCTGCTACTTGCAACAATAATGCACTTTTTAGTTTTGCGATTACTCGCTAGAGGCAGCACCGTTGAGCGTTGGCTACACTCCGCTATTGTGACTTTTGACAGCAGACATTGCGCAATTTTTGTCAATAGTTTACTGTTTGCAAGATACGTAATAACCCCGCCGGACTGATGGCAGCCCTAAACATGAGTGCGTGCCCAATATGTGCATGCACTCTTAAAAGCGCAACGTTCGTAGCACACTGTAGATATTTCTGAACTCGGCGTCATGTAAACCGTTTTTTTTTCCGCCACCAAGGTTCCTTAGTCGTGAAGCGGCCATTGAGTGAGCAACACAAAGTGCTCTGCGATTCTATTTAAAAAACATAGCAAATACTAATAAACTGATGGACATTGTGTTTTTGGCAATAATAGCGTCAGTTGCTACTTTGCAGCCAGTGGACTGGTTTGCCAGGGGTTTGAAGTTTGAAGTGAATTAATATTAAAAGTTGTGTTTTAGTGGATTTATAAATTGCAACGAATAGTTTACTATTTTTGTGATTAATTTCGGAGTGATAATGTTAATAAATATAGTTGTGCTTGTTTGTGCACATCCTGAATTAAGCGGTTGGATTTGTGCGTCACAAATATTTTGAGGATATAATGAAATAAAGGTAGGCTGTACGTTATAAGCTCCATAATGTTACATAGCTGCGGCGATGGGCTAGCCGCCTGTCATGAATATCTCGGTAAACGTGGGCTCAGTTGTGCCTGTGTCACCCCGTATGGGCAAAAGTCGTGACTCTATGTTATGTTAAGGTCCTAAATGCACTACAGTAAACTTAAAGTTTAATTGAACTAACTAACTAAAACTCAAAGTGCTGCCTTCGCTGTCTAAGAAATTGGCAATGACTTTTAAGTTGCACTTTCTTTGAGTAGCATTTATTTTATTTTCGCCGCATTAAAATTCTGCTTCTTTTAATTTGGCGCGCTTAAACTCTTTTGAGGTTAATTTTGGCAGTGTCAATTGTTTTTTGTGATCTTTCAATTTGAAAGATCACAATTTGGCCAGGTTCTCTCTCTAGAACCTGGAAATTAACGTGATAATGATTTGATGCTCCTTAGCACTACCCGAGAGGCCGTGGAAGGCTGTAGGAACCAAGTATTTTCTTCGGACGTTAGCAACTGCCTCCAGCGCATTAAACTTAAGTAAATTGACTTTGGCAATGCAAAGACTGTTAATGTGTTGATAGCAAATCTAAACATGTTGGCGTTTTGATGATGGATGGGGAGGTCGTTAAAAACACATTTAACAAAATCATCTAGAGAACTGAAGTTTCTGTTTCGGTTTCAGCCAAGTTTGGGCCCAAAAATGCCTTTCGGCCAAGGTTTCGGTTTCGGCCAAAATCCGGCCGAATCTTCGGCTCGACCGAAGCATACATTTTATGACTGATAAACCTTCAGCACGCCGACGAGCAGTGACTGACATATAGTCCATTTGTCCCTCAAACCTCAAAAACACACCATAAAATCTGAAATTTGTAGTGAAGGAAATAAGTGAATGAAGTGCCGAGATATGATAGAAGTGAATGTTGAATGAACGAAATTTATTTAGGAATTTTATCATATGAAATATCATGATTGAGTTTTCAATTGATTATATTGATTTCACAAGCTGTTTTATAATAGTGATCCGATATATTGTTTAAAAAAGCTATTTCTATTGAATTTATATTATTAAACATGAAACGAAATAAAACCAACTTCGGATTTGCTTAAAAATATATTTTTTGTCAAACAGTTACTTTTAATTGATAAACAACAACATAGGTAAATAATAAACATAGATTAACTATCTCATACACATATTAACAAGTTAAATAAATAAATTAAGAAATACACTGCCTCGTGCGTGTCATATCAGATGCAAAGCTCTTCATTTATTGCCTTACGTTCATTATAATGATAATAAGATACTGTCTAAGCAGGTTTTTTTCATAATCTACTAAATGCCGCTCTGTTCGCCCCTAGTTTTTTCATAATCTACTAAATGCCGCTCTGTTCGCTCCTAGTTTTTCTCTTACGTGTATGATGAATATGGTAAATATGGATGGTGGTTTCAAATTGAGATAAATCATTTATCTTAAGTACGTTATAGGGATGTTCTAAAGGTGATGGAAAAATCGTGATGAACCCTTCATTACTCCATAGCTGCGGCAATCGGCTTGCCCCCTGTCACGCAAAATGGAGTATTGAATCACTGGTTGAAAGTGGGCACAGTTGTGCCTCTTCCATCCTGTATGTGAAAAGGCGTGACGCTATTTATGTAATGTTGTTTCGAAGATATAAAGAGTGCGTGATTGTGGAGTGCAACAGGGAGCATGTCCATTGCCTCTTATATGCCGATCATCAATATTGGTCTCGGTCTTATTTACATTCACTTTAATTCATTCATGAGACATACTCTCATTTGCATTTTATCCGCCGACGATGCAAGTTTGGCTTGATAAGAATCACTCCTGTTTGCATCCCTTTATCACACACATTCAAAATATTTAAACAACTAATTATATTAAATTAAATACATCATGCGCGACAGAAAAAAAATGATGGCGCAACCACATCAACGGTTTTGAAAAAAAAAAACTTGCCTAAATGTCTAATTGAACTTTCACCGTTTTTATTGACATTAATTATAAAAGATTGGTCGGTCGCCGTGTCCATCGAGAACCATAATTGTTTAATCCTCTTTAATGACGTGCGCGATACATTTGGTCCACGACTCAGAATTTATTTTTCGCAAGCCTTCACTTATCAACTCCTTAACTTCCGCCATTTTAAAACTATTGTTGTTTTTGCCAACATGAATATTAATCCAATTGGGTTAAACTATATAACATTACATAACATTACGCCTTCCGCAATGGTATGGCGGAAGGCGTAATGTTATAAAAAAATTCTTGGCTGCCATTTCGTCAACAACTTTTTTTTCTTGTAGTTGTCCTTATATATTTTTTTTCAAAATTCAAAATTCAAAAAGAGTTTATTACCATAAGAAACTATGTGTTTCTTATGGTAATAAACTCTTTTTGAATAAATTTGAAGTAACATTTGGAGAATGTCAAATCTTAAACTAACACATGTATAAGGTACAGGTACCTACAGATCACCCCCACAATAGATACCGTATGCAAGGCAAGCGACGCGCACCACGCATTAGCTCAATAGGTATTATACGAAACAAAGCTTGAATGCGCTTCTTCAGTCGCGACCAAGTGTCAGACCTGTGCGTATTGTCAAAAATTAAACCTTAAAAAAATATTTTCCGAAAAAAACAAACATTTTAATGCCGTTTTGTAGTGTAAAGTGGTGTGGGAAGTCTACCAAGACTTCAAACTTCCAAAGAGATGGTATAACATTCCACTGGTAAGTAAAATCCTCAAAAAATCATTTTATATTGCCAGTGAAGCAAAGTTCAAGATACAACGGTTCATAATATTCAATAATTAATAGAACTTGCACTACCCGTTGATGTCTTTTGAAAATGTCTCTTTCTCACCTGCGGTGATGAGAATTACTTGTCTTTTTTTAGCAAAATCATGCGATATCACTAGTGTTGTATGGTGTTTCGCGCTCAAGTTTTTATCGATCTTTTTATATAAATGATGTTGGGATTTCGCCAAGTAAATTATCTTAGTTTGAAAGTGCTAGATTAATGCGAAATAATTGTATTCGTTTGTTTTATTAATACCTTTATGGCGCAGCGATTGTGGCTCTGCCTACCATGCGGTACTCAGAACTCATATTAGGTAAGTTGAGAATAGCTACTAATATGTATCTTTGTACCCTCAAAATATTATCTACACAGTTATTTTAAGTGTGTTTTTGATATAATTATGTAAATAAATTGCTAAATAAAATCTTTTTTTTTACTTTCTAGCATATAATTTATTTGATTTTTTAACATAACTTATACTATTATATATAAATATAATGTTAAATCTGTGACTTTAATTGTGGTTCAGAAAATTGTAGGTCTTATGTCGGAATTGATTCAATGTCACTGACTGACACCGTATGTATCGATAAGTGGCTATTTCAGTAATTTCGATGTCGCATCACTAGATCTTCGGTGCTTTCTAGCGCGACCTTGAATTAGCCAATCACAAGCCCGCTTGTTTGATCCCCGCACACCCTTCCTTCCTCCGAATTCGGTGAGTTCGGTCCAATGCAAATGTCTCATCATGCGGTATCTATTGGGGGTGATCTGTGGGTATAGGGAAATATAGAACTCAATTTGAATTCCGTCACCTCAATGTTTTAGATGCTGGAGGCAAAGAGGCGACTAGAAACCTCCAGCTTTATACGTTATTTTTTACAGAATTGGAGCAAACACCTTCCCAAGCTTTCTTGTCTTCTACATAATCTGATATTTTGTAGTAAGCTTTTTTACATAAGTGATTTTTAACAACATTTTCAAATTTATTTACAGACAATTCTTGTAACTCAGTCGGTATTTTGTTGTAAAAGCGAATACATTGCCCTTTAAAAGATACATTAACCTTATGGAGCCTAGTAGTAGGTATAGCTAGTTTATTCCTATTTCTAGTGTTGACATTGTGCCTGTCGCTATTCTTAGGAAATTTATCAATATTTTTGTAGACGTACATTAGGTTTTCATAAATATACTGACACGGCACTTACAACGAAGTGACTCTCTGGGACCCACTTTTGAAGCAGTTCCGCTTTGACCCCCGCTTCGTCAAATATTATTTGTGTTTCCTGCAGCATTGCTTGAATATCTGCCTTCCGCCAGGTCATGTTACGCATTTTTTCGGCGAGTCTGGAGTGATAAGGTGCTTTATCTAAGACTATGACCGACTCCGGTTAGACCACAATTGATATAAATTTATCACGTCTTTGGATGTTGGAACTATGAAAAATTCAACTTCTAGGTCCACGCGATCAAATAATACCGCCGGTTATTTTAATAACGTTTAATAATTTTGTTGGGCGCGGGCTTTTCCAGATAGCATCCAAAACAGCTTCGCGAGCCAGTTCAGACAAATGGCCGCTTCAAAACAATAAATGGTAACAAATATAATGACCACCAAAATAATTTTTTCCTACCCAAAATAAATGACCACCAAAAGTTGCAGAAAATATCAGTGCAAAATACTGCGGTAGCTTAGGTGAAGGGTAAAGGGGGTGAGCGAAGCGAAGCCCCCTTTATCCTTCGTGTTAGGTTGAACATGTAAGAACAACAAAAAATACTTAAAACATAAACTTAAGTAGTAAAATATTATATAATATAATATATTTTTGGTAATCGTTTAAACACAAGCCAAAAATAAATGAGGTCGTATCCAAAACATCCTCATACAGGCAAGCACGCTTTTTTTAGGTCACGTGATTTAGGCTCAGATATTCAGTCATTCAGCCTACATGTAAGTTAACAGCCTGTGAATATGCAGTCTCAAGATGATCTTATCAATTGGCTCGGGAGGAAGATGAATGAAATCCCGGTCTTGGATGTTTATATGTGTGACGTCTGTTTCTAGTTCCCACGACATCGACACAGGCTATCCTAGTGTGGGGCCAGAAGCAAAGTATGTGCCTATATACTGGGTGTAACAGAAGGTGTAGTCACGTTTAAGGGGGTTGTTAAGGACATCATTCTGAACAACTTTCGATAGGAAACCAATTTGATCAGAGCAACTTCATGTTTTACTTCTCTATACATTTTGGGCTGAGCGATCAGCTGATTTGCAAAAAGCAGAAATAATTTCCGAGACTTGATTCCCGTGATCGACGAACTTTTTCCATTATATGACGAACATACATAATAGGTATCTACAAGTGTGAACGGAACCCTTGGTCCGTGAGTCCGACAAGCACTTGACCGTTTATGGTTTTTTAATTTGTTCTCACCCATATTTACCACATTCGTCATGCGGCAAAGGTAGCAAAAGGAAGTGGTCTCTACAACGCCATCTATTGGATTTTGTAAAAACCTACTGTGCCTCTGTCATACCTAATGGGAATTTCCGTGGCGTTGTTAAGGTGCTACGACAAAAAATGGGGTTTTTCTCGAATCCATTTTCTCCACCATGAAGTCATCTGCAGATTTGATTTTTGTGTTAACGTTTATCAAGTATTTTATTAAGATTTTCACTAAAGGAAAACGCGATTGGATGAAATTTTCTCGATAGAATTTAATTACTAAAACACCTCTAAATTGTTTTATTTTTTCCTGTAATTCTAAAATCCTAACTAATTTCATAACTGTGTTCAAAATGTAGATATTATGTATTCGCAAAACCTCCTTAAAAACTTTTTAACAAAATAGCGTAGTTTATTTAAAAAAAAAATTTCTGTCGTTTAGCGCAAAGTTTTTTCATTTCTTCCCGATTCCGTCCCTCTCACACTGCGGGTCTTTCCGCCTGGAGTAACGGGGACCTTTGCACGGACGAGGTATCGCCTTAAAGTGATTGATCGCAGCGCCATCGCCTTTCTACGTCATCGGCTATTTAAGTCCACGGAAAGCTTGGCAGTGGCCTCATTTTGCAGCTGACGTCATCCGGAGTGAGTAGGCGTGACTCGGGAACCGCCAATAATGATATCAGCTCTAGGTAATTAGATTATGAACACATTTGGAAGATACGAAAAGGAAAAGATAAGAAAAATATAGAATTGATGAAAAACAGACTGCGGTGCAGTAAAAAGCATAAAACAAGCAGACAGGACTTATAGTAGTGTATGTAACTGATACATAAAGCCTAATTATGTACTGTTATATACACTGGTTTATCTATTACACACATATCATAAGCTCTCTTTAATGTGATGATCAGGGACCGCATGTTCGACCGGCATTGTGGCATTGATCATTGCTCTGCACTTGTTTAGCTTGTGCAGTAGTACCAACTTCACAGACAAACTAGGGGCGGCACGCGGGCGGGCGTCGGCGCTCGAAATTTGAATGTCATAATTTGTCGAAAATTGATACATTATGGTCATACATAATGTATCAATATTCAGATAAGAAATGAGTTTTTACCAAGTAGTATAACATTATGCTGGTCGTAACGTGCGGTTTTTGGACGCACAGTAATGAGGGCTTGTGATACGTGTGTATATTTAAAACGTAATTTTTGAGATTCGATATAATTATTATATTACAGTGTTATATTAAATTAAATGCAATGCAGGCGGAACCCATTCTATTAGATTAAAATGATCTCGCCTGTATTTCAATTTAATATAATTGAACACTGTATTATAATAATATTTTCGTAACTCGATAATAACGTTAACTCTTATCTACTTGGACGCTTTTTACTGCACCGCAGTCGGTTTTTTTATTTTTTTTATTTACGTCATTTATTCCATATTTTTCTTATCTTTCCCCTTTTGTGTCTCCCAAATTAATCCAGTAGGAAAGCCGCATCAACCGAATTCGGTAGAATTCTGAAATTTTCACAGAGGGTTTACCTCTATTGCCGCTATAACAACAAATAATGAACGACATGCATTTAAAAAAATAATAATTGGTCCCCATACAAGATACATGTTTACAATACGCTTGTAATAAGATTCTATGGCTATGTTGTTTCCTATTGCTTTGTTTTCCCCCCTCAGATATAGAAACCAAAATTTAAATGTCGAATGAGCCGAGCACTCCTATCAGCCCTGTTGGGAAAACTGGCCGGAAAAATTACAGGAAATAGTAGTTTATGTGACTGCTACATAATGGAGGGCATTAAAACTTGAGCTCGAGAGTTTTAATGCCTAATTTTGTACAGTTACATACACTAGTTTATCTACACACATATCTTAAGCTCTCTTTGATGTGTTCAGGAACCGCATGTTTGACCGGCATTGTGGCATTGAGTTGTTTAGCTTGTTCTGTAGTACCAACTTCACAGACAAAGTAGGGGCGGCACGCAGGCGGGCGTCGACGTTCGAAATTTGAATGTCATAATGTTCAATATTCAGATAAGAAATGAGTTTTTAAAAAGTAGTTTAACATTATGCTGATCTTTTCGGTTTTTAGATAAAGTAAAGAGGGTTAATGATACGTGTGTAGATAAACAAAATTCAAATATCGAATTCTATGCCGGCTTTCACATTCTTGAACTATAATACAAAACAAATACTTTCTTTGCGCTATTACTATCCATTGAGACGAATCTATACTTATAAAAATGAATCGTTGTACGTTAGTCTTACTAAATCTCTGAAATGCCAGAGTCTCGGTCCAGTTTGAATAATTCCTACTCACATTTATTCTCCTCAGTCCGGAGGAGCTTTAGTGAAAAGAAAATTATTATATCTCTAAAGCGCTGTTGCTCACTTCATAAATCCATAAAAATATATGTCTCATATATATTTTAACAACATTGTTTTGCACTTGAAAAAAAAAACAACAAAAATAAAACATATTTACACAGATGACATTTTGGTTTGTGGTGCCCTTCAGCAAAACTTTGATGAGGATTTTGTGTGTATAGACGAAATAGGGCTGGAACTTGAAGTCGGTTTTGTTAAGTTTTTAATTTGCTGAATTATTAGGCTTATCTTCTACATGGTGACATTTAATTAGCTGACCATATTTTGGGGAATGATAACACTCATCATTATGATCAACTTTCCCCAAGAAACATATGGTCGCAAATGAAAAAAAAAAGGGTTTCCCATAGTAACTTGTAATCAGCTGTACATTGGCCCGACGGAGGGATGAAAAAAAAATCATTTGCGACCATATGTTTCTTGGGGAAAGTTGTTCATTCTGATGGGTACCATTATTCCCTAAAATATGGTCAGCTAATTAAATATCATCCTGTATATTTGGTACGGAACCCTAAATGTGCGAAGTCCGACACGCGCTTGGCCGATTTTTTTTAAACTAGTAGCCCTAGCGCCCTATCTACGGTGATATGAAAGTATCCCCGCTATCTTTACGTGATTCGCGTCACTGATCTGTTCCTTTTTAGTTGCTTCCCCTCGTAGTTCACATTTCCCCGAAAAACTGCGGTTTTTCTGGGAAATGTGACGTAGCGACCTACTTCTTGGCTCCTGGCGGCGGCGGCACTCCTTTGCGCCTGTTGCTGGGGGGACGTTTGTCCATGCCCGACGCTGAAGCAGCCGTGGGAGCAGCAACCGAGGACGCAGCAGTAGCTTTGGGCGCAGCAACAGCAGTGGTCTGCTTGGCAGGCGTCTCGTCTCGTCCAGATTGAGGGGTGGAAGGAGGAAACTTGCTGGTGTACTCCAGCAGTTCCGCCATACACTCCACCTTCCGCCTGGTCTTCTCTGGGAGTTATATAATGATCCTGCCCTCCGTCGTCCAACATTTTTGCACACCAAAGTGTTTCCTGGCGGCCATAAAAACAGTGTGTCTGGACTTAGTGAATAACTTATACGCAACAGGCAATACATAATAAAACCTTGCGTTTTGTCAGGTCAGCGAACGAGTCTGCGTCGTTCCACTCCTTCCGGAGAATGCGCTACTTCCTTCCACGGCAGACTAAAATATCCCTTGCTCAGTCCCTTCTACTGTTTGTTTTGTTTGAAAAACTTTTATTCATAAAAACTTAAAAACTACACTATACAGAGCACCCCAAACAGCATTGCTATTTCTCGGTATAGGGATACACTCTTTTATAGATAATTATAAGTACCTAACTGTACCAAAGCCAATAATTACAAAATGACAATGATGTGATTAAGTTCACACTTACACATTATAAAAATAAACAAAGCTAATCAACAAACAAATTAACGCTAAACAGTAGGTATTGTACTAAAGAGAAGGTTATTAACGGTACGTAATTAATTAATTAATTACAACATTAATACAACTGTTTTAAGAAATGAACTGCATTTAGTAGACTACGCGGTTGTTTGTTGGGTCAGTGCGAACGAAGAACTGAACAAACTCGAACGACTTCAAAACCTCGGGATTCGGTTTGTCTACGGGTTGCGCAAGTATGACCATGTCTCCCAGTATCGCAAGGAGCTGGGGTGGCTCCCGATCCGTCTTCGCCGTGACATGCACATTCTCTCCTATCTGTTCAATATTTTGCGAAATCTCCAGCAAGCGGAGATCCCACCTTTCAACTCCTCGGCATAACACTGCCGCTTACGAATACTCGTTTAGGTTAAGGGCAATCCGACTGTGGAAAGCACTTCCCTGCGCTATTACGGATAGTCCCTTAATTTTTGCATTTTCTTTCTCTTTCGTAAAAGGTATCATATCTATGAAGCTATATTTATGGTACATTATAGTTTATATATGTGCATTCTATCTATTGTATTATATATAGTTGATGTATATATTTTATTTATTTGGTATATTTTATTTATAGTTTGAAAGTAATTTTCGTACGTATGTATACAGTTTTATTGCGCACTAGGCCTTTGTTTATAACATTTCTTATAATTGTCTGTTCCTTTATATTATCTGTGCGATAAAGAATATGAATATGAACACCTTTGTTCGGAGTAAATGAATTACAACGCACTCATTGGGGACCCACGTGAGACTAAGTATACGCTCATGCTGAAGGAAGTCCAACGCAAGTTTGCTAGGCTTTTATACAAAATGATATATGAGTATTATCCGTACTTATTCACGTCCCTATTTATGTCAGATATGGTGGGGGTAGACACCCTAGAGTTGAGGCGAAAGTTTTCGCTTACGGTGCACTTATTTCTGCTTGTCCACAACGAGGTAGATAAACCTACCGCACTCCGAAGCATTCTACTATATCTACCGAATCAGTGCACAATGTTGCGCACGCGTCCTCCATTCGCGTCGGGTTTTGCCCGTACAGAGCACGCTCGTCACGCGCCCACCCACACAGGGGAAATAGACGTTTTCGATAAGCCTTTGTGGTAATATTAATAGACAAATAAATATTTTTCTAAAGGCTTATATTTAAACGATCACCAAAAACGCACCTATTTTACTACCAATAAATTCGAAAGGACCTCCAGAATTAGTAAACGACCACCGAATTGTGTCTGGATAAATAAATCACCAAACTTAAGTTTATGTTTTAAGTATTATTGTAACCTAACCTAACACGAAGGATAAAGGGGGCTTCGCTTCGCTCACCCCGTTTCGCAGTATTTTGCCCTGATTTTTTCTGCGACTTTTGGTGATCATTTACTCATTTTGGGTGTGAAAAAAATATTTTTGTGATCATTTTATTTGTTGCCTTTTGTAAATAACCGTGGTGCTTAAATAAGATGTTGTGTTTGTATCCCATGTGTTTTAGTACATTCTAATTCTAAGTCTTGTGTTGGCTCTCGCTTGTTTTGGTCCTAGTAAAGTGTGACCTGCAACCGTAAATAAAACTTTTAAATCTTTTGACGTGATAACGTCTTATAAATCGATGAACGCCGGCTCCACGCACGAAAAAGTGTCACGTTCCATTGTCACGTGTCGCCTGAGCCGAGCGTGCAAGCGAGAGCGCGGAACAAGCGCTAGGGAGGCACGAACGGCCTAAGCGTTTCTTATGACGTCATCACGTAAAAATATCGTCCGTAAACCGACTTTACAGACCACCAATTTTTAAAATATGCTGAGTTAACGTAAAAGTAAGTTCAGAAGATTTACTGGGATCACGCATGCGCAAATTTTTATGGGATGTTGGTACGCAATACATATCTGTATTGCGTATACTACGTACAGATAGGAGAAGTTAGTCCGTCTCTCTTGGTTTGAAATAAAACCGTTATAAGATGCGATAGAAAGTTATCATTCCTTGATTAGTGATCGACCATGAGTTATGGTATAAATGTCGTAATAAATTATTATCGTGGCAAGTATTACGTATTAAATCAGTATTGTATATCATTGCGAGGTAATGCATAATTTCTTTATTAGATATTTTTTTATTTTTTTATTAGCCAAAAACGTCCCATTGCTGGGCAAAGGCCTCTCTCCCCACTTCCTCCTCTCTTCTCGACTCTGAGCTGTCATCCACCACTGATTATGTAGTTCATCAACCCATCTCTTCCTGGGTCGGCCACGTTTTCTCGCTGCATTTGTCGGAACGCATTTTGTGGCTCTGTAACTCCAGTGATTCGGGTGCATTCGAGCAACCTGGCCAGCTCCGTCCGTGCTACTTCAGTTGGGCAGCCTTCTGAACTCTGGCCGGACTCTGAGAATGTTCTTTTCAAACCCCGAGTTTGAACTTTTGCACGTCGTCGAAGACTAGGTTTGGGCTCTGTAGGTAAGGATGGGGAGAATGCACATGTCCCTGAGCTTATGTTTGAGGGATAACGGAAGTTCTCCCTTCATAAGCTCTTCCATAGACCTAAAGTTCTTTTAGTTATTGTCGACGCGTCTGTCGACTTCCTTGGGCCCGATTCCGGTAGAAAATGACAGCTCCATGACAATTACATTACGATTTCGGTCAAATTTAGATATCCAATATTTGGCGTTCGGAGAATATTTTTCTTTTCAATTATGGTAAAAATTAAGTTAATTGGTAAGCACAATAATTAAATTAATCAACAAAGGGAATGGCATTACAAAATCGTCCGATATTAGATATCTAAAGTTGACCGTAACCGTAATGTAATTGTCATGGAGCTGTTATTGTGTACCAGAATTGGGCCCTGTCTTGTCTGGAATGAGACAATTTGGTCCAGATAGATATATTCCTGGACAAGTGCGATTCTTACCCCATCCACTTCCACCGTATGCTCCTTGCAGTAAGACATATTCATGCATCAGTATTTGACATATTCATGCCAAGCCAACCCCGAAGCTTGCAGTGCTGAGTTGTTGCAGCATCGTCTGCAGCTCAGACGCTGAAGAGAAGATAACACTGTCGTTAGCGAAGCGAAGGAAGTAAGGATGCGAAGCCAATGCATTTCCTCTCCCATTCTAGCTCCAGTGTCTTAAAGGTCTTAAAGGAGATTGGAAGACATGACTTCGTCACATAAACAAAAAGTAAGATCATAAAATAGTGTACATGGGCGAGCTTATGTCTTCCAGCAAACCAAGTAGGGGTAAGATGTTAATTTGATCAAGGGTAGGGTAGAGTGATTGTTATCGGTCTTCGGCTACAAAAATTACTGTTTCTTTTTGTTGAAAAACAAAAAATGTACTGTTTTTTTTAATTGGACTTTATAGGGTTACGTAGCATAAAAAGGAAAAACGAAACCATTATCGGGTATATTAAAACTAAGTAAGTTGAAATTTGTAACACTTAAGTATTTATGTAACCCAAACACGAACGTGTTACTTTTTGAGGGGCACTTTGGGGGGAGGGGGTATTAAAAATAAACAACCATACCATGTGAGATGTCAAATGAAAGGGCTTGTCGCGAGGATTTAAAATATTTTTTCATAATGTTTAATGTTTCATAGTTAGCCAAGGTCCAAACAAAACAATTAAGCAATCAACATAGGATTAACATTAGTAAAAAATTTGCATAACAAAGAAAGTGATTGCCGTCTAGACGTCATACATTGTTCCCAAAGATAAAAAGACCATACGCTTTTATTTGGTTTTAACCCTGTTTTTTTTGTAAAACCTTTTAAAGATGTTCAGTTTTATAGAACAAAATGGTGTATTGTGTTTAGAATGGTTTGTTTACCTATTAGTCAAAGTAAATCGTAAAATTGCCGTCTTGTAATAAATACGCACCAGTTTACAACTGAAAAATTTTAGGCGATTGCGCAGTTTTAAAAAACTTGAAAAAACCGGTCAAGTGCGAGTCTAAATCGCGCACGAAGGGTTCCGTACCACCGTTCAATGGAAGCGATGGTGTGGAGTGAATAGTTTGGATTTTACACATCAAAATATTGTTTACAAAGTTATTGGTGCGGTTACTTTCACACTCCATGTACGTAACCAGGTGCATCCATAAGTTTGTATGTGGTATTGAAAGAATTGTTGTATGGGAGCCCCCTTAAATATTTCTTTTATCCTGTTTTTTAGTATTTGTTGTTATAGCGGCAACATAAATACATAATCTGTGAAAATTTCAACTCTCTAGCTAGCTAGGTTCTTGAGATACAGCCTGGTGACAGACGGACGGACGGACGGACGGACGGACAGCGGAGTCTTAGTAATAGGGTCCCGTTTGGAACCCTTCGGGTACGGAACCCTAAAAAGGAGCGGCCTCCGTAACAAGGTTACGTTGTTGAATTTTGATGAAGTGCCAAATGTTACCTCGTCTTGGTACCACTTTCGGTACCTAAAGACACCTTGCAAGTTTGCGGCTTGGCAAATAAATTTATATGGAATCATGACAGTGATAGCCTTAATTAGATCAAAGCCTTAGAGCAGTATTCGAGATGGCGGAATGCAGAGGCTTCTGATCAAGTTAAGTGCCGCTTAAATGCCGCCCCAGTCAGATCCCGAGCGAGAGACAGTAGGCCTTATGAATAAATAAGCAGCCGTTATAGATGCTCGTGTCAAACAATCGTGTTGTGAATGGCAATTTTTTCAAAACTTGAAATTCTGATGAATTCAGTATCGATATAAGCGACCGTCAAATAATAAACATTTCCCAATGACGGGTGGTACCTTACTATATAGTAACTTATTAACTAACTAGCCAAATAAATGTGTATACCGCATATACTTTGAATGTCTTAAATGTTTTTTTATATTTTTTTCCGTAGATATTTGGCAAACGTAACTTTTTGCCTCTTCCACTGTGGGAGAAGAAGGTGGTAGAAACTCCCACAGATATCGGTTCGGGTGCATTACATACATATTGAGCTATGTATGTGTATTGTGTTTATTTCTTGTGATCTACAACTAATTACCTAGACGACCCGAATGGCCGAGTCGGCAGTGTCCCTGCCTACGAAGCCAAGGGTCCCGGGTTCGAGTCCCGATGGGGGCAAATATTTGTTGATGAGAACGGATGTTTGTACCCTAGTCATGGTTGTTTATCTATCTATGTATAATATTTACCTATATAAGTATGTGTATCGTTGTCTAGTACCCAAGATACAGGGAATCCTAGTTTGGGGCTAGATCAATGTGTGTAAATGGTGTCCAAGGTATTATTATTACTATTATTATTATTATACCTACATCTATTGAAATTCACTGGATCTGCCTTCAAATAAAAGTATCTACCTACTACCTATACTTTACAATTACCTATACATGATTTGAAATCAATTGTATCTGCCTTCAAATAAGTACCTACCTACTTAATTTAGTCCATATACCTACATATATAACGTATAAAATAATTACTAGTAAAATAACATTTCCCACGAGTTCGCAAGGGCTTATATTCACGAACCGAGAAGTTTACGGCACGAGCCGCAGGCGGGGTCGTAGCGAGGTTCCTAAAAAGCCATTTCGAACGAGTTAGGAATATAATTATTCCGCCTGAGAACCCAAAATCAAAAGTGCTATTTTTAGCTCAGAAGTTGGAAAAATATATCAAGTATATTTTAGCTACAGCGTGATACTTAACTAATTAGATACTGTTTCCAAAGTTTGGCAGACACCGTTGAATTGTAATAATAATCATGTAGGTATTTTTTAATTAAATAGTAGTTTATGTGACTGATACATAATAGAGGGCATTACAACTCGAGAGTTTAATGCCTAATTATGTACAGTTACATACACTAGTTTATCTACACATATCTCTCTCGATTTGTTCAGGAACCGCATGTTCGACCGGCATGATGGCATTAATAATTGCTCTGCACTTGTTTAGTTTGTTCAGTAGTACCAACTTCACAAACAAACTAGGGGCGGCACGCAGGCGGGCCTCGCGTTCGAAATTTGAATGTCATAACTTGTCGAAAATTGATACATTATGGTCATAATGTATCAATATTCAGATAAGAAATGAGTTTTTACCGAGTAGTTCGACATTATGCTGGTCGTAACGTGCGGTTTTTGGACGCAGTAAAGAGGGTTTATGATACGTCTGTAGATAGATGTGTTCAGTAACATGAGTAAGCATAACGACGCGCTGGTTTGTGAATTGAGAAAATCATTAAGTTAATACTTAAGTAACGTAACCTTCTTTTTGGTGGCATCTGCAGAGACAGAGCAATACTTAAGTAAGTATTTGATTAGTAAAATTCTTAATTCAGAAATCGGAGGTAAGTCCCCGTCAACCTTTGAGTTGTACAGTCAGCATCAGATATATGTAAGCAGGTTAGCTTCTCAAAAAGATCTACACATCTCAACAAATCAGAAATATCGATACAGCCAAAGTGTCAAAATTATGTCAACATCCAAGAGGGTGTTGACATAATTTTGTCACTTGGCTGTATCGATATTTCAGATTTTTTGAGATGTGTAGATCTTTTTGAATAGCTAACCTGAGCTGGTCAGATATATGTGAGCACATATATCTGACCAGCTCAGGTTATATCTGATGCTGACTGTACTTTAAGTCTATAGATTTTTATAGATGCTAAAAGTTCCATAATTCCTTGACATTATACGGCAGTAAACCACTTCTTAATGTTTACAAACACACTTTTATCTGCGCTTATCGTCGTGTTATCGAACCCAAGAAATGTAATGTCTTAAATGACACACGTAACATAAAATATGAGTTTAATCTTTAAAATTTAAAGACCTTTATTCTGCTTACGAAATAGCGTCTCAATGACAGTGACGTGATAATGACGGCCCATAATTTATTTATTTAATAAGTACACAAAACAGAATACATCCATTTGAGACAATAATACATCAATACAGGTCTTTGTGTTGGACTGTAGCCCAAACTATGAATACATAGTAAAACTTAATTTAATTTGTTTATGATTCCATTACATGATTTATTGATCAAACATATAAAAAAAGAATAGAGATTAATTCATAACTAATTTAATAATGTCTTTATTGCACACAAATGATATAAAAAGAGATACATAAAAATAATGTACAAAGGCGAGCTTATCTCTAATTAGAGATCTCTTCCAGCAGACCATGTTACAGTGGGAAAGGTTGATTGCTGAGCAGGGGTAGACCTATGTATACAACAAAATGACGAAATAAACCAGTACTTACTTACATAAATATTAACAAATAAAATTAAATAGATAATTACTATAATAATATACTAAATACTTATATAACTATTTTATATAAATGTGTTAATAAATACTAACATGCATTACGAAGAGGCTGTCATGTGTTTACGTCTCAAAATTTTATTAAACGTGATATCTTCAATGAAGATTCTCCATTGTAAAAGGGTTCTCCAATCGCCAAATAATTAAAACCGAAACTGTACTGTCGTAGTCATTGAGACGCCATTATGATACCGGAATCGGGTCATTGCTTGTTCATTTATCCATATATTTGTCGAAAGCGTAGTCTGCTGACGTGCCCTGATGACCGAATATAAATATGTGCTAAATTTATGTGACATTTAAATGGTTTTGTGGTTTTGAATACAAGTGCTTTTGTGAAATTAATTACATTTGTTTCATACGTTTATAAAGGTTTATTAAAGTTAGCACTTCAATAAGCCCGTATAGTGCTAGCAGTAGAAAAATAGTTTATGGATTGCGTCAATCAAAATGGATTCAAAAGGTAATTTTCCAAAAAGTTAATTAAACTTAGCCTGGTGTATTTATGTATTTATGATATCGATCGCAACACCAGTCTGAATGAAAATTGGACTAATCAGAATACTAGCTGTCTTTTCTTATGTCTGTATGGACGTGATTGGTCCATTTTGAATTTGAATATTCTACTGATATCAGAAGTGAGCCTACTGCATTTGTGCTCTTCAATATCTGAGTCGAAATTCGTATAATGTCATATTTTCTTTATTGCACACAAATGACATAAAAGAACGTGCCCAAATCGTTGGAACCAGCGTCGAGGAGATTGCTTTAACCCGTACAATGTTTTGTTTAGCTTAAAAACCTGGTTTAATTCTGCGGAAACACCCTCAGGCATTACCATATAAATGTAATTTTCGAGTACTCCATTTAAAAATGCAGTCTTCACTTCCACGACTGCATTTAGACTAAGTCATGTTGATTTGCAAATTCTAACATGAATCTTAATGAAGAAATACGCGCCACGGGTGTGACCATTTCTTTAGTCTTGAAGGTAAGTTTGCGAAAACCCACGAGCTACTAGACGGGCTTTATAACGGGTTGGTTCTCTATCTTAGTTTCATTATTTTTAATCGTAAATACCCATTGACAATCGACTGTATTCACATTTTTGGGTCTTTCTACAAGAACCCAAGTTGGATTTTTATGTAAAGATTCTATCTCACAAGCTACAGCTAACCACTTATCTCTGTCGTCCCTGCTAGAAATGTCAACGCTAAATAAGTGCTTGGTAACGATTGAACTACGTAGCAGAATGGAAGCTCTGTTATGGCGCCAGTGGACGGGTGGGGTTTTAAACACAATAAACTCAACTGTACTAGGAACACTAATATATTCTTGTTAATCAATACACACACAATAGAGTATTCACAAGTATACTAAGAGAGAGAGGTGAGACCGGCAGTTTATTAGCAGAGGACTAGAGATTGATCAACTTTTACGACTTCAGATTGTAACTGACTCAGCTAGGGCTCCAGACTCGTTTATATATCAAAAGTTGTGAGAAAGATAAATAAAACATACTCATTAACAAAGTAGGAGAATAACAAATTAGTAGCTGACCCTTGTACAGTAAACACGTGAAAGTTTCTAGAATATATCAAGTCAACATCCTAATAAGATATCAACATCTTAATGAGGTACAGTCATACACACATAATATGTATAAGTATAGTGGTCCATACATAACACCTCCCCCCTTAAGAAAGAAAAACAACGTTTTTCTTTTACATAATTCTAGACTACAATATCGACTATGCTTAACTAATACAAAATAATACATGACATTTATAATAAAACAATAATTTACAAATCTTTCAATTGTGCTATTCTAGCACTTCGTCTTAGTGGCGTTGTTACAGTTTCATCATTCTTTGGATTCTGTTCCATTTCTACATCAGTTATATTATCATTATCTCTATTGGATACATTGAGGGCAATACAGTTTGTGACTCTACTACAACAGTTTCGAGTATCTTCTAATGCTAACATTCTACTTGTATTGTTACAAAAGAATCTTCTTATTATTAAATATTTAATAAGTCTGCATATTACATAGAAGAACAATATTTTTATAAATGACATGAAGAGATATATGAAATACGCATTATGCTTAATATTATGCCATACATTTTCCTCGTTTTCTAAATCATCAATAGTTTTTTCTATCTGATCAATTTTATGCCTTGCAACCTTCAGACTTTCAATATCTAGTAGTTATCACGTAATTTTAATGGTACAAATTCAATTTTAGAAATATTTCTATCTTTTAGTTTTTTACAACAATCGTCTTCGATTAAATCTATTGAAGGCAAATACGAATTAAAATGACTTTCTAATCCATTATTTTGTGTCTGTAAAATTACATTAGCTGTATACAATTTACAATTATCCGAAATTTGTATTATACCTGTGTCATACAGTTCGATATCTATTGGTTCGTTATTTTTGCAATTTAATGTTGCTGTAGACTTTGATGGCATGATAAATATCCAACTATTTTCATGATGTAATCTTATCCATTGTTCTGTGTTAATGTAACTTAGCCTTGTATCACAGTCTGATGGAACTTTTTCATTTAATAACATAATTTGTGTTTCACATGTTGGACTTGAATGAACGTTATATAGTGGTACATCTAGATTACAAATATATTTTTGAACTGATAGCTTTTTACACATTGCTATATCTTCTACATTAGTATAATGTAATTTGTTGTTAGATATCATCAAATATTTCATTCTGGGTAAAATAAAAACAAAAGTGTTATCTTTGTTAGGAATCGGTATTGGTACTATTTTATATAATTCATAATTAGTCTGTGTGATTAACGGAGTTCTTATTATAAATACAATTTTTCCGTTCATATAATAAGATACTAGACTAGTTAACGATTTGATGAGGCAGATGTACAACAGTTTTCTTTAACTCGATTATATACTGTTCTGGTGATATTATTATTGGATGCAATGCATTGTTTTTTGCAAATAGTATAGCATTTATAATAGAAGTTATTTCACTACTAACTTCAGTCACGACCAATGTTAAAAGTGACAAGTGTTCATCTAATGATTGTTTTAGATTTATATCAAAAAGTTTAACCGTTACATCAGAAGTATAATTGGTAAGGATATTGAGGTTTTTGTTAACAATTCTTTCACTGTTCCTCAAATCTGAAATTGTAATGTTAAAGTTTGTAATCGTTGTTTTCATAATATGCATCTGATCTTTCATTATTAACATAACATTGTGTTCATTACGACTATGTTTTTCTATTGCTTCATCATATTTTTCAGCGTCCTGAGAATCTAGCGTTCCAAATAATATTTTAAAAACATGTCCAATCCCATCAGCGAATGACCTTTTGATTCTCCGTATCTGATTAGATCCAGTTAATTCTTTTAAAACAGTTTCATCTTTATGTAGTTGTGGAATCAGTTGTTCTAATATAATAAGCGATGTTTGGCATAGAGAAAACTTATTGTATTTTTCATGTTGACATATCTTCTGAGTCCTGTATAAGGTTCTATCAATTAGATCTGTCTTCTTATGAACATTAGTTATATCTAAATACGTGATTAAATTCCAGTTGCTATCAAAATGGTTAACTATACCTAAATTCTCAAAGAAAATTCCTCCCTTTGAAATTCTACTTATATTGTAAGGATTACCTGCAACGGCTCCTATGAAGGCGGTCAAGATTGTTATTGCGTTGTTCATTCTGAAACAAATGCATGTTTCAGACGGTTAGTATGAACCTTAACTTTCTTCTTCCCTCTTTGGATTGTAACGTTAACATTTGAATTTATATCTACTATCTTATACGGACCTAACCAATATGGTGAAAGTTTCTTTGATTTTCCTGGCTTAACTTGTTCGTTACTTAAATAAACATTATCTCCTAATTTATATTCTATATTGTTACATTGACATGGACGGCCTCTGTGGCGCAGCGGTTGTGGCTCTGCCTAGCATGCGAGAGGTACCGGGTTCGATCCCCGGCTGGGGGTAATGAAAAAAAAAAAAAAAAAAAAAAAAAAAAAAAAAAAAAAAAAAAACAATCCCCAGGTCTTGGATGTTTATATGTGTGTGACGTCGATGTTTCTGGTTACCACGACACAGGGTATCCTAGTGTGGGGCCAGACACAGGGTATCCTAGTGTGGGGCCAGAAGCAATGTATGTGCCTGTATGTAAATGTTTTATGTTTATTTCTTATCGTAATATTTTTTACTAACTTCCTTCGATTTTAATAACTGTTTCTTAGCGATTTCTCTAGATTTTCTTAACCGTAATATTAATTCTTCTAAATAATTATCATAACAGTATTTAAATTCAGGTTCTTTTGTTATAGAGCTGGGAATGGAAGCTTTAGAGCCGAATACTAGTTCGAATGGTGTTAGATTTGTCGATGAGTGGGTACTCGTATTGTAAGAAAACATTCCGAAATCTATCCACTTATCCCAATTTGATTGGTCTTCATTCACATAATGTTTAAGATAGTCAGCTAATGTAGCATGACTTCTTTCAAGTGCTCCATTTGATTGAGGATGATATGCGGTTGTGTTTATCTTTCTAAGTTTTAAAAGTTTAGCTAACTCTTTCAACAAGTTTGAATTGAAATCTGACTAACTGTTTCAAATGATTCCGTAGATGTTGAAGTTATTTGAATCGGTTTTCGATTCTTTTTTCGATTAAGTTTATTTTCTTGACAAGATTTACAATTTTTTATAAATTCTTTAACATCTCCTTTCATTGTTTCCCAGTAGTACCTTGATTTTATTCTCTTGTAAGTTTTATGAAATCCTGTATGCCCTGAAATATGATTGGAATGATTTTCTTTCAGAATCGTTGGAATATCCTCCCCTTTTGGTGTCATGACCTTGTCATGATAAACATGAATCTGTATATCACTATCTCTAAATATGTATCTTATCATGGTCCTAATTTTATACCATTTTATTCCATGTTGATCTATATTTTCAAAACTAATCTCTTTTATTTTATGATTTTCTAAAGTAGCTTTAGCGTTTTTCAAGCATTCAAAGATATCTTCATAATTTATCTTTTCCCAGTAATTTATTTTAATGAACCCAAAAAATATCATTTTGTTATCGTGTATCTTTAAGGTTTCGTATAATTTAGGGTTTTTATTTCTTAACGATTCAAGATCTTTTTCATATGGTTTCAGTTTTTTATCATTCAGACTATCCAAATCACATGATGTGAAAATGAGTTTGTTAACATGATCTGGCAATTTCTCATGATGTTCATATAATTTATGGAATAAAATAGGTCTTCTTTCTATTTCTTTTAAAAAGTTCGAATAACTTTCTTGATTTCTTGTCATTATTTTCAAATTTATTACAGGTTTTGACTCATCAGTCAAGGATGATTCTGGATTAATGCGACTTAGAGCATCTGCATTACTATTTAATTTTCCTTGTTTGTAAACGATCTCGTAATCATACTCTTCTAATAATAACCTCCATCTTACTAGACGTGAACCAGGATCTTTTACATTAAACAACCATACTAACGGTTTATGATCCGTTATTATCTTATATTTCCTACCATAAAGATAAGGTCTGAAGTGTTTTACAGACCAAACGATAGCCAGTAACTCTTTTTCTGTGGTAGAATAATTTATTTCTGCTTTGTTGAGGGTTCTACTCGCGTAGGCTATTGGAAGATCTTTTGATGGTGGACCTTGTGACAACACGCTGCCTATTGCGTAATTACTTGCATCTGTCGTTAAATTGAAGCATTCCTCGAAATCTGGATATTTTAGTATTGGTTCTTCGCACAATTTAGATTTTAAAATTTCAAATGCATTTTGTTGCAGACTAGTCCAATTAAAAAGTTCATCTTTCTTTAGCAGTTTTGTTAATGGTTGACTTAACTTGCTGAAGTTTTTAATAAATCTCCTATAGTATCCTGAAAGCCCTAAGAAAGCTTTAATATCTTTAGGCGTTTTTGGAACTGGAAAGTTCTGAACTTTTTTTCTTTGGATCAATTTTCTTTGGATCTGGTTTTACTCCATCTTGTGTTATTAAGTGTCCTAAATACATGACCTCCTTTTTCAAAAATTCGCATTTATCAGGTTGTATTTTCAGATTATGTTGGGAAAGTCTCTCAAAAACCTGTTTTAATTTAATGTTGTGATCTTGAAGTGAACATCCATAAACAACTATGTCATCTAAATAGACAAAACATTTTATTCCCTGTATACCAGTTAACACATTGTTCATTAATCTCTGAAAAGTAGCTGGGGCATTTTTTAATCCGAATGGCATTCTATTGTATTCATATTGACCTAATGGTACCCTGAAGGCTGTTTTCATTTGATCCTTTGGGTGCATTTTAATTTGATGGAATCCCGATGCTAAATCTAAAGTTGTGAAGTAGGCACTATGACCTAATTGATCAAGAATGTCATTTATTTGCGGCAATGGATACACATCTCCTACACTGATTTCATTTAACTTTCAAAAATCTATAACTAATCTCCATTTTTTCTTTCCCGAAGCGTCCTGCTTTTTTGGTACTATCCAAACTGGTGAATTCCATGGACTACTTGATGGTTTTATGATCTCATCTTTCAATAATTTGTGAATCTGATCATTAACTTCCTCTTTTAAAGCTTCTGGATATCTATATGATTTAGTATTAATTGGTCTATCACTCGATACCGGAATTTCATGCATTACTGTGTCTGTACTAGTTAATGAATCTCCATCTAAATGAAAAATGTGATTATATTGCTTGCAAATATCTACCAGTGATTCTTTTTCTTCGTTATTCAAATGTCCTAATCGCAGTGTTTGTTCTAACTTTACAAGTCGATTACTCTCATGTGAATGTCTCTGGTTCTTATCATCGTTTATTTTTCTCATGTTTGCCACATCCGTTTCGATAATAACTAATGGTTCTAACTTTACATTCATAACTTTTATCTTTACTGACTCATTTGTAGTATTTAAACATGCTGTTAACGCTCTTGAACCCTGGACTTTGACAATACTTGGACACAAATATACTCCTTTCGTCATTGTTATCGTTTCTGGTATTATTCCTTCATTAATTTCCGTATTTATAACATTAATCGGAATTATTTGCTCGCAACGCGGCTCAATCACAATTTCCTCACATTCTTGAATAATTTTCTCAATTCCTATCTCTTTATTACGACTTTCAATGTTTTCTTTACTCACGAGTTTTTCCTTTATTTGTTTCCTTACCCGACTTTAATGTTTCCTTATTTACAATCGTTTCTTTACTCATGTCACTACCTGATCTCTTGACATTTCTTTCCTTTTCCTTTAACGACTCACTCATTTTAGCATTAGTTTCTTGAACATTTTCCCTGTCGATTACCGTTTCATATTTCATTTCTGATTTTTCACTTTCATCCATTTCCATTCTATCAAAACTTACTGATATATCATCATTCATCACGTGTGGATAAATTTCACAATTACTATCTATTTCTAATTCTGACCTTACACTTTGTAAATCTTTATTTTCATACTCTATTCTCAACCATTTCCCTAGTAATTCAATTCTGTCATCCTGAAAATCTATTATTGCATCTACTTTGTGTAACAAGTCACTACCGATCACTCCATTACATTCTATAGGAAAGTTGTCAGGGACTACGAATAGTATATGACTAACTTCGTTATCTCCTATTTTGAATGTGATATTGAGGTAACCTAGTGTTCTGGTCGGTTCTGCGTCTTTATCTATACCTTTCTATCTTAATTGTCTATCTCGATTTACTATGCACTCGCCATTTAACGAACTCAATTTAATTAATGTTACTTCAGCTCCTGTATCTATCAAAAACTTATTCGTACCGTTTAAAAACTCTTCACTACTCAACCTAACGTATGCTGATTTTCCTGTATCTATGAACATTATTCGACCTGCATCACTTTGACACTCCTTGGGTCGGTCGATACCTTTGGAGTATCGGTGTTTAAATTCCCGTAATTCTTGTCGTTTCCATTACTGTAGCTGTTATTCCTGTTTTGGTAGCTATTATTTTTATTTTGGTAACCGTTATTCCTATTTTGATACTGACTGCTGTTTCCATTATTGGACCTGTAAGTGTTCGATTGATTTCTGTTGTAGCGACCATAATTTGGATTTAATTGATTCGAACGATTTTTACTATAGCAATCTTTGGCAAAGTGTCCCTTTTTACCACATTGAAAGCATGTTACAACTTTATCGTTTAAACTCATTGTTTTGATTGATGGGTGGTTTCGGCATTGAGACGCTAGATGTCCCAATTTGTGACAGTTATGACATCTTTTCGTATCATTTCCGCGAAAATGCATTTCTTCTCTCGATTTTATCTCTTGCTCTTCAGCGACTGCAATGGATACAGCCTCTTCAAGAGTCTGAGGTTTCTGTGATTTTAAAAGAATATGTTACTGGGGAACTAATCCACTTATAAAAATGTTTAAAGCTTGATTCTTTAAGAGTTCTACATTGGCATTCCTGGCTTCGATGCTTAAGGTCGGCTCTAAAGATTTTATGAGTTTTATGTAACAACTCTCTACCCTATTTGAGTAATCTAACACTCTTTCATTGTGTTTTTGTCTACAAGAGTTTAGTTCTAATTGCCGCTGCGCGAACGTTCTTTTTCTGAATAATTTTCCAGTAAATGGTTTTTTAATGCTAGCCACGAATTAAACGTCCTATTTAACAGTGAGGACCTCAAATTTCCGTCAATTTTAGATAGAACAATTGAAATGAAAGCTATTTCGTATTTCGGGTTTACAAGCTCAAAAGCATTATTGCAATTGTCTAAGAACACGTGTAAATTTGCCTTATCCCCATTATATCTACTAAGCATTCTTTCAGCGAGATTTATTTCTATGTAATGATTTGTCTTATCAGTACCGGCTGTGTCATTATTAGTGGTGATCTTGGATGTCGTTTCGGCATTAGCTGAGTTATCTATAGGGGCCATCATGCTTGAATCACTTACTCTTGTATCCTTGGTCTGGTCCTAAGGGATGTTTGAAGCTCGTAGAACCTTTCCTACGTTCCGCTTAAAGTTCCCTTGGCTGCTCCCTGCGGTGACTCGAAGAACCTCTTTGTGTCCCGATCTCCACTGGAACCCTGGATCGACTTTCAGCAAATTACTAAGATATATTTCGCTCTTAGTAAATCTGCAGTAGATATCCTTAGGATTTCTTTTAACAATTCACCAGGATATATTTCGCCCCTGATGAATTTGCAGCATCCCACTTCTGACACCAAATTGTTATGGCGCCAGTGGACGGGTGGGGTTTTAAACACAATAAACTCAACTGTACTATGAACACTGATATATTCTTGTTAATCAATACACACACAATAGAGTATTCACAAGTATGCTGAGAGAGAGAGGTGAGACCGGCAGTTTATTAGCAGAGGACTAGAGACTGATCAACTTTTACGACTTCAGATTGTAACTGACTCAGCTAGGGCTCCAGACTTGTTTATATATCAAAAGTTGTGAGAAAGATAAATAAAACATACTCATTAACAAAGTAGGAGAATAACAAATTAGTAGCTGACCCTTGTACAGTAAACACGTGAAAGTTTCTAGAATATTTCAAGTCAACATCCTAATAAGATATCAACATCTTAATGAGGTACAGTCGTACACACATAATATGTATAAGTATAGTGGTCCATACATAACAGCTCCCTTTAAGGATATAGCATGCGGCGGTAAACCCTTGCTTTTGTTAAACTTTTTGTCGAATTTCAAAAACCATTTGTTTTAGACTTTTAAGTGTTGGGCTGCATGGCAAAAGAACTCTTACAGTTGGTCTTCCACAACTGCTGATGATGGTACATCGGTATCACACATTTTATTATATTCTACTGAAGGTAGTTTCTTAACTCTTTTACTTCGCCTTATTTAGTTTGACGAATTCTCGGCATCTGATTAATCATCGGGTAGAATCTCGTGTTTCGTGCCTGTTGATTTATCATTGCCATTTGGCTTATCAACTTCGGCGGGCATTTGTTTGTTTTGGTTTGTCGGCCTGGATTGAACAAAGCTGGACTCGTCAAATATTACATCACGGGCTACAAAGGATTGGTCATTTTGAACATTGAATAGTTTATAATTATAACCATTGTTATCGTATCCAACTAGTGTTGCTTTAAACTATTTATTTTCAAACTGTATTTTTCTCGTTTTATCATGGACAAAGATCGTTGCATCAAATATTTTTAGATGTCTTATTGTAGGCTTTTTGTCATGCCACATTTCGTATGGTGTTTTGTTGTTGGTCAGAGCTTTAATATGGAGTATATTTATAAGGTAGGTAGATGTTAGTATTCCTTCCCCCAAAATTACTTCTAATTTCGCACCCATGGTTCTAGCCATTTCGGTGAGCGTGCGATTAATTCTCTGTAATACACCATTTTGTTGTAGTGTTTATGGTACCGTCAGGTGGTACGTGATGCCCTTGGAAGCACAAAACTCTTCAACTACTTAACGAACCAATCCTTGCCTAGCCTTGAGCCTTGGTGATAAAATTAAAAACCTATAACAGGAAAATGACTGCTACCCTTTCATTATCGCTATTATGTGACTTTCGTATTGAATAGATTTTCACTCTTAGCAACAAAATCTTTGAAACATTTGGGCACTTTCGATTTTGCATTAATTAAGTAAGTTACAGTATAATGAGTGTAGTCGTCAATAAAACTAAACAAGTAGTTTTTGTCATCAACGGTGCTTGGCGTTATCGGACCGCAAACGTTCGAATGTATAATAAAGAGTGGTAGAGTCTTGTGTTCATTAGTTTTATCTTTAGTTTTTGCAAACGGGAGACGGGATTGTTTACCAATAATACAAGGTTTACAAATTGCGTCGCTGGGTTTTATGTTATTTAGTGGTGAGTGGTCACTTTCATCTATTCATAACTCAGCGTAATTGTGGGTCAAGTGAATATCATGTTTATTTACTTTAAAATTGAATCTAAACAGGTTGTTACTATTCTTCCCAGTCATAGATAGATAGATAGATAAATTCATTTATTCACTGAAAAGGTACACACACAGACACATAATAAAAAGAAATACAAAATAGAATAAAACCTGGAAGAACATAACACAAAACAATTTACAAATAAATAATCATTTTCACTATGTGGTATTGTGAATGTACCGCGACAATGAAATGGCCCTGACTCAGCAATGTCACAGACGAATCTGTGACGCTGGTATTCTGCCAGGGCCAAATACATAAACACATTTATCCTTATGATGAACTTGAATACCGTTATTGCCAAAAACCACTGTCATACCTGCATGTTGGATCCTATTGTACATAAGTACCTCGGGCGAAAACAATACATCATTAAAAAGCCTTTAATACTTAAATCTGTTGTTACCTGTATTGTTCCTTTACCGTAGGCTTGTATGTACTCGCTGTTTTTCGCAATTCCGATCTTGAGAGATCGGTACTGATTCCGTGTACTTTGTAAACACATCAAGGGTATTTACAATATGATCAGTGGCACCCGAATCTAAGAGGAAAGATATTTCCGTAGCAGTAGAAATACTGATAGAATCAGATGACTTACAATCGGGTGATACCATAAAAGCGAAGCAGCCCTCGTCTTTGTTGCAGGGCTGCACGTTGTGCGCCAACCTCTGGTAGTGCTGCCGCTGCCGCTGTCCCCGACTCCATCTTGCTGGATCTTCTTGAAGTATCGAATTTGTCCAGCATGATTTTTCTTCACTTGAGGGTAGAATTTTTTTATTCGAAATATTTCCTTGCTTTTTCAGAAATGTAAAAAATCCTCGTGCTTGTGTGCAATGCCTTGAGCTCTGTAATATCACCGTCATGTGAACTAGGCAGCGTCAACAGGATGTGAGACACCGTATCCATTTCGTCGAGTTTTGCTCCGGCGGAAATAAGTTCGATTATGATGTTGCCGCACTTGTGAAATGTTGATGTAGAGAATCATCTGGTTGCTGTTTGAGATTTAGTAATTTCTTGCGTACCGCCAATTGCGGGGCTAGGCTTCGTCTTCCATAAATTTTGTCGAGGTCATAAAGTATGGATTTAGCCACAGATATGATTTAGCCGTAGCAGCGTCCCTTGCAAAGTTCAAAAACACGTCAACCAAATATTCCACAATCACTCCTTTTGCGGTTTGGTTTCTTGAGCCACACTGCGTCAGGATTATCCGGCATTGGTTGTTCAACAACGACAGACACTTGAAGTTCTTGTAATAAATACTTTATCTGGAACTTCCACGTGCTGTAGCGTTCGCCGTAAAATTGCTGCACGTTTCGTAGACAAAACGGCAGTAACTTTGTATTAAGCGGGTTCGAATAAATATATTTAATTTGTGCCCTGGGGCCATAACCTATTATTATTATTCAACCTTTATTGCACTCAATATTTGTATTACAGGTGTAAATGTTAAAAACTAATGTACAAAGGCAGGCTAATTTCTAAAAGAAATCTCTTCCAGCCAATCCAGTGAGGATGGGTAGATAAATAAAGCGGGTTTGGCAATCTGAATAAAAATATAATACACATAGTAGAGTAGTTACAGAAATACATTATATATTGGGTGCTTACCTATGAAATTAGCGAATTTTTCTTACAGATTCAGGAGTTCATAATTCGAGTAATTCAATAGCTATTTCCAGTTTTTTTTATTGTTTTAAAATTTATTTCAATATTTAACATCTACTTATTAAATTTTCTTTTAATTTTCAGTTCATAACTAAAATGTTATCTTCAAAATCAGTGCCTCCTAAATGTCATCCTTTTTCATGATAATATTCGTAATATTTTTTTACAGCTGACACTTTTCAAAAATTATATAAAATTTTCTGTTAGCTAAACGTTGTCTCATTCATACACACAAAGTTTATAAAATTAGGATCTGTCATTCCTAAAAAAAATACAAAAATGTTTGTACTGAAAATTGAGTTAACTTCAATTTCTCCATACAAAGCGATGATATTAGGTCCTTAAAATTTCATATGTAAGGACCTAATATCATAATATCTATAATCAAATCACTATAATCAAAATGAATGTATAAGAAATGGATGCAGAGAAAAACCTGTGCATAGTGAAACTATCGTACATTGAATGAATCAAATATCAAATGTTGTCTTGCTATTGCTAGTAATGGTTGACATTTGAAATGATCGATCGAATGAATTAATGTTCTATAAAGTTGAGAGAATGGACTTGAATTTTAGAATATACCAATATTAATTTAACGAACAAGAAGATTTGAGAGAAGGAGGGACATCAGACCAATAGTAACCATTGCTTAAACACTGGGAGTGGCAGCTATGTCCGCTTAGTGGCATAAACCCATCACTGGATTAAAAAAGTCGGAAAGCTGCAAACCCTACTTCAAAAAATTAGACATTCTAATTTTCAATTGATATTTGTCCTAGAGAGCTTAATGTTCGTTAAGAAAAACTCATACACGTTTTATAGAACGAAACACAATTCACAGAAGAAATATACGTAATAAAAACAATATAGTAATTCCTTCTCCTAAATGCGTGCTATATGGAAAAAGCGTTTTCTAGCCATAAAATATACCAAATGCTATAAAATTTGTATTTACATAAAAAAAAAAGTTTTCTAAAATCTTAAAACATAAAATGTACTATGATATCAATGAATACTTTAACGACAAAGAACTGATCAATTACTCAACAAATCTGCGTCGAAGTAAATGGGCTGGACTGAGTTTTCTTGCAGTCTCTTTCTCGTCTTAGCCCACGGCTTGTGAAGCATTGCAATATTAGTATGCCTAGAGTCATAAAATAAAACTATACTAAAATACGTACTGATTTAAGCTGTAAATATGTCCACTACTCTAAATATGTTTATATTAAAATTTGATTTAAGATGTTATATAATAAGGTTAATATTTGTACACCCAGTACTGCAGGGTACCATCATTTGAAACACTGTAAATAATATAAAACCTAGTTAAAAACAATGATGAACAAATAAACATTTTTGTATTTGTACATGTATATGTATTGTTGGCATGTATATGTATTCATCTGAGATTACGTTCAAAAACACGTCAAGTGATCTTTCAAATACACATGAAACTGGCAAAATTAACCTCAAATGAGGTTAGGATGCTATATATTCTAAGAAAAAGTAAATAGAATTTGACAACTTTGACAGCTACCAACTACACCAGCGCCATCTGTATGAGCGTTTGAGATTAGGTGCCGTTGGGTGAAATAGTCACAATAGAGGACCGATCTCCCTAACCACATCCTATCTCTGTTTCCAGCTGAGCCGGCTCATGAACGAAATCTACGACACAGTGACGGCGGCGTGTAGGATGGACGAGGCGAAGCCTACCAGATTCCCCACGGAGTCGGATAGCACCAGCGAAGGTGAGCGCCTACAGTTGGCAACAGCGACATTTCTATTTTACTAGCTGACCCGACAGACGTTGTTCTGTCACAAAGTCCTCTATCGACAGAAGCATGAACTTAACCAAAGATTTTCGATTTTTCTGCTGTCCTTTTGAGTATTTAAAAAAATTCCTAAGACTACGATTAATTTAAAAATGTTCGCCCAAATAATTTTTATATACTTAGGTATATATAAGATGGATAGATACATACTGATGATACCGTTCTCGCTATTCCAGATTCGGTGATACTAACTCGCAGTCTCACAGAGAAGAGGAAAAACTACGTACGACGCGTCTCCTCGCGAGCGGCCTGCATCGACCCCAAATCGACTCGCTTTCGACACCAAACCTCAATTTGCTCCTACAACTCCGAAATCATCCCGAATTACTCCACATTTCGCACATGGAAGAGCTTCAAACACTCACAGAATAATATAAACAAAATGGCGGACGCATCTTTATCCAAGATGGCGGATATGACAGATTCTAAATGCAACTTAACAGATTCGAGCGGGAATCTACTGTGTATGAATGATGACTTGTCGTTGGATAACTTAAGTCTGGATGATAAGGCGGGGTGCTGTGATTTGGAATTACCTTTTGAGCCGAGAGTAAGAAGGTTGTTTGATATTTGTCTGTTGGTGGGTTTGAACTATATGACGGGAGAGGCGTATGTGAAGAGTGTGTTTCCGAGTCAGGTGAGGTTTCATTCATTACCTTATATACAGTTAAATGGGCCAGCTGCATACTTAGGCTATGTTGTCATTGCACAGCAGTGGGCAACCGATTTTTTCGTTGCCATATAAAGCACCATGCGCCAGTTTGGGCCCACTTGTCCAACATTGTCCAACAGTAATGAAACTCGTGTCTTACAAAAGCTCTTAAGGTGTGTGTATTTCGTTTTATTTAACGACAACTTAGTTCAAACAGCGCGAACATGGTGTTTCGGTACGATAAAAAACATATAAATTAAATATATATGAAAAGAAACACATCATATGACATGAGTTACTGCTGACTTGAAGAAAAGTGAATAAATATTCATGAATTTTCAATATTTATGAAAAACGTACCAAAACTGTTTGCGCTGGTGTTGAACTTAGCTGCCATAATATGAAACGAAGTACTCATCAAGACCTTTCATATGATATGAGTTCCATTACTGTAGGAAAATGTTGGAAAAGTGAATAAATATTTATGAATTAACAATAACCTGACGTAAAGATTTTCGCGCTGGATTTGAACTTAGCTGCAATGCGAGTAATATGAAACACAATACACCCCTTTGATGATGATGAGCTTTCATATGACATGAGTTTTATTACTGTTGGACAATGTTGGAAAAACTTGACCCATAGTTCGTACAAAACTGCCCATGGTCCTTTGACACATCGCTAGTAAGCGGCGTTTCAATTTATTTTCTATCAATTAGTCGGCCCGCTCACAGTCCGCCGTAGTAAGAACAAAGCCTAATTTAGTATGTAGGCTGACCCAGCAAAGCCCGCATCTCGAATGTGCAGGCGAGCGTGTTACCACCAGACCACGGACGCTCTATAAAACTAAGAGTAATAATAAAACTTGCAAATAAAAAACTAACTCAGCGAATGACCATGCACAGCGGAATTACTGAAAATTAGTAAAAAATCGGAAAACAAAGTTACGAATGGCTAATTTTCGTTATTTGACTGATTAATAATGACTAGGTGAAGTGGTAGGTCAGGGTAGGTAGCGAAGCCTCCTTTATCCTTCGTGTTAGGTTGATATGTAAGAACAACTAATCCAACGCTCGTACTGTCTTTTAAATAACTCGATACTCCTTCGTGTTGGGTTGATCTGTAAGAACAGCAAAATCCGATGGTCGTTTTGTATTTTAAGTAGGTAGGTATACCAAAGTTTTAAAGTTGTTGATTTTCAAATTTCTAGCCGTTAGTTTTTCGCACAATTCAGTTTTTTTTAAGGTCAAAATCAGCATTTATAGTCGCTCTCAGTTTTCGCACAATTCAGTAAAAAAAAGAAGACAAAATAAATATTTATAGTCGCTCTCAGTTTTTGCACAATTCAGTAAAAAATAATAAGTCAAAATCAGTATTTATAGTCGCTCTCAGTTTTCGCACAATTTAGTATTTTTTTTTAAGTCAAAATCAGTATTTATAGTCACTCTCAGTTTTAGCGCAATTCAGTATTTTTTTAAAAGTCAAAATCAGTATTTATAGTCGCTCTCAGTTTTACTCACAATTCAGTAATTTTCAGTCACAGCTAAAACTAGCAGGTTTATTTGAAGAAGTTAATCTACTACGTCATCAACATTTTTTAAACATTTATCGTGATTTCAGGTAAAAGTCCCACCGCACATAGAGAATCTGATATTTCCCGAAACCATCAGCAAGTCGGCTGACAACAAGATAGACTACGAACAAGGGGCAAGCTGCACGCAGACATACTCTCTGGTGCTGACTGATGAGAAAGGAGAACGGAACTATGGGTAAGTACACCCGTAGCTCTTAAGGATCGTGTATCGGTAAAATGAGCAACTAGTTTCGTGGTAGTTGGAATTTTGGACATAATCATATTAAAATAAAGTTCATAAAAACTCACACTGCAACATGGCTGTTACGTCAGACCGCAGCGCAGAACGATGCGAAAATTGTGTGTTTTTGATTTATTTTTAAACCACTATTCCTTGACGCAAACTACATTCCTTTTAGATCCCAAGAGAATAACATGTTCTTAGGTGCAAAACGTCTATTTAGTTTTATATTTTTCATTCAGTTTCCAATGACGTTATAAATACGGAATACGGAGTAGCGCTCAAAAACCAAAATAAAGGCGGCCCAATTGAAGTGGGACTGGGCCGGCCTCGTTGCTCGAATGCACCCGGACCGATGGGCCAAAAGAGCCACGTGGGCTCCCGGTGCAAAGAGAAAGCGTGGCCGACCCAGGAAAAGATGGAGTGACGAATTGGGTCTCTGGGACAAAAACTGGTGGGAGACGGCCCAAGACCGCCAGGAGTGGAAGAAGGGGAGAGAGGCCTGTGCCCGGCTGTGGGACATAAACGGCTTGTAATAATAATAATAATTTAGAAAATATGATTTCAGTGTTATTCAGGGAATTTTAACATTAAGGTGATATATCGACAAAATCGACACTTTTTGAAGTTATTTCTCTGCTGTTCAATAGAAGTCTTAAGTTTAATAAATTAATATAACAATTTTGGAACCTTTTTCTAGATTTTGTAATAACAGAAACGCGATTGGAGGAATTTCGGTCAATAGAAATAATTATTGAAACGAGGTCTAAATTTACACTATTTTTGATTTTCTGACAAACTGGAATAGCACACAGAATTCAAAAATATTTATTAAGTTGGCTTTGACAATACCTAAATTACCTAATAAAGACATTTTCATAGCTATTTTGGTTGATTTTGTTTCAATTTAAAACCAACTTTCTGTCATTTTCCCCCGATTCCGTCCCTCTCACACTGCGGGTCATTCCGCCTGGAGTAACGGGGATCTTTGCACCGAAGAGATATCCCCTTAACTTAAATCACCATATCAAAGCTCGAACCTATAGGTTTATAAGTTTCTTCATTAAGTGTACTACAAGGCGCGCTGGATTGTGGCGTAGTTAAGTATTTCTGCATATGCGCGCGTGTGTGTGTGTGTGTGTGTGTGTGTGTGTCGGTGTAATGAATGTACCGCAGAAATGCTCGAAACCGCTCTAAATGTAGCTTGTCATTGTTGTTTCCAGTTACTGCCGTCGTGTATTGCCCGAGGGCGCTGCTGTCTGCCTGCCGCTGTGCTACTGTATGATCGGCCGGTATAGAGCGCCAGGATTCTACTACAAGGTAGGCGTACTAACCTATTACTCTTCCGAGGGGCATAGGATTTTACTCGATTCTATTAAGATCGAGCCAACCCGACATTCAGAAGTTTTCGAGATAGCTATTCAAGCTTTATTTACACTAGCCTTTACCCATATGCGAGTACGATTGAGACATACTCCACCCTGCTGGCTCAGTGTGAGTTGATTGTGGCCTCTGTATGACAACTACCACCGAGCAGCGATATTAGCCGGGGCCTACGGCTTAACGTGGCGTTCCGAACACGGAAGCGTCCGAAACTAAAGCCATATAGAAACGGACACCCATCTTGTTACTGACTCTGGCAGATGGTCCGGAGTGTGTTTATGTCCGTGACGTCACTGTATCTGGTTCCCACGACCCAGCCTTTCTTAGTGTGGGGCCAGAAACAGTGCATGTGTGCCCTTATGTTAATAATATTACCGATGTAACAAAACATGAACGTCTCATCCTCATTCGGTTTGCTGGAAGAGATCTCTTAACATAACATAACATAGCGTCACGCCTTTGGTAAATGCTCAGGAATCGAATCTGCATCTCCTATGTGAGAAGCAAGCGTGAAACCCATTAGACCACGGAGATATATATATTTTGTATTAGTTAAGCACAAGCAATTTTTAAAAGAGATTTAAAAATAAATCTGTGGGAGTTTCAACGCCCTGCTTCTCCCACAGTGGTCCAATGTAGAGAAGTGGCAAAACATGACGATTGCTAAGTACATGTTAATATCTACAGTAATAAAGAGATTTGGAATTTGGAAATTTGGATCTCTTTAGAGATAATCTCGCCCTTGTACAGTATCCATATGTTATTACCCTTTCTATATATCGTTTGCGTGCAATAAAGAAATTATCAAATGATGAACTTAATCTGTTGGTGTCTGCGGCGATGGGCTAGTATTGATTAACGTGGGCACAACTGTGCCACTGCCACCCCGTATAGGAAAAGGCGTGACTGTACTTTCCTAGATTATATACTACTTTATTCCACCGAGTCAACTAGACGCCTGTCGAGTATCTTCTGTCTCATGTGACACACAACTTGTTGCATGTTTTATAATAATAATATAATAATGATACCATGGACACCATTTACACACATTGATCTAGCCCCAAACTAGGATTCCCTGTATCTTGGGTACTAGACAACGTTACACATACATATAGATAAATATTACACTTAGATAGATAAACAACCATGACTAGGGTACAAACTCCGTTCTCATCAAACAAATATTTGCCCCCACCGGGACTCGAACCCGGGACCCTTGGCTTCGTAGGCAGGGTCACTGCCGACTCGGCTATTCGGGTCGTTTTGTTTCACATGTGTGTGTGTGAGCCATGAGACTGGACTGAGTCGGGTAGTAATTGATTCTACCTTTTCAATATTTCAGGTCTTGAAGGAAATCGAAGCACACCACGGGACCTCCGAAGTGGAGATCAACACAATTCTGCAACAGCTGTACGAAACGGACTTCCCTAATCCGGGAGAGGAGATCGCGCTGAACTATCACATTGCCAAGAACGTGTTTAGATACTCCATCAACCTGGGCGACGTGGGGAAGAGCAAGACACTTCCCGACCCGCGCAGGCACGACTGCCCGAGCAACCTGGACGGGTTCTCGGCGAAACGCAACGAATACTCGACCAAAGACGCGGAGTTCGGCCAAGTGTCGGAGTTTTACGACTTGGAGAACAATAATCGGCCGAAGAAAGTGCTTTTGTCGGTCGAGAACTCTAGCAAAGTGATAAAAAGGGCTTTAGAACCGCGGGTAGACGAGGGCTGTATGTCGGTGTTGCTCGATGCGTTGGGGGCTGGACTGCTGATAAAGGTGTTTGGTTCGTTGTTGTTGGAGAGAAAAGTGATCCTGATTAGTGATAATTTGAGGTGAGTGCACTGTATAATAATCTTCTATTATTCGATATCTTAATGTAAGATCGAAACTCGCAAACGGGTGGACCGATTTGGATGTTTTTTTTTTAAACTACAGGAAAGATCTTTCGGGGAGCCGAAAATTTGAAAAATCTATGGTTTAGTTTATGCTTCCAAATTCAAAAGGCTTTATTACTGTAGATATTTACATATACTCAGCAAACGTAATTTTTTGCCTCTTGAAACTCCCATAGGTGGTTTTTTAAATCTCTTATTTTTTTTGTGTTTGATTACAAATATTACAAATATTACAATATTAAATATTATAATTAATAAGCAGGAATAAATAATTACAAATTTTTACATTACATTACATAGCGTCACGCCTTTTCCCATACGGGGTGCAGAGGCACAATTATGCCCACTTTGAGCTAGGTATTCAATACTCCATTTTGCGTGACAGGGGGGCAGCCCATCGCCGCAGCTATGGAGTAATGAAGGTTTCCTCACGATGTTTTCCATCACCGTTAGAACGTCCGTATAATGTACCTAAGATAAATAAATTATCTCATTGGTACATGGTCAGGAATCGAACCTGCATCTCCTGTGTGACAAGCAAGCGTGAAACCCATTAGAACACGGAGCTCTATTCTTCGGATATCTATAAATTATCAACATTATTATTCCCTGTCGATAGACAGATTGTTGAGCTTGTTCTGTAGTACCAAATTCACAGACAAATTAGGGGCGGCACGCAGGCGGGCGTCGGCGTTCGAAATTTGAATGTTAAATTTGACAAATTTTTGTACATTATGGTCATAATGTACAAATTTTCAGATAAGAAATGAGTTTTTACCAAATAGTTGTACATTATGCTGGTCTTAACGTGCGGTTTTTAGACGCAGTAAAGAGGGTTTATGATACGTGTGTAGATAAATGATGTTATGATTTCTTCTCATCCCCAGCCAACTATCCTCATGCATGGAAGGCCTCCAATGGATCCTGTACCCGTTTGTATGGCAGCACCCGCTCATATCAACGATCCCCGCGGAGCTCACGAGAGACATACTCGAGGCGCCACTGCCGATACTAGCCGGGAGTCTGGCGACGGGGCAGGCGGGACAGGCCGGGAGCTTCGAGGAGGTAAGATTACGGGAATGTCGGAACCATCACTGAGATTTAATAATAATAATACCTTAATACCTTGGACACTATTTACACATATTGATCTAGCCCCAAACTAGGATTCAAACGAGGAGATCTAAATATCAATCTGTGGGAGTTTCTACGCCCTTCTTCTCCCACAGTGGTCCAATGTAGAGAAGTGGCAAAAAATGTCTTTTGCTAAGTATATGTAAATATCTACAGTAATAAAGTACTTTGACTTTGACTTTGATTCCCAGTATCTTGGGTACTAGACAACCATAGACATACTTATGTAGATAAATATTATACTTAGATAGGATAAACAACCACGACTAGGGTACAAACATCCATACTCATCAAACAAATATTTGCCCCCGCCGGGACTCGAAGGCAGCCCTTAGCTTCGTAGGCAGGGTCACTGCCGACTCGGCCATTAGGGTCGGTCGAGATATGCTGTCATGTATGTAAATAACGTAACCTGTCATACAATCCTCTGTGTACTTACCGTGTAGTATTGATACCTTTAGTTGCACTCGCTCATATTCTCAATCCCCGCGGATCTGACCTGAGACATAATCAAAGCGCCCTTGCCTATATTATACTTTTTAAGAATTGTCAAAACGGTAATTTTGTTCACGAGTTCTTTGAAATACTAGCATGTGACGTCATAGTGTCTGGCTGTCTTTTTAACACAAAATAGAGTTGATAAAATACAACTGATGAAAATTCTGATATTGTCAAACATTTTAACATAAACATAACATAAAGTTGTTCCTTCAAGTAGTACTAACTATACTGGTAATTCGTTTGTCCGTAGAACCTCTAAAGTTTATAATGAAAGCTTTTCTGATTTAGATCTTTTTAATATGTCTCTTAATGTGTTTAAGCAAAGTGCCCCTAAAATTTTAAATAGTGATGGTGAAATTATGTAAGTAGGTTGATTAATTTGTTTTGTGCATTTTTTATGTAAAATTCAAACGCTGATGATCAGTAAAAAATCAAATTGAACTAGTAATTAATCGAAACTGTAGGTTTATTTTAACACCATAACTTTAACTTTTTCTTAAGTAATTTTGCTAACTGTTTGTTTCGTTAATATACAAATAAATAAATAAATAAATAAACATTTACATACAGACACATACATTGCGAACCCCCTCGTTTTTTGAAGTCGATTAAAAAGTGGAAGTCAGCGCTGCGGAATCACAAAAACATTTACATACATTGCTTCTGGCCCCACACTATGATACCCTGTGTCGTGGGAACCAGAAACAGCGACGTCACACACATATAAACATCCAAGAATTAGGGTTTTTTTTTTTACTCCCATTCCCGGGACCTCTCGCATGGTAGGCAGAGCCACAACCGCTGCGCCACAGAGGTCGACCTCCTGAACCTGAACCTCCTGAACCTGTTTCAACTGTAGAAGTACTGAAGGATTATAAATATTGAAATGACTTCCACTCAGTGGTGCCCAGCAGCTTTGCCCATCGGGCACGGTGGTTCAGGCGTTCGACGGTTCTGCGACACCGAGCTGCCGGCCTTCTTGCCTTCGTCGCATGGGATGCGAGACCTTGTCACTCGTATTTTAACTATACATGGTGACGGTTTTCTAGAGATGCCACGAATATTCGGCAACTATTCAGTATTCGGCCTATTCGGCCATTTTTTGTATATTCGGTATTCGGCCGAATACTAAGAAATATTCGGCCGAATACCGATTAGCAATATAGAAAAAAAACACATTGAAAAATCTAAATGAACACCAATGTAACACAAGTTTTTATCAAAAACTTACAAAACATTACTATAATAATCATTATTATTATTTATTGTAACAAAATAATTACTTAACGAAGTTTCCATTCAGTCAGTGTAAGTTTTTAATGGACATTGGAGTTTTGCTTTAGCTGAGTCACTCGTGCAAATCAGAAATATAACAAACTAGATTCCCCCCGCACCCCCCCGCTAACCTCTATCGCCCGCCCCCGCCCGCGCCCGCGCGTGCCCGCCCGCGCGCGCCCGCCCGCTCCCTTGCATTGCCGGTCGAAAGTTGTCAAGTTGTCACTCTCGAAATTAGGTAAAGTCCTGCCGAATATTCGGCGGCCGAATATTCCGGGCTTCGGCCAAGAGCGGCGTCGAATATTCGGTATTCGGTATTCGGCAAAATCAATATTCGGGGCATCTCTTTTTTTTCGTATCCACTTCGCGGAGGGTTATAGCATGATTGGTGTCCTGGTAGCACTCCGCCCCACTCGCCGCACTCACAGCGCAATTGGGATGAGGGATCGTGCGGAGTCACGCTAAACGAGTTATTGGACCGGAGTTCGGGGTTCGCAGCCAGAGTCGGGGCTCTGGCCCCACGCCTTGCCTTCTCCTCAACTAGGAACATTTCTGGACAATGACTCGTTGCGCGTGGCTGTCGCCTTGCGCCTTGGCTGTGACATCTGCCAGTCTCATTCCTGTGTGTGTGGTGCTGGTGTGGACGCTCATGGTCGGCACGGTCTACACTGCGTTCGAAGCGCGGGCAGGCTTCCCCGGCACTCCTCCATTAACGGCAACGTCAAGCGGGCTCTTGTAACAATATACCTTGTGTTTTGGAGCCCGCGGGGCTGTGTCGTACCGATGGGAAACGCCCGGATGGCCTGACCATGATCCCGTGGGAGAGGGGGCGGTCATTGCTTTGGGATGCGACGTGTGTCTGCACATCCGCCCCCTCCCACCTGGCATCGACCGTGTCCACCCTGGGGGCTGCAGCGGAAGAGGCAGCGAGGATGAAGACCCAAAAGTACTCTCTGCTTTTGGGTCAGAATATATTCGTCCCGCTTGCCATAGAAACCACCGGGCTCTGGGGAGTGCAGGGCGAGGCATTCATTAGGGAAATAGGGCGCCGCCTGAGGGACCGTGGCTATGACCGCCGCTCCGGGTCCTATCTTATGCAGAGGATCTCCCTCGCAGTGCAGCGCGGACACGCCGCCAGCGTGATGGGGACCTTTGCATCTGATGGAGCTCTATTTTTGAATCACTCGCGTCGTAGCGAGCGCTCGCCAAGCGCAACGATTGGTTCATATCACTCGACTTAGCTAAGCTCCACCAAACGTGTCGCTTGGAGAGCGCTCGCTTGGAGAGGCGAGTGATTTAAAAATAGAGCCCGTCCGAGGCGGTTTACTTTCTTAGTGTGTTTGTGTGTGTGTGACATTTTACATATTTATTAGACGAAGCAGTTGGCGGATGCTGAACATTGTTTTATGTTTATTGTAAATTATATTGTAATAACATCGATTTAATAAATGAAGTGTTACAAGACGGTTCAGCTTGAGACACGTTTCTAGATTTGTTGGCCTACCTTGTCAAATGCCATATTTCGGTCTTTCCTCAGGCAATGCTCATAGACTTATCCGGGGGTGCAGCCAAGGTGGTCTTCTACGTCGGCGATGAGTCTACCATACTGCCCACCACGAGCTACAAGACCCTGAAGACCACACTGCAGATGGAGTCCAGGAACCAACAGACACAGGTTATTAGTTCATTCTCACAATTGTCATTTCGTTCATTGATTTATTCTGAAGAATCTTCCTACCTTTGACTGAGTACTGCTCAAGTGATTATGCTTAACACACTTAGCTACGAGATAATTGGGAGTTAAGATGAGCATTTGAGAATGTGACACTTAAGGTTAATAATAATAATGTATTAGAAAGTAGAAGCTAGCACGCCAAATATTATAAGAAGTAAATAGAATTTGACGACTTTAACAGATGCACTGCCTCCAACCACACCGGCGACATCTGCAATAGGCTTTTCCATTTTCCAAGGTGCCATTCGTCGAATCAAAAAGGATGGACCGATGTAGAAAATTGTTTCTTTTTTGTTCGAAAGGGCCTTCCGATTGGCACCGTTGAGACCAAGTCAGGATCTGATGATGGGATCCTGGAGAAATAGAGGAAACTTCTTCATCTATTTAGTCTCGGGGAGCATCGTTTTGTGAAGTAGAACTGATGATCAAGATCACAGATGGCCACCGGATCTGCTCCATGCTAGGTATCCTATAGGTTGCAATATGATGACTTTATTAAGGTTGGTCAGTGTGTGCACATGTCATGATGCATGATTGTGAAATGGAAGTGATGATGACGTAGGTAGCAGAAGAGCTTCTCAACAATCTATCAACGTGTCAGTCTGGATGTGATGATGGAATCATGGAGAATCATAGGGAACTCTTAAATCAATGAAGACACATTTTACAAAACATACCCACCCTTGCGTAGGGTTTAATTGAAATAGGTTTTTTCTGAATTCGTTACTTTTTGTTTTAGTTGATTGTTCAACAAGGGCATAAAACAAGCCATGTATCCTTGTGGTATGTATTATGACCGAGTTATACAATCTGCTTTTAAAACAGTGATAATGTAAAAAAAACTTCGTAAAAAAACAAGTTTTGCAGAGAAAACAAGTAAATAAAAGTTAATTCTTGTTTTTGACTTTTATTTTTTTTATTTCATTAATGCGTTGGAGACAACTTGGATACTGCCGAGTCATTCGTTGATTTTTTATATTTTTGTTTTTATTAGTTTTTAATACTTGTTTTTATTAGTTTTTAGTTTATTTTTTAACTAAGCAACATAGAATGCAAAAAAATGAATACATTTCCTCGTCTGTCAGGCTGTATGGCTCAATTGTTTTAGTCTAGATGACGACAACACTATCCAATATTGCATAATAGTAGTTTTCAACACACCTGCTCGTAAAGTAGGTCTTATTACAGCGTATTTACACTGATAATGCAGAATATTACCCATGCCGTGTCTTTTACATTACATTATCGCACTAGTGCCTTTTCATTACATATCTTTTTAAATATTAGCAAGAAGTATTAATGTTTCGAAAACAGCTAAGTAATTATTTGCGTAAATATAAAATTCAATTCAAAATGTGATAAATAATTAAAAAAATTCATGAAACTGCTTGTTAGCTTGTTGGTATTTATATTTTGACGGTGTATTTTTACCTATAAATACCCAATTTCAAAATTTATAAATATGTGGCTGATTACTTTGCCGGTGCCCTTATCTCAGACTTGCGCGCGCATGCAGCGCTGAGCGCGCGAAAAAATAAAATTACGGCCGCCATCTTTTAAATGGGTTTCTGTTTGTTAAGTTTATTCACAGTATTGCATTTCGTTAGTTTTATTTACTTTTCCTCGCAAGTGTGTTGAAAAACGTCGTATGAAACACGTGAGCATTGGTCATTACACTTCTCGTCTCCATTAAGCCTTCGCCTTCGGCTCAGGCTTAAAAACCGACTCGAGTGTAATGACCAACATACCAAACTTGTATCATAATGTACTATTATGTGACTGCTACACAATGGAGGGCATTAATACTCGAGAGTGGGTTTATGAAACGAGTCGAAGGCGAGTTTCATAATAATATCACTCGAGAGTTTTAATGCCTAATTATTTACAGTTACATACACTAGTTTATCTACACTCATATCATAAGCTCTCTTTAATGTGTTCAGGAACCGCATGTTCGACCGGCATGGTGGCATTGATAATTCATTTGCACTTGTTTAGCTTGTTCAGTAGTACCAACTTCACAAACAAAGTAGGGGCGGCACGCAGGCGGGCGTCGGCGTTCGAAATTTGAATTACACATTATGGTCATAATGTGTAATTTTTCAGATAGGAAATGAGTTTTTACCAAGTAGTTTAACATTATGCTGATCGTAACGTGCGGTTTTTGTACGCAGAAAAGAGGGTTTATGATACGTGTGTAGATAAAATGCGTTTAAAGACTTCTGAGCTAAATATAGCACCTTCGCCGCTTGATTTTAGGGCCACAGGCGGAAAAATTCTATTCCTAACTCATTCGAAAGGGCTTTTTACGAACCTCGCCACGACCCTCGCCTTCGGCTCGTGCCGTAAACTTCTCGGTTGGTAAATATAAGCCTCTGCGAACTCGTGGGAAATGTACTATTGTATGCAGCCTGCATCCAGCACAAAGAGGGATTCTCAAGCATGAGAAGTGAAATAGTACATTTCCGCGAATATAATTTTTGCGCCTGATAACCCAAAATCAAGCGGCGAAGGTGCTATTTTGAGGTTAGAAGGCGGAAAAAATAAGTGCGACTTTGCATGTATATGCGATGTTCTAATTGGTAAAATTTTCAAAGCAATTGACATTCCCAAACGTCATAATGAAATAGAGCTTCTCATCAATTGTGTTTGTCTTACTATTTTCTACTTTGACGCAAACTCCCATAAAGCGTTTTATAGAATAATTGTCTAACCTAAGCAATGTATGTGCCTGTATACAGGATGACATTTAATTAGCTGACCATATTTTGGGGAATGAAATACATAATTATGAACAACTTTCCCCAAGAAACATATGGTCACAAATGAAAAAAATTGATCTCCCTTAGTAACTTGTAATCAGCTGATCGGGTCATTGTACTGAGAGACAATTTTTTTTTTCATTTGCGACCAATATGTTTCCTGGGGAAAATTCTTCATATTGATGGATACTATCATTCCCCAAAATATGGTCAGCTAATTAAATGCCATCTGTATTAGTAGTTTATGTGACTGCTACATAATGGAGGGCATTAATACTCGAGAGTTTTAATGCCTAATTATGTACAGTTACATACACTAGTTTATCTACACACATATTATAAGCTCTCTTTGATGTGTTCAGGAACCGCATGTTTGACCGGCATTGTGGCATTAATCATCGCTCTGCAGTTGTTTAGCTTGTTCGGTAGTACCAACTTCACAGACAAACTAGGGGCGGCAAGCAGGCGGGCGTCGTTGTTCGAAATTTGAATGTCATAATTTGACAAATTTTGGTACATTATGGTCATTATGTATCAATATTCAGATAAGAAATGAGTTTTTACCAACAAGTTTATCATTATGCTGGTCGTAACGTGTGGTTTTTGAACGCAGTAAAGAGGGTTTATGATACGTGTGTAGATAAAAATGTTTATGCTTTCGTTGTGGTCCCCGCAGGATCAGAAGACGCGAAACGTGATGATCTCGGAGGCGTTCCTGCGCTTCTTCGTGGACGCGCTGCGAGGGTTCTGGAAGTACTTCTCCATCGGCCAGCTGAAGCAGTCGGCGCTGGGCAAGGGAGACGTCGTGTTTGATGTGAGTTACCCACTGCTGCTGGCGTATATGTTACCGGCAATCTGTATAGTCCGGTACTATACAGATATATCCCTTGTACATAGATATATATCCTTAGGCAATATATAGAATGCCTAAAACTTGCAGGTAATGTATGAAATATTATTTATTTTATACTTTGTCGAGGTATTACCATGGACGAATAAAACTAGAGGACTGACAACGTCATAGAAAAAAACGTACCCAGCTAGAAAGCTAAAATCATGTATTATTTCTAGATGTCGCTGTACCACGCAATAGATGATGGGTGCTTAGGGTGACGGCGTAGTATAATCCATAGTAATATCGACGAAAAATCAGAGATGGCGTAAGCGTAAGCCTTGTTTTTTCTTAGGAAATTAACGCTTATACCGCCTTCTTTCCTAAATTAAGCGCGCTACCACGATATTACCTATACTAGAAAGAAATTTTGAACTAGTAGCTCCATCTAAACTAAAAATCGAATTACGCTTCAAAGTACTACAGTTGTCTGTCCTCTAGTTTTATTCGTCCATGGTATTACATATTATACCCAATGCGCAGCCGGTAATGTATGTAAAAGCGTAAAATACTGCGGTAGCTTAGGTGGAGGGTAAAGGGGGTGAGCGAAGCGAAGCCCCCTTTGTCCTTGGTGTTAGGTTGAACATGTAAGAACAACAAAAAATAAACTTAGTTTTAAGTATTTTTTGTTGTTCCTACATGTTCAACCTAACAAGAAAGATACTTAATAAAAAAATATTTAGTCTTAAGTCTTTTTTGTTGTTCGAAGGATAAAGGGGGCTTAGATTCGCTCACGCCCTTTACCCTTCCCCTGCTACCGCAGTGTTCTGGCCTGATATTGTGGGGAAAATCTTTTTATTTTATACATTGCCAGTGTCCAAGTAGGTATTCTATATAATCCCTTGGCATTGTATATGGACATGGAATTGATAATATTTTATACATTTCCTGAACGCCCCAGGTATTATATACATTGCTTAGATATTATAAACAATGCCTGCATTATACAGATTGCCGGTAACATATATACACATCTGAGACCCTGGGATTTTCCCGGGTTTCGAAATAATAATAATAAACTTTATTAACCTTTTGACCGCCCCAGTCGGCAAAGGCCGATAATTGGAAGTTGTGCTACTGGCGCCACGTCGGCTACAGTCGACATGAATTTAGTTTCTTAAAATATTCGTATTTTGAAGGCCCATTACTTTTTTTTTGGTTCTCGTTCTAAATTCGAAGTTTGAGGTATTGACAAACCTTAGGGCCGACCGAATGAGCTCCGTGGTCTAGTGGGTTTCACGCTCGCTTCATACGCAGCGGATGTGGTTCGAATCCGGTTCTGACCATGTAGCGAATATAAATCAACTCAATATTTAATGTTATTAAGGTTAGTTGTAATAAAATAAACTTTAAAATAACTAATTTTAAAGCTAATGCTAAAAAAAAATACGTTTAATAATTGTTAAACCTATGTTGAAATATTTTATGTACATTCCTGCAGTTGGCGCATGGCTTTGTAGAAAATCTAATGTTACTATATACGCTCTGCCAGCCCGTATGGGAAAAGGCGTGACGCTATGTTATGTCATTGTTTATTATGACTTTTCAAATTAGTACGTAGCACTCCCATGGTCTGCGGGCGACGGGGACGAAAGATGCGGGTGCTGCGAGGGCGGGAAAGAAGAGCGCGGGGGCGGGTCGCGTAGTAGGAACTGCGCGCCCTCTTCTTTCCCGCCCCCGCATCTTTCGTCCCCCGTCGCCCGCAGACCATGGGAGTGCTACGTACTAATTTGACAAGCCATAACTTGTATTGTATTCTATCCACAGAAAGAACTGTTCGTCAAGAACGCTCCAAGCAAGCAGATCGCCTTCTTCCTCGAGTGGTTCACGGAGACCTCCATGTTCAACCATTTCGCGCAAAATATGGCGGTGGTCTACAGAAACCGGACGCAGAGCCAGGTAATTAGACGCGCTTCATTGTACTATACGATTAAAATCAGTTAACGATTCGGCCAACCTCGGATATTGTCCTGAATCCCTCATCTCTCATTAGAGAGAGAGAGAGAGAGAGATATCGGATTCAGGCGATGATATCCGAGAAAAGCCGAATCTTTAACTGATTTTAATCGAATTGTACAGACATACATTCATATGAACTAGTGGCTCTGTGAGCTGTAGAGTAGACCTCGCGAGTGACACTTTCTTTTAATAACACATACAAACTTATGAATGCACCTGGTTACGTACATGGAGTATGAAAGTGGCCGCACCAATAACTTTGTCAACTACATTTTGCGGTCTTAAACCCAACCTATTGACTTTTCACTGAAATTATACAGCCCATTACTCTCACGGTCTCTACAAATCCAACAACACCTCATTTGGCGACATCTCGGCTATTTTGAAAAAAATCCAAAAAATGAATCGACAAAAAAAACTATTTAATTATCGAACCTGCTCACAAAAAATCACGAGAATCAGTTGAGAAATGCGGCCTTTAGAGGATAACATCCGGACACACATCCGGACATGCGAAAGCATTTTTCCCAATCCTGAAACGGAGGCGCTTCGTCGCTTCGCTCGCTCAGTCAAAAAGATCTCCGTGATGAAATGGATTTCACGCTTGCTTCTCACAAAGGAGATGCAGGTTCGAATCCTGACCATGTACCAATGAGATAATTTTATGGTGGTTGTGGTCGTAAAACCCCTCCAGCAACCCGCAGTGAAGTACGGCTTAATCTTACTCGTATCCGGGTACAGGCCCGTGCCCCTCGGTCGGGACATTATTGGGCTACATTTATTTATGTACATTCATATGCTCACGGCTTTTCCCGGAAGAGGGGCAGGCAGAGACAAAAGACATCCACTTGCTACGATTCTGGCATACATCCTCAACATTCATAAGTCTTCATGCCAGCTCGCCGGTTACGGGTACTACTTATGTGCGACTTCACTTACAAATCGCCGATTTGGTCTTTGCAGGACCTTCTTGGGCGACCTCGTCCGATCTGTATATATCTGTCTGTCTTTATATATCCGTATATATCTGATATATCTGTTTCGTCAACCTCCTTTCATTCATCCTTTTAACGTGATCAAACCATCTAAGCTGACCTTTCTCTATCCGTGAAACTATATCTTGTTTCAAGCCACAGCTTTCCCGTCTACTTGATTCTTAAATCTATCTTTCAATGTTACTCCACACATACTTACTCCTCAACGACCTCATTCTTTTTAACGTTAAAACCATCTAAGCTGACCTTTCTCTTCCCATATCACTATGTAGGTAGGTATATCTTATTCATTCCACACAAATTCATTATATAACTGACCATTTGATTATACAAAGTCAACATTACCGCCGAGGGGCATTGATCTCTGTCTTCGTGGCCATATTCAGGTTGTCTTCATGTTAGCTGGTGATTCAGTGGTGGCTCTGTGAGCTTGTCGATGACCTCTTTTCAAACCCCTCACACCTCCGACCCCCTGAAGTTTATCGGATGAACCCGACTGCATTTTCTTTCAATGCCACATTCAAACTTATGAATGCACATGCTTACGTACATGGAATATAACCGCCGCAACAATAACTTTATCGTAACTCCGCCATTTTGAAAATTTTCTTCAAAAAAGTCAATTTTATTATGGAACCTGCTCACAAAGTTTCACGGGAATCTGTTGAGAAATGCGACCTGGAGAGAAGATCAGCCGGATTTCCGGACAGACACGCGAAAGCATATTTTGCCCGAGCTGAATGGAGACGCTACGTTCGCTCGGCCCAATAGTCCATTTTGCAAAGCTCAGACAGGGGTTATCCCATCGTCGCAATACGGAATTTGACTGCTAGACAAAAAAGATATTTTTTAGGAGCTGTCAAAACGGTAATTTTGTTCAAAAGTTCTATGAAATACTAGCATGTGACTTCATAGTGAAATGCTGACTTTTTAACAAAAAATGAGTTTATAAAATACAACTGCTGGAAATATACAATAATAATTCTGATATTGTCAAACGCTTCTGTTCAAGTAGGTTCATCTTGAGGCACGTTTCTAGATTTATTAGACTATCTTGTCAAATACCGTATCACAGTAATGTTGTTATTAATCTTATTAATGCTCTTATTTCCAGCCACTAGACTACACGTCGATGGAAGGCATCGTCGACGCGCCGTTGCCAAACTTCTACGAACTGTTCGACGAACGAATATCGAGGAAGTCGTCGCATTCGACGAAACCTGTCGACAATTCGACGAAGTCCAACTACAAGAGTGCTATAAACAAGAAAGTGAAACTATTGAAAAGTACATTGAGAGATTTGGTGACTTGAAGTGGATTTTGTTTTAAAGTGACTGTTTTATTTTAAAAATGGCGTCTACCTATTTTGAGGTTAGTATTGCCAGTAAATATCAAGTGTATTTTTATAATCACAATTTACGACTAGGATCTCCCCGCGGGTTTGCACCCGAATATCTCAGTGTCTCTAAGAGGTACGTAAATTATCGAACACAAAAATAATCTTTGGAAAATGCTGATTGTAAAAATGTAAATTTCTTCAAAACTGACTCAGAATTTTCCAAGATTATTAGCACAAGCGATTTATACTATGCATTGATTGTTAGTTGTTTCTCTGTCACCCCATTTGGGACAGGTGATGAAGTGAGTTAAGGTCCGTATTGACCTGTAAAGTAATCTCATTGTGTGCTTATTCTGTAGAACTTAGTAAGTAATGTCTTAAGCCTGCTGATAAGAAAATACTTAGGAAAAACCCAATATGTAACGGAGTATCGAATAGCTAGCTATAGCCTTTCCGGGTCAGCAGGGCAAGAGCGGGCATTGACTCCTGTCTACCACTGTACGCTCTTGATTGGGTTAGCGATGATTACTTATTACGTGCAACGTTCGAATTAACTGTCGTTTGGCTTATCGTGGTAGCGGTCGCATACCACGTATGATGCGGTTCGCAGTAGCAGCCGGGTCAACGACCGCTATTGCAACGCTAACTCGTAAATACAATAGACGTGGCTTCAATTGTGCCTTTGCCACCTGGAATGGGAAATATGTTTGTTTGTAGATATTGGTTTGTATCCGAAGTTTTTTGTTAACGTTCCCGGCGTGTTTAAATGTTTAAAGACTGGTTATTATTTTTATCTAAGGACCTATTTTAAGTTACTATTTTTTGTATTTCATCTTTTTCCACTATTTGGTACACTAAGGGTCCTATAATACTGGGTGGACGAATGAAGACTGGTAACGAAGGGTGACGTCATTAGCTGGCAAAAGGACAACATCCATTTTGGTTCAAACAACAAAAATAATGGACAGTGTTATTTTATATAGTTATTGCTCAAATAACCGAAGTAAACTGACTCCTTGATGACACTTCTTGAAATAATGTAGCGGTGTTCTCATTCATTCTAAATATAATGAAATACTAGATAACTTTGCTAGCATATTGCGTTACAATAATTATGTGATTTTACAAATTGATGTTTTAATTACCTACTTGATTGTTTTAATTACGCATAAAGCGTTTTCTTATCACATATGGTCGAAAACAGATCTGTTGTCAGGTTTCGTGTCATGCCACGCTACTTCCATAGATCTCTTGTCAGGTTTCGTTCATGCCGCGCTACGACCATAGATCTCTTGTCAGGTTTCGTGTCATGCCGCGCTACTTCCATAGATCTCTTGTCAGGTTTCGTGCCATGCCACGCTACTTCCATAGATCTCTTTTCAGGTTTCGTGTCATGCCGCGCTACTTCCATAGATCACTTGTCAGGTTTCGTGTCATGCCACGCTACTTCCATAGATCTCTTGTCAGGTTTCGTGTCGTGCCACGCTGCGACCTTCGTGTCATACCACGCTGCGCCCATTGACCTCTTGTCAGGTTTCGTATCATGCCACGCTACTTCCATAGATCTCTTGTCAGGTTTCGTTCATGCCGCGCTACGACCATAGATCTCTTGTCAGGTTTCGTGTCATGCCGCGCTACTTCCATAGATCTCTTGTCAGGTTTCGTGCCATGCCACGCTACTTCCATAGATCTCTTTTCAGGTTTCGTGTCATCCGCGCTACTTCCATAGATCTCTTGTCAGGTTTCGTATCATGCCACGCTACTTCCATAGATCTCTTGTCAGGTTTCGTGTCGTGCCACGCTGCGACCTTCGTGTCATACCACGCTGCGCCCATTGACCTCTTGTCAGGTTTCGTATCATGACACGCTACTTCCATAGATCTCTTGTCAGGTTTCGTTCATGCCGCGCTACGACCATAGATCTCTTGTCAGGTTTCGTGTCATGCCGCGCTACTTCCATAGATCTCTTGTCAGGTTTCGTGTCATGCCACGCTACGCTCATAGATCTGTTGTCAGGTTTCGTGTCATACCACGCTGCGCCCATTGACCTCTTGTCAGGTTTTGTGTAATGCCACGCTGCGACCTTCGTGTCATACCACGCTGCGCCCATTGACCTCTTGTCAGGTTTCGTGTCATACCACGCTGCGCCCATTGACCTCTTGTCAGGTTTCGTATCATGCCACGCTACGCCCATAGATCTCTTGTCAGATTTCGTGTCATGCCACGCTACGCCCTTCGTGTCATGCTACGCTGCGCCCATTGACCTCTTGTCAGGTTTCGTATCATGCCACGCTACCTCCATAGATCTCTTGTCAGGTTTCGTGTCATGCCGCGCTACTTCCATAGATCTCTTGTCAGGTTTCGTGCCATGCCACGCTACTTCCATAGATCTCTTTTCAGGTTTCGTGTCATGCCGCGCTACTTCCATAGATCTCTTGTCAGGTTTCGTGTCATGCCACGTTACTTCCATAGATCTCTTGTCAGGTTTCGTGTCGTGCCACGCTGCGACCTTCGTGTCATACCACGCTGCGCCCATTGACCTCTTGTCAGGTTTCGTATCATGCCACGCTACTTCTATAGATCTCTTGTCAGGTTTCGTTCATGCCGCGCTACGACCATAGATCTCTTGTCAGGTTTCGTGTCATGCCGCGCTACTTCCATAGATCTCTTGTCAGGTTTCGTGCCATGCCACGCTACTTCCATAGATCTCTTTTCAGGTTTCGTGTCATGCCGCGCTACTTCCATAGATCTCTTGTCAGGTTTCGTGTCATGCCACGCTACTTCCATAGATCTCTTGTCAGGTTTGGTGTCGTGCCACGCTGCGACCTTCGTGTCATACCACGCTGCGCCCATTGACCTCTTGTCAGGTTTCGTATCATGCCAGGCTACTTCCATAGATCTCTTGTCAGGTTTCGTTCATGCCGCGCTACGACCATAGATCTCTTGTCAGGTTTCGTGTCATGCCGCGCTACTTCCATAGATCTCTTGTCAGGTTTCGTGTCATACCACGCTGCGCCCATTGACCTCTTGTCAGGTTTCGTATCATGCCACGCTACTTCTATAGATCTCTTGTCAGGTTTCGTTCATGCCGCGCTACGACCATAGATCTCTTGTCAGGTTTCGTGTCATGCCGCGCTACTTCCATAGATCTCTTGTCAGGTTTCGTGCCATGCCACGCTACTTCCATAGATCTCTTTTCAGGTTTCGTGTCATGCCGCGCTACTTCCATAGATCTCTTGTCAGGTTTCGTGTCATGCCACGCTACTTCCATAGATCTCTTGTCAGGTTTGGTGTCGTGCCACGCTGCGACCTTCGTGTCATGCCGCGCTACGACCATAGATCTCTTGTCAGGTTTCGTGTCATGCCGCGCTACGACCATAGATCTCTTGTCAGGTTTCGTGTCATGCCGCGCTACTTCCATAGATCTCTTGTCAGGTTTCGTGTCATGCCACGCTACGCTCATAGATCTGTTGTCAGGTTTCGTGTCATACCACGCTGCGCCCATTGACCTCTTGTCAGGTTTCGTATCATGCCACGCTACGCCCATAGATCTCTTGTCAGATTTCGTGTCATGCCACGCTACGCCCTTCGTGTCATGCCACGCTGCGCCCATTGACCTCTTGTCAGGTTTCGTATCATGCCACGCTATCTCCATAGATCTCTTGTCAGGTTTCGTGTCATGCCACGCTACGCTCATAGATCTGTTGTCAGGTTTCGTGTCATACCACGATGCGCCCATTGACCTCTTGTCAGGTTTTGTGTAATGCCACGCTGCGACCTTCGTGTCATACCACGCTGCGCCCATTGACCTCTTGTCAGGTTTCGTGTCATACCACGCTGCGCCCATTGACCTATTGTCAGGTTTCGTATCATGCCACGCTACGCCCATAGATCTCTTGTCAGATTTCGTGTCATGCCACGCTACGCCCTTCGTGTCATGCTACGCTGCGCCCATTGACCTCTTGTCAGGTTTCGTATCATGCCACGCTACTTCCATAGATCTCTTGTCAGGTTTCGTGCCATGCCACTCTACGCCCATAGATCTCTTGTCAGGTTTCGTGTCATGCCACGCTACGCCCTTCGTGTCATGCTACGCTGCGCCCATTGACCTCTTGTCAGGTTTCGTATCATGCCACGCTACTTCCATTGATCTCTTGTCAGGTTTCGTGCCATGCCACGCTACGCTCATAGATCTTTGTCAGATTACGTTTCATGTCACTCAGGTGACCAGAGCGCGTTAGACGGATATGCTTTACTCGTAGCAGTTTTTTTAATTGGGATAATGTTCCGATGCGGGCCAGATATTGGTTTTTCATTAGCGACCATATTATGTTCGACTGTAAAACCAAAACAAAACATTCATTGGGTTTGGACCCTTTTACCAACCCCTAATGTTCAAAATAAATGTCAAGAATCCGTGACATTGCAGACCAGAGGAAGAAAGGCGGACTTTTAGGAAAGTTGGACATAAGATAGGTACTAAAATTTCTTACAATTCGGTCGGCAATTGAAGCATCACCCAGTATTGTGCGTGGCGAGCTGGTATCGGAATGGACGTCACGTTGTAAAACCATAGAGTAAATTATATATAAACACTTAATTGGGCTTGAGCATACATAATTTTTCATTGGTTCTCGCATTTAATACCGAGCCATAAGGCGGGATGTACAATCTTTCAGCCCAATTAAGGGCTAATACTTACTAAGTCGCGAGCCGAAGTGATTTTTCATTGGTTTTGTAGTATATTAACAAGCCATAAGTTGAACATTTGGTGGGAATATAGTTGCCTGAAACTGATTGAGGGTTAAAACTACATTTTCACGTCCATTTGCATGTTTTAAATCATAATGTTATTATTTTTACACATTCCAGATTAGACTACCAGGGTCCATGTTAGTCTTAGATACTTAATAAGGCTATGTTCTCAATGAGTGTAGTCTTAGATACTTAATAAGGCTATGTTCTCAATGAGTGTGCGGCGGCGTGTCAAAGTCAAAGGGGCCTTTTGTTGAACGCACAAGTACCAGCACCGACCGCACCGCACGCGCCGGACGGATCGGATTTTACAATCCTTTAATTGAAATCCTATGAAGCCTGTCCGCCTCGGAGACGTCGGACGCCGGAGAACCTCAGAGATCCTGATGACGTCATCAGATTCGGCGCGGCGTACGCGGACGAATCGTTGGCAATTTGCGTTCTGTTGCGTGTGACTGAGCGAGGCGCGGGCAGCATGCGAGGGCAGCGCGGAAGATTCCTTGGGCGCGGTCGAGCCGCACGGTGCGGACGGTGCGGACGGTGCGGACGGTGCGTGTGTGTGCTTTAGATAAACCACCAATCAATGGCAGCTTTCCATAATTTGCATCTGTTCACAATATTAACCCAGTTCGATATATTAGTATCGCAAATACTTGAGAGCAAAACTATCCCTCAATTGCAATGATAACTATAATTTTAATAATGTAATTTCGAGCTGTCCGTTATTGTCCGTTCGTCTGCCTGGCCGTCAGAGGGCTCTATCTGATGTGCCGTAACAACTGTACATACGCTGTCAAAATTCTAACTCTACCTATTAAGACTATGGGTATTATGAAGGCCCATCTTTGTAGTGTTATTTCCCCTAAAGGAGGAACTTCACAAAGTCAGAAAAAATATATGTTATGAAGACATATCTGTCCTTCAATTGTAGTGTTTGCAAACATCATAATATCAATGGGAACTATATGAAAAAAAAAGGAATATTGATATGGTTCTTGCAGCAAAATATAGGTGTTCAAAATATCTTAAGGTCGCCTTTTAAGAGTTTTAAATTATTGAAATAATCAGTGGTTTTTTAAAAATAGATAAAAACACATTTTTCGCACTGTTCTGCCGCATAGACCGACTCAACAGCCACGTTGCGGTGTAAGCTGTTATGAACTTTATTTCCATATGGTTATGTCCAAAATTTCAACCACCACGAATCGAATTGCTATTTTTAATGATACAAGAACCTCAGGTACAACTCATATTTTTTATTGCACAAAAAAGAGTTAACATATCAAAAAGGACGAGTTGAAATGTTGATGAAATGAATCAGGAGCTTTTAAAAAAAAAAAAGGGGTCGCCATACAAGGGAAGTTTTATTTGCGTATTTTCGTGTAACGTGTTAAGGAATCCTACGCTTGCGAGTCTGACTCGCACTTGACCGTATTTTTTTAAGTTTTAATTTTACTGCTTCTTGTTATTATTGATTATGTGATAGTTTCACATTCAAGTATATATTTATAATAATGAATACTTAATGTCTTTTTGCTTTAATTATTTAATTAAGTTATTAATTATTTGGGGCATCTTTTGAGTTAGGCTTTCTCATTTACGGTTGACAGTAAGCGCCGACTGCTTTGCTTCATATTTTGGCATCGCTAATTCTCGGCGTGTCGGCGTGAAACAAAAACTGGTGTGATTTCCTCAAACCCGGCTTTAATAAGACCTTCTTTTTGCAAAATTACCCCTTAGCATTATTCATTACCGTTACCCAAAAATTGTTTCCTCAGTGTAATTTTATTGGATCTAGGTACCAGGTTTCATACATCCCATTCTCCTTTATATGGAAGCGAGACAGACAGCTTGCTGGCATCCGTAAATGAGAAAAAAGCCTTAGAATAGGTACATAAGATAACATAGCGTCTCGCCTTTTCCCATATGGGGTGGCAAAGACACGGCACAGCTGTTTCCATGTATCCAGTATTTTGGAGATGGGCTAGCCCCTTGTCGCGTTAAATGTGTTAAACAAACTATATTAACTAAGAAACGGTTTTATTTATACATCTTTGCAAAATCCCATAGGAAATGCGGTGACGCTGTGTTAGTTTGTAACTCAATATGTACCCTGATGATATTTTAATACATGTGCCTTATCCTGTTTTTAAATGTAATTTATTCCGATTTAAGCTATGATTATTCCTGTTAGTGATAAGAAAATATTACGAAATAAAAAATTTGAAACAAATCCCGCAAATATATTTCATTTTATTTCAATCGAGTAAGTCGGACTGTGTCGCCGATACGAGTGAGCGAGACACCGCGCATAGTTACGTAGGATTTCGTAGGTACGGTCGTTTTCCCGCTCTCTCGCGTCGGCGACACAAAACGCTCACCTTCCTATTGACTTTCGAGTTGAACAAAGTTAAAGAAGTATTGTGATCGTAAAAAAATCGAGCTTGATATGTTGATGGGATAGGTTCTCTATCGTTCACTTAGTCAGAAAAAGTGAAAAAAATCAAATGTCTATGTGTGTGTGTGTGTGTGTGTGTGCCTGTGTATGTATGAATGTATGGGTGGCTGTTTTCCGTTGACAGCTTTAGAACCTAAACCACCGAAGCGACTTGAATGAAATTTTGTATTGAGGGTTATTTGTAAATATCTAGGACTATATATTTTTTTTTGGCTAACTTGATTATTTAAGCTACCTGTCATACAAATCAAACACATTTATTGAGTTTATAAAAAACGGGACAAAAGTTTTTTTTCAAACTTCTCGTCATAGTATCTCATAATATCATCTATAACATGACATACTCGGTTTTTACCGCAAAACTCTAAAAATGGTAGCTCCCATACAATACGCACACAGTGCCATATATCCCGTACATTAGGCGGCGGGCGGAATAAGCTCATAGTGCGGAGCCTGGTTAAAGTAGAAAGGAGTTGTTTTGTATGGTGGAGTGGTTGTTAGGGACATCGTTCTGAACAACTTTTAGTATGGGGCCGACTTGATGAGAGCAACTTTATTTTCAGCTCACCATATAACTCCTTAGAACTCAGGTGAGCGCTATTAGGCCCGAAATGTACTGAAATAAGAAAAATAAAGTTGCTCTGATCACGTCGGTTCTATAGTAAAAGTTGTTCAGAATTATGTCCCTAAGAACCACCTTTCGGCTTGTAACTCCCTTTCTGTTAGACCCTATATACTTTATCTTAGAACTTCTTAAAACTTTTCCTAAACTCCTGCACACGAATATCCACAAACTATTATTTAAATAACAACACCGAAAGCATCATGCGAGAAAGTTAGTACAGCCTGCACAATTTATTTTCTGTACTCTTCATACATTTTAAATGGAGTCGTCGCACACGGTGGACGCCGTTTCGTGGTCCGTGTGACGCCTGTATTATGGGCGTATGGGTTGCGTCGCAAACCGTATCCGCGTCTTCGTCGCGTAGCACCATGTGCGGAAGGCCTTATTCAGTAATTCCCGTGTAGGTCCAATTAATACAAAAAGCACGCTATTTCATTGAAAATAGCTGATCCCCGCAACTTCATCTGCGCGTCTTAGGAAGTACATTTACCGAGATAAAGTTACCCACGTTCTGGTGCAGTCGGATAAAAAGTATCCTACATATTGATCTAGCTCATAAACTATCTCTGTGCTAAATTTCATTTAAATCCGTTCAGCCGTTTTAGTGTCATTGAGGTTAGGGAATGCAATCCCGTGGGATTGCACCTTTCGGGGTCCCTCGGGATTAGAATTTTCAATCCCGCGGGATCCTAAGGGATGGGGGATTCCGACATTTGTGTTTTTTTCTTGTTTTAGAGCTGAATAGCATATTAATGACAACGCATTGAGTTTTAATGGCAGCAATATTAAATTCCAAATTCAAATTCCATATGACTTTATTACTGTATATATACATATACTTAGTATATATACAGTAATATACTTAGCAATCGTCATTTTTTGCAACTACTTTACATTGGACCACTATGGGAGAAGAAGGGCGTAGAAACTCCCACAGATTGATTTTTAGATCTCTTTTCAAAATTGCTTGTGCTTAATTAATACAAATTTTATAATATCATGATATCTTAATTAATAAGCAGGAATAAATAATTATAAAATTATTTACAGCAAGGTCTGTGTTGAGCCAGATTAACCCCATACTATTATTAATAAAATGAACATTATTAATCATTGCATTAAAGTTTTGTAAGTTTTATCACTATGTTAGGTTGATTAATAAATAAAGTACATACACAAAGTACATTCATTAAACATATTTTTTATTATTAATCTGACAAACTATAGTTAAACAATTAAAAAAAGAAAAAAAAACGCTCGCTTAATTCGGGTGATTTTGAAAATGACTTCGAAGGAAGCATAGCATGTCGATAGTTTTATCTGTTAGGCGGCATCTTATTTAACCCCTAACCAGGCAATGAGCATGCAGATTTTTCATTGGTTTTCGCATTTATTACCAAGCCATAAGGTTGAAAGTTTGGTGGTCCTCTTTAGTACATTGCCTGGTTAAAGGTTAAGATGCTAGGTACCCAGCAGCTGAAAATGCCCTCTCGGACTCAACACTGGTAGAGACCAATGAAAGTAAACAAATGTAGGCGAATTCCAAATATTGGCCTCTATTCCACACTATATACTCTATCCACACGTAATCTGCGAGCTGCTCATCAATCCCGAAAATCCCCATAATCTCGATCGATTTTTCGGTTCGGGATTGATTCCGTATCATGGCCTCGGGATGCCGAGATCCTTGAGGATAGAGACACATACTCACAAAAAATCCAAACATCGCTGCTTTCACATTTGTAATATTAGTTGGATTAACTAAAGTTGTTTAGTTGGTGGAACAGAAAGTTTTAGTCACATGGGGATGTTGGGGAAATCATTCTGAAAAAGACTGGAACCAATATTATCGCAGCATGGAATCTGTAGAGCATGGAACCTCGGATGGACGGAGCCCAGGAGGTGCCTGTACATTGTAGTCGAAAATGGTAATATAAATTTCATAATTTCATAATGCTTTATTGAACACAGTTATTTAAAAATGTACATTAAGATAAAACATATTTACAAAGGCAGGCTTATCTCTAAAAAGAGATTTCTTCCAGCAAACCAAGGCATGGCAGGAAATTTTATCGCGAAAGGGTAGGCAGTGCACAATATCTTAACAATAATAATATACATACTCGTATATACCAAACTACTAAATAAGTACCAACACATACATAAACCTGTACATATAGTTTACATATAATATTAATATACATACTTACTACAACTATCACAAAAGAGAAAGGAAGTGCTCTTTTACCCGGTTTTTGAAAGCGAAAAGAGTGGAATATATTGTTAGAAGGGCCGAATAAAAGATTATCTTCGTCTCAATTTGCCTGTATTTTTCATAATAATAATAATACCTTGGACACTATTTACACACCTTGATCTAGCCCCAAACTAGGATTCCCTGTATCTTGGGTACTAGACAACGATACACATACTTATACAGATAAATATTATACTTAGATAGATGAACAACCATGACTAAGGGTACAAACATCCGTTCACATCAAACAAATATTTGCCCCCACCGGGACTCGAACCCGGGACCCTTGGCTTCGTAGGCAGGTTCACTGCCGAGTCGGCCATTCGGGTCGTCAGTGACCGATAAGTTCATCGATTTACAAAATATATCAACTCCACAACAAAAGATTACAATTAGACTGGTTAAGGAACAATTATAGATGGAAAAGTCGAAGGCAGAATGTTGACAGCCATTAGGGCACAAATAAGGTCTCGATTTTAATTTTTGCTTACAAAAACGACTAATGATATGAAATTTTGTTGTACTACACATAATGAAAGCTAAGAAAATTCTCTACAACTTTGAATTTTTACACTTCTTACCTATATTTAGGCAAAGCCTAACATTTCAACAACCAACTAGGTTTAACCTAGCTATATAACCTAGTAGGTTCTATAGCTAAGTTAAATCTCTTTACTCTCTATTTCAATGCCTTTACAATATGTCGATAAATCTTTATGGAGATAATTGTCGACGAATGTTTTATCGTGGGGGAAATACGAGAATTACTTTCAAGCTTTTAAGTTTCTTCAGTGATGCTAAATCAATGATTACAATGATTAGGTACCAAATTTAGTCAAATGTTTATGACAAACTAAAACCATTTTTTATAACGTGTTAATTGTTTTTCGCATAAAATTGTCGCAGCTCCCAGAAAAATTACGTAAAAATATGGCATTGACTCAGTTTCGAAAAAATATGAATGCTCGTTATGCAAATTGTCTAATAGGCGTACTAGGGTTGCGAAATTTAGAAACGATTAAGTATAAAAAACAGACGTCATAAAAAGTTAAGGATGTGCTCTCGAAGTTATTGTAATTTAAACGACACGAATTTGGTTCAATGAATATATTAAATGACAAAAGATGTAAGTACAATCGTGAAGAAACTTCCAAATACAATTTTGTGGTGAAAATTGGCCGGTTGGCTAAAGGTGTGTGTGGATATCATTCCACGAGAACAATTTGGTCGCTTGCTGGACCTTCCCGTTTTAACCGTGCACCTATGGTTTTTCCCTTGTTAATAGGTGGAGTATGACATCAAATAAATTATAAACAATTTATTTGATGTCATACTTAGTAGTGTAGTAAGTAAGTGTTTGACTTGTAAAAGTGCATTATGATTTGATTGAATAAATTTGCAATAAATGATTTGAGTTTTGAGACAAAACATGTGAGTAAAATATTTTTTATTTATTCTTTTTCATAAATTTGATTACATAAAATAACATAAAAATATACATTTATTGCATAGAGATAATAATAATACAAATATTTTTCAATTAAAAGACAAAATATTTATTATCTATGAAATAGGCCCCAGGTTAGTAGTATATTTTCTTTATTCTTTTCTCATTTATTCTCTACTATATCTTCGTATATTTCTCATTTTCAAAATAACATCACCTGTTCTTAATACAATTTTAAATCTATTTCTCAATACATTTTCGACCACTGTGGTGGTGATCTGCCTTCTAATTTATTCAGATGCGTCAATAATTATTTGTTTCATTTTTTTTTTCATTTAAGACAGGTTGATCTTCTTGGTCCACGATACTCTTCATGTGTCCCATAAGTAATGATTCATTGGCGTTAAGAAAATCTTAGCTCAGGGAGTAGGTACGTACCGTACAAGTGACCATTAAAATTATTTAAAATGATTAACCTATTTTCTTATCAGCTATCATGTCATTTTCCCAAGAATTGACCTTTGTTTTTATGTTTATTTATGGTTAACCGCAGTTGTTAAAAATATTTGCGGTTGCTCTCTCATGGGTGCCCAAAAATAGCTTAATCGCCATTTTTTTTTTCAATTACCAAGGGGTGATCAAAAGTAAAATAGAACATGACATTGTATTAAGCATATAGCACGTGGGTCACCCCAACCTTTATAGCGATTCCGATTCAGATTAGGATCAAAACAAGAACATCACAATAGCAACCATTTCCATTATAATGTGCCGTACTAGGCGTTATTTACCTAATACCATGACTAGAAAAGGAAAATTGGTAGGAAATATGTGTGAAAGTGCCTTTTTCTTCAAAATCTTTAAACTGTTCCAAGTTTTCCAATCTAGGTTAGGTTTAGTATCATATTTCGCCCTGTGTAGGGCTGACGCGAGTCCCATAACTGGAAAATTGTTTTTTTTTGGGTAAGATGCTTCATAGTAACAATGGTTAATTGTGACCGATGCTGGCATCTCCCAAAGTATGCATGTCGACTTACCAATAACCCTGTATAGCTCGGGATGTAATATAAATTATATCACACAGTCTGAAGCCTTTATACAATTTTACCGTGTGGGGTCGTCAGAACGATTCCCTTATGAAAATTGACACCGTTTTGTTTCACATTGTAATGCCCATAGCATAGAGCTGAGAACACCTAAAAAGCTAGAAATACACATTGGTTAACCGCAGTTGTTAAAAATATTTGCGGTTGCTCTCTCATGGGTGCCCAAAAATAGCTTAATCGCCATTTTTTTTTTCAATTACCAAGGGGTGATCAAAAGTAAAATAGAACATGACATTGTATTAGGCATATAGCACGTGGGTCACCCCAACCTTTATAGCGATTCCGATTCAGATTAGGATCAAAACAAGAACATCACAATAGCAACCATTTCCATTATAATGTGCCGTACTAGGCGTTATTTACCTAATACCATGACTAGAAAAGGAAAATTGGTAGGAAATATGTGTGAAAGTGCCTTTTTCTTCAAAATCTTTAAACTGTTCCAAGTTTTCCAATCTAGGTTAGGTTTAGTATCATATTTCGCCCTGTGTAGGGCTGACGCGAGTCCCATAACTGGAAAATTGTTTTTTTTTGGGTAAGATGCTTCATAGTAACAATGGTTAATTGTGACCGATGCTGGCATCTCCCAAAGTATGCATGTCGACTTACCAATAACCCTGTATAGCTCGGGATGTAATATAAATTATATCACACAGTCTGAAGCCTTTATACAATTTTACCGTGTGGGGTCGTCAGAACGATTCCCTTATGAAAATTGACACCGTTTTGTCTCACATTGTAATGCCCATAGCATAGAGCTGAGAACACCTAAAAAGCTAGAAATACACATTGCCTTTTGTTAATAGTTAAATATTCTTTGCGCGCACGCGCCGATTTTCAACCGACTTAACAAAGGAGGTTCTCAATTAGGCGGTTTTTTTTGTACGCTTGCTAAGCGATTATTCCGTCAATTATGAATCGATTTTGATGATTCTTATTTCGATTGGTAGGTCATAGCTTAGAGGTGGTCCCATATACATTTTATAAAAATTGTTCAAGCGATTTTTGAATAAATCAACAAAATCAAATTAAAATACACAGATGATGTTGAGGTATGTGGTTCCGTGCCGCAAAAGTTTTGATGAGGACTTTTCATGTACACAGACTTCATTCGCATCCCGGCGGGGAGGAAGAAATAGGGCTTGAACGTGAAGTTTAAATTAGTGAATTATCACGTCTATATGCTAACAGGCATCTATCTGAATGCCTCTATTTGGCAGCACAACATTTGATTTTTCTGCCTCTACCAGCATGCAATATGATGGAGGGGTCGCGGGGGGCTGCAAAATCAGCATGTGTGAACGTACGCGAGCCAACAAGACTGGGCATGCCTCCCAATATTTGATGAGTTGAGCGTTGGTGCGCTTTTTTATCATTAATCTGGCCAAACTTTATACTGCTAGAAGCACTTTCATTCACTCCTAATGTTTTCCATAGGAAAACTTGCTTGAAAAATCCATACACATTGCGCCATGCCATTCAAAAGCATGTTAAAAGCATGCTAAAAGCATTTTTACAGGCTTTTGTATTCCTGCATCAACGCTTAGGTTCCTACATTAATGTTTCGGTGCGGGAGATGTGTTGTCGTGACGTATGAATGGCGCGGGACTCAAAGTCAAAGTCAAAGTTCTTTATTACTGTAAATATTTACATATACTTAGTAAACGTAATTTTTTGCCTCTTCTCTACATTGGACCACTGTAGGAGAAGGAGGGCGTAGAAACTCCCATAGGTTGATTTTTAGATCTCTTTTAAAAATTGGTTGTGCTTAACTAATACAAATATAACAAATTAATAAGCAGGAATAAATAATTACACAATTATTAACAGCAAGGACTGTGTCGAGCTAGATTATCTATCTATACTATCCCCCAGTAATCTTGAACATTGTAAATCCCTTTTTCGACAAAGTCGCTGTAACATGCTTTTTGAATTGCTCAAATGGCAATTTCAAAATCTCCAGGGGGTATCTTATTGTAGTAGAGAATTCACTGACCCTTGAAAGAATTGCTAACCTTCGCGAGTCTAAACCGGGGCGCAACTAGTCTGTGACTATTTCATATGTTAATATTACAGCTATCGCTAAGTTTGAAAAATATTGTAAGGTTCTTGCGTACATACATTATATTTTCGAAAATAAATGGCCTAGCTACAGTTAGTATGTCAATTTCTTTAAAACCTCTCTTAAGGAGTCTGTTCGTTTTAAATAATAAATCGCTCGAATAGCTCTTTTCTGTAAAATAAAAATATGTAGTTAGCATAGGACTTCAGTGCGGGGTCGGCATTGCGCGTCATGTCACCCCTCCCGCACGGGAACACTACCGCAGGTACTTGCGCCGCCGCCGTCGGTGTATCTCCACTTCAGTAAGCGATTGTACACATATCAAAACGAGAGGTCGCTTAATACTAATGGTAGCAATAAAGCAAACATGGCGGACAATTTTTCTCGACCTACGACATGAATAAATAACTCATTCAGATCCCTTTTTTTCATGCAAAAAACGGATGCAAAACAGAAAAAAAACTAGGATCCAGATACAAAAAGCGGCGAAGTGCGAGCGAACCACATCATCGATTTTTTTATTTTTTATTATGCTAACCTTCTTTCGTGGCAAATTTCATGATTGCGAGTATCAAGCAAAATCAGCAATAAACGACGGTATCTTTTGATTGTGCTGACCTAGAAGTTTGATTAGTTTACAGCTGACCCGAATGGCCGAGACGGCAGTGACCCTGCCTTCGAAGCCAAGGGTCCCGGGTTCGAGTCCCGATGGGGGCAATTATTTGTTTGACGAGAACGGATGTTTGTTCCCTATTCATGGTTATTTATCTATCTAAGTATAATATTTATCTACAGTGTGATTCTTCATAAACTGGACATATTAAATAGGGTAAAAGAGGAGTATTTTATCGATAAAAAAATGTTTAAAAAAAATCCCACCCCGTTTTTTTTACAGCCATTTGATTATAAATTTTCGTGAACCATGCACCACTTGTAAACTACTACTACTACTACTACTAAAGTGATCCCATATGGATCCCTTTTTTCATTTTATAAGGTTCGGAACACTACAACTCGATTGTTATTCCAGAAATTTCAACGAAATGTGCTCACTAAACAAGGATTGTCCAGATACTGACTCCAAATTCCGAGACTTCACAACGTAACTAGCGAAATTTATTAAAAAACGAGTTTGTCAGTTACACGTATGTCATGATATTTTGAACCAATTTGGAAGTTATTTATTTCTTATTAAACTGCACATCAAATATAGTGATTTGCACAGCAAATATCAGGGAAAAATGCTGCGGTAGCTTAGGTGAAGGGTGATGGGGGTGAGTGAAGCGAAGCCCCCTTTATCCTTCGTATTAGGTTGAACATGTAAGAACAACAAAAAATACTTAAAACATAAATTTAAGCACACATAAAATATTTTAAACATAAAAATTGTTTTTGTTGATCCTTTTTTGCTGTGCTAATCAGTATGTTCAATGTGAGATTAAATACTATAGCCTTTATTTATCAATCAATATACTCCCGCTGGTTGGCCGAGGCTCTACATATATGGAAAGGAATATACAGTGTTGTTTTGTAAAGTTACGACCGCCCAAGGGACAATAGTTTAGGTATCGCTTGTAACTAAAAATTTATAAAAAAACCACTCGCATAATTGGTTGACAAATTGCCGTGTTCAATTTGTCCTGAAATAATCGCAAGTTGCGGACACGCCGGCCAGTCAGCACGACATTGCAAGCGCGGTAGCAAACGATAGAAGTAAGACCACAATTTTAGGACTTTTAGGTATTTTTCGATGTTTTTTTTTAACTTATTACCGTGTTATTAGCCACCACTGAGTCGGACGTAACTTAAAAAAAAAACACCCTGTTTGTTTATCAGTATTCGTCATAGTAAACCTATCTCGTTATTTGTGTGAAAATATGTATCTGCTGATGTGCCTATTAATAAAATTATTCAATAAATAGATACGCTTTGATTGCCCCGTATTCAACATTTCTTAGGCGGCGTCAATTAGCAACCTCACTGAATAACAAAAAGAGTTTTGAATAACTTAGGCTCTGCGTGGGCGCAGCTGTGCCCCCAACACTCCGAAAAGAAAAAGAAGTAAGTTGCAAAAATAGTAAAAAAATACAGCAATTTTTTAGCGGCTTTCTAGGTACTTATTCGAGATCCGGGAAGATTATTTATTATTGGCTATTTATTTTACTTACCTTAAGGATGCGGCGTAATAAAATTCTCAGACTAATTGGCCTACCGAATACAGGATGTTGTTTTCGTACCGCCCCATTGGGAGCCTCTTTCTGACCATTTTCGTTTCGTTGAAAAAAATAATACATTGGACACTAATCACACATTGATCTAGCCCCAAACTAGGACTCCCTGTATCTTGGGTACTAGACAACGATAGACATACTCATATAGATAAATATTATACTTAGATAGATAAACAACCATGACTAGGGTACAAAAATCCGTTCTCATCAAAAAAATATTTGCCCCCACCGGGACTCGAACCCGGGGCCCTTGGTTTCGTAGGCAGGGTCACTGCCGACTCGGCCGTTCGGGTCGTCATAGATTGAGAATGATGAACTGAGGATCAGTAAAAACCCCTTTTCATCATCTTCATCATCCGCCCTTGTCATCCCACTGCTGGGCATAGGCCTCTCCCAAAGCACGCCATTCGCTACGGTCACCCACCAGTCTCGTCCACTGCTTTCCAGCCACCTTAGCAATGTCATCTGACCATCGGGCCGGTGGTCTGCCCGCTGTTCTCTGCCCTGTTCGCGGCTGCCGCTCTGTGGCTGCCTTGGTCCACCTTCCGTCCTCCCCCCTTTTTAAATATATAAACTACTATATAAAATACTAAACCTTTTGCTAAATCCTGTTGATCCATGTGCCTTTGATTTTTATTTTATCATGTATACAGGGCTCATATGATTTGTTTGAACAATTTCTAAAGAGAGATTCGTCTACTGAAGTTAATAAAATAATAATAACACCTTGGACACAATACACACATTGATCTAGCCCCAAACTAGGATTCCCTGTATCTTGGGTACTAGACAACGATACACATACTTATATAGATAAATATTATACTTAGATAGATAAACAACCATGACTAGGATACAAACATCCGTTCTCATCAAACAAATATTTGCTCCCACCGGGACTCGAACCCGAGACCCTTGGCTTCGTAGGCAGGGTCACCGCCGACTCGGCCAGTTGGTTCCTAAATTCCTCAAAATAGTTAAACTTTTCACTTACACCCTGTAGAATAGAATCAAGGACATTGGTACTTTCGCTCATCACAACTTGGGATTCCTTGACAGTCACTTATCTTATGGATTGAATATGGCTCCTATTTCATGCAGCATAGGAACTTTAGTCGTTCTGCATTGGTTTGCCTCGACTTCAATGTATGATTATCCGGGTTCGTCCATTATTGCGTTAATTTTATCGTTTATTGAAACTTTTGTAATTCGCTCCAACTTACAAGTTACCTTAAACGGCGACCATTAGCAGCTATCCTCGACAATAAAGATAATGTAGTAAAATAATGTAAAACGTTCCAGTCGAAATAGACCACACACTATACAGAGAGGTGTATTATTAGCAAACATCGTGGGGAAACCTTTAACGTGTTACCACAAAAAATATTAAACAGCATTTAACCTCAAAACAAACGCCAAATCCCATACGTTTTTTTTAAACTAGTGTTAAACAGTAGTTTTTTTTGTGGTAAGGCCTTTAAGGCGATACCTCGTCCGTGCAAAGGTCCCCGTCACTCCAGGCGGAAAGACCCGCAGTGTGAGAGGGACGGAATCGGGAAAAAATTAAAAAACGTAGCGCTAAACCACAGAATTGTTTAAAAAAATAAACTGCGCTATTTTGTTAAAAAGTTTTTTAAGAAGATTTTGCGAATGCACAATATCTACATTTTTAACGCAGTTCCACAATGAAATTAGTTAGGATTTCAGAATTACAGGAAAAAATAAAACAGTTTAGAGGTGTTTTCGTAATTAAATTCTCTCGAGAATCGCGTTTTCCTTTAGTGACAATCTTAATCAAATACTCAATAAACCTTAAACAAAAAATCTAATCTGTAGAAGACTTCATGGTGGAGTAAATGGATTCCAAACAAACCCATTTTTTTTTCGTAGCACCTTAATCTCCATAACTGCGGGGATGGGTTGTTAGCCCTTTGTCGAGCAAAATGAAAAACTGGCTTTAGGTGGTCACAACTGTGTCTCTGCCACCCGTCGTCTCTGTCGTATAAGAAACAACAACAAAGGTTCAGAATGTCATTTCCCAAAAGGACAATGGGCAACTTTGTATGGGCAATGTCCCCACCCACCAACAAATGTGACATCGGCGCAGATGTTTTCGTAAAATCTCATAGAAAGCGTAATCACCATTTTTAATCATAATTTGTAGTCACTATCATCGGAGTTATTCTGGGCTGGCACCTAACAGTGTAAAAAATGCGGAAATTGAATAAAAGCTACCAACGATATCTCGAATTACATTCATAATGAGTTAAGATATTAAAAATTAGTTTATTTGAGCCAAGTTTTATCACAAGTTGTAGGACTCCCCTTTTATGTTAACAAAAACCAGTGTTCACCGCTCACCGCTCGTTCCACATTGGAATGACAAATAAACAAATTGTAGAATAGTATTATAAAATACATCATGTCATCCACTAATAATGAAGACATCATTGGTTGGTGAAACGATTAACAAATAGTAAGTAAATGTAATTTTGACACTAGCAAGTTATAAAATATAAACAATTTGTTACTAAATAACATTTAACCATGCAACCTTCGGTCATCTTAGGCTAATTCGATGCATCTGAGGCAAATCGTCTTCTGATGTCGTTGTGACGTTTCATTTATGGGACAGCCTATATAAAATATATTTTATTCAATTAGATTTACCAAAAAAACTCCATACGTAGGTCAGTTCTCGCCATACTAAAAAAACATCGTAACGTCAAGACCTATTATGTGAGACATGTTTCGTTGCTCTTGTTGGGTGGGGATGTTCCTGCCCATCGCTCTTTGATCAGAAAATTAAATGCCATCCTGTATTTGCCTGTTTTAAACATCTTTCGATACAACCTACAGGATGGTACAACAGAAGGTATTCAGTTGTATACAGTGCGAAATAATAAAAAAGAACATTTTCATGCTCTTTATTGCACAGATAATATAAAGGTACAAGCAGTTACAAGAAATGTTATAAACAAGGGCGAGCTTATCTCTAAAGAGAGATTATCTTCCAGCAAACCTAGGCAAGATAGGAGAGTCTATGTAACACAGGACAGTCTGCGCAATAATAATAATAATAATAATAATAATAATACCTTGGACACTATTGACACACATTGATCTAGCCCCAAACTAGGATTCCCTGTACCTTGGGTACTAGACAACGATACACATACTTATATAGATAAATATTAATACTTAGATAGATAAACAACCATGACTAGGGAACAAACATCCGTTCTCATCAAACAAATATTTGCCCCCACCGGGATTCGAACCCGGGACCCTTGGCTTCGTAGGCAGGGTCACTGCCGACTCGGCCATTCGGATCGTCCGAATAAAACTGTATAAATACGTACGAAAATTACTTTCAAAATATAAATAGTAGTTTAATTCACTCTGTATACAACTGAACAATATTTTGACGTGGGCTTAATAAGTCCGTTGAACCCTGCATTGGAACAAAAACAATTGGGATTCGCAAATGTTGATAGTATTAGAAGATTGATGGCCGATTTTGTTTGACATAACATTATTAAGGTGGTTATTTATCTGTCCTTTAGGCTGCCTTGTACAGAGCCTTGTACAGAGCCTTGTACAGAGCCTTTAGGCTGCCTTGTACAGAGCCTTGTACAGAGCCTTGTACAGAGCCTTTAGGCTGCCTTGTACAGAGCCACAAACTTATCTGTAGAACGGCGAAAGGGGAAACTACGGACGGAGCGCAACGCAATGATATTTCTGCGTGAAGAGCTAAATATTTGCAAGAATTAAATAAAAACGCTTTATCAGCTAATCGTCGACCAGTTGTATACTTAGACTTGACTTATATACATTTCTCATATACCATTAAAAAAATCTGGCAAAGTCAAGAAACAGATGAAGTTCTAGAACCTGTATCTAAAGGGCAACGTTTTATTATTGTTTATGCCGGAGGAGAAACGGGGTTTGTCCAAAACGCAGACCTTGTATTTAAATCAAATACCAAAAGTGGGAACTAACACGACGAAATGAATAACACAAACTTCAAAAAGTGGTTAACTGAAAAATTACTACCCAATCTTAGAGAACCATCTTTGGTAGTAATGGACAACGCTCCATACCATAGCATTCGGGTTAATAAGGCTCCAAGTACAAACACAAACAAACCCGAAATTCAAAAGTGGTTAAATGAGAATCGTTTCGAATTCTCATCAGAAATTACTGAACCACAGTTGCTGGAGATTGTCAAACGTTACAAACCTGACCCTGTTTAAGAAGTTGATAATTTATTAGCACAACATGGTCACAAATGTTTACGGCTGCCACCCTATCACTGTGACCTAAACCCTATTGAGATGGTATGGAGTTCAATGAAAAGGAGTGTAGCAGAAGTAAATATAGAGCACAAAAATGAAAATATGCCGAAACTAGTAACCGAAGCGTTCAGTTCTATTGATGCCTTAGAATGGCAAAAATATTGTGCACACGTGCATACAATTGAAGAGAATTATCGACAAAACGACGGATATTTAGATAAGCCCTTTATAGTCAATTTAGACAGTGGCTCTGATACCGATAGTGACAGTGAATCAGATTTCGAGGAAATTAGTGTAATTTATCCACTCGACCATACATATGGCATTAGTGCACATACTTCGGCTTCATTAGATCATAATTACTGTGTGAAAAGTTTTCAATAAAACGAAAATTTGAAATGCAATGCAATGTGTCAGCAATTTATTTTATAAGCAATATTTACACTTAATCATTTGTCGATCGTCTGGTCGAGTAGAACTCTTCTAAAAACGTATTTAGATGTTAAAAGTTGTGATAAGTGCCAAGTGCTTTATATTGTGGATTTTAGTTATTAATAAATGTTATGTTCATATGTATATTTTTTATTTGGCTAACAAAACGGCTATATTTATGTATTAATCCTAAATTAATAAATCGCTAATAATAATCGTGTGTTACATCCACTATTTGCAACGATTGCAGCAATTTATGTAATATGTGGCAACCCTTTTCGATGGTGGCGCCATCCCTTCATTCTACATATAAGTTTGTCAATCTGTACCACACGCTTTGACAGGCACTTAATACAGTTTTAAATAAAACCTATAGTTATTAGTTACACAGGCTTGTGGCTGTCAGCCAGGTTCCTTAACATTACCGTGTTGTATTTAAACCTAATTTAAGCTGTATTTACCGGCTGTCAAAAAGTGTGGTACAAGTCAGCCTTAATCTCAATAAAGTCAGATACGACAAGTGGGAAGTGTGAGTTTGCCAAAATATTTTCCTTTTTAAACAAACTTTTATGATTTTTCCTTATCTTATGTAACGTGAAAAAATCCTCCGTCCATTTTTATACCTTTATTAGTTACGAGTCGCTGTATATTAAAAGATTTTCCAATAATCCAACAAGTTTTCGAGCGTTCATATATTTTTAGGATTGTTCGCTGATTTATGCGCGAGCGCAAGGATTGACCTTCACTTGTCCGCTCGGAGCTGCTCTGCCACGCACTTTTGGTTATTATTTTTTGGGAATTACCCATGTGTCATTCCATTTTTCCCCAATGGGCATGCCCAGGAGTCAGACCGGTCAGACCGCCCTGCTATCTCGGGGTCTCCACACATTGAGCGGGCATCAGCTCAATGTGTGTGAGAGAGTAGTGATCTTTAGATGTTGCCAAGGCCTCGGAATATGCTGATCGGCTTACTTCCTGCAGTTGCCCGTTGACCGATATATATTTAGTAATATATGTGTGTATATATATAATGTATGTACCATAGCACAAACATAAACATTACACAAACAATAACATAAACATAACCAGTACCTATAACACAAACATAAACACTTATATAAAGGCACATAATTGCTTCTGACCCCACACTAGGATACTCTGCGTCGTGGCAACCAGAAACAGCGACATAACACATAACACACATATAAACATCCAAGACATGTTTTTCTAGGGTTCCGTACCCGAAGGGTGCCAAACGGGACCCTATTACTGAGCCTCCGCTGTCCATCCGTCCGTCCGTCTGTCACCAGGCTGTATCTAATGAACCGTGATAGTTAGACAGATGAAATTTTCACAGATGATGTATTTTTGTTGCTATGTCAACAAATACTAAAAAAAAGACAGACTATTTAAGGGGGCTCCCATACAACAATTATTTCAATACCACATACAAACTTATGAATGCACGTGGTTACGGACATGGAGTGTGAAAGTAGCCGGCACCAATAACTTTGTAAACAACAGTTGCACTACCAAGGGTTTCATAAAACGCTCAACTGACTGACTGACAGATAACTCACAACCTACACAATATCGATAATCGAATTTCAATTTAGTATTAGTGTATTAGTGTACTGTACACACTGTACTGCATAAAGACACTCGAGGGTGTGTTCTCAGCTCACCCGGGTGGTACAAACATTATTTTGAAATCAGATTTGGCGAGTGGTGGGAAGTCGTGTATTACCTTAGAAATAGGATGATATTGTAAGGAAGCCTTTATTTCTCCATAGCTGCGGCGATGGGCTAGACCCCCGTCACCCAAAACGGACTATTTAATAACTGGCTAGACGTGGGCACACCGTCACATGTAGTCACGTAATTAGATTTGTCGAGAACCGTGGGGATTATTTTCAAAACCAGCTAAACGCCCATAATATTTTAATTGCTTTTGGACGATCTTACCAGCTCAATAGGTTGAAAATGAACACAAGCGCTTGTTGCATTTGATTTTATACCCCTTTTCATCCTTTTTACTTTAGGACTCTGGTTTAATTACCTTAAAATTACGATACCTATAAGCCTTATATATACTATTATAAACTGAAAGTCTTGTGTGAGAATGTATATATTGAATATGAAGCTATGAAATACAAGATGTACCAGATGTGCAGATGTACCACCCCTATCGGAGATGATCACATCTCCGATAGGGGTGGTACATCTGCACATCGGGCCTGCAGTGAATCATCACTGCAGGCCCGACAGATAGAACGCGAACTTTGACATTGGAGTTGTTTGTAAAGTTAATCCAGGAATAGTTCTAACTCGCGTTGTATCTTTTGGGCCTAAGGCTGACTAGCTGGGCTGCGAGTTAACACTAAACTCGAGTAAAGTTTGAAAACTCCATGTAAATTCGTATAAAGTTGTCAAAGTTTAACTCGCGTTCGAAATAGTCGGACCGTCTTCTAACTGGGACAATTACATATAAAGTATAGTGTTGTCAAAGTTTAACTCGCGTTCGTAATAGTCGGACCGTCTCCGTAACTGGGACACATACATATAAAGTATAGAGTTGTCAAGTTTAACTCGCGTTCGTAATAGTCGGACCGTCTCCGTAACCGTGACACCTCCATATAAAGTATAGTGTTGTCAAAGTTTAACTCGCGTTCAAAATAGTCGGACCGTCTCCGTAACTGTGACTCCTCCATATAAAGTATAGAGTTTTCAACGTTTAACTCGCTTTGGAACCAGTCAGACCGTCTCCGTAACTGTGCCACCTCCATATAAACTATAGAGTTGTCAAAGTATAACTCGCGTTCGAAATAGTCGGACCGTTTCCGTAACTGTGACTCCTCCATATAAAGTATAGAGTTGTCAAAGTTTAACTCGCGTTCGGAATAGTCGGACCGTCTCCGTAACTATAACTCCTCCATATAAAGTATAGAGTTGTCAAACTTTAACTCGCGTTCGAAATAGTCGGACCGCCTCCGTAACTGGGACACCTACATATAAAGTATAGAGTTGTCAAAGTTTAACTCGCGTTCGAAATAGTCGGACCGTCTCCGTAACTGTGACTCCTCCATATAAAGTATAGAGTTGTCAAAGTTTAACTCGCGTTCGAAATAGTCGGACCGTCTCCGTACCTGACAACTTCATCTTCTTCTTTTCGTGTGGGAGCGTTAAACAGTAAATAAAAAAGAAATACAAATATTATACTATGTTTCCAAAAATTTGCTACCGCTATGGCATTCACCGATACTTGTTTAAGATCCTCTTCGTGACATTTGGGACCATCCGGGCAGCATAATGCCAGACCGTATACTACCACAGCCACGGTATGCTCTGTGATCGTATGTAGTTTGCTTTTATGAATGAAGAGCATAGTACATACCGGCACAGGCAATGTCTTTATTGAAATATATTTTGTTTTAGAATATTGGAGCAAAATATATACGAGTACAGACAGCCACACTGATTTGTACAGGAAAAAAGGTTCAACAAAAAAACTTTAAATATCTTCTTGAAATATTTATTTTATAACACGAGTATTTGCATTGGGTAATAGCGCAGTATATAACGGAACTATAAAATTGGCGTAGACGAGTTTTATTTTTTTACGTATAAATGTGTTTCACTACGTTGCCAAATCCTTTGTTCTGCACCCGTACCTACTTTGCTTTGGAAATAATGAGCATAATGTATACAATACAGAGACTGTGCTGGAATAAATTTTGCTCTTACTGCAACGGGCACAAAGCGGTCCACCACAGACTATGGATGTCTGTGGTAATATACAGTCAGGCATTACGCGTCCGGGCAAACTTTTAGATGGTCCGTTGTGTTCGCGACAGAATAGATATCCGCGATTAGGTATAGGCCATTGTACATAGTCGTAGTATATAAGTTATAGTATAAGTAGTAGTAAGACAATAAAAGTACTGTTTCGTGTGTTATTGCGAGAATCTGGTTTCCTTCCAACCATTCCCCGACTCGTCGGGCTGTAGCTGTGGCGGAGTACACGGATACGTTGTCATCGGCTTCGTCACCTGTGTCCTCCGCTTCTAAAACTGCGACGCGGGCCGCGGCCAGCTCTAACTGTAGCTGTGCCACCTGTTCCCTCGCCTTCGCAAGTCGTAGGCTGCGCCGTTGCTTGACGGTGCTGACTCGCGATCTGGCAGAATCGCGGCTGGCGTCCTGTCGAGCCGACGCCGCCGCCTGTTCCTGCCGCTGTGTGTCCTTGGATGCCTCCGTCGAGCAGCCTGTAGTGTCTGTAGTTTGCTGCGATGACGGCGTGGCATCAGTTGAGGACTCTGTAAAAGTACCTGTTTCTGTACCTGTTTCTGTGGCTGTGGCTGTGACTGTGGCCTCGACCGACGGGGCTGCGGCAGCGGCGGCGTCGGCGTTGGCTAGAGGCGCGGGCTGCGTCCCTTCTTGCTCTTCACACGTAACTTTCTTCGGTTGCTTCTTGGGCGGCATCGTCGTAGGTATCCGGCTCGAAGGACCAAAATGTGCACGTCTGAACAGGTCAGCACCTGACTGCACCCGTCGCTACCTGCACCGTGGGGGTGTTCCTGACTGTGGGATTCTACGGGATGCCCTCGCCAAATGAAAGTCTTGATCTTGCAGTAGTTCCGTATCCCGAAGTAGTTGCTTGTTCCATTGATCGCCGCGCAAAGAGGCCGATTTGCTCCCGGCACCTGTTTATATAGGTGAGGGAGGGGGTCGGACGCTATGCTAGGCTACGATTGGACTATGCACGGTAGTGCCCCATTTTATTCTGTAGGTGGCGCTACCGGGCAAGAGCTAACTAAACCGTAATACTGATTTATTTATTTACAATAATACCTATACAAATGACAAGCTGTCTGAACACTAATTATAATACTATCGGGCTATGTTTCTAATTGGCTATTCTGCTATCTATATGTTCCTATCAGTTATCTATATTTACCATTTATCTTTATTTCAATAAGGACACACACGAAACAGTACTTTTATTGTCTTACTACTACTTATACTATAACTTATATACTACGACTATGTACAATGGCCTATACCTAATCGCGGATATCTATTCTGTCGCGAACACGTTGTTTGTTCAGCCTCGTATTTGCACAGGGAGCTCAAGGTTTCAGACATTATCCCCCATTTCTGTAGGTTGTCCATCCACTCCTGTGTACCACCAGGAGGAAGACGTGCTGCCGGTCTCACAAAGCCGTTGAGATGCTGGGTACAGCCTCTCCACTTCCTCAGTCGGCGTTCTTTCGGCGTTTCCCCTGAGACAACCTCATTGGTGGCGAAGCTCGCCCGTGATTTGAGGCGCTGACAACTGCATTCAAAGTATCTATCTATCTATCTTCTATCTTCTACAAGGGGGTTGTAGTGCCTGCACCTGGCCCACTTGAGCGGGGCCTTTGCGCATGTTCCCTTCGCCTGCACATCTACTTCAGCCATCCCAACTCCTGCACCAGCTGGAGATGGAGGCCTGGGTGTTCTAGGAGCTCGTGGGTGTTTGTTGTGTCTCCTAGGATAGCCATCCTGGTTTCTGTTGTGGATGGACATGCCAGTAGTATATGCTCTACTGTTTGCATTCAAAGTATAGATTGTCAAAGTTAATCCGACATAAATGCTAATTCTCGTTCTAACCGACGGACCTAAGAAATGTTGAGGAAGCGAGAGATGTTTGTAAGACCTGATGCTACAATAGTGGAAATTGTTAGTTTCTGCCTACCCCACTTCTGGGAAAAGCGCATGAGTATATCATAAGTGGAGTGACATAGACACAGTTCACTATAAGTCATCCCTTCGTGACTGGTAGCAAACCCATCACCGAATTCGTGTCTTAGCGATTTAGAACGCTCATTATATTTAAAGCGAGTGACATCAGTCTGACATAACCATAAGGTAATTGATTGAGTCAGTGTCATTGATGGTCATCTATGAACATTTGTCTATTGTTCACTTGAGGTGCCTCCATTAATTACGTTAGGGGTTTAGGGGGCGGAGTCAAGCCTGATCTCTCCAAACCTCTCTTTGGGCGGGGCTCTCGGCAAATCTTACGTTTTTTTCACGTTCTCTCCAATATTTTAGGGTTCCGTACCCGAAGGGTTCCAAACGGGACCCTATTACTAAGACTTCGCTGTCCGTCCGTCCGTCCGTCCGTCCGTCTGTCACCAGGCTGTATCTCAAGAACCTAGCTAGCTAGAGAGTTGAAATTTTCACAGATTATGTATTTCTGTTGCCGCTATAACAACAAATACTAAAAAACAGGATAAAATAAATATTTAAGGGGGCTCCCATACAACAATACCACATACAAACTTATGTATGCACCTGGTTACGTACATGGAGTGTGAAAGTAACCGCACCAATAACTTTGTAAACAATATTTTGCTGTGTAAAATCCAAACTATTCACTCCACACCATCGCTTCCATTGAACGGTGGTACGGAACCCTTCGTGCGCGATTTAGACTCGCACTTGACCGGTTTTTTACATTTGGTTTATTAAATTAAGGAAATAACGGTTTCTTGACTAAAATATGTATAGTTGCTCCCATATTTATTTAATGTTAAATTTTGTCACGGTGGTTCTAGACTACGATCTTATCGATAAAATATACATAACATATCATTCACAGGATGGAGGATTCAGTATCCTGAGGATTCAGTACAATGATGCGTTCCGTATCCTCCTCAGGCAGCCGCGTTTCTGTAGTGCGTCTGTATGTTTGTTTTGTACAATAAAGTATTCATTCATTCATTCATTCATCCAGGGTCGCCTCCGCGTGGGGGAGACTGAGAGGCTCGGGAAATGCAATCGTGCGTGCCGTTTGTGACGATATCTGCAGTTCATTGCATAGACACTGGCTCTCTGTACATATGAGTGCTAATAGAAAATAGTAAGTTATTTATCACAATTATTATTATTATTATTATTATTTTCTACATAGTTTTACAATTTTAATCCTGGCTGTTTGTGATATATATCTGCTTTATTTTTATGTTATTGCATTTTCATTTTATTGCATTAATACTTTTTTATTTTAATAACTGTGTATTGATTGTACATTTACTGTGCTTTAATTGAAATAAACTTTATTATTATTATTATTATTATTATTCACAGGCACATACATTGCTTCTAGCACCACTCTAGGATTCCCTGTATCGTGGAAAATAGAAACAGCGACATACCACACCTATAAACATCGAATGGTTTTTCTTATCCCCAGCCGGGGATCGAACACAGAACATCTCGGATGGTAGGCAGAGCCAAAGAGGTCGTCGTCGTCATCCAATTTTATTTACAAATTAAACCTTTTTAATAATCTCACGTTATATTTAGGGAGAAGGGGGTGGGGTCAAATCTCATAAAATCTCATCAAGGGGGCGTGGGGGGGGGGAATCATCGAAATGCCTCACGTAATCAATGGACGCCCCCTAAGGTACACTAAGGCAAAATAATAATTTTATCTGATTCAGATCTATACGAGATAGGCTTTTGCCATTATACCAATGCCTATTCTGTTCTATTGTCTTACAACTCTTACAAGTTCTTAAGGCAGGTGTCCTCTGCGGTAGTGTTTCGGCGCGGGAGGGGTGACATGAAGCGCTATGTCGACGCCGACTGAAGTATCGCGCCATACAGACACGACAACACATCCCTCCCGCATCGACACTATAATAATAATAATAATAATCTTTATTTCAGGTTTACAAAAACCCATATCTATAAGTACCTTACAACTAGAGATACATAATGTAATATAAAAAAAACACACAAAATATCATCTAACCTAGCTAGGGATTTTCTTCTTCGTTCTCGCTTTCCTGTAGCGGCGGTAAGCGATGCCCTCCGGCCAGTAACCTTTGGCCAGGAACATAGTCTTGAGGTCCGCCGGCACACGAAGTTTGAAGGAGAAGAATTCCTTGGGTCTTTCTGACTCCAAAACTTCGATTTGTACATTCGCCTCCTTTAGACCAGGTGGCGGATTTTTCTTTAGCTTTTCCAGGACGTTGAACGTCATGTAAAGTCATGCGTTCAACGTCCTGGCAGGTCGTTTTCACGTCAATCCTGGAAATGTATAACTGAACGGTGGCAGCGGCAGCTTTCAGGCTGCTCTCACCGGCGGGGGCTGTGCCACGCAGGTTGCGGCTGCGTCTGGAGCGGCGCTTCCTGTTTTGGACCTGGATAAAGCCTTCTCCATCAACTGACGCGTTCGGCGGGCCACGGGCGGGCCTGGCCGGTGTCGCGCGCGGCGCAGCCTGCAGCTTCTGTTGTTCGGCGGCGGGCGGTGCGGGGCGCGGGCGGCGGCGGCGGGCACGGCGGGACACTGCAGCATACGTGTCCTTCTGGGGTCCCAGAAGGACACGTATGCCACTGAGTAACAGCACTATGGATGAAGTACTTGCATTTACTTGCAATACGACGACAATTCACCACATTAAAAACGTAAGGCGATACCTCGTCCGTGCAAAGGTCCCCGTTACTCCAGGCGGAAAGACCCGCAGTGTGAGAGAGACGGAATCGGGAGAACATGAAAAAACGTCGCGCTAAACCACAGAAAAATTGTTTAGAAATAAACTACGCTATTTTGTTAAAATTTTTTTTAGGAGATTTTGCGAATACATAATATCAACATTTTGAACGGAGTTCCACAATTAAATTTTTTAGGATTTCAGAATTACAGGAACAAATAAAACAATTTAGAGGTGTTTTCGTAATTAAATTTTATCGAGAAAATTTCATCCAATCGCGTTTCCCTTTAGTGAAAATCATAATCAAATTCAATAAACGTTAACCCAAAAATCAAATCGGTAGATGACTTCATGGTGGGGGAAATGAATTCGACAATAACCCCTTTTTTTTCGTAGCACCTTAAAAAAAACGACTTCAAGTCCTTTTTCCTCTGCCCCGGTCGGGATGTGTGTGTCGTCTATAAATACACAATACTAAGAAAACGATACTACAAAACCTGTCTACTTAAGGGAAATATTAAACTGCGCATCAAAAATACTGATTTGCACAGCAAATATCAGGGCAAAATGCTGCGGTAGCTTACGTGAAGGGTAAAGGGGTTAAGTGAAGCGAAGCCCCTTTATCCTTCGTGTTAGGTTGAACAAGTAAGAACAACAATAAATACTTAAAACATATTGTTGTTGTATCGTTCTGTATCTATCTAAGTATAATATTTATCTATATAAGTATATGAATCGTTGTCTAGTACCCAAGATACAGGGAATCCTAGTTTGGGGCTAGATCAATGTGTGTAAATAGTGTCCAAGGTATTATAGTATTATTATTATGTACTTAAGTAAACAAAAAAAAAAACATAAAAATTGTTTTTGTTGATCCTTTTTTGCTGTGCAAATCAGTATTTTTGATGTGCGTTTAAATACCAGCCTCTACTTAATACAATACGAAAATGCGGTACATAAGTGAAAAAAAAACAGATTTCATCTGATTTCATGATGAAGAACGTAAACAGCACTAATAATTCATCAAGTCAAAAACTTAAATAAACCAAGCCCTATTTCCCCCTCCCCGCCGGGACGCGAATGTCGACAAAATACGCGAAAACAAAGCTACAAAATATGTCTGTCTGATATCTGGTATGTGTCTGTCTGACACGTATTACACGACATAAACGAATATACGGTACTTATAGACAGAATTCATCTTAAGACAATGTCCTTGAACACCACTGACGACCCGAATAGCCGAGTCGGCAGTGACGCTGCCTACGAAGCCAAGGGTCTCGGGTTCGAGTCCCGGTGGGGGCAAATATTTGTTTGATGAGAACGGAGTTTGTACCCTAGTCATGGTTGTTTATCTATCTAAGTATAATATTTATCTATATAAGTATGTGTATCGTTGTCTAGTACCCAAGATACAGGGAATCCTAGTTTGGGGCTAGATCAATGTGTGTAAATGGTGTCCAAGGTATTATTATATTATTATTATTATGATTACTGATATGTCACAGTAAAGCTTCTTTACATGGATGATACCATACCATACTTTTTGCTTTAGAAACAAAACTACTGGACCAATTTCTAAATTTAAAAAAATGGGACTAAACTGGAATGTCACCCTTTCAAATAAAAAAATATATTTGAAATTGGTTCATAAATAGTACCAGTTTTGAGGTACAAACATAAAAAAAAATACAACCGAATTGAGAACCCCATCGTTTTTTGAAGTCGATTAAAAAGTGGAAGCTAGCGCAGCAGAATCACATAAACATTTATATACAGGCACATACATTGCTCCTGACCACCCACTAGGATACCATGTGTGTCGTGGGAACCAGAAACAGCGACGTCATACACATATAAACATCCAGGACCTGAGGGTTTTTTCTTTTATCCCCAGCCGGGGATCGAACCCGGGACCTCCCGCATGGTAGGCAGGCAAAGCCACAACCGCAGCGCCGCAGAAGTTGTCCTATCCCATAGACTTCAAATTTCAAAAATATGCTTTTTTATTTAATTTAATCACTTGTTCCTGTATTTGTGGTCAAAAAATATATAATGAACTAGCGGACCCGACAGACGTAGTCCTGCGTGATATTTCAAGCGAAACCTAGATACCGACTGCAGCGCCATCTGCCGGGCTGATTTGTGAATCTAAACCATCTAGTCCAGGGCGCCACCTAAACGCATACAAAAAAAAAACATTCAAATCGGTCCAGCCGTTTAGGAGGAGTTCAGTGACATACACACGTACAGTAGAATTATATATATAAAGAAGATTAGCTAATTAGCGCCAATCGGAAAAAAATAATATATCGGTCTATGCACACAATCTGGAAGACGGCGCATGCGTGAGGAAAAACCCAATGTTATTTTATGAGGTAATCTAGGTGAATCAGAATCATGTTTCCTTCAAAATAACGACCAACCGTGAAGTTTTTTTTCTCTTAAACAAACCCGAAATATATGCGGTTTTAAATAAACATGTCTGTAGGTACCTATTAGATATTCGTATCACTATGCTTATCGTTCGTATCGCTATAAATAAGTTAGGTGCAAGTTCTAAGTTGCCGCAGACGGACGGTGGCAGCACTTGTCGCAACCGCAGTACCTACATGGTTTTGTAATTTGTACGATCTCTTTTGAATAGTTATACTTGATCAAGTAGCAGTGAATCCATCTCAAGATATGAATAGACGGGGTTCAGGGCCTGACATTCCTTAACACAAATTACCTACTAATCTAGCTAGGATGTCAGCTCGTCTCCCTACCTATATGTACTTAGTACTTACTAAAATACCTTTGTTTCTACCTTAATTTCCTTTCTATGTTAAATAATGAGAGTTCTTAACTGGTCTAAGTTGAGACTTAAAATCCTTTTCTACATTAATAGTCTTGTGCTGTGAACTCAGTAAATAAATGAGGGAAATATTAAACTGTACATCAAAAAATCTGATTTGCCCAGCAAATATCAGGGCAAAATGCTGCGGTAGCTTAAAGCGGTAAAGGGGGTGAGCGAAGCGAAGCCCCCTTTATCCTTCGTGTTAGGTTGAACATGTAAGAACAACAAAAAATACTTAAAACATAAACTTAAGTTCTCATAAAATATTTAAAACATAAAAAGTTTTTTGTTTATCATTTTTTGCTGTGCAAATCAGTATTTTTGATGTGCGATTAAATACTAGCCATTAAATAATAAATGAAAAAAAAAACATATTTTATTTGATATTTGATATTTGGTTTCTATGTATTTAAATGAAATAACTTCCGCAGCCGGCGACGCCCGACCGCAAAATAGATGATGTGTTGGCGACGCGAGTGAGCGAGACAGGGAGCGTAGTTATTTACATACAATACTATCGAGTCTATCTTGTCTAACTGTCGTCTGCTGCTGCCGTCTGGCCGCGAAATCATACGAGGCAGCGACACGTCGTCGGCCGGCTAGGAACTTGCAAACGAAACAGCAAAAAGTCCACCAGCAAAACCATCGCGACCGCACTGTACCAGCTAATTGCTTACAGAATGACGTATCTGAGTTGTTCCCAACATGTGGATATAATCCGGTTGTGGAATTTACGGAGCGTGACATATTTGAGTTAAATCGTGGACACTGTAAGGAAAAAGAACATAGACTTGGCGGGGGCGCTATGATGATGGGTTCGGTAGTACAGCTCGAGCCGATTTTCTTTGACTCTGAGCGAGCTGGACCTCTCTTTCTCGCACAGCAGAGGGTGGCTGCGGTGCTGTGCATCAGCCCTTAGACAGATATAAATACTCTATTTTGCGAGATTCCCTATACCTATCGCAAAATAGAGTATTTACAAATGTTTCTGAGCTAGAGTTTTACTTCGATGCCTATACGATACTAGTTCGATACTAGTCAGATATAAATATAGTATTTATAAATATAGTATTTATATCTGACTAGTATCGAACTAGTATCGTATAGGCATCGAAGTAAAACTCTAGCTCAGAAACATCTGTATAGCCTACGGCTGAGGAAACATTTTTTTATTTTTTTCTGACTAATTAACATGTTTATATATACATATACAACTTTATTTTTATGATATTATGCAAATCAATACGCTTTTTGAATGGGATTTGAAGTTTGTTTTGGGGTTAAAAGGTGTTTGATATTTTTTTGTAACACGGTTAATATCTATCTATCTAAGTATCTATTTATACTTTTAAAAATGAATCGCTGTTAGTCTTACTAAATCTCTAAAATGGCCCGATCAGTTGGTATAAATAGTTATTCTCCTCAGCCCAGGTTTAGATAAAAATAAAATTACGAAAAACGCAAAGAAACACCCAAAAAAAAAAATTCTATGGAAAGTCTTTTGCCTCTTTCGCTAGATGGCATTGGTAGCCATAGATCTAGCGTCACTCAAACTCCTTCGCCGTTGATTAATTAACTTACTACATTCAACCTCTTTGTTGGTAGCGGAACTTATGTTTGAGAGTGCGAAGCATAAAGTTTGTAAGCAAAGAGTTTCGTCAATCTGAGGTTTGATGTGTATTATGCTCAACAAAGGCCGATAATGATATGAAGGAGCCTCTTAAATGATAAACGATTAGTTTTATGATGGGGGACGCCGCGCCACGTGCAGCTGGTAACTTTATAGGGTCTTAGCACAAAAAATAAACTCCTGTTCAACACTTGCTTTAAGACAAACATGTATAGGATTTCACATTTGTTTTGAGGTTAAACTATGTCGAACATTTTTCGTAGTACACGGATAAAGATTTTTGCCGCCCAAAACTTATATTGAAAAGTCATAATTGATTTCCAGAGCTTCGTCGGTCGTTGGGCTGCCCCCCTGTCATGTCCCGTTGTTGAATACTGCCAAAACGTGGGTAAAAAACTCCGTGGTATATGAGCTCCTACCAGATAATCGTGCAATAAAAAAAAATACCGGCAAAGAAAATGTGTGCGATTTGACGTTTGTGCTCGTGACTTTGCGCGGCAAACGTCAAATGCCGGGTCAATGTACTTTATTGCACATTTATCTGGCAGTAGCTATAGTTCGCTTATCACGCAGGAGATGCGGGTTCGATTCCCGTTGATGACCATGTACCAATGAGATAAGTAATTTATAAGTGATGAAAAACATCGTAAATAAACCTTCAATCTACATAACTGTGGCAATGGGCTAGCCTCCTTGGGCACAGTTGTGACGCTGGGGAGGAAGAAAAATCCACAAGTCTTCGATGTTTATATGTTTGTGACGTCGCTGTTTCTGGTTGTAGTGTGGGGCCAGAAGCAATATATGTGCCTGTGTATAATAGAAAGAATTAGAAATAATAAATGTATTTATCCAACTAAACCTAGGTACATAAATTGTAGTAGACAGTATTAGGTCTAGCAATAGGTATGATACGTGCATATTAATGAACATCCAACTCCTCAACTAGTGTTATATAATAATAATAATAATGTTTATTCAGATAACAGGGATCCATTTTGTTAGTAGGAGTATACGAAAACTAATATTAGTACCTACATATTTATTAAATTAATAAATCAATTAAATTAATGACTTTATGAAATAAAATAAAACAAAATAAAATAAAATTTTATTTCATTTTATTTATTTATTTGTTTCTCAAGCTGTATGTATTTATTGTCCACATTGGGCAATCAACCTTCCCCGAGATCACCCTGAGAATAGGTTGACTGCTCTAGGTTCTGTCAACAATGGATGCAGTGCGATTTCGCATGATTGCATAGAAGCCGTCTGTGCGCGCAAACAAATATAATAATAATAATAATAATAATAATAATCATTTATTTCCAAACGTATAGTTCAATATAAACACATGAAATATCAAGTAAAATAAAAATAAAATGTCATAATGTTAAAATTCAAAATAAATATCAACTTTTGAACCAAATTATATAAAATAAAAGTTTTAAAAAAAAACTTTGTTTTACGTGGATATTAGGTTGGTTCTCTGCTGCGCCATACAAAGAGGGCTTCTATTTATATCGCGAGGAACCTTGTCGGCCCAACAATAGCCGCGTTAAGCTTTCCTAAAAGGTTGAACAATGACGAATTAGTGGTCACAATTCGAGATACCGACCCAAAAGTGAGCATAATCTCGTGTTCTAGGGTTCCGTCGGAGTGCAAAGCTAGTGAACCATGTAGACATAGAGGGTGCAACAGAAAGGTGTAATTGCATTTTAAGTGGTTGTTAGGGACATCATTCTGAACAACTTAGACTGTGAAACTAATTTTACCAGGGCAACTTTATTTTTCGCCTCTCCATACAAACCAGCCGACCGCCCGGCCCAAAATGTATGAAAAAGTGAAAAATTCAGTTGCATTAATCAAATCAGTTAAATAGGCAGTTATTTTTTAAATTTTCTTTGTTTCTGAAGATTTTATGAAACATACTTAGAAAACACAATTTTATGCCTCTTTTCTACATTGGACCACCGTGGGAGGAGAAGCAACTCCCACAAATAGATTTTTAGAATGACGTCCATAGCAATTTAGAATCGCAAATAATTAAAATAATGATATCTATAGTATGTATGCATGTAATTTACACGAAAGGTTAAATAATAATAATCTATATTATAGTAGTTTATGTGACTGATACATAATGCCTAATTATGTACAGTTACATACACTAGTTTATCTAAACACATATCATAAGCTCTCTTTGATGTGTTTAGGAACCGCATGTTTGACCGGCATTGTGGCATTGAGTTGTTCTGTAGTACCAACTTCACAGACAAAGTAGGGGCGGCACGCAGGCGGGCGTCGGCATTCGAAATTTGAATGTCATAATATGTAGAAAATTTACTCATTATGGTCATAATGTTCAATATTCAGATAATAAATGAGTTTTTACAAAGTAGTTTAACATTATGCTGATCGTAACGTGCGGTTTTTGGACGCAGTAAAGAGGGTTTATGATACGTGTTTAGATAAAACTATTTAAATATCGAATATCGTAAAATATTAAATACAGTTAATTAAATTTTAGAAGTAATATGAAAGATAAACTAAAACTTCATAAAATTCACTTTTTAAACACTAGGGATGTTACCAAAATAATCGGAATGAATCGAAATTGAAAAAAGAAATTGCTGCATCCAATTCAAAAATGTTTGATGATTGTATCGATTAATTTGATTTTTAAGCAATATTTCCTCAAGCACACAGGCTCTTAGCACAGGCTAAGACTGACACCATGTTAACTTTTCACCCGTCTACGCCAGAATGTATGTATATATGTTTCTTTGGTACGCTCTATAGCCTAAACGGCTTGATGGATTTTAACTAGAGAGGTGTCGTTAGGTTTGTCTCAACTGTGAGAGTGACACTTGCTATTTTAAATAATAAAAAAAAATACCGATTTTTCGTGACAGTCCTAAAACTTTTTTTAATAAACCTATTGAGTGGGGTATCAAAATAAAGGGTTTTATAAATAAAAAAGAAACTGAAAGATTGAAAATGCTGTCGGGTTATTCGTTTTTATAACAATTCCACTTATTCATACTGTAGGTACATAGCTTTACTTAACATCTTTTCCCACAGATGCTGGCTGGCATGCAGGCAGATAATCGTTATTCACACATTTGCGAAGCAGGGCCTAGTCCACCGCCGCAGAAATTGATAACAATATATTTTTTATTTTCTACGGAACCCCTCGGCGTCTTACCTTTTTTTTGACTTCCCACAACATTTGCCCTTGAGAAGAGATTTTGCCAAAAACATCGGTGGGTACCTACATTATTTTGCAACTCCCACATGACCACATCATTTGACCTATTAAATCGATTTATGGCTAGAATGAGATAAACATATATAAAACGATACAAATAAAAGAATTTGAAAGGACTGGTTTTTGCAGAACCGATTTTTATCCTATTTCTGTTATGTAACTTTATCCCTAAGCATATCTGTAATTCCGATGAGATACTTTCTGAGCATACCTTTCCCATTCAGGGTGGCAGAGGCACTGGCATTGTGCCCACATATAGCCAGCTAGTCAATAGGTACATTTTGCGTAACAAGGGGCCAGTAGTCCATTACGTTAGCTATTGAGATATGATTAATGGTCCGCATCTGGTTTTTCTCTCTGTCTGGCTTCGCTCTCTTCTATATACCTACCTTGGGTACAGGGGAGAGACCCCCTTCTCTTCATTCGTGGCCCAGGCGTGATCATGCGCCCGTCTGAAGCACCCGGCTGAAGCTCACCTTGGAAGACTACAACACGAAACAACATGAAGACTGCAAATTAAACTTCGAACTTATCCGAAAAGGACAATACTGAGCCAACTAAATTCAACACCGAAGACGAGCCAAGACAACATCTTCAATTTCCCCATCAACTTGTTATGTTATGTAGATTATGTTTCACGACCCGAATGGCCGAGTCGCCAGTGACCCTGCCTACGAAGCCAATGGTCCCAGGTTCCCGGTGGGGGCAAATATTTGTTTCATGAGAACGGATATTTGTACCCTAGTCATGATTGTTTTTCTATCTAAGCATAATATTTATATATATAAGTATGTGTATCGTTGTCTAGTACCCAAGATACAGGGAATCCTCGTTTGGGGCTAGATCAATGTGTGTAAATAGTCCAAGGTATTATTATTATTAACTCCAGTTGCGATGGCATCATCATCAACATTGGTTGCGGACCAGCAACATCCACCATCTATCACGTCGGGGTCACCAATGTGGAGATCATCGAAGTAACCTAAAGCTTTTTTTATGTATTAGGAAGGTTGAACTGAAACAGGTATAGTAATAAGTAATTGATCGCGTTTATTTGAAAAACTTAGCTATATATATGTAGCAGTTAATTGTTTAAATCAGACACTTAACTAACTCTCTAGACCGTTAATTAAATACCGATGTTTATTTAACCAAGTCACTAAAATTCCGTCAGACAAGTGAGTGAACGCAACGTTTAACGAGTTTACTAAAAGTTCCTAAGCAACAGGAATTATACAATATAAATATTTTTAATGTGACTTAAGTTTATGTTTTAAGTATTTTTCGTTGTTCTTACAAGTTCAACCTAACCCTGATATAAGCTGTGCAAATCAGCTGTTGTCGTGACGTCATCTTGTTTTCCAACACGCTGGCTTCGACAATGCTTTATTTAAATCAAAATGCTAGTGACGTAGTTAAACGTCGGCATTTAATTAACGGTCTAGACAGTTAGTTAAGTGTCTTATTTAACCAACTAACTGCGACATATATGTCACCGTAAGATGGTCAAAACCGTTAGTTGATAAATATAAAGTTATTTTTTCTCGTTAGTTGGTCAACTATCGACAGCTAGTAAACTGTAGCCTACTGCTTACTATATGACGCGACTTTACTTGTGCTATAAGGCCTTGCTTCGTGCCATATTTCATGGTTCCAGTTCAACCGGAAGTACCCTATAGGTTTTGATTCCCTTGCGAGTATGAAGCAAATTCAGCAAAATTTTGACATATATGAATATGTGACATATATATTTTCATTGCGTTGACTTAGAAGTTTGATTTTTTCACAATTTCAAGAAACTACAGACTTGAGTAATCGATACGTCACCTTAAGATTGTCAAAACCGTTAGTTGATAAACTAACGTTTTTTTCTCGTTAGTTGGTCAACTATCGACAGATAGTAAACTGTAGCGTACTGCTTACTGTAGGACGCGTTAGTTGATAAACCATCGGTTAAAACCGTTAAATAGTAAACTGGTTTAAACTTGATTTGCACACGAAATACCAGGGCAAACACTGTGGTAGCTTAGGTGAAGACTAGAGGGGGCGAGCGCAGCGAAGCCCCCGAATAGTCTTCGAATTAGGTTGACAGGTAAGAACAAAAAAATCGTAAATTGTGAACCCTGTCGGTCTGGTTTACTATCTGTCGATAGTTTATCAACTAACGGTTTTGACTATCTTACGGTGATATATACAAACGCCTTGACGGATGACAGACTGTTTATGTAGGTCTGTACTTTGGACAGACGCCTACAGAAGGAAACCCTTCACGAACTTTTCCATCACCGTTAGAACTTCCGAATCCTGTGTTATCATGTACAGTACGATTATTTTAACTTTACCATCGACACTTCTCGGTTTTAGTCGCTGAAAGTGATCAAGACGTCCCGGAAACTTGAAAGGGCATGTTACATTTTTGGCATACTCACTGTCGAAAAATCATGATTTCTGCAGCCAGTGATGAAACAGATATCAATCGATAGAGTATTGTTTTACAAACAACTGTGTGTAAATATAAATTTCTAAAACGATATACTTTTCGAGAAATCTGACTTCAAAGGGCGACAAAAACGACTTTTTTGTTTTAGAAATTCATACACACATGAGTTTCAATAATTTACTCTATTGATGGACATCGGTTCCATCTCTGGCCGCAGATATCAAGATTTTTTTTAAACGATATGCCAGTCTCCAAACAAGAATGTATGAACTCTTTTGGCACAGAGGTGTATCATGCCAAGTTTCTGAGTGCCGCCTGAAGGGAGTAGCTGCGCATGCGCACACGAGAGAATATGCATGCATGGGCAAGAGAGGGATGGTGGCTGCGCTCAGGGGCCAAGAAACCTTTATATACCTTCAGGGGGAAAAGCTGAAAATTGTTAATTGATTTGTACGGTTCACACTTGACCGTACTCACCGCGGCCTCACGCGAGTTCTACTTAATTGGTCTAACATCAGCAATGTTATTTCCTTAGCGAGTTTAGGTTATCGACGTAATTAGGCATTTTAGTTAGAATACAATCAACTCTCCACGTATCCACCACTTACGGGAAATTATTCTCCATAATCAGTTCAGTTCAATCAGTTCAAAGATTTTTATTCATCATAGCACAAATTTGAGACTTAATGAACGTCATAACATAATCAAGCAAGCATGTATAACATTGAGTAGGTGCCTGAGTATTACATAGTACATAATATATAGGTTGCAATGAACTGGTTTAATGCTAGATGTCGGGGTCTTGTAAAAAGTCATTAATTTTGTAGTAGGCCTTTGTGCACAAAGTGTGCTTTATACATTTCTTAAATCCAGCTTCAGTTAAGTTTTGTATTTCTTGCGGAATTTTATTTTAGAAGCGTATACAGTGTCCCATTAAAGAACTGCTAGCTTTTGTTCTCATGTAGCTTTTGCGTTGGAATATACTTTGATTGGACTTCTCATCTTTTACTCATCTCTCGTCAACTACAGCAACGGGGAACCAAGAGACACACTACGGGGTGGCCCATACAGATTTACGATAAAAAAAATCTTCTCCTATATGAGATGCGAGAAGATATGAGAAGCGAGCGTGAAATCACTAGACCACGTAGCCTATTTTTTTCGTCTTTGCAAATCCCTAAGTAGATACGCACAATATATTAATATTACACGCTCCATGACTTTAGTGGCCGGCGGCGGGCTTAAAATAACAGAGATAAGAATCGAAAACCTATTTATTATGTTAGGTACATAAATAACTTATTAAGGAGATACGTATAGTCAAATGCCCATCATTAAAGCGATGTTCCACTTAAGAGATACTTCACAAATTCCCGGAAAAATATATGATGAAGACATCCTTTTTTTTCAATCTGTATGTTTGAAAACATTATGATATGACAATAAGAACTGTACGGAAAACAATCTAAATAGATGTTGTTCATCTAAAACTTGTTATTTCTTGGGATCTAAACCTTTAGTACTTACAAATATAATGGTGAAGATGCCGTCGTGGAGAAAGTCAAAGTCAAAGTCAAAGTACTTTATTACTGTAGATATTTACATATACTTAGCAAACGTCATTTTTTGCCTCTTCTCTACATTGTACCACTGTGGAAGAAGAAGGGCGTAGAAACTCCCACAGATTGATTTTAGATCTCTTTTAAAAATAGTTTGTGCTTAACTAATACAAATATGAAAAATTTAGTTGTTATGATTAATAAGCAGGAATAAATATTTACAAAATTATTAACAGCGAGGTCTGTGTTGAGCCAGATTAACCCTCGGGAAGTGGGGCCATGACGCTTGACGAGTCCTTAAAGACATCTCTAAGCGACTCTTCGAAGCTTCAGGAGACCGCAGAGCTGGCACCTACCTCGCTCAACGTCTCCGTTAGCGATACAGCGAGGAAATGGTGCCAGCATATTGGCCAGCGCCCAGCAGCGATCTTTTTGGAATTAAGTGTAGGTTTTGGGTTTAGTTGCGTTTTTAGTCTTTTATGTATAAATTATTATAGAACTTTATCTTTAAAAAAAAAGTAAAAAAAATGATGAAATGTTACTCAAAATTATGTCCTTAAATCGCAAGTTACAACTCTAATAGACAACTAAACTAACATGACAGTTGGTGATTGCCACTTTATGGTAAAAAAAGTGTTGTAGTCACAGCTGGCTAATTCATTGCGTCAATTCGTTGCGATTATTAGAATAATACCCATTTCTATATTAATTATTGATTGATCGATCTATTGACTGACATACCTACCTATTGTTCTAAGTGAATCGATATGTCTGCGATGTAACTAACTAGATTTTTACAATACTAGGAGTACAAAGCTTGCAACACTAAAATTAAAAAACCGGTCAAGTGCGACTCTAAATCGCGCACGAAGGGTTCCGTACCACCGTTCAATGGAAGCGATGGTGTGGAGTGAATAGTTTGGATTTTACACAGCAAAATGTTGTTTACAAAGTTATTGGTGCGATTACTTTCACACTCCATGTACGTAACCAGGTGCATCCATAAGTTTGTATGTGGTATTGAAAGAATTGTTGTATGGGAGCCCCCTTAAATATTTCTTTTATCCTGTTTTTTAGTATTTGTTGTTATAGCGGCAACAGAAATACATAATCTGTGAAAATTTCAACTCTCTAGCTAGCTAGGTTCTTGAGATACAGCCTGGTGACAGACGGACGGACGGACGGACGGACGGACAGCGAAGTCTTAGTAATAGGGTCCCGTTTGGAACCCTTCGGGTACGGAACCCTAAAAAGGGCTAATCAAACCGTCATATAGGTCTAGTTGTATAAAAATCAGGGTTCAGCAACAGCGGTGGTGTGTCGGTGCGGGAGGAGTGTGTCGTCGTGTCTGTACGGCGCGAGACTTCGGGGCGGGGTCGGCGTAGCGCGTCATTACACCCCTCCCGCACCGGAACACTACCGCAGAACTCCCACTCAGTTATCCCCATTATAATAATAATAATAATACCTTGGACACTATTTACACATTGATCTAGCCCCAAACTAGGACTCCCTGTACTTGGGTACTAGACAACGATACACATACTTATATGGATAAATATTATACTTAGATAGATAAACAACCATGGCTAGGGTACAAACATCCATTCTCATCAAACAAATATTTGCCCCCACCGGGACTCGAAACCCTTGGGCTTCGTAGAAAAAATTTAAATTATCTGTGGAAACGACGGATTCCGCCTTGAGCAATCAGATTCAGATTCAAATTAAATTTTTATTGAATATAAATATATAAATTATCTTATTCAACGTTAAAATTATGCTTGCTTATTTTTTTACAAGTATTTTTTTTATATAAAGGAAATACTACACCGTTTCGGAAGGTGGGCCTCGGGGTTAAGAAGAAACGGCAATAAAATTCCCCCATCCCTTCTTTAAAAAAAAATGGAAAAACAATTGTTCTCTAATACACACACATACACACACAGTGCTTTAGGTGTAATACTGAATACTTATGTAGTTGCCATTAAAAGAGAAAATTAATTAATAGCCCGGGCCGTTTATTAAAAAAAATGCATCGTCGGAAACTTTTAACAACCAGCCTAACCAAAAAACAGCCTTTTCATTTAGAGGAGTGGACATCCGGTCCAAGTTTTGTTTTTACAAGATTGTGTTAACAGCTGTCAATTTCTTTGAGAGTTAACTTACCCTAAACACGAATCGATCACTTTCTGTCTGAATACTAAAGTTAGGTTGTCTTAGGTCAAAAAAATTTTTGCAATCTGGAGCCGTGCGAAGCGGGTGCAAGGCTCCATCTTGTGTTAATAATTTGCCCAGGCTTGATTGGACTACTTAAAAAAACGTTCAGTTATTAGCCCGATTGATTGAATGCTGGCCCTTAGTTAAGAGCCCGGGCTTTTGACTAAGTGCTTAATTTATTCAAATGGGGCGGCGACAAATACATACATTCACGCACAACGTGTACCGGAAATAGGTAGTAGGCCTCGGATCATCAAATCTTTGACCCTGAATATCCGCCATGTTTTTTGCCAAATCAATAAATACTTTATTGCGTCATCGTCAGTGACAAGCATGACTGTGGTTGTGACCTCAAATTATAACAATCCTTAGGTGAATTGATCGACAGTAAATATGCAAAAAATTTAAATGGTGCTGTGATGGGCTAGGCCCCTGTCATGGTTAAGTGCATTTTTATTACATGAAACATAAACAAATCAGGATTATTATTATAATTTATAAATCCTGAAGTTAAAATACTTTGACCTACAGCTTTTGTTGGCATAAGAAGCTTTTAGTACATTTTCTGTTGGACTACTGTTGTTTCTGTTGGACTACTGTTGTTTCGTCCAATGGATCTTACACATTATTATTTTGACTAATACGGATTTATTATATTTATCAGAAGGCAGAACTTTGGTTAACTTATATAAATTAAGCTGTAGGTAGGGCTAAAGGGGTCAGCTCAACCCCTTCCCCCCGCGGTTAGCTTAGGTTAGAACTTAGAACGTACATGTGCAACCAGCGGAGCCAGCTTTCGATTGAAAGTAATGAATTTATTATTAATTAAAATTTACACGTCATAAATTTAAATACTTCACATAATAAATTATTTTTGCATTTCAATAAGAAAATTAAATTACATTACATTAAACACACATTAGATTAGATTTCGATTGTCATTTTTGTGTTTTATTGTCATTTTTGTTTTTCAGTGTGGCTGTTAAAAGTAATGTAAATTTCAATTCATCATTCCTTTTTGAAGTAAAACTTCTATACGCACGCTTGACTTGGGGAGTAAGATGGCGAATGCGTGACGAGAGCGTTACGAAAAGTGTGATCGGGCGAGGCGCACGAGAGGTGCACGCGCACTTTTTCTTTCTCTCTTCCTCTCATAACCAGACACAGTGCAGGAGATGAATTTTTGAAGCATTAGAGCTAAAGATGTTTTACTTCAGTTGTGTGGTCTAAAGCACATTCTTTTTTCTTCATCAGATTTTATAAAAGTCATCTACCGAATAGAACGCATTATCTATTAGCAGTTTTCTTACATCTCTTAGGAAGGTTGTGTTGTTTGATGCATTTTTTATTTCGTCAGGTATAGTTTGGATCAATTAAGACAGATATTCCAAGCAACAAAAAGTGGTCCTATAAAAGATCTTAGAACGTTTTAGAAAACACTGAATTTGGTCCTATAACGTCCCTAAAAACGTCACAGTTGTTCGAAAGTGGCGAAATTATATCACCGTTTAGTACTATAAGCTAATCAGTAGAAGTGTTACACATGACCAATCAGTTTTATAGAAACGACATAGCAGTGTCGCGAGTTTCAAAATGGTGATGTGCTGGCCTCAAAAGGACTCTATATGGTACTTTTTCATACTATAAAATTTACATCGCAGTGTCGAAAGTTTCAAAATAGTGATCTACTAGATTCAATAGGACTCTTTATAGTACCTTTTCCGTCAAGATTTGCAAGAATTCTTTGTGTTTTTTAAAAATATATATATATATATTAGGATTCACAGTCCTGTGACTCCTAAAAGGTGAGTTGGATTATTCCTAATTACCTAATGATATTTCGTCTATAATGTTGGAAATGTTGTGCAACCGCAGTTTTATTGATGAACTAGGGTATGGTTTACTACAAATTTCAAGTGCCCCCAAGAATGTTTGAGTTTTAGCTAAAATATTTATCAAATTATTTTATATATTGGACGTAATGTATATTATATATATATATGTATATTATATTATATTATATATATATACATTACGTCCACAAGCGCCACAATAGTTCTTATCGTTACGATGTGTTCATTGTGTCAGATTTAATTTAGGGTTCCATGGGTACGTCACGTAATCTATATAAAACACTAAAAGTTTTATTTTTACCCAGCTGCACAAGAAAGGGAGGTTTTTCGGGCGTATATATGTTTGTGTGTGGTATTGAATGAAAATGCAGTCGAATTAGTTGATTTTGTAACAATTCTAATTGAACGGGGTAAATATGGGTAGCGGATGCCTAAAGATGTAAATTGAAAATGTTTTCTTTTCTTTACAATCTTGAAAAAACTTGGCACCATAGTATATCTAACTTTCAGTTTTATCCAGAGTTATATCCAGGAACTGGTAAATTTAGATTAATTATATATAATAATAGTTTTATTTTTTATTTGTCACAAATCACTGGAGTCTTTATGTTCTTTATCGCAAGATAAACGATTCTACGGAATCATTCTCCTTAATTCTTCTCTCAACTTGACTTTGTTTGCTACTACAGTTAGTTTATTTTGTAGATAATGATAATGTTGCTTTTTATAGCGTTTTTGCACTTCTATTCTGTAAGTACCACCGCGTTTAAATATTTTCCAATTTCTATTATCCATTTTAGAAGAAAGAACCAAGTACGTACACCCATACGGGACCGAACCCACCGAATTCACGATGAATAAAAATGGCCAAGTATTGTTCTAAAAGCGAATTTAAAATCATAATTATAGGGCATAATAGTCCTCATATAACTAATTGTTTACCGCTTACGTGCATTTTACGTGTTACAAAGGTGATAGATACTCTGTTATAGTACCAAAGCGTGCCGTAAGAAACCAAAGTCAGTAAATTCATGATATTAGTTGAACTATAAGATAAATGTTAGTGCTATTATAGTGCAGCTGCGTCACAAGCGTGTTCTTAGTATTGGCTATGTCACAAACTTGCTTTATTGTAGAGTTTTTGTATCTACTAGCCCACTAGATACTATAACGGTGATTTCAATTACTACAATAATACTATATCGTCCAGTAGTAGAGTATTTATCATTGTTAAAACTAGAGCACTATAGGAATACAGTTGGAACTATTACAACACAAATACGATGAATAAAAGTATCTGTTATCACTTCTAAAGAGCAGTATCCTTCTATACTAGTATCATTAGAAATTGCTATAGCGATATAACTATAAAGGTTCCAAAAATTGTTTTATAAACGATTACATCACTTTCTTATAGGTCATATTTGCACTTTATGCTTATAGAGCAAATCAAAGTTCTTGAACGCTTTTATAGAATACAAGGTCACCGCCATCACTGTTATGAAACGTTTACACAGCGTTGTAGCACTATAAGGTTAAGTTATAGGACTGCTTTGCGGGTTTGGAATGGCCTGACTTGGCCAATCGTTGTGGTGGTACAAACAGTAGGTGACAGTCTTGTGCTCGGTCTGTTAAGGCATTGAGCATTTGTGGGGAAGATCTCGAGGTTAAGTCTTACGTGCTTACATATCTCCGGGATGTATAGACTCGGAAGAGTTAGGTTAGGTCTAGACCATTAGTAGCGAGTGAAAATACCCGAAGTACGCTTTCTTCACAGTGACAGTTGATAGACTGGTAATGAGTCTAGACAGCGCAAAGTACCTAGGAGACAGTTTTCTACATATGGTGTCGATGTGTAAAGCCGATGTATTTCACCTGGTCCACCTGCGGCACGACGCTGCCGTTGCAAGCCACATTCAGCTCATTACCTCTCACTTTTCGCATTTGGAAGTGCATTATGTTTGTCAATTCAAAGTTAAGCATCATTCCATGGACGGAGAACCAGCGGGCCAGTTTGCCCATAACATTTTTACGTTTGCACTAAGATCATCGTAGTTATCAACTTGTACGATGGCACAGCAGTCATCCGCAAACATATCGTACTCGATGTCGGATGATGCGGTTGTTATATCATTGACCCTTGTGGTACAGCACAAACTAACAAGAGTTCGAGGTCTGACTTGGCTCCTTTACAGCCTGCTAGGGATGACGCTATTGTGTCCATAACACAATAGTTTAACATTGTCCAGTAAGAGAGAGTGATCAACCACCTCAAAGGCCCGCGACAGATCACAAAATATTGCTACCATCTATCACCGGTTCTCAATCCGGCCTGTCATAACCCTCGCCACTACGTCACGCGCCGCGTCTAGAGTAGACCAACCGGGTTGGTAGGTATACTGTTGCATGTTAAGAAGACCGTTCTCTTAAAATAATGATGTCAGACTGTCATTGAGCAACCGCTCAAATATTTTGGAAGAAATCCGTATTAAAGATATAGGACGATAGTTTTTAAGCACATGCAACTCCCCTTTACTCTTATTAATCTGCTGTACTTTTACATTTTTAAACATGCTAGGATCTAGGCCCGCGAGGGCACACTGATTACATAAGTGACATAGCGATGATATTACAATAGAAGGGAAATAATCCCTGACATTTGAAGACATATAATTTATGTCCTTTGATTGTTTTCGTTTCGTATTATTTATAACCTTGCGAATTTAACCTTATGAGAATGATGTCCATGGTAATGGTGTTAGAAACTATTGTAGATAGGACATCGCGTTATTGAAGACAGGTTTTGTGGTATTATTGCAATAAGGTTCTATGTAGAAGCGGTTCGAGCTCGCGGCGGTAGTGGCGGCGCGTTCCTGGTCACAGTCGCTGCTGGACCTGCTAATGAGCACGTCCAGTGCATTGTCTTTTCATTTATTTTAGCATGATGATTGATTCATACCATTCGAGATACAGTAACCAGCTCCTGCTAGTTTTGTGCGCTCTCTTCTTGAACCATCCCTAAAGCAAGTAATCGCCGGCTGTTCCATTTCTATTTCCCAATTTTCTCTTGTTCCTATATGGATTTCATATTTTTCATCAAATAATATCTTTCTATTATTACCACGGGTATATCGTCATAAACGTCTCAAGCCAAAACAAAAGCAGAAGGGAATGCTTGCAGCCACCTTAAAAATAAAAATAATGTGTACTTATTATTAATGTTGCAAGAAAATATATGTTCAATAGAATACAAAATTGCATACCTATCACCACAACAAACAAGATAAGTTCTACAATATGCTTAAAAGAGCATAGTGTAGTTTCAATATCAAAATGCGTATACATTATAAAGAAAATTTCAATCGTTTGTCACGGCAATACATATGCAATTTGCAGCCAAAAAATAAAAATCTTCTAAAAATTCCCACCAGCAGAATAATTCTTGTCATAGCGAATAAAAACAAAACGATAAAATATCAAAATAAAACGATGAATATAACCATAGACTAATATTACTCTATGATATAACCTACAATCATGAGAGGTCACTCATAGATCACAGACTTTACAGGGAACTCAATCTGTTTCATATTGTTTTTTTAAGGTAAAGCGGGCATGTAAATGCTGTTTAAGGGATGTGACGATCTCGAAATTTTTCAAATCGAGTTAAACCGGTTTGAAGTTGCCTGCAAATCGCTCATAGATCACAGACTTTACAGGGAACTCAATCTGTTTCATATTGTTTTTTTAAGGTAAAGCGGGCATGTAAATGCTGTGTAAGGGATGTGACGATCTCGAAATTTTTCAAATCGAGTTAAACCGGTTTGAAGTTGCCTGCAAATCGCCTTACAAGCCGAACCGTAAAAATCTACGTAACCCGGGTTGAACAAGGGATCTTTTTAATAAACCTGTTATAAAAAAAAAAGTACAAAGTATATTTTATTGAGATCAACCTATGCTGTACAGTTTCTATTTATTAGCTTAATAAGTAAGTATATATATTTTAGGATATTTTAATGAAACACATTGATATTCATTTGACCTATCTATGACATCATCATAAGATGTATGAAAAAATGCATTTTAGAGATGTAACCCGGGTTGAACCGGTTTGAGCCTCAATATTAAATAGATATATGAAATATTTTAGTTCTCTATTAAAAAAAAAATATTGTTATGATATTGTAATATATGTGAGCTCCCTCTGAGGGAGCACATTGCTCAACATTCTTAAACTTATTGTATTTTATTTATTTTTTACTTGTGTTACTGCCTAAAACATGACGCCACCGAATCACTATCTATGATCCTCGTAACTCTCGTCAGAGGCACGGGCCTACTTACTCATAAATACAGGCTCCCTGTGAGCCTAGTTATGATAAGTAGTCATCTAAACCATATTATCATGTCATTGTTTTTTATCTTGAATTAAGATTATTATTATTATTATTATTATAATTAGGCATTAAAACTCTCGAGTGATATTATTATGAAATTCGCCTTCGGCTCGTTTCATAGACCCACTCTCGAGTTTTAATGCCCTCCATTATTTATCAGTCACATAAACTACTATAACCAACACGCCGGCTTTCGGTAAGACAGGTTATGAAACGTTTTCGACGATGCTTTATTTAAATCAAAATGCTAGTGACTTGGTTAAACGTCGGTTTTTAATTAACGATCTAGGGTGTTAGTTAAGTGTCTGATTTAACCACTGCGACATATCTAGCGATTAACCAAGCAACCCTGTATAAGTTGAATTTTGTGTACCCGCTATCTGCATCTCTAGTGTTTACTTACAAGTAATAAGTACTCAGCTAAAACGCACTGTAAATAACATCAGATAATGATAAACACGTGAAATCGGTATAGCGAAGCATTTTGGTCTTACCCAATTCACTTACATTGTATAATTCAACAACCTACAAGTACATAATCAATTCAAAGATGCATCTTTTAAAATCTAAATTCTCTTATTATAGGGTGATTCATTTAGACTTGCTTTCGTTTACAGCTTTTTCTACAGATGGAGCTGAGTCGTGACATTTACATTTGACACTACAAATTTTTCGGCTGTATTAAAATAATCAGCGTTCTACGACGCATGTGTTTCGTGCACTCAGCAACACATGATCCACATATTCGGCCTGCCGAATGCACGATTCGCTCCTGTGACATCCATCATTTTTCAACTGACAACTGCGAAGCGAAAATATAAATAAATAAATAAATATTAAAGGACATTCTTACACAAACCTAACTAGGCCCGTCGTAAGCTCAATAAGGCTTGTGTCATGGGTACTAGACGACGATATATTTAATACAAGACTAAGAAACAAATATTCATGCTCATCACACAAAATTTGCCCTTACCGGGATTCGAACCCAGGACCGTCAGCTTCGCAGGGTACTTCTACTCGCTAGGCTAAACAGGTCTTCAAGAAAATGAGGAGGGTTATGTGTTTGACCTGTATGAATACATGTGTGTATGTATTTATGTCTGTTCAAAACCGATTTTGATAAATGGTACGTCATTAAATTTTTCTTGACGGCCTGAGTGTCACTGGGTACATACAATGAAAAAAAAATGTCAGATTTTATGCTCCTTAATATGCGGGTTAAACAAACTTTTTCAAGACGCTCGAGGGGGCATCAAAATAAATCAAAATAATCATCAAAATAAAGGAAATATAAACTAATCTTATTTGACGACCTCCGTGGCGCAGCGGTTGTGGCTCTGCCTACCATGCGAGAGGTCCCGGGTTCGATCCCCGGCTGGGGGTAAAGAGAAAAAACAATCCCCAGGTCTTGGATATATGTGTGTGAAGTCGCTGTTTTTGGTTCCCAGGACACAGGGTATCCTAGTGTGGGGTCAGAAGCAATGTATGTGCCTGTGTGTAAAAGTTTATGTTTAAGTTGTTATCTTGCACAAGCTATGAATATCACACCATAGTTTTGAATTGAAGTGGGTTTCACACTTGCTTCTCACATAGGAAAATTAATTTATCTCAAGAACATAATAATAATAATAATAATACCTTGGACACTATTTACACATTGATCTAGCCCCAAACTAGGATTCCCTGTATCTTGGGAATTAGACAATGATACACATACTTATATAGATAAATATTATACTTAGATAGATAAACAACCATGACTAGGGTACAAGCATCCGTTCTCATCAAACAAATATTTGCCCCCACTGGGACTCGAACCCGGGACCCTTCGCTTCGTAGGCAGGGTCACTGCCGATTCGGCCATTCGGGTCATAAAAAACATTATCGGACGTTCAGTGTTTCAGATGACATGGTAGCTCCGACTACTATCGCTTGGTAGAAGGTAGTCGTAAAACCACTCCACGCGCTTGTTCCCTCTATACCAGATTCCCAAAATACCAGATGAACATCTTACGACCCGAATGGCCGAGTCGGCAGTGACCCTGCCTACGAAGCCAAGGGTCCCGGGTTCGAGTCCCGGTGGGGGCAAAAATTTGTTTGATGAGAACGGATGTTTGTACCCTAGTCATGGTCATTTATCTATCTAAGTATAATATTTATCTATATAAGTATGTGTATCGTTGTCTAGTACCCAAGATACAGGGTTTGGGGCTAGATCAATGTGTGTAAATGGTGTCCAAGGTATTATTATTATTATTATATACTTACCAATCAACACGCTCAGACACGTCATCGAAGATCGGAACTGCAGAATAGACCACTGCTTCGGACACCATTTGAAAGAAATCTTTTTAAAATAAATATCTAGAATTGTTCTTTTGTACGATTATAAATATAACCGTTAGCACTATCGCGGTCAGCGATTGCTATTGAAGTCCTCAATGAAAAACTCAACGTGACGCGAATGACAGTTCTATAGAACTCGTCATTGGATCGGAGTTTCCTACAGCATTCGCAATAGTCTTCACAAAATATGTTATGCTAAATATGTTTTCAGGTTATGTGCATATATTTTATGTTTTGTTTTTTTTTACTTCATGATAATTACTTATATTCTACGCATCTGCTTTTATTTATTGTATAATATTGCTTCGATTGGCTTAGTTTTAGTTTAAGTACATAGTTAATTTACTTAATTTTAGTCAGGGACGGTCTGAAAACTAGCCTTAAACTTATGACCCACGTATTACTTTGTTTCTTCTGTAATTTGTAGGCAAAATAAACCATGACAATTTCAATTCAATTTCAATTTCAAAATAAAAGGCCCGGTGGCCCAAACTCAATTCAACCTTATTACGTCAGTGACACCGACGCTGTCACCGGGCCTTTTATTTTGTGAAGATAATAATGATAATAATACCTTGGACACCATTTACACACATTGATCTAGCCCCAAACTAGGATTCCCTGTATCTTGGGTACTAGACAACGATACACATACTTATATAGATAAAGGCTTATGTTTTAACGATTACCAAAAACGCACCTATTTTATACCACCAATAAATTCGAAATGACTGCCAGAATGGATAAATGTCCACCAAATTGTGTTTGGATAAATGATCACCAAACTTCTTTTTATGTTTTGTGTAATTAAGTTTATGTTTTTATATTTTTTTGTTCTTACATGTTCAACCTAACACGAAGGATAAAGTGGCGAGCGAAGCCTAAGCTATCGCAGTATTTTGCCCTGATATTTGTTACAACTTTTGGTGTTCATTTATCCATTTTGGGTAGGAAACAAATATTTTTGTGATCATTATATTTGTTGCCATAGATAAATATTATATTTAGATATATAAAGAACCATGACTAGGGTGCCAACATCCACTCTCATCAAACAAATATTTGCCCCCACCGGGACTCGAACCCGGGTCCCTTGGCTTCATAGTCTGTACTGTAAAGAATTTAATCTTTGTGTTACTAAGAGTACTAACACAGGTTGGATAGTTCATTTCATTCTTCATTCTTCATTCTTCTTAAAGGGTGTATAGCACCTGCACCTGGCTCACTTGAGCGGCCCCTTCGCCTGCACATCTGATTCAGCCATCCCAGCTCTGTGGCGCAGTGGTTGTGGTTCTGCCTACCATGCGAAAGGTCCCACGTTCGATCCCCGGCAGGGGGTAAATAAATAAAAATTCCCAGGTCTTGGAAGATTGATTCTGGTTCCCACGGCACAGGGTATCCTAGTGTGGGGCCAGAAGCAATGTACCTGTATGTAAATGTTTTTGTTTATGTTAACTCCTGCACCAGATGGAGTTGGAGGCCTGGGTGTTCGTGGGTGGATGTTGTGACTCCCAGGATAGCCAACCTGGTTTCTGTTGTGGATGGACATGCCAGCAGCATGTGCTCTACTGTTTCATCCACTTCCACACACCCCCTGCATGGGGGGCTGTCCGTTGCACCTGCAATTTTCAAGTGTTTGTTTAGTATACAATGGCCTGTCGTTAGGCTTGTTAGTATTTTCAAGTGTTTGTTTAGTGTACAATGGCCTGTCGTTAGGCTTGTTAGTATTTTCAAGTGTTTGTTTAGTGTACAATGGCCTGTCGTTAGGCTTGTTAGTAGTTTAGTATACAATGGCCTGTCGTTAGGCTTGTTAGTAGTTTAGTATACAATGGCCTGTCGTTAGGCTTGTTAGTAGTTTAGTATACAATGGCCTGTCGTTAGGCTTGTTAGTAGTTTAGTATACAATGGCCTGTCGTTAGGCTTGTTAGTAGTTTAGTATACAATGGCCTGTCGTTAGGCTTGTTAGTAGTTTAGTATACAATGGCCTGTCGTTAGGCTTGTTAGTAGTTTAGTATACAATGGCCTGTCGTTAGGCTTGTTAGTAGTTTAGTATACAATGGCCTGTCGTTAGGCTTGTTAGTAGTTTAGTATACAATGGCCTGTCGTTAGGCTTGTTAGTAGTTTAGTATACAATGGCCTGTCGTTAGGCTTGTTAGTAGTTTAGTATACAATGGCCTGTCGTTAGGCTTGTTAGTAGTTTAGTATACAATGGCCTGTCGTTAGGCTTGTCAGTAGTTTAGTATACAATGGCCTGTCGTTAGGCTTGTTAGTAGTTTAGTATACAATGGCCTGTCGTTAGGCTTGTTAGTAGTTTAGTATACAATGGCCTGTCGTTAGGCTTGTTAGTAGTTTAGTATACAATGGCCTGTCGTTAGGCTTGTTAGTAGTTTAGTATACAATGGCCTGTCGTTAGGCTTGTTAGTAGTTTAGTATACAATGGCCTGTCGTTAGGCTTGTTAGTAGTTTAGTATACAATGGCCTGTCGTTAGGCTTGTTAGTAGTTTAGTATACAATGGCCTGTCGTTAGGCTTGTTAGTAGTTTAGTATACAATGGCCTGTCGTTAGGCTTGTTAGTAGTTTAGTATACAATGGCCTGTCGTTAGGCTTGTTAGTAGTTTAGTATACAATGGCCTGTCGTTAGGCTTGTTAGTAGTTTAGTATACAATGGCCTGTCGTTAGGCTTGTTAGTAGTTTAGTATACAATGGCCTGTCGTTAGGCTTGTTAGTAGTTTAGTATACAATGGCCTGTCGTTAGGCTTGTTAGTAGTTTAGTATACAATGGCCTGTCGTTAGGCTTGTTAGTAGTTTAGTATACAATGGCCTGTCGTTAGGCTTGTTAGTAGTTTAGTATACAATGGCCTGTCGTTAGGCTTGTTAGTAGTTTAGTATACAATGGCCTGTCGTTAGGCTTGTTAGTAGTTTAGTATACAATGGCCTGTCGTTAGGCTTGTTAGTAGTTTAGTATACAATGGCCTGTCGTTAGGCTTGTTAGTAGTTTAGTATACAATGGCCTGTCGTTAGGCTTGTTAGTAGTTTAGTATACAATGGCCTGTCGTTAGGCTTGTTAGTAGTTTAGTATACAATGGCCTGTCGTTAGGCTTGTTAGTAGTTTAGTATACAATGGCCTGTCGTTAGGCTTGTTAGTAGTTTAGTATACAATGGCCTGTCGTTAGGCTTGTTAGTAGTTTAGTATACAATGGCCTGTCGTTAGGCTTGTTAGTAGTTTAGTATACAATGGCCTGTCGTTAGGCTTGTTAGTAGTTTAGTATACAATGGCCTGTCGTTAGGCTTGTTAGTAGTTTAGTATACAATGGCCTGTCGTTAGGCTTGTTAGTAGTTTAGTATACAATGGCCTGTCGTTAGGCTTGTTAGTAGTTTTATTTTACTGCGTGGCAATCTCATTAGACCATTTTGGCACACATAGAAAAAATTGCAAGGAGCAAACGAGACAGAAGATAGATCTGTCTCGCTTGCTCTTTCAGTTTACTTCTATAGCATTTGTTTACAATTGCATATGCAAAAGGACAGAACTTCTCTGGCCTTGAAATGTCAGACACAATTTATTATAGTGTCAAAAACGTAATTTCCTTTACCGTCCGCGAAACTGTTAAAGGACTTGCAAATTTTTGTATGGGATGGGCACTGTCCCATCGCCAACAGACGTGGCGCTTGTTTCAATATGATTGTAGAGTCCCATAAAAAGACTAACAAGTAAACATTTTCAACGAAAAACTCGTTGGGATTAAAAAAACAACAAAAAAAAATGGTCAAATGCGAGTCGAACTCGTGCACGAAAGGTTCCGTACCACCGAACAACGGTAGGAATGGTGTGGACTGAATAGTTTGCATTTTACATAGCAAAATATTGCTTACAAAGTTATTAGTGCGGCTACTTTCACACTCCATGCACTCCAGGTCCATTCATAAGTTTGTATGTGGTATTGAAAGAATTGTTGAATGGGAGCCCCAATCAATATTTATTTTATTCAGTTTTTTAGTATTTGTTGTTATAGCGGCAACAGAAATACATCATCTGTGAAAATTTTAACTGTCTAACTATCACGGTTCATGTGATACAGCCTGGTGACAGACATACAGACAGACAGATGGACAGCGGAGTCTTAGTAATAGGGTCCCCTTTTTACCGTTTGGGTACGGAACCCTAAAAAAGAGCACCATAGAAAGTACAACTTTCAGTATGAGATCGATTTGATCAAAGTATCTTTATTTCTATGGCTGTAGAGATATGAAAATGAAAGTGATCTGAATAAACATTTGAGGAGAAGAGTTAATGTCCTCAACGAGGGGCACAGGCCTATACCTGGATACGCGTAAGATTGAGCCGTACTCCATCACTCTGGCTCAGTGCGGGTTGATGGCGGGGTTTTACAACTACTACTCCGAGTAGCGATAGAAGCCGGGACCTACAGCTTAACGTGTCATCCGAAACACTTAAATACATATCTCATCGGTAGATGGTCAGCACTGGACTTCGAAGCTGTGTCGCCTGCGTGAGAAGCAAGCGTTAAACCCTCTAGACCACGGAGCTCCTTGGAGAACAGATTAATCAACTATACATTTTCCTTGTTAATAAATGATCAACACCTTTCCGTCACATCCTGTGTATCCAAACATCTGATCATTGCATTGGCCACTTAGTTACAAAATGTTGCCGTCCATTTCTAAAACTGCACAACTTGACCTATGATCTAATCCGGGTATTGACATTCTAGCCACATTCAGACATTTTGATGCAACATGCTAAATACAATATAATAGTTTTATAGATATTTTACATAACCACAAATAATCTATCGATCAATACTCAGAGATTAGGAAATTATGGCTGGTCCCCAACTTCGTCTGCATTGACTGGCAAAACACTACCCTCCTTCTAGCGCAGTCGGGAAACAGAATCACTTATATTAATCTAGCTCATAAACTATCTGTGTGGTAAATTTCATTCAAATCCGTTCAGCGGTTTTTGCGTGGTAGAGTAACAAACATCCAAACATCCTAACTCTCACATTAGGGTTCTAACATTTTTGTATGGAGGCTGGCATACCTACGTTGAAACATCTTGATTTTTGTGGCCGGAGATGAAACCGGTGTTAATCGTTGGAGTAAATTATTACAAAGAAAAGGATTTTCCTAGTTATGAATTCCCTAAACGATATATATAATGTGCGAAAAAGAGTTTAATTATAGTAGTTTCTGTGACTGATACATAATGGAGGGCTTTAAAACTCGAGAGAGGGTTCATGAAAGGAGCCGAAGGCGAGTTACATAATAATATCACTCGAGAGTTTTAATGCCTAATTAAGTGCAGTTACATACACTAGTTTATCTACACACATATCATAAGCTATCTTTGATGTCTTCAGGAACCGCATGTTCGACCGGCATGGTGGCATTGATCATTGCTCTGCACTTGTTTAGCTTGTTCTGTAGTACCAATTTCACAGACAAATTAAGGAAGGCACGCAGGCGGGCGTCGGCGTTCAGAATTTGAATGACATAATATGACGAAATATTGATACATTATGATCATAATGTATCAATATTCGGATAAGAAATGAGTTTTTACCAAATCTTATCATTATGCTGGTCGTAACGTCCGGTTTTTGGAAGCAGTAAAGAGGGTTTATGATACGTGTAGATAAATAATAAAAAGAATCGAAACAATAATCCAAAACATGTTGCATTTTTTTGCAACTTGTTTTAAGAAGGGTGGTCGAGGCAGTCAACAGGCATTTAAAAAATATTTTTCGCTTTTATTTTAATGTTTAAATTTTCACACTTTAAGATCTCGCAAGTATATTATATAAAGATTTCCTAACTAAATACTTTTGTATGTAATAATTTACTCTATCGATTGACACCAGTTTCATAGCGGGCCCCAAAATTCAAGATTTTTCCATATTATCGGTCATATTATGGTGGAAAGTTAGATAGCCAAAATATTTCTATAATACAAGTCTTCACAAAATTAAAGGCCCAGTGGCCCAAACTAAATTCATCCTTATTACGTCAGTGACACGGACGCTGTCACCGGGCCTTTTATTTTGTGAAGACTGTAGTGGGATTTAATGATCAGAATGAATTATTTTATAATTATATAATTTACACACAAAAGCAGGTATTCACCAGTTCGGCCAGGTGTTGAATTGTCGAATTGTCTGTCTTTATCGACGACCCGAATGGCCGAGTCGGCAGTGACCATGTCTACGAAGCCAAGGGTCCCGGGCTCGAGTCCCGGTGGGGGCAAATATTTGTTTGATGAGAACGGATGTTTGTACCCTAGTCATGGTTGTTTATCTATCTAAGTATAATATTTATCTATATAAGTATGTGTATCGTGTTCTAGTACCCAAGATACAGGGAATCCTAGTTTGGGGCTAGATCAATGTGTGTAAATACTGTCCGAGGTATTATTATTATTGTAAATAATAAATTAATGATAAATAATAATAATAAATGTAGCCCATTCATGTCCTTACCGAGGGGCACGGGCCTTCACCCGCACACGACTGAGATTGAGCCTTACCAAAGAAAATAAATGCATAGGAAAGTATATGTCTGGCAAAAGAAACAGAAGAAATTAAAGCGTGTAGAAAAATATACTACTACTAAAAAGACCAATAAATCGTGGAAAAAAACGCGAATGGAAAAAAATACAAGGAAAATATAATATCGGAAAATGTATCTAAATACTCGAGGTGAGCTCAACCGCTGAACTCGCTAAATCCCTACTTAGTGCTACCCTATTCTACATAAGAAACCCCTGTAGAAAGTGTAATGACTCTGGCTCCACCAGCTCAGGCTTTGCGTTTAAACCCCCACCCCCATTTACCCTCTTTATGTGGGCCAAGCCATTTTTTCTAAAACAACGCAATTTTGCAGCTTATGCCATGGTTCACATCCTGTGAAAAGCAAAAGTTCCTTTTTATGTTCTCTGCTTCTACTGACGTCTCGCCCATATCAAGGTGTACGAAAAAAAAATGGGTTTTTTTCGAATCCATTTACTCCGCCTTGAAGTCATCTACAGATTTGATTTTTAGGTGAACGTTTATTGAGTATTTGAGTAAGATTCTCTCTAAAGGAAAACGCGATTGGATGATATTTTCTCGATAGAATTTAATTACGAAAATACCTCTAAATTGTTTTATTTTTTCCTGGAATTCTGAAATCCTAACTAATTTCATGGTGGGGCTGCGTTCAAAATGTGGATATTATGTATTCGTAAACACTTCTTGAAATTTTTTCCAACAAACAGCGTAGTTTATTTTTAAACAATTTTTTTACTTTATGTAATTTTTCCTCGATTCCGTCCCTCTCACACTGCGGGTCATTCCGCTTGGAGTACCGGGGAGCTTTGCACGGACGAGGTATCCCCTTAAAAGCTGAAATTATGGAGACTTTTTAGTTTTTCTTTAAGAACCGTAATTTTTTATCATTTGACGTGATAATAGTGTTTTTTCCCATTTTATTGTTAGTTGTACACTACAACCAACTTGACGGCGAAGGGACAAGTTATCTGAAAGGCATAATACGCAGGCCACAATGAAGACATGAGGAGTTTGGTATAAGGCTTATTCTCAGCATTATTAATAATGCTGAGAATAAGCCTCTCCTCTATATCTATTCCTCATGATCCTGCGCCCACCACATCGAGATCCCGTCGCGTTGACTGCATGATATCGTCGTACCTAATCTATCTATGTTCGCAAAAATCGCCTAATGTGTCGTTAACGGCTGGACTGATTTGGATAAACTTTTTTTTTTACTACTCGTTGAGGTCTTGGGAAGGTTCTACTAGAAATAAAAAAGAGAGAACAGCCGATTTTTTTTTAAATCTTTGGTTCAGTTCATGCTTCTGTCGATAGATGGCGTTGGATGCTTGTGACGGATCACGGTCTGTCGGGACTCGGGTCAGCTAGTCTATATGTTACCGGCAATCTGAATAATACTGTTATTCTATATAATACCTAGGCAATGTATATAATACCTGGGGCGTTCAGACAATGTATGAAATATTATGAATATTAATGTCCATTACATACTCTACCTAGGTAATATATACATTGCCCAGGGATGTTATAGAATAGGTATTCATGCCGGTGGCCATGTAGGTACATGGCCACCGGCAATGTGTAAAATAAATAGATTTTGGTAGAATATCAAGGCAAAACACTGCGGTAGCTTAGGTCTTGACCTAAGCTACCGCAGGGTAGGGTAAAGGAGGTGAGCGAAGCGAAGACCTCTTTACCCTTCGTGTTAGGTTGAACATGTGAACAACAAAAAATACTTAGTTTAAAGTATTTTTTGTCTTAGTTTGAAGATGTAATAACAAAACAAAAGTACTTAGTTTTAAGTATTTTTTGCTGTTCTTACATGTTCAACCTCACACGAAGAATAAAGTATAACTTTTTATAAAATAACTTTTCCCTTCACCTAAGCTGCCGCAGTGTTTTACCCCTTTACATACATTACCGGCTGCACATTGAGTATTATATTTAATACCTAGACAAAGTATAAAATAAATAATATTTCGTACATTACCTACACGTTTTAGGCATTATATATATTGCCCAGGGGTTATACATAATACAGATTGCCGGTCACATATACACAAGTGTCTCGTAAACAATGGATAACGCAAGAGCGCGGAGCTATCGGTAGGCCTCATCATTCTGAAAAAAAAAAAACACTATGTGACCAATTCGATCAGAGCAACTTTATTTTTAACTTTTCTGTACAAATCAACTGACAGGCCTACCCAAAATGGATGTCGATGTCAATAAAGTTGCTCTGATCAAACCAGTTTCGTAGTGAAAGTTGTTCAGAATGAAGAGGCCTATTAAAAGCTCGGTTATCCTCGGTTGTATATATAGAAATGATGCTAACGGCTGGACTGATTTGGATGAACTTTTTATCGAACTCTTCGTTGAAGTCTCGCGGCAGTTCCTACGGAAATATAAAAAGAACTCAAATGGAACAGAACAGAAAAGAACAAAACGAACGTCTGTTGGGAGAGCTAGTCCCTTGTAGCGATGTTTAGATGTTTGAATGGTGGGTGTTTGTGTGTTTGTGCCTCAATCACGCTTAAACGGCTGCATGGATTTGTATTATTTTTTTAGCATACTTTTTATCCGACCCCACCAGAAGGAGGGTAACGTTGTCCCGGTAAATGATAATTCCTAGGAACACGCGGATGAAGTTGCGGGCATCTGCTAGTATAAATATATATACACAATTATTGACTATATATAATTATTATTGACGACCCGAATGGCCGAGTCGGCAGACCCTGCCTACGAAGCCAAGGGTCCCGGATTCGAGTCCCGGTGGGGGCAAATAATTGTTTGATGAGAACGGATGTTTGTATCCGAGTCATGGTTGTTTATCTATCCAAGTATAATATTTATCTATATAAGTATGTGTATCGTTGTCTAGTACCCAAGATACAGGGAATCCTAGTTTGGGGCTAGATCAATGTGTGTAAATGGTGTCCAAGGTAGTATTATTATATTATTATTATAAAACATGCAACAAGTTGTGTGTCACATGAGACAGAAGATACTCGACAGGCGTCTAGTTGACTCGGTGGAATAAAGTAGTATATAATCTAGGAAAGTACAGTCACGCCTTTTCCTATACGGGGTGGCAGTGGCACAGTTGTGCCCACGTTATTCAATACTAGCCCAGTTTCCTAGTTTGGGGCCAGATCAATGTGTGTAAATGGTATCCAAGGTATTATTATTATTAAATTACACTTTTACATAAGTACCTATCCACATTGATTAATGTTGAACTTTTCCACACAACAATGATTTCATTACCCATGAGTCATTCGGCAAACTGTTTAGCATTTGACCCTACTATGATTTGACCTTATCATTGTTTTGAAGTCATCATCATATAACATGGAAGGCTACTTCAAAACCTGATAGATTTATTTTTATCTGATGATCTTTTGCTTAATTGGGGCATATAGTCACCAACACATCGACCAGACAAATATAAATCAGGATGAGTTTGATTTGCTGACATTTTATTTGGAATTAAACCTATCACCCATTATTGTATACGACAGATATTAAATGAATATACAATACTCAAAGTTTCGTTTACCAACACCTCAATTATTAAATAATAGTTTTTTCCGCCTTCTAACCTCAAAATAGCACCTTTGCCGCTTGATTTCGGATTCTTAGGCGGAAAAATTCTATTCGTAGCTCGTTCGAATGTGATCCTTATGATTGACCCTGTCGATTGACGCCATAAAAGTACAGAATGATGTTTTTTCGAATTTTAGCCGGTTCGATTCCTGGTTGTGGCAAGCGTATTTTCAAAATCTTTGAAAGCAGTTTTGTTTCTTTTCAAAAATAAAAGAATGTTTACTTTGAGGGAAATTTGCTACCTCCATTATTTAGAGTACTTGCCCTCCAGGTGGTGTTACAAAATTCCACCCTGTATATAGTTAGACACATTGATCTAGCCCCAAACTAGGATTCCCTGTATCTTGGGTACTAGACAACGATACACATACTCATATAGATAAATATTATACTTAGATAGATAAACAACCATGACTAGGGTACAAACATCCGTTATCATCAAACAAATATTTGCCCCCACCGAGACTCGAACCCGGGACCCTTGGCTTCATTGGCAGGGTCACTGCCGACTCGGCCGTTCAAGTTGTCATAAATAATATAATTAAGTGTTTTCATTAGACTAGTAAATATACTACATACATATAGAAGAACATTAATACCGTATATAAAATACTATATTATAAATAAAGAATACTACATATTAAATCCCTAAGTTTACGAAAGAGAAAGATAATGCTCCTACTTAATAAGGTTATTTATTTGATCATTGCGATAAACATGTTCCATATTTGGATTTCCGTGTTTTTTTTGTGACAAAAAAGGTGTTTTTTTGCAGTGACGAGGCTCAAGATTTATATTTGAAGCGTAATTGTTAGATGATACGATCTGTGCTTGATAACTTGTACAATAATCATTACAAAAAAATCATTCGCTAACCTAACTCAAACCTGAAGCAAAGCCTGCGGATATTTTGTTTGTAAGGTTTTATTCTCGGCGCCGACTGTTTCGCATCATAATTATAAAGGTTCATGCTGAATAAGGGAAGGCAACTACCATTTCCCTTGAGTTTTTAATAACTCACTCACAAATGGTAACAATAATACCCCAAATATGTGAGAAAAAAGGGAATAAGAAAATTAAAAAACCGGTCAAGTGCGAGTATAAATCGCGCACGAAGGGTTCCGTACCACCGTTCAATGGAAGCGATGGTGTGGAGTGAATAGTTTGGATTTTACACAGCAAAATATTGTTTACAAAGTTATTGGTGCGGTTACTTTCACACTCCATGTACGTTACCAGGTGCATCCATAAGTTTGTATGTGGTATTGTTGTATGGGAGCCCCCTTAAATATTTATTTTATCCTGTTTTTTTAGTATTTGTTGTTATAGCGGCAACAGAAATACATAATCTGTGAAAATTTCAACTCTCTAGCTAGCTAGGTTCTTGAGATACAGCCTGGTGACAGACGGACGGACGGACGGACGGACGGACAGCGAAGTCTTAGTAATAGGGTTCCGTTCTTACCCGTTGGGTACGGAACCCTAAAAACAATGTTGATTTTCTCTGAGATTAATTATTATTTTTAAATTATTTTCAATTAATATTATATTCTTTTAGCTTAGGTGTAGTAACGGTAAAAGAAAAATACCGTAAATCTTTAAATTTATGTCGTAAATTACTGAGCCAAGTTTTTTATAGAAAAATAAACTTCTGAAAGAGCGACCAACCCAAATTATACATACTTCAAACCCTTGTTCGTTCATCAGTCAAAAGTATTTTTAGATATTTACGACCCGAATGGCCGAGTCGGTAGTGACCCTGCCTACGAAGCCAAGGGTCCCGGGTTTGAGTCCCGGTGGGGGCAAATAATTGTTTGATGAAAACGGATGTTGGTACCCTAGTCATGGTTGTTTGTCTATCTAAGTATAATATTTATCTATGTAAGTATGTGTATCGTTATCTAGTACCCAAGATGTAGGCAATCCTAGTTTGGGGCTAGATAAATGTGTGTAAGTAGTATCCAAGGTATTATTATGTAGAGAAGAGGCAAAACATTACGTTTGCTAAGTATATGTAAATATCTACAGTAATAAAGTAGAATAAAACTTTGCCAGTATTTAAAAATATCTACGCAAATTGGTAGCTTTTTAGTGGTAAGTACCGTTGGATTTTTATTAGATGGAGCGTCCTGTCAGTTTTATATGGAAACTTGACGCTGTAGAACAGTCAGCGCTGACTGTCAGACGTAATGAGAACAACGCATCGCTGTTCATCACGTCTCAGGTCTAGTAGTTACTCGCCCGGCTGTCACACAGGAGACGCAGGTTCGAAATCCGATGTGCATGAGATAAGTAATTTATCTAAACAACCTTTGTTAATATAATAGTGTGTGTGATTGTTTATTTTAACTTAAAATAGCATCACAATTTTTCACGTACTTGCCACCACAGGCACAATTGCGTTCACCTCTATGCAGATTTTATACAGCCAGAAGCAATTTATCTTTAGTACATTCTGCCTATACGTGAGGCTACGTTATAGTGTGGAAACGATTTTAGGACAATTTCGTCGATTTCTGGCTATATAAGGGCGCAACTCTCTGCCACCCAATATGAGAAAAGGTATCTATCACACCCTGAAAACGGGATCAGCTAATTGAAAATGAACATGTCCCTTTTTTTGTAGCCCCTTAGTTTCTGGGCAAAGGCCTCCCCAACAGCTTACGAAATCGAGGTAAAAATGCATGCAAAACTTAAAAAGTCTCCCGACAACCCTATTCTGAAATTAAGTTACGCAAGTTACCGAAAATTTTGCAATGCTCTACTTAGAGTACTAAAGCGAACATATAAAAGGGCAGAATAACAAAATACTAAAAACAATCCAAAGGCCACGGAGAATGATTAAGTCTATTTCAAATAAAAGTATACAGCGACGATCTCCTACGAGTGCTACTTTAAATAACTGGTGATGCAAAGACATCGCTGAATAAAGTTAATAATTTCTTTGGTGACGAAGCGAAAAGATTGGCCCAAAATGTTCCTCCTTGCCGAGGCGGTCTTGTTTCGGCAGTAGATTCCCACTGCAAGTCTCCTCGGGAATCACTTGCAATTCTACCTGATGACGACGGCGAAATTGAAAAGTTGCTGGCTGGTTTGAGATGCGATTGTGCCACTGGGTGTGATAATATACCAGCAAATATCATAAAACAATACCGTAGCTAATTTATGCCCACTATCACACATACCTGAAATCTAGCTTTCAATTCAGGTATATTCCCCAAAGCGCTTTAATAGCGCATTGTTACACCGGTGTATAAGAAAGGGGATATAGAGGCACTGCCACCAATTAGAGGACAATCTCAGCTCATTGTCAATTTTTTGAAGCGAACCCTTAATAATTGTCTCCTTAGTTTTCTCACAACAAAAACGTCATTAACCAATTTGGTTTCAGGGCAGGTATATCAACTGAGGATGCAGTAACCTCCTTTACTAATACCTACTTGACTTATCAAATGCATTTGACACTGTCTCTTTCCCCATAGTTATCTAAAACATAGACAAGGCTGGAGTTCGTGGTCTTGCTCTTAAAATCTTTCAAGACTATCTTTCTGATAACACTCAATGCCATCGCCAGCAGTCAGATATCTATATAATAATATAATAATAATATCTATATCTTGGATACCATTAACACACATTGATCTAGCCCCAAACTAGGATTCCCTGTATCTTGGGTATTAGACAACGATACACATACTTATATAGATAAATATTGTACTAAGATAGATAAACAACTATGACTAGGGTACAAAAATCCGTTCTCATCAAACAAATATTTGCCCCCACCGTGACCCGAACCCGGGGCCCTTGGCTTCGTAGGCAGCGTCACTGCCGACTCGGCCATTCGGGTCGTATTGACTGTTATATTCCATAGGGCAGCATCTTGGGTCTTACACGGTGTTTTATTTACATTGATGCCCTTTGTCGGCTCCGTGATATATATAAAGCATTGCTTATATGCGACAAAACCTGGTAAAAGACTAAACAGGGCGCTGTTTTTTTGTCTGGAAGTGGTTTTGGAGTGGCTTTCTGTTAATTTGCTTATGTTATCGCGGATAAGACAAATATCATTAAACTTGTTCTACACAATACCAATGGACCTCCTACAGATAACAGTTTGGTGAAGGCTTACAAATTTGCACCTGATTCTAAAAGGTGCCACCGCCACCATCTGAGCGTGGTTACAAACTTTAAATATTTTGGTGTCTTCATTTTTTCCAACTGAGTTGGAGGGTTCATGTTGAGGTAATGTGGGGTCGTCTAAGACGGATGATATATATTTTCAAGGACTATATTTCTTGTATATCGTAGCCTAGCCGATTCTATTATTCCTTAATGTATTACGGTCTGGTGTGGAACCTGTCGGACTACCATAATGCAACTCGAGAGAGCACAAAGAGCTATACTTAAAGTTATCTATTTTAAAGTACGAGGTTATCCAAATGCCAAGCTCTACTCCGAGTCAGGTATTCCCACCGTGAGACAAATCTTCATACTACGAGCAGTGCTCCGAAGACATTCCCTGATACTTCTTGATAAGCTCTACTCCGAGTCAGGTATTCTCACCGTGAGACAAATCTTCATACTACGAGCAGTGCTCCGAAGACACTCCCTGATACTTCTTGATACAAAAGTCCTTCTGAATACTTCAGTTTGGATCGGAATTATTTGCAGGTCTTCAGTTTGTGACGCTATGTTACTTTTTATATAATAGGATTCATACATTATCTCCAATTTACAATTCAAGTTACCGCGAAGTCAAAAACAAAGTTGCTTAATGGTTACCTACTGTTGATTCTATAAACTCTGAACAATTTCTTAAGATAGGTGAACGAAAAATAAGAAAAAATAAAATTACCTTAGTACCTATTCTTTATAATCTTTTTAAAGTAACTAAAACAAAAATACGAAACTAAAGTAATCTTATTTTTAATCACCTACATTATTTTGTAATATACGCAGTTGATTTCTCGGTGTTAGTCCCTGAGTGATCACGATGTCCTAGAAACTTGAAATTTGGCACAGAGGTGTATCACGATGGGAAAAATTCTGAAAACAGTTAATTGATTCACGATAAAAAAAAAACAAAAAGCCTAGAAGTAAAGTTAAAATAACCGTACTGTACCTAGTTTAACGCCTATAATCCATAGATACAGATATTTTAGCTAGTTTAGGGGTAAGAAGTTCCAATATTATTATTTTTTTTTTCAATTTATTCATTTAGGATAACAATGATCCATTATGAGTTAGTAACAAACAAAAACTATGGTTGATAAACAGCATAAAATAAAAACAAAAAAATCTATTTGTTGCTCGAGATAAGCTTGACTATCCAATATTGGTATATTCTGCAGCAAAACCTTCTCGAGATCACCCTCAGGATCTCATTGGTGCTGTCCCAAGCTCTGCCGATAATCGAAACAATACGTTTCCTCATGATCGCGTAATAATCATCTGTTTGCGCCTCAGCTAACATTGTTGAAGCACTGCAGAACCGAGGTAGCCCCAGTAACATCCTGAAGATGTACACTGTACCATAACTTTACTGTATACTGAAAATGGTAGAATGTACGAGATAAACTTTTAGCTTTATTTATGATACACATAATTACTAGATAGACTGTATAAATTATAATGAAAATAAATCAATGTTCAGCATCCGTCAACTGCTTTATCCAAAACTTAAATATGCAAAAAACACACACACACACACACACACACACACACACACACAAACACACTAAGAAAATAAAGCGCCCCGAACCATATCAGATGCGAAGGTCCCCATCACGCTGGCGGCGTGTCCGCGCTGCACTGCGAGGGAGATCCTCTGCATAAGATAGGACCCGGTGCGGCGGTCACAGCCACAGTCCCTCAGGCGGCGCCCTATTTCCCTAATGAATGCCTCGCCCTGCACTCCCCAGAGCCCGGTGGTTTCTATGGCAAGCGGGACGAATATATACTGACCCAAAAGCACAGAGTACTTTTGGGTCTTCATCCTCGCTGCCTCTCCCGCTGCGGCCCCCGGGTGGACACGGTCGATGCCACGTGGGGGGGAGCGGATGTGCAGACACACCTCGCATCCCAAAGCAATGACCGCCCCCTCTCCCACGGGATCATGCTCAGGCCATCCGGGCGTTCCCCATCGGTACGACACAGCCCTCCACACTGTACTCCAGCGGAGGTTACTTTTAGCTTATCATCTCTTATCTCCGCCTCAGCCTTCCCCTACGCCGGCGTCCGTCTGGTGGCACCCAATCAGTGACTATCATCGCCCATCTGTCTGGGTCCTGGGAGCATAACATAAACAAACATTTATATACAGGCACATACATAGCTTCTGGCCCCACACAAGGGGATACCCTGTGTCGTGGGAAACCTAAACAGCGACTTCACACAAATATAAACATCCAAGAACTGGGGATTTTTTCTTCTGTATCCCCAGCTGGGGATCGAGTAAGATTGAGCCATACTTCATCACGCTGGCTCATCGCGGGTTAATGGAAGGGTTTTACTACTTCTACTACCAAGTAGCGATAGTAGACCTACAGCTTAACGAGTCAACGGAAACATCATCATCATCACCATCATCATCATATCAGCCTGTCAGGGAACCCACTGCTGAGTATAGGCCTCCTCATATACACGCCACTCGACCCGGTCCCGTGCAATCCGGGTCCACTGCTACGTAAGGCCCAAGATCACATAAAACCACTGAAGAGAGAGAAAAAAATAAAAAAAAATACAATAAATTCATCGGTCTCAAGAAAATAGAGAGAGATAATCTAGTTTAAATACGATGTCGTTACGCGATTGGATTAATTTGGCTCGATCGTAAAAAATCCTGAACATAGTCTATATTTGAAAGGAGATACTTTTTCTCATAATTTTTTTACCTAAATTTTCCTCTTTTAGAGCTCCGTATCAATCCTTAAATTTTATCAATTAGCTTATTTCCGTTTTTCAGTAAATTCAAATAAACACCAAATTTTTTAAGTATCCGGGCGGCCCGATGCTTTTCCGCGCAGCTTGCTACCCCGCCAGTTGCGCTACCCCGCCAGAAGACGATGGGCGAATGCGGCGCCCCTCACCTCAACAGCTAGAACTGGGCCATAAGGGTTCATGCTCAGCACCGGATTCGAATCTGCATCCCCTGCATGAGAAGCGAGCAAGAAACCCACTAGACCACGGCTCACTATGTGAAATAGATATCACTAATTACATTTAGAGAAAACAACATTTCTAAATAACTGTGAGAACACCGTTCACCTAAAAACAGAAAACGAAGTATACCAACTATTTATAATACGGTTAGGCTCTGTTGGCATTTTGACGTTTCGGTGTTTTGTGACAATATAATTTAAAAAAATCTGAACAACACGCCTTTTCCCATAAACTAATTAATACGCTTATTTAGCTTAACAAAGGGCTTGCCCCTCTCCGTGAGAACTACTATCGGTCAGCACCGGGATTCGAACCAGCATCTCTTGCCTGACATGCGAGCGTGTACCCACTAGACCGCGGTTACTCTCAGGTCATTCAAATTTAATCATTTTATGGATATATCCAGCCTCCTCCTACACCCACTGTTGAGTAGAGGCCTCCTCTTACTTACGCCATTTTTAGCGTCTTGTGCCAACCTGATCACACTGTTGCCCGGCATGTTTGGAGATGTAAACATGTTAAATTTTTACAAACATTTTTATATTATTCTGGCCTCACACCAGGATACCCTGTGTCGTGGGAAAAAAAGCAGAAAGTGACAGAAGAGAGAGAAAGAAGACAGTAACATCCAAGCCCAGTCCCCTTTTTGAGTACTCAAAACGTCCGAAAACTGTGGTAATGTGATAGTAGTGTTTAGAAAAATCCATTGTTCAGTGTCCTCACCTGAGCGAAAGGGTATGCTTGTAGCTATGTGGCTACATCTATCAGACGACCTATAGATAATTAGTAACTGAAGAAACTTCTCTTGCGCGATGCAGGATCGATCGTCAATTGTTTGTGCGATCCGTAATGACATCTGTTGACAACTTCTGTCAAATGCTGCGTTTGTTTTCTTGACATTGTATGTTAGTATGTTGTTCTTCTGATAGGTGACGCCACAGCTACACCTTCATATCTCCATAGCTGCGGCGATGAGGTAGCCCCCTGTCACGCAATATGGAGTATGAATAACTGGCTTAACCCATGTCCCTCTGCCTCTTCCACCCTGTATGGGAAAAGGCGTAACGCTATAGTATTTTTATGATTTTGTACATGACAATAGTTCCTTGTAAATCTGTATTAAGTAGGATTGTAAACCCATGTGCAGATTGCCTCACAGCCGTCGTAAGGGCGACTGCACATTGTTTATAAAGGCCAGTCCCATAATAAATTGTAACAAACAAAAGAGGCTAACTAATGAGGTATCTCGCGTTCTGGACAACGTATTTGCTGAGATTAAAATGCATGCCCTATGTGGATTGCTGGAAGAAATATATTGTTGAAGATAAGCTTGCCTTTGTATGTCTTTTTTAATATAAGTCTACAGTAAAGAAATAACAAATTACACTTACAAATAAAATAAACCATCCATGGTACAAGTTTAAAATCCTATGGATTTTACTCTGATTAATTCGGATTAAAAATTACAGTTATGTACTTAAAATAATATTTTTAAATCTACACCATTCTGTTATATACTTACCTATAGTGTCTTGATTTTCAACAAAACATCACAAGCAAAACTGTAATGTTTTGTGATGAAATTAGAAGAAACTAAGGCATATTATTGAATAAGTTGGGACACTCAGTCATACATAAATAACTGTTTACCAAACTCCAGTTTTCATAATGTTATGCAAAAATTAACAAAGACACTTGATCTGACACCTGAATCAAACTTAATACTCATGTTTGGAAAAAGGGGTGAGGTAAATAAATGGGACCTAATTAAATATTTTAAAATACTTTGCTCACTGAATGTTAATAAAATTGTTATGTTTACATTCCGATACAGTAGCAGCTTACTACAAACTGAAAATGATCTTCGATATAATCTAAACTTGACATTATATAAAACGTCTTATAATAATAGATTGATTCATCTGATTGACTCTAACAATTATGTTAGGGATAATGTTTATTTTACCAAAGGCAGTTATTACCTTCCAGATTTTTACAAGCGATAGGAAGCTGTGTAGCTATCTTATTTTTTTGTATTACAGCCAAGAATTTGGCTAACCTGACTGCTTCTATTGAGCACTGACAAGGGATATTGGAAGACATTGCAAGTAATTTTAATTAGTTGATAAAACAATAGAGGAAATCTATAGCATACAAGAACCACTTAATATATCAAGCAAGCATAGGACATCAAAAATGTGTAATATCTTGCCCGAATTACATAGTAAAAAAGTGTAATAATATCCCAATATTAAACAATATTCAGACAAAGGGTAAGCCAAACTTAAATATTACCCATCAACACATGCAGGGGCTACCTGGCAAAAATCTTGTGATAGAATCATCAACAGATGTTATTTATTAAAGAGAACCCTAGTCAAAGGAAAATAGTATGTCTTTTTACATAAATAATTACAAAATTGTCAGTTGTTACAATAGAAACACTGCTGATAGAGTAGGTTCTTTATTCTCAGTAAAAAGTAATATTAAGGTGAAACAACAGAAACATATTCTTGCACTTACTGAAGAAAGATAAATAGAGGTATCCTGTTTTGTGTTTGATAGCCATATTATTGTTTGTGTCTAAAGACCTCTAAGGGATGAAAAAGGCCATGGCAATTTTGAAATATTTGAGAAAATTATGGAGGAAGCTCTCACGTAACTATGTAATAACAGAAAAAGTTTATTATTTGAAGAGATCTTAACGTAGGTTTGCTTGTAGATACAACCATGAAACAACGATTAATAACTCTGTTCAAATCATTTAATTTATGTCTTATATTTCTAGAGCCGACTAGAATTACACTTTACAGACAAACTTGCTTAGATAATGTTTTTTGTGACTGTGCATTCACAAGTAAACATATAATTAACTGCAACTGAAAATTTCATGACTATGTTGAAAAATATTCCTAAACTTTCAAGTTGGTTGGTAGAACTGCAAGAACTTTACACATTAATGGTAAATTACAAAATTAAAATAATAGAATGAAAACCGTTTGGCAAACCATAAACCGTGAAACTGGCAAAGTTAAACATACCAAGGGAACATGATCACCGCTCAAAGATAGGTGATGATGTTGTTAAATCCAACGCTGAGGTAGCTCGAGCTTTCGAAACATTCCTCACCAATGTATTCTTACTCACCTTACTCACAACAGAGCCTCTAAATTCATCTCCACATGAAGCAGATGCTTTATTAAAAAACAGTCAGTAATGTAGATTGGACATTGTCAAAATGTTTAGATTAATTAACTTAAAAAATTCTGAAGATCGGTGGGGTAAATGAGTCAAAGTCATTGGTTCAGTAATAGCCCCACAGCTAGCTTATATATTCAATAAATGTCTTGACGAACAAGCTTTCCCAGACCTCAGAGAACATCGCCAGGTAAATATCTACTGTAATAAAACCATTTGATTGATTGATTTGATTGATTGATTGGAAATTTCAACTCTCTATCTATTTTGGTTCCTAAGATACACCCCGCTGATGGACAGCGGATGCTTAGTATTTGTAAATTTGGCGTCCTTCGGATACGGAACCCGTAAAAGTATCTATTCTGACTAGGTCTACTATCGTGTCCAATGCGGCCACCGCATCTAGCCAACTCCTAATAAATTGCAAAACCGTCTCTTGACCATTGTTTCAGTTATTGTGCCACTTATAAATGTCTTATTACGATGAATTAACTCGAAATTAACTTATAATTGCTAATTAATGAGTCCTGGCTAATCTGTGACGTGGCGGAACGTGATCAATCATATGACATGAACTTTTATGGTCAATTGAGTATTAGATAATACTTTTATGTAGGGGCAATGAATTATTGTAGTTAAAAATCAAATACACTCTTTTGAAATCGAAAGTTCTTGGACGAATCAAATGAGCCCAAACATGATGGGTTGAAAGATTCAGATTCAGATTCAGATTCATTTTTTTATTGAATATAAATAAATAAATTATCTTATTCAACGTCAAAATTATACTTATTGATAACAAGTATTTTTTTTAATAAAAAGAAGACTACACCGTTTCGGAAGGTGGGCCTCGGGGTTAAGATGAAACGGCAAGAAACTCCCCCATACATTCTTTTAAAAAAGTGACTTTACAACAGGAACTACTGGTTTAGACTTGATCCATCGCCCCTCATCGAATTTCTGTGCGTTGAGATGGTATGGACCATGCAGTTTTGTCATCTAAGTATTCCTTAATAGGATTTTCTTATCAGCTCATTTTTAACATAGTTTTTTAACCTCTTTTCAGGAAGGATCAATGATTCCCGTGGTACTTTATTGAAGAAGCGAATACAGTGCCCCATGAATGATGTGCCTGCTTTACTTAGTTTAAATAATGGTAGTGCTAACCTATTTCTATTTCTAGTGTTAAGTGTATGGCTATCACCTACAATTTTAAATAAAGCTATGTTTTTTCTTACATGCATGATATTCTCGTATATATATTGACAGGTAACCGTAAGTATATTAATTTATTTGATTTATTTACATATGGAAATGTATATAGACTTCTTGAATCACGCTCCAAAGAGTTCCTCTTCTTATTTTTAGGGTTCCGTACCCGAAGGGTTCCAAACGGGACCCTATTACTAAGACTCCGCTGTTCGTCCGTCCGTCTGTCACCAGGCTGTATCTCAAGAACCTAGCTAGCTAGAGAGTTGAAATTTTCACAGATTATGTATTTATGTTGCCGCTATAACATCAAATACTAAAAAACAGGATAAAAGAAATATTTAAGGGGGCTCCCATACAACAATTCTTTCAATACCACATACAAACTTATGGATGCACCTGGTTACGTACATGGAGTGTGAAAGTAACCGCACCAATAACTTTGTAAATAATATTTTGCTGTGTAAAATCCAAACTATTCACTCCACACCATCGCTTCCATTGAACGGTGGTACGGAACCCTTCGTGCGCGATTTAGACTCGCACTTGACCGTTTTTTTTAATATGGCGTGATTACCTCTTTTTGGGTTAATTTTGCCAGTGTCAAGTTTATTTGAAGATCACAATTAGGTCAGTTTCTCTATCAAGAACTGGCAATCAACGTCTTGAGAATGATTTGATAAGGACACTATTGTACCTGGGAGGCCGTGGAGGGCTGTAGGAATTTTGAAAATTTTATTTTGCTTTAAAATTGTACAGTTTTTCTTTTGTTCTGTTGTTCAATTTAAGAATGTTTTTTTTATTCCCTCGGTCTAGGGAATTTAATATTTAATATTAATTTAATTTAATATAAACGTATTTTCGTATATATTTTTTTACAAATCATCCATAAAGGATATGATACGCGCGGCGATACGAGATCACCGTCTTGCTCCGCCGGACACACAGCCTCTCTATCCCCCTTTCGAACCTCCCGGACTGAGGTTAGAGCCCCCTGACCGTTTTGCAGATTTAAAAAAAAGCTATTAGCGTTGTCTGAGGTGCGCTGTTTATTTTATCTTACAGGTTATTAGAGGTGAAGTATACACGCTGATCGTTTTCAAGATGAACAGCAACATGTAAGACAGGGGGGAACCTTTCACGAATGGGAAAGGTTAAGATCCTCCAAACTGCTTCTGAACTGCTTATGTACCGGCCGCTGTTGGCACCAGTCCTGTCTCTGGGAGTAGGGATCCTGGTGTGGTCTTCAATAAAAGGCTGGACTGTATATTTTTACGTAGGTTATAATGATGTGGAACATGATGTGTCACAATAAAGTCTCCATTCCGAGTGACAGATAATGGTGTGACAGCTGTCAATGGCGTTTGGTTTCACCAGCCGCTTTCGTAGGTTTTCACCTCATCTTTCTCATTCTTCAGAGTAAAGGCAGCTTGATCACTACCCTTGTTCACGTACTTACAAATATATTTGATATATTTAACACAGTTGACAGTCAAGTTCACACGTATTATACGACATAAACGAATATACGCTACTTATAGACCTAATTCGTCTTATGACAATGACAATAACCACCACTGATAAGTCACAGTAAAGCAATAATACGCAGTCTCGTTTACCTGGATGATATCATAACACCAGTCTTTTTGCTTTAGAAACCAAACTACTGGACTGATTCATAATTTTCAAAAAACAGGAATGCTCAACCTTTTAATTAAAAAATAAATTTTGAAATCGGTTCATAAGTTTTGAGGTAGCAAATATAAAAATAACGTTAACTTAAAATAATAAATAAAAATACAACCGAATTGTGAACCTCCTCCTTTTTTAAAGTCGGTTAAAAGAAGAAGCAGAAGTTAGAGACTTCATAACTTCGCATAATATTATGTAAAATACATGTCGCTAGTATCAATTTGTCAACGTGTATCGGGTTTAATACTTTTGTTATAAATGCCAAATTTCTGGTACAATATTCCAAATGCATCGTCCACAACTTTGCGTGCTCGTGATAAACGTTCATTGAATAAACTTTGTGCCTCAGATAAGCCACGGCAACGAGGGTATGGCCTCATTAAATATTTCATTAGAGGAAACGCCTCATCTCCTATGAAAACATGTGGTATATCTCTGTTACTTCCAGGTAGTGGTTTATCGTTTGGAATATGTAATTAATTACTTTCAAGACGTCTCCATAATTTCGAAGATGCAAATATTTCACCGTCACTATTTCTACCAAAAGCGCCTATATCAACTAATATAAATCTATATTTATCATTAACCACAGCCATTAGGACAACAGAAAAGTGCTTTTTATAATTGAAATACAGCGAACCACATGTTTCCCATCTACAGCGCCGATGCAATTTGGAAGATTCCATCTGTCTTGAAATCCTTGAGCTATACTTCTCCAACGCTCTTTAACTGGCGTTGGAATGAAAATTCCTGATAATTTGTTTATGATTGCGTTACATACTTCTTGTATAAGTGATCGGATTGTTGATTCGCCTAATCCAAAGCTTGGACTCAACGTCCTTGCTGAACTTCCCGTGATCATGTATCTGAAACAAAACTTTCTCTATTAATATTTCTAAGCAAAAATAAACACACCTTAGCACACAGACACCTCTTCACTTCGAATTTTTTCATTTTCAGATTCAGAGTGCAAGAAAACATGGGCGGACTTAAGATAAAGCTATAGAAGAGCAGGTGTTAAGAAACGCACAAAGAGCGGTCAGGCTACTACCTCATCAAAAAAATGGCAATTTTAAGAAGAAATGTATTTTTTGAAGCCGCATATGAAACAAAGAAAAACAATTTCATCATTAATGGAAGATGATAGTGAAGATATGGAAAATTATGATGTGAGTGAAATTAATGAAATGTTGTCAAATCACGATGATGATTCTACCATGTCATGAAAGAAAAAGAGACAAATAAGGACCACGAGATTGACAAGTTTTTTCGGCCATTGCAACAACGGTAAAAAAAAACGCAACCAATCTGTTCTGAAGTCTAGAATATTCAACATGGTGTCTGAATTTGAATTACAAGAAATCCACTAACAAACTAATGTCTATGCTGGTTCTACACAATACTGATATTGAAAGTCCTTCGGATTATTACACCCACAATACAGAACCTTCGGGTTATAACACCCGCAATACAGGACCTTCGGGTTATAACATCCATTATGCAGGCACTTCCGGCTATAATACCCAAAATGCAGAGCGTTTAGGCAATAATTCTCCAGTTTTAGAAGAACCAAACAGTGAATTGACTAATGCTACACAGAAAAATGATTCCTAAGATTAATATGTGCTAGAATACTGTTTTCTTATTGATTTTGAGTTGTAAGCAGTAAGCAATGGAAATTAGAGACTGATTGTTAGTAAATTTGTTCAAATAAATATATAAATTTAAGTACAAATAAATATTGTAAGCAATAAGTAATGGAAATTAGAGACTGTTTCTTACTAACTTTGTTCAAATAAATATTTAAATTTAAGTACAAGAATATTTTCTCTTTCGCTAACCTGAAAGTCACGGCAAATTTTTCTATTGGTGGTATTGCTTGTCTGTATTTCGTATTATTCTTTGTTATGTCTTTTTCAACAAATGATAATATGTGGTCAAATAAGTACCGATCCATACGAAAGTAAAGAAAGAATTTTTCTTCGTCATCTAATGGTGTCTCTGGATCTGCCAAAATTCTCCTTCTGCATGTCTTGCTTTCAACATTTTATGCACCTAAAATCTTCGTCTGTTATTTCTTGCGCTTCATCCTCAAGTGCAATGGCAATATGTAATTGCTAGTTCGCGCGTTGCCGTTGTGAATCGGGACATAGTAAAAAACACGAGTTGCTTCAATGGAAACCGATCACGAACTGTGCCTGTCGCGATTAAGCGACAGCGGTCGGCGAGTGGAGAGCTGGGCGTTTGCTAGCTGTCGATGCGTGGATAGCTGGGCGTCTGCTAGCTGTCGACGAGTGGATAGCTGGGCGTCTGCTAGCTGTCGATGCGTGGACAGCTGGGCGTCTGCTAGCTGTCGATGCGTGGAGAGCTGGGCGTCTGCTAGCTGTCGATGGGTGGACAGCTGGGCGTCTGCTAGCTGTCGATGCGTGGACAACTGGGCGTCTGCTAGCTGTCGATGCGTGGACAGCTGGGCGTCTGCTGGCTGTCGATGCGTGGACAGCTGGGCGTCTGCTAGCTGTCGATGCGTGGAGAGCTGGGCGTCTGCTAGCTGTCGATGGGTGGACAGCTGGGCGTCTGCTAGCTGTCGATGCGTGGAGAGCTGGGCGTCTGCTAGCTGTCGATGCGTGGACAACTGGGCGTCTGCTAGCTGTCGATGCGTGGACAGCTGGGCGTCTGCTAGCTGTCGATGCGTGGACAGCTGGGCGTCTGCTAGCTGTTGATGCGTGGACAGCTGGGCGTCTGCTAGCTGTCGATGCGTGGACAGCTGGGCGTCTGCTAGCTGTCGATGCGGGTACAGCTGGGATTCTGCTAGCTGTCGATGCGTGGACAGCTGGGCGTTTGCTAGCTGTCGATGCGTGGATAGCTGGGCGTCTGCTAGCTGTCGATGCGTGGACAGCTGGACGTCTGCTAGCTGTCGACGAGTGGACCGCCAGCAGTCGTCTAGTTTAGGGCGGTGTTGAGTGGGAGCGATGTTGGAGCAGGGTCGTGTAAGTGGGCTATGACCTAAATGTGATATTCCGTTTGCTTTCTGCTTTAAGAGTTCTTGAAAACAATAAGTAGAACTGCTCTTAACCTACTTTTTAGGGTTCCGTACACAAAGGGTTCCAAACGGGACCCTATTACTAAGCCTCCGCTGTCCTTCCGTCCGTCCGTCCGTCTGTCATCAGGCTGTATCTCATGCACCGTGATAGTTAGGCAGATGAAATTTTCACAGATGATGTATTTATGTTGCCGCTATAACAACAAACACTAAAAAACAGAAAAGAACTATATAGTTTATTTGTAAACCACATACAAACTTATGAATGGACCTGGTTACGTACATGGAGTGTGAAAGTAGCCGCACCAATAATTTTGTAAACAACATTTTGCTATGTAAAATACAAACTATTTACTCCACACCATCTCTACCACTGTACGGTGGTACGGAACCCTTCGTGCGCGAGTTCGACTCGCACTTGACCGATTTTTATTGTACAGTACATTCACAAGTATGACGTTCCGAATGGCCGAGTCGTCAGTGACCCTGCCTACGAAGCCAAGGGTCCCGGGTTCGAGTCCCGGTGGGGGCAAATATTTGTTTGATGAGAACGGATGTTTGTACCCTAGTCATGGTTGTTTATCTATCTAAGTATAATAATTATCTTTATAAGTATGTGTATCGTTGTCTATTACCTAAGATACAGGGCATCCTAGTTTGGGGCTAGATCAATGTGTGAAAATATAGTGTCCAAGGTATTATTATTATTTTATTACAAACTAGTGGTTTATTTTATTACGTGCTAGACTGAAATTTGTTGAAAAGTCCTTGTCAAGACATACGAATGACGTTCTGTGGGCAACTGGGCAACTACACAGGCTACGTCATCAAACCCCATGTGACGTTTTCGGCAGTGTTGCCGCTTTAAAAATCACTTTGTGCAGCGGAAGCTAGCCAGATACCACCACTGCTGGTCTTCCAAATCGATGTTGACTTAATGCTCGTGGAATATCACCATTTCCGCCAACACGTCATTTCTAGTCATGTGTTCTTTAATTTTAATTTTATGATGATATTATTCTCTGACATCAGTTATTATTGTAATTCTATATTTATGGAAATTTATTTATTTAATTTTTAAGTCAACCGCAAAATTTACTATAAGTATTGTAGATTTTAAATTGTTTCATCTATTCATTATTTATTATGTGACATCATCTTCGATTTGATTATTATCACCACTATTTTTATAGGCTACGACGCACTGTACGCCAATAACTATAACTTTAGTGATCATGTTTTTATTATAATTAATTGTTTTTAGAATAAGCTTATAATTTAATTTTAAATTAGTAATCTAATGGGCAGGTAAGAGAGGTGCCTACCTGGGCACAATTCCCAATTTAATGAAATTTTGGGATATTGTTTGGGAGTAGGTTAGAGTGGGGAAGTTCAGTTTTTGACCTCAAGGAACCTGTGATCCTTGACTTGAGGGGGGCGAAAACCCCAAAAAATATTTTATAAAAAATTTAGGAAGCATACAATTATTGTATATGATTCTGGCAATTCAGCTTATTATTATTATTATTTGGGAAATATTAAACTGCACATCAAAAATACTGATTTGCACAGCAATATCAGGGCAAAATGCTGCAGTAGCTTAGGTCAAGGGTAAAGGGGGTGAGCGAAGCGAAGCCCCCTTTATCCTTAGTGTTAGGTTGAACATGTAAGAACAAGAAAAACTACTTAAAACATAAACTTAAGTACCTACATATAAAATATTTAAAATATAAAAAGTATTTTTGTTGATCCTTTTTGATATGCGATTAAATACTAGCCCTATTATTTTACGATTAAAAGAGCTCCATGGTCTAGTGATTTCACGCTCGCTTCTCACTCAGGCGATGCTGGGTCGAATCCGGTGCTGACCATGTATCAAAGAGATGAGTAATTTATCTTACATACATTATACGGACTTTCCAATGGTGACGGAAAACATCGCGAGGTATCCTTGATTACACCATAGCTGCGGCGATGGGCTGCCCCCCTGTCACGCAAGATGCAGTATCGAATAACTGGCTAATGTAGATCTAATAATTCAAGATCAAGTCCTATTTCTTCCGCCCCGTTCGGGATGCTAATGAGGCCTATGCACATTGAAAAGTCCTTAACAAAACTTTTGCGGCACGGAACCACAAACCAAAACGTCAGCTGTGTCTATATTTTTTTGTATTTGTTGTTTTTTTTCAAAAAGCGCTGAATAAATTTTGATAAAATTTGTATGGGACCACCTCTGAAGTATGACCTACCAATCAAAACAAGAATCGACGAAATCGGTTCATAATTGACGGAGTAATCACGTAACAAACATACAAAAAAAACAGAGACGGTTGAAAATATTCAGAGGCATCTTGTCGAAGCGTCCGTGGCCTAGCGGTATTCGCACTTTCGAAACGATCGTACGGGTAGCAACATTTGGCCCTGACGGGCACTGGATGGGTGTCCGTTCTATGTGGCATTTGTTTCACGATGACACGTTAAGCTGCAGGTCCCGGCTACTATCGCTACTCGGTGGCAATAGTCGTAAAGCTGTGTCAGAGGGCAGCTGGATAACTTCTGACAGTCAGGTTGGCCACAAGCCCGACACCCTTCATCAACCCGCACTGAGCCAGCGTGGTGGAGTATGGCTCAATCTTACTCGTATCCAGGTAAAAGGCCCGTGCCCCTCGCTGGGGACATTAATGTGCTACATTTATTTATTTATGTATGTTGTTGTACCTTTAGTGATTTTCTAGTCATAAACACTTCAAAAAGTTGCTAACTTTATCGAGGTCAAAACCCCGATTACGTCATAATCTTCATGATCACCATAAACACACAAATAATAGGTTTGTACATACCTACCTTATTAGCCCTCTTCACAAGAGGGAGGGTCATGTTTTGCGAGCGTATGTACTCACCGTAAGATAGTCAAAACCGGTTAGTTGATAAACTAACGCGTTAGTTTATCAAATATCGACAGAAAGTAAACCAGACCGGCAGGGTTTAGAATTTACGTTTCTTTTGTTCTTACATGCCAACCTAACACGAATGCTATTCGGGGCTTCGCTGCGCTCGTCCCCTCTAGCCTCTAGACTTCACCTAAGCTATTTCGCTTGCAATTCAAGTTTAAACCAGTTTACTATTTAACGGCTTTAACCGTTAGTTTTCATAATGATTCTACTTGTTGTAACATGTACATACAGATACTATTAATTTCTCAAAATCACACAATTTTCTAGCTTACCGGACTCTAGCCAATGGCAGCTTACAAGTAATAATAATAATAATAATAATACTGTGCACGACAGAACCTGAAATGACTACTTTGTACATAGTTTTTATCTTATTTTGTATTTTATACGTTTTAGGATAAGCTAGATTAAGTTTTGGTCACGAAATAAAGTTATATTTTCCCATTAGGATTAGGGCCTAGGATGTAAGTTTGTACATAGTTTAGAATAGGATTGTATTTTATTATGTATGTTTTTGCTAGCGATTCCATCCCCGGTTAGGTAGGTACACAATTTCCAATAGGAAATAGCACATAGTTTCAGTAGATTTGCAAGTAAATAATCAAATTAGAGCACATAATTCCAATTAGAATTCACACTTATTACACTCACTATCTCATAAGAAGGGGAGGAAACCTAGCAAAAACAAGCGAGAGAAAGAGAAAGTGCAACTGTCCCTGTCGGCGCATACAGGCGAGCGAGGGGGGCCCCGACTCCCGCAACCTGCGGCATGGGGAAGCGGGGGACGGGGTCATATAAATATTGAAATCTGTCGCACGCGCTCCTCACTCAATTCAATTGACTCACCGTCCAGCAGCCGTGCAGGACGGTCGTGTTTACTCTTTCCCGCTGCCGCCCCGGCAGAAAGTGTTTCCCTCTCTTTCACCCGCGCCCGCGAGCGCGATCGCGCCTGCGTGCGAGAGACCTCTCTCTCGCACGCCCGTGAGACCCCCTCGGGTCAGTCCGCCGCGTGTGTTGTGCCCAGGTTGGATTGGTTCCAGTAAGGTCGTATTATTTTTATTTTATTTATTTACTTATTCTTCTCTCTCTGTCCCCATTCTTCTGTTTTATTATTTTGTACCACTCACCTCGGACCGCCTGGATAGAGACGGAGGCGGTTCGAGACACAAGTAGGAACTCACCCACACGCTAGGCTACACACCCAAGCCATGGCCCCCCAACCAGACACTAATTTACTTATCGAGATAGGTAAATATGTGTCGTCAGTCCCCTTGTTGTTGGAGTACGTACTCCAACAACTGTCTCCATTCCCTCCGGATCGCCCGTTGATCCAAATTTTTAGGGCCGCCGATCCCCCCGCTAGCCCCTCAACCAGCTCCGAAGCTGACTCGCACCCCCGCTCGCCGGTTCTTGCATCCCGCGCGAACCCCCCAACCCCAACCCTCAGCTCTCTCTCCCCTGTAACTTCACCGCCATTCAATGAGGAAACTCATTTCACCCCCGTCATCTCAAAAAACAAAAAGCGGAAGAACCGGTCTTCCGAGTCCCCCGTAAGCCCCGAGGCCAAACAGATCAGGCCCGCTACCATGTCTCTGTCTCCACTAACCCCAAAACCCACACCGTGTTCAACAAATTCCCCCGCCCCCCCCCGCGCCCCGAACTCTGATACTTCAGAGCCCTCCATCCCCCACCGGCACCGCGAATACCGTAGCCCCACCAACCCCCGCGCCCCACGCGTACCGCGCTCGCCCCCCACCACCAGTAATAATCCGAGACGAAACCGCCTGGACTCGGGTATCGATCCATTTGCAAAGAAATGGAATTAAATATACATCCGCGATAACATCAGCCGGAACCCGCGTCCAGGTGGCAGAGTCCAAATGCCATCGCGCTATCACCAAATTTTTGAGGGCGAACCATATCGCCTTCCATACTTACTCTCTCCCCGAGGAGAGCACTTTTCGTTACATAGTCCGCCCCATCCCCACAAATCTCCCCACATCCGTCATCAAAAATGACTTAATCTCTAAAAACTTCCCGGTAATGGAAGTACATAGGTTGCACCGCGCAAAAACCGCGTACCGGCCTGCAAAGGCATTTAACATGATCCTAGTAATTGCCGAACCCACCGCCGCAGGTAGGCAAATTAGCCCCCTTCAATCCCTCTGCGGTCTCAAAGACATTAGCGTCGAAAGCCCCAAATCCGCCAACATCATTTCACAGTGTTACAACTGTCAAATGTATGGACATGGCCAAAGCAGATGCTTTGCCCCCCCCCGTTGCGTGAAATGCGCAGGCAATCATGCCACCTCCGTTTGCGGGAAGGACGCGGCAACCCCTCCCACCTGCGTGTTGTGCGGGCAGACCGGCCATCCAGCCAACTATGGCGGATGCCCGGCAGCCCCAGGCGCAAGTCGCAGGTGGGAACGGAGCCAGAGTTCTTCCCAACAAGCGCCCGCCCAACGCCCTCTAAAGTTTTCTAAGCCCCTATTTCCACCCAACACCACCTACCCCCTTGGACAAGGCTTCGGGCCACGGCCCCATTTCCTCCAACGGCACCTTAAGCGCCGCCAACTTCATAAACTACCCCCCCCCACCTAGGGCATTCATCCCAAGTCTTCTCGACCTCCCCACACTATATCCCCCGAACTTTGCCTCTTTCAGGCGCACCCCTCTTACATACGCCTTCGTCACCTCCCCCACCCACCAACCCACCCTTTATACCTAAACTACCATCATGTATAGTACGCCCATTTTAGTAAACTCGACAAACGGACGGACAAAGCCCCACAGTCTAACTTTAGCGCTCTATAACGCTGATAGTCTCCTTAAACAGAGAGAAGAAGTCGCCGATCTTCTCAATAGACATAAAATAGATATCCTCGCGGTCCAAGAAACTTACCTAAAACCCAAACATAGGCGCTTCAATATAGCCAAATATAGTCTCCTCCGTACTGACCGCTTACCGACTCAGGACCGACCAAATAACCCCAAAGGCGGTACCGCCATCTATTATAAAAAATCTTTGCACGTTTGTTCTATAGTCACCCCCCAACTAGATAATTGCGAAGCAACTGCCATCCGCATTGCAATGTCAGGTCACGATCCCATAGTCATAGCATCAGTCTATCTGCCGGCCGGACAGAAGATGATAGCTAATGATATCAAAGCCCTCTTAGAACTAGGTAGTACAGTTATCCTAGCTGGTGACTTCAACAGCAAGCACCAGCAATGGAACTGTAATGAGACAAATACCAACGGACGGACCGTACACAGACTTCTCGAATCCCTCGATGACTGCGAAGTCATAGCTCCCTATGCCCCGACCCATTATCCCTACACTGCTGACCACAGGCCAGACATTCTCTCCTACTGTATCTTCAAAAACATTAGCCTCCCAGTCAGGGACATAAGTGTACTTAGCGAGCTTCACTCGGATCATAGACCGGTCTTATACTATCTCGGCAGGCCATTCGACCAACCGACTGAAACCAGGACCGTTATTAACAACCGTAAATTCAAGCAAGCTCTCAGTAAGCGGGACCCAAGATTAGATATCACATCAGAAATTGACAATAGAGCCCAACTAGAAGCCAAAATCTCTGACATAGGCAGCAGTCTCAACGAAGCCCTGACCGGCGCCTCTAGCGAGGTCCCGGTACAGGCTAACCATCGCTTCGAACTCCCAGAGGACTTGAGACTGCTGCTTAGTGCAAAGAATGCGGCACAAAGAGATTATGATAACTGTCCCTCAGACAATCACAGAATTCAAATGCGTCGCCTCCAACGAGAGGTTACCAGATGCATGCGAGAGCTCAGAGGCAGTCGCATGAACGACTTTGTCTCTAGCATAGCCCCAAGTCACACTGCCATATTTAAATTCAGTAAATACCTCAAATCCGATGAGATTGTTCCCATGCCCCCCCTAAAACGGGATAACCAACCCGCAGCCTTTGATGACGACGAAAAGGCCGAATGTCAATTGTCAATTGTCAATTGTAAGACGGGCTGGTTTCCGCAACTCGACGACTAAAGCGCCTATTTTGCGTGTGGGTGGGAATGCGACATCATTCGAGCCAACCCAACTCCTCCAGGAACGCCAGTAGGCCCTTTACGTTACCGACTATCCCTGGAAGGTCCCTCGATTGACCGAGGTATTTAGCCCTGTAGTCCGCTACTCCTGTGCACTCCATGAGGATGTGAGCAGCCGTTTCTTCTGCCTCCAAGCAGGCTCTGCAAAGGGGGCTGTCGGTAACACCTAGGACATATAGATGTTTATTAAAGAAACCATGGCCAGTAAGTGCTGCAGTTACCAGTCGCATGCGCGGCCTACTAAGTCGAAGCAAGGTCTTAGCCAGCCTAGCGCTAGGGGACGGCAAGGCCAGCTTGGCCTGCCTGCACTCCTCATGGTTTGTCCAAAGAGTGGCATGATCATTCCTGGTCGACTCTCTCAGAAATGAGCGTACCATCTTGAAGGGAAGAGGGATGATAGGTTCGGGACCATACGCTGTCAAGCTAGATCCTTTACGCGCCAACTCATCCGCTGCATCGTTACCTCTTGATCCGCTGTGTCCTTTTATCCATTGAAGGATTACGCGGTTATGTTGACATACCTCAATTAGTCGTTTGTGACACTCGTAGATTAGCCCTGAGTTAATAGTGTTGCTATTTAGGGCTTGTAGGACGGCCATGCTATCCGAGAGGATTCGAATGGAGGAATCTCTTACCTTTCTCGATGCTATGGCATTAGCGGCCGAGATGATGCCCATGCATTCAGCTTGAAAGACAGTATTATGGGCACCCAGTGGAATGGCTATCTTGATGTTTAGGTCCTCCGAGAAGGTGCCTGAACCAGTGCCTGCTTCAGTTTTTGAACCATCGGTAAAAATTCTGAGCTCTTTAACGTCGAGCCCCTCAACCCGATGGTCTTCATGTAACTGTATATTGTATTTTTTGTCAAAAACAAATTGTTTAGGGATTCTGTCACTGCAAGCCATAGAGATGGGAAATTTTTTGTAAACTTCCCCTAGGATGGCGGTGTGTGAGGTCCTGTTTTTCCTCCAAAGTCCTAAGGTGTTGAGTCTCACCGCAGATGACGCGGCCTCCTGCTTAATATACAGCTGGAGTGGCGGAAGACACAGCATGGCCTCCATTGCTGCTGTTGGAGTAGTTCTCATACTACCTGTGATAGCCATGCAGGCCAGCCTTTGGAAGCTTTGGAGTTTGCTTACCATTGTGGTTAGTTTGGTCCTGGTCCACCACACCACAGCTCCGTAGCAGACAAGAGGACGGATCACCGTTACGTACAGCCAAAGAATGATGTTGGGAGAAAGTCCCCACTTTTTCCCCACCATTCTCCGACACTGCCAGAAAGCAATACTCGCCTTCTTTAGTTTGTTGTCGATGTGGCTACTCCAGTTGAGCTTGCTGTCCAAGGTTATGCCCAGGTACTTCACCTCAGTTGCTAGCTGGAGTTCCGTTCCAAAGAGCTTAGGTAGGGTATACCTACCAAGAGCCCTATTGTTAGTGAACATGACCATTTCCGTTTTTGTTGGGTTAACCGCCAGGTCATATTCTAAACACCAGCGCTCCACGATGCGAAGAGCTGTTTGTTTAAGGTTGCATACTGTGCTCGCGAATTTACCTGTGATGAGGATTACCAAATCGTCGGCGTATCCTACGGTGTAGTATCCATTAGCGTTAAGCTTGGTAATCAGGTCGTTAATGACCAGATTCCACAGAAGCGGGGAGAGCACTCCTCCCTGCGGGCATCCCCGCACTACCTCCGCCGACAGGGACTCTCCAGCTAGACGCACGATACGTTTGTTAAGCATGTTTGTGACCCAGTTGTTTACAGCTGTTGACACCCCATGCCTTGTTAGAGATGCACTTATACTGCTATGCTGCGTCTTGTCAAAGGCACCTTCTATATCAATAAAAGTTCCAAGACAGATGCATTTGTTTTGAATCGCCTCTTCAATTGTGGATACAACTGCATGGAGAGCTGATTCAGTAGACTTACCCAAACTATATGCATGCTGATTCTTGTGTAAGGGTATATGTTTTAATGCTCCATCTCTCAGGTGTCTCTCGCACAAACGTTCGAGAGTCTTAAGCAAGAACGAGGTGAGACTAATCGGCCTGAAAGATTTAGCGTTAGTGTAGTCGCTCCTTCCTGGCTTCGGTATGAAAATTACGTTTACTACTCTCCACCTTTTGGGAACGTATCCGAATCTAAGACATGCTTTCATGATTCGGACCATTATATTGATGACGGGTTCCCCAACCCACTGTAGAAGTGCTGGGAAGATTCCATCTGGTCCTGCTGATTTAAAAGGTTTAAAGCTATTAATGGCCCATCTCACCTTGTCAGCAGTGATAATATTATTAGTTATGTCTAAGTGGTCGACAGCTTCATGGTGAACCTCTTCCGGCCACACAATCTCTTGAATAGTTCTACTTCCGGGAAAGTGAGTTTCCAACAAGAGACTGTGTGTTTCTGTGGTGGAAGAGGTATATGTTCCATCGGGTTTTTTAAGCGACCCTAGCCTGGAGTTGCCTTGTTGAGCTAGTATTTGCCTTACCCGATTTGCTTGATCAACGGTATCAATGTCGCTGCAGAATTTCCTCCATGAGTTGCTGCTTTTGAACCGTAGTCGTTTCTTGTACTTGGATTTGGCATCTTTATAGTTGTCCCAATCCTCATCAGCACTGGTGTTCATCGCCCTGTTTAGCAGTCTTCTGATCTAAGCACGCATCCTATCTAGATCAGGACCCCACCAAGGCTGCCCCTTGATGTTGGTAGGCGCTGGTGTGCTAAGCGGGCAAGTTGAGTGGTAGCAGTCTATTGAAGTATTTGTAAAATCTGTTACCTGTTGTTCGATTTGTTCGGGTCCCTCCGGATCTGGTAGAGTCTCAGCCCAAGCAAGTCTTTCACCTAGGATAGCTCTGTACCTGGTTCTGTCAGTCTTGCGTGGGTTTCTCTTAGGGACAGTTGGGGAGAACGCTGCGTTGATATCGAAGCGTATCCATCGATGATCAGAGCATGACGCGTCGTTGGACACATGCCAGCCCCCAACGTCGTCGGATATGTCCGCCGTTGCCAGGGTAATATCAACGATAGTTCTGCTCCGCTTGGTAACAAAAGTTGGTTCAGAACCTATGTTAAGCACATTGAGGTTTGTAGTAAATAGGTATTCAACAAGTGTCTTACCTCTGCTGTTCATATCTGGCATGCCCCACAGTGGGTGATGCGCGTTCGAGTCGGCCCCAACGATGAGCTGTAGGCCCGACTTCTCGCAGTGGTCCACCAGCCGGCACAGGTCGTGTGGAGGCGGGTTGTCCTCCGCAGGCATGTAGGCGGAGGCCACCACGAGTTCGCGGCACCTAGCTGTGTCGGGCAGTTGCAGCCTTATGGCACACAGGTCCCTGGAACAGAACTCTGTTAATGGCTGTGCTGGGATGTTGTTAGTAGTTATGATGCACGTTCTAGGGTTATCGTGATCAGTTGTACCGAAAAGCTTACCTCTCAAATTGGCAAGCCCTCGAATGCTACCGCGGTTGATCCACGGCTCCTGGATCAGAGCCACGGCAGTGCTGTTTGCCCCCAACCAGCGTCTTAACTGGGCCGTTGCAGTTTGGCTGTGTTGGAGATTGGCTTGGAGGATTTTACAATCGCGGGAGAGGGACGCCATTTTTGGTCAACCCCTCCTCCACCTCCAAGACGAGTTCCTCCTCCAGCCGCATGGACAGCTCCTCGCCCTCAGAGGGCACCACTGCTGGTTCTGGCTCATCGCCTTCACCAAGCAGCATGGCCTCCCAGTGCGCGTGCTCGTCCTGCGGTTGAGCAGCAGAACTTTCCCCGACTGCATCGGGGCCTGTTTGCTGCCGCTCTGGAGTGGAACTCTGGGGCATAGCTGTTCTAGATAAAACCCCAGTGATGACCAGCTTAGAGCTGGTCTGCGCTACCACCGGTGGTTCCTTCACAAATTTCCCACCGGGTCCCTGAAATTTAAGGTAGACCGAACCACTACCAAAAAGGAGCTGTCTGCCCCTTCCCAGCAGGGTCGGCACCACATCTTCAGGGACGTCTGTGATGAGAAACAGGTTGTCCTGCTGCTCATCCACTTTCTGGAGGAGCCATCGGTCAACCTGTGCCCACTTGTTCATGAAGTGGAGGACTACGCCGACGTCGGGCGCAGACTTCCACTTGCCTCGTTCGTTGGGTATGAGCACCCCACATCGAACTCTGCGGACCATCTCCGATTGGCGTTTCACCACCAACTGTACGTTGGATGGTGTAGACACACCGGAGACACACTCCCGCAGCCAGTTCAGGGAGTACTCATCCTCCACGAACAGTTTAAGGTGGCCGTCCTCGTAACGAGGCTTGCCACCGAATTTGGGGTTTTCCTTGCTCGGATCCGCCAACGCTTCCCTCAAGATTTTGTCATCAATCTCGTTGAGGATGAGCGTTGACAGATCCTGTGAAATATGACCAGTAGCGACGTCAGTTACGGCGATGTACTGGTCAGATTTCACCTTCTGAGCATAGTTGACCCCAGCTCTGCGCGCTTCCGTGCACTGCTTTTTAGGCTTCACTCGAGGAGAATTACTATCCTCTAGTCGAGCCCTCTTAGCAGCCGCGCGCTCGTTTTTGCCGGATCTCTTGGCAGATTTCAACTTCTTGTTAGAAGTTGGACCACCAGAGAACGCTACGGTAGGTTTAGCCCCGTTTGAGTCTAGGGTTGCCCCTTTGACACCACGGGAGCCGGTCACCTTACCCGCAGCTCCGGCTGTATTAACAGCGGGACCGCCATCGGTCGCCACCGTGGCAGATGGAACCCCATCTACGCCGGCAGCGGCCGATGTGGCAGCCAAACGCTGTTTTTTCTTCCACCGGCGATTCGCCTTACGCCCTGGTCCGGTTTGCACCGTATCTGGACGTTTAGTCGATGGGCCCTTCCCTTGCAAAGATTGCTTGGGTGGTTTACCCTTTCGACCAACCGTCGTCCAGGCGCTGGCGAAATGCTCGGCGATGTTTGTCGAATGGCTCCGCGCACCGGGTTGCCCCGTGGCCCTGCCTCTCGACTCACTTTCGGGCTTTTTGCAGCTAACCTCCACAGTGGAATCACTACCGGTTTGCACCGGTAGGTCACTGATGGTGGCAGTGCGCCCAGTTGAGGCTTGAGTATCTGCCGAGGCAGATTCTCGCACCTGTTTGGAGACGCTTGCGGTTTTCACCGCTGGAAGCGTTCCAGATGGGTTTTTTGACCTGACACGATCCATAGTCAAATGTATAGAGATTCGTCTACTCGATTTCCCACCCTCCACGGAGCCCGCACAATTGGGAGCGATTACTCGCTTGGAACAGCTTTCAGTCGCTAGGAGTACCGAGTAGATATAGGAGCATAGGGCTGGTACTTGGCGCGACATCGGGAGCTCGCTTCTGTGGACGATGGGAACCAAGGTGTCAGCGACATGGTCCCACCGCCGTAGTCACCGAAGCTTACCCCGTCAGCATGACCCATCCCACCGCTATGACTGACGCCTTAGCGGACCCTACACCCCTAGCCGTGGCCCTCTGACGGGACACTTGGCCGCTACCCCAACCCGCGGCTACGGGCGAGGCTACCGTTTTGCCTGAAATCCAGGCCAAAGAGGGCGTGTTGCCTTACGAAGCTAAATCCACAGCAACGTTCGGCTCAACCCCCCAGGACCCCTTCATCCTGGCCTACGGTGATCAACTGCGCAGACCACAAGACGCAGGTGAGTGTAGATAGTCTGCCGGGTACACCCACTGTTCGATTCAGAATCGATACTCGATCGATGGTTTCGGAACGGCCATTTTGAATTTGACGTTGGGGCCATCTTTGCAGTTTTTGACAACTGACAGACGAAAAGCCCCCGCAATGTGACGCGTATTGATTTTGGGCATTGAAATTAAATCGTAAGCCATCTGGAATTGTATTCGGGCTCCCCTCAGGATTGTCTTATAGCTGAGTGTATTGTGGTTCTCCGAACCAGATAAAGTTCGTATTTACGTAACACTGTGCGCGTCGAAGCTGGCCTGCCAGCCATACCTGGTTGGCTGAAGAACCTGTCTACCAAGAAGAGCCTAGGGTGCACCCAGGCCTTGCAGAGAGACAGGAGTTTGACGGGAACGAAGCACAGACCAGGTCAGATAGAATCTATTTACTTTAGCTCGGTGAAACGCCGACGTTCTTGCTTCTTGGCATCCGATCGCTACGCTACCTCGTAGCTATGGGCCCCTGCGAGGTCATTGGGTGCCGAGAGGCCTGAACATTTTGGTAGCAAGAGCGTGGTTTCCTGAGATTTGCAGCCGTCAAGGGCTCCAGGAACCCACGATTTGGGACTATCAATCTGTAGGTATAGGCGGTTATTAGCTAACTTGGTATTGTTCCTGTATCCACATAGATTGGTAGTGTTGTAAGCTATAAGTCTATTGCTGGTCGTAGACAGACAGATATAACAGTTTTCCCTAAATGACCAGTTGTACTGAGATGTGACTCAGAATAGTAATTACATTACAGGTACATTGTAGGTGAATTGAAATTTGCATTGAAGTACCAGTTACCAGTTAGTCAATCTATTAGTGGTCTAGTAATGCTAATGAATGTTTGGACATTGTTTTCAGTTTATAGCAATTTATAACTTGAACTAATATTGACTATCTGTGTGTGTTATATGATATAGGGAAACTAAATTGTTGTTTACAGAATTTGTGTAGATATAAAACTCGGTTTCTATTGTTTGGGGAAATCAGCATTGTTTAAGTTATAGATTAGGGTTCCCTCGTTTGTGTTGTAGACTGGAGGGTCCAATATAATTGAGTTACTGCAAATTGTGAGTAAGTATCGTTCCGATCATGTCGTTGTCTGAAATACAGAAGGGTGTTTCTAAGGAGCTCAGATGGTTTTCCTCCGCACACGGTCTGATAGACCGTTTAGATAGGCATGATGTGGTATTGGAGCGGTCTATGGACGTTAAGGAACGCTACAACAGGGTGCTCGAATTGTCCGCGCAGGCGGAAGCAGTTGATGGTTGCGCACCTGACAGGCTGTCACGGTTGCTAGGGGATGTCGACCAGTGTATGGAGATGGCCGCTGCTATCACGCAGAAGGCTGCGGACATACGTAGGCAGCGCGAGTCCAGCCATGGTGGTGACATTGAAGCACCTCTGCCGCATCAGGGATCGGGGACCAGGTTACCCGTTATAACTATGCCTACTTTTGACGGAGTGTCCGGTGAATGGATGAGCTTCATCAATCTGTTCGACAGTTTGGTGCACATGCGATCGGACATTACCAAGTCTGTCAAAATGGCTCAGCTGGTGGCAGCATTGAGGGGTGAGCCCAGGGAGCTGGTCGCTCATTTGACAGTTACGGAGGGTAACTATGAAACGGCCAGGCAATTGCTGGTCAGACGTTACCACAACAAACGGAGGTTGGCCGATGCCCAACTGAACCGTTTGTTTAGTATCCCGGTTGTGAACAAGGTCGGGGCCATACAGACGGAGGTTTTGAACCCGTTGTTGTCCGTCACCAAGGCCCTAGAGAATCTTGGACTTCCGGTTGGTGAATGGTCGTACCTACTGCTGTACATTGTACTTTCCCGCCTACCCGCTGACGTGCAGACTCGTTTCGAACAGTCTCACGGGAGGTCGGCCGAGGACCTGCCCGCCTTCTCCGACTTGGTCGGATTCTTGGAAGAGGAGGCTCGACGGGCAGAGAATTTGGGGTTGACGGTCACCCATCCTTCGGAGCCACAGAGAGCTGCCGGGAGCGCTGTGAGTAGGGGCCCTCCGACGAGTAAGGACCGCACCAACCGGCAGTCATATGGGACTGTGAGTGCATTGACCCCACATAGTGAGACCTGCCCATGTTGTAGGCAGATTGGCCATGCTGTGGCCGATTGCAATAAGTTCGGGGAACTTAGGGTTGAGGGACGGCGCCGGATGGCCAAGCAGCGGAGCTGGTGTTTCCTGTGCCTCGGGCCACACATGGCTAGGTACTGCACGCGCACAAGAATGTGCGGATATTGTGGTGGGGCCCACAACAATCTGTTGTGCATGAACCGGTCCGGCCAACAGCCACCACAGGGCCGTACCCAGGGTGACACGGCATGGGGCCCTGAGAATTCGTTTGCGACTCGGAGCGCAACTCAGGAGCCAACGTCCCCACGTCCACAGGGCCGTACCCAGGGTGATACGGAATGGGGCCCTGAGAATTCGTTTGCGACTTGGAGCGCAACTCAGGGGCCAGCGTCCCCACGTGCACAGGGTAGTACTAGGGTGCGGGGCCGCACTCAGGGTCATCACATGGGGGGCCCTGAGTTTTCGGTTGCGACTCAGCATCCGACTCAGCGGGCAATGGGGCCACAAGCGCGCGGCCACCCAAGGGTGCAGGGCCGCACTCAGGGTCATCACATGGGGGGCCCTGAGTTTTCGGTTGCGACTCAGCATCCGACTCAGCGGGCAATGGGGCCACAAGCGCGCGGCTACCCAGGGGTGCAGGGCCGCACTCAGGGTCATCACATGGGGGGCCCTGAGTTCTCGGTTGCGACTCAGCATCCGACTCAGCGGCACATTGGGTGTGTTGAGCAGGCCGTAACGGGCGGGTGGCATGGGACAACTTCGAGCTATGCGGGTGCGGTTCGGACGCCGCCTCAGTTGTCGCCCCGCTCGTCGCCTCGTCCTCGTCGGTCGCATGTGATGTCCCCCCCGCTCATGGAGCGGCCACGGTTGAATTCACGCCCACAACCCTTCGGGGGGCGTCGTAGGGTGGCAATGGAACCGGCGCGTGGGCCATTTGTACAATGGGACCCGCTGGCGTATAGCTGCCTACCTGATCGGTTACAGGCACAGTGGGGCCCCGGGGGCCCTCGCTAGGAATTTGCGGCCCAACAATTTGTTGCCCCCCAACCGGAGACGGTGGTGTTACCGATCGCCTCTGTGCTTGTTTGGGATTTGGCGGGCAATCCAACATACGTTCGCGCCCTATTAGATTCTGGAGCTCAGGGCTGCATTGTATCGAATGATTTTGCAAAATGGTTGGGCCTCAATATAAATAATGTATCGCTGCCGAGGAAATTGGTCCCTGTTGGGGATTATAGGGCAGCCCTTCACGGGTTTTGTGATGCCTCTGAACGAGGGTTTGCGGCAGCGGTTTATTTGCGAACCGTCACCTCCACCGGGGAGGTCGACGTGCGTGTGGTTTTGGGAAAAAGCAAGGTAGCGCCTATTCGGACAAGGATGACGATTCCAAAACTGGAACTGTCCGGGGCTGCTCTTTTGACCAAACTTTTGAATCACACCCTAACAGTGTTGCGTGGGTCAGTGGTTTTGGAGGATACGGTGTACGCGTGGACGGACAGCCAGATTGTTTTGTGCTGGCTGAAGGCGTCGGTCCATACCTTAGAGGTTTTTGTTGCGAACCGTGTCTCCCAGATTGTGTCGTCTGAGGTCCCACTGACTTGGAGACATGTACCAGGAGAATTGAACCCGTCTGATTGTGCATCCAGGGGATGTCGGGCTCCTGAACTCGAGCTCGTTGCTGATCTCTCGACAGAGGCTTTCATTGCTTGTTTGGATAGGTTTGTTTCTCGAAGGGGACTTCCAACTTTGATCCGCTCTGATAATGGCACTAACTACATCGGTGCGGAACGATGCTTACGAGAGATAGTCAACTTTTTGAATGTAAATAAAGTGGATATTGGAACGGCCCTCTCCCGTCGGGGTATACAGTGGACCTTCAGCCCACCGAGTTGCCCCCACTGGGGTGGGATTTTTGAGGCCGTAGTTAAGTCAGCGAAGACGCACTTAGGGCGTATAGTAGGTCAGACCGCGCTGACTTTTGAGGAGCTCGCGACATTGTTTTGTAAGAACGAGGCCGTTCTCAATTCGCGACCGTTGTGTCCGCTCAGCTCGGATCCAAATGACCTGGAGGCTCTGACCCCAGGCCATTTCTTGATAGGACAGCCACTTAACGCGTTGCCCGAGCACCCCTTCGAGGGAGTGAAATTGTATCGGTTGTCAGGGTATCAGATGTTGCAGCAGTTTACTCAGAATTTCTGGAAGCGTTGGTCGCTCGAGTATCTGCATATCTTACAACAGCGCCTTAAGTGGACTGACAAAACCAGCCCCTCTAGTGTTGGTGACCTCGTTCTGGTTAAGGATGCTAACCTACCGCCACTGCGTTGGCGCAGGGGGCGCATTGTTAACTTGTTCCCTGGCAGGGACGGGACCCCCCGGTCTGCAGAGGTTCTAGTAGGAGGCTCGGTACTAAAACGAGCGGTAGCAACGTTGTCTCGGCTGCCCGTAGATTAAGGGACAGGTGGGTGCCTGTCCGGGCGGGTGATTGTTCGATTCAGAATCGATACTCGATCGATGGTTTCGGAACGGCCATTTTGAATTTGACGTTGGGGCCATCTTTGCAGTTTTTGACAACTGACAGACGAAAAGCCCCCGCAATGTGACGCGTATTGATTTTGGGCATTGAAATTAAATCGTAAGCCATCTGGAATTGTATTCGGGCTCCCCTCAGGATTGTCTTATAGCTGAGTGTATTGTGGTTCTCCGAACCAGATAAAGTTCGTATTTACGTAACACTGTGCGCGTCGAAGCTGGCCTGCCAGCCATACCTGGTTGGCTGAAGAACCTGTCTACCAAGAAGAGCCTAGGGTGCACCCAGGCCTTGCAGAGAGACAGGAGTTTGACGGGAACGAAGCACAGACCAGTTCAGATAGAATCTATTTACTTTAGCTCGGTGAAACGCCGACGTTCTTGCTTCTTGGCATCCGATCGCTACGCTACCTCGTAGCTATGGGCCCCTGCGAGGTCATTGGGTGCCGAGAGGCCTGAACACCCACCTTAACCGACAGAACCGGAGGGACTTTTAGCCATCGGCTAGTAAGAGGTCCGGGGACCAGTCACTAGCCGCTGTTACCAGGGTGCACCAGGAGGAAGCAGAAGTTATGCAGTCGGACGTATCCTTCTGCATCACTTCAGCACCCCCACACTAGGAGGTAGTCGCTCAGAACACCCTTAGGGCCGAATGTCTTGCCGATAGTCTAGAAACCCAGTGCACTCCCTCCTCTCAACCAATAGACCCCGATCATCTTAACATGGTCAACTCTGAAGTTGAGCATAAAAGCTCTCTCCCCCTTGACTCCCTTCCCGAGATCACCCTTGAGGAAGTGCAAAAAGCAATAAAGGAACTAAAACCTAAGAAAGCCCCGGGGCTTGATAGAATCACTAATATGGCAATTAAATCTTTCCCTCTCAGACTCCTAACAACCCTTACGGTAATTTTCAATGCCTCCCTCCGTCTCTGTGCCTTTCCAACCGCATGGAAATAAGCTGACGTTATTGGCTTTCACAAACCCCGGAAAGATCGAACCGACCCCACTTGCTATCGCCCCATTAGCTTACTCTCTTCAATAGGCAAAGTCTATGAACGGCTTATTCTCAACCGACTCAAAGACATTTGCATAGACAAAAATCTCATACCCAACGAGCAGTTTGGCTTTAGACCCAAACACTCGTGCGTCCAACAGGTGCACCGCATAACGGAGCACATTTACAGAGGGTTCCACACAACGGCAAAGTCCAAAGATACCGGTGCCATATTCTTTGACGTAGCGAAAGCTTTTGACAAAGTTTGGCACAATGGTCTTATTTATAAACTTTACCAACTCAACCTCCCCGATAGGCTTGTACTCATTATCAAAGACTACCTCACTGAGCGCAGTTTTTGCTATCGAGTAGAAAAATCGCGTTCTAGGCCCCACCCCATAGCCGCCGGAGTCCCGCAAGGCTCAGTTCTCTCCCCCACCCTCTTTTCACTTTACGTCCAAGACGTTCCCCGCACGCCATACGTCGAGCTAGCCCTTTACGCTGACGATACGGCTCTCTATTACACCAGTAGGAAGAGGGCGCGCGTTTGTCAAGTACTCCAGAAAGCAGTAACCGACCTCGGTGAATGGGCTCTCAAATGGAGAATAGAGATGAACCCCGAGAAAAGCGCAGCCGTGCTTTTCTCAAGGGGCAAAACTCGAGCTGACCGCGCGTCCTCTTCACTACCCGAAATCACCCTCTTTGACCGCCCTATCCCCTGGGAAAATAAAGTGAAGTATTTAGGCGTGACATTAGACTCCCGACTAAACTTCAAATCCCACATTAAAACGGTCCGCGACAAAGCAGCCTTCTACATGAGTAGGCTTCACCCGCTCATGAGAAGTAAAAGCAATCTTCCATTGCGCTGCAAAATAACTCTATTTAAAACTTGCATCCGTCCGGTCTTCACGTATGCAAGTCCAGTCTTTGCACACTGCTCCCACTCCCTTAAGCCCCTTCAGGTTTTACAAAATCGCTTCATGCGAAAAGCCGTAGGTGCCCCGTGGTACATGCGTAACGTAGACCTCCATAGTGACTTTAGACTCCCCACAGTAAAGCAATATATGAAAGAAGCGTCCGAACGCTTCTTCATTAATGCATCTAGCCACCCAAACCCGCTTATAGTACAAGCATCCCTTTATGATCCGACCCCAGATATAAATAAGAAACACCTTTTCAAAAGGCGCCCCAAAGACGTCCTCCTAGAACCGGAGGACGATATCACGAAAGCTCTTAAAGCCCAACCACCCCCCGCCCCTCAGGCACGTCAACTTGACGAAGGCTGTGTTCCCGAAGCACTACAGCGTCTCAGATACCAAATTTGGATTGAAAGAGATCGCCGTCTTGATTCGACGAACACACAATCTCCCCCTGCCCCTTTAAACCTCCCGGACTGAGGTCAGAACCCCCCTAAATGACCCAAATATAAAGTAGTTTAGGATTAGGATAGGTCTCAAAAATTATAACCACTTCTTAGTAGCGGGGGCAATCTGCCCCCCTAACATGCCGCTATCATGCCCGTTGACTATGAGCTGAGGCCCGCTCATAAAATCGGGTAAGCAGGCAAACTCCTCCCATATATATCATATACACATATATCGCCCAAAAGGGCAAATTGCAGGTAGAAAGCCTTCAGCATATACCGAGGCCATGGCTCACAGTTAATTCTTAATAAGACAACTGTAAACACAAAGGGGTTGTTTTTAGTCCGTATACCACACGAGCTGATGCCCGCTCAATATGTGGGGACCCGGACATAGCAGGGAGGTCTGACTCCTGGGCATGGGTAATTCCATTTTTTTCCCCTCAAACAAAAAAAAAAAAAAAAAAAACGCGCTCCTCACTCTGTTTTGCGCCGGCGGACAATGCAAATTGTATGTTTAGGTCTAGAAAATAAGTAAGTAAACGAATGTATACTGTTTTGTACATGTAAAATGTAAATTTGACATGAAAATAAAGAGATTTGAGTCCAGGGGAAGAGTGCGGGGTGAGGGGGGGTGGTCGCTCGAGAAATCGTATATAAGAGACGCCGATTCGGCCCGGAATCATTCCGGATCCAGCACTCAAGAGGAAAAGTCATCAAGAGAAAGAAGACTCTCTGCGACCACCAGCCCTCTCTACCCCACCCTCCAGCCTGGCTCAACAGTGAAGAATTATCGGCATCTTTTATTTGAGAAGAGAAAAACCCTACTACAGTCCACGCTCCACAAATACCTTGGACACTATTTACACACATTGATCTAGCCCCAAACTAGGATTCCCTGTATCTTGGATACTAGACAACGATACGCATACTTATATAGATAAATATTATACTTAGATAGATAAACAACCATAACTAGGGTACAAACAACCGTTCTCATCAAACAAATACTTGCCCCGACCCGGACTCGGACCCGGGACCCTCGACTTCGTAGGCAGGGTCACTGCCGACTCGGCCATTCGGGTCGTCAAGTGAATCAGTATAATAAATTGGACGGACACTGTTACATCCGCCAAGCTCCCACGGACACAATGCGGGGAAAACACACAGATATTAACATTCACGCGATTCTTTATCGATTAATCGCTGCTTCGGCGGATCTGACGGCCGGATGCACAACCAACAATTTAATAATTAACGGAAACTTAAAGTTAGGCTGTTGCTGTCTTCCGCCCAGCTGACAAGTCAGTGCGTCTTTTGGGGTCTCGTAACCAAAGGGTAAAAAACGGGACTCTATTACTAAGACTCCGCTGTCCGTCTGTCTGTCTGACCGTCTGTCACCAGGCTGTATTTCATGAACCGTGAAAGTTAGACAGTCGAAATTTTCACAGATGATGTATTTCTGTTGCCGCTATAACAACAAATACTAAAAAAACGGTCAAGTGCGAGTCTAAATCGCGCACGAAGGGTTTCCCTACCACCGTTCAATGGAAGCGATGGTGTGGAGTGAATAGTTTGGATTTTACACAGCAAAATATTGTTTACAAAGTTATTGGTGCGGTTACTTTCACACTCCATGTACGTAACCAGGTGCATCGCGATTTAGACTCGCACTTGACCGGTTTTTAAAAATGTTTTCGGTTTTACCATTTACATTTGAGCGGCACTTTGTTTTAGAAGCAGTATGTGCATTCAGGCACAGTTTTCCAGCTTTAGTTGACACTCGACTCTGTATTTCAGATAAGAAGGTATGTACAGGTGACATTTATATAACTGACCATATTTTGGGTATGATAACCCATCAATATGAACAACTTTCCAGAAGAAACATATGGTTGCAAATGAAAAAAAAAATTACATTGACCTGAACAGCTGATTACAAAACGCTTGACGCTGTTGATGTTAACGACCTCTGTGGTGTTGCGGTCGATTGCTGTGCTCCCCGAGCGAGGCGTCCCGGGTTCGTATACTGGCTGGGGAGAAGAAAAAGAAAAATCCCCATGTTTTGGATGTTTACTTGTTTGTGGGCGTCGCTGTTTCTGGTTCCCACGACACAGGGTATCCTAGTGTGGGGCCAGCAGCATTGTTGGGCCTGTATATACATACAGTCATGTAGATTATGTTTGACGACCCGAATGGCCGAGTCGGCAGTGACCCTGCCTACGAAGCCTAGGGTCCCGGGTTCGAGGCCCGGTGGGGGCAAATATTTGTTTGATGAGAGGGGATGTTTGTACCCTAGTCATGGTTGTTTATCTATCTAAGTATAATATTTATCTATATAAGTATGTGTATCGTTGTCTAGTACCCAAGATACAGGGAATCCTAGTTTGGGGCTAGATCAATGTGCTTAAATAGTGTCCAAGGTATTATTATTATTACGACATTCGTTTAGCTACATTTTCAAAACTCTGATATTAAAGCTCGCATGACTTTAAAAATCGCGTCATTAAAATGCCGTTCTTAATTCTTTCGACCTTAAGGTCAAAGAGCCTTCTATATTAAAAGGTTAGTAACTAAACCAAAGACAAGGCGCACCTTCACAGCGTGCCCTCGACATTCAAACATAATATGCAAAGAATGAAAACGCACATTATACAGGATGGAGCAAAAGCCCGTTTATATTTAAATCGGTTGCCGCGTCGAACAGCGGCGGCGGGGTGGGGTGGGGCGGAGGGGCTACGCATTGCAACAGCGGCCAATGGGAATTTAGTGCCATGGCGTCGTTCAGTGGTAGCCAATATGCGTTCTGTGTACGCGAGTACTATAGAATCAACGATTCTGCGACCTTAGCGCAACGTAAATTTAGCGCTCATTACAACATATCGCACAGAATACAAAGTCCATCAGTTCAGTTTATTAAAAAATGGGTGCTCAAGTTTGAGGAGACGGGTTCAAAAACAAACTGACCTCGATCTGGCCGACCTAGAACATCGAGGGACCCCGAAAACGTGGAGCGAGTAGAACGTCTATTCGTGACCAACCTGGACTTTCAACTTGAAAGCGGTATATGTTACAAAATGTTTGACGTGATAACGTCTTTAAAATCGTTTTAGTCGGGTGACATGTTCAGAAACTTGTGTCACACCAAAACCTCACGAGCGCGATCGCAGGTATAACGAGAGAGAGACGGACCGATCTCCCGTCTCATCTCGAGCGCTGCCAGTCATTCCGTGAAACTTGTCACGCGGAATCATCACGAGCGGAGGCTGGCATAGCGTTCGAGTGAGTGGACCGATCTTCCGTCTCTCTCACTCTTTATCACGTAAACATCTCGATCGTAAACCTACTTTACAAACAACCAATTTTTTTTTTGCTCCAGCTCTGCAGGATTTTACTGGTTTTAATCAACGGTCCTGGTTTCAACAAGATGAGCCTCTAATGACTCATTAAAGGCAACTCGAGAACTATTTGGCCCAAAAGTGGTGTCGATAGGCGGGGACATTTACTGGCCGGCTCGTAGCCCGTAGCAATGGATTTTTTTCTTTGGGTATACCTCAAAAGTAAAGTTTATGGCACCAACCCAGTGACTCTTGAAGAATTGCAGCAATACCAGAATAATGAAGGATCGCATATGGATAACGTTTATTTTAAAATATAATTTCCCCTTTTGTGTACTTTCTATAACAATAATAGTAGTTTATGTGACTGCTACATAATGGAGGGCATTAATAGGCGAGTTTCATAATAATATCACTCGAGAGTTTTAATGCCTAATTATGTACAGTTACATACACTAGTTTATCTACACACATATCATAAGTTCTCTTTGATGTGTTCATGAACCGCATGTTTGACCGGCATTGTTGCTCTGCAGTTGTTTAGCTTGTTCTGTAGTACAAACTGCATGCAGGCGGGCGTCGGCTTTCGAAATTTGAATGTCAGTACCAATTTCACAGACAAACTAGAGACGGCACGCAGTCGGGCGTCGGCGTTCGAAATTTGAATGTCATAATATGCAGAAAAACTACACATTATGGTCATAATGTGTAATTTTTCAGATAAGAAATGAGTTTTTACCAAGTAGTTTAACATTATGCTGATCGTAACGTGCGGTTTTTGTACGCAGTAAAGAGGGTTTATGATACGTGTGTAGATAAACAGTTTTACCTATTAAAGTTAGTTTTATTTTTATTATCATTTCAAATATAAAAATACTTTTGGTCCATCCTGTATATATGACGCAAAGACTATCTGCGATGCTTCATGGTAATATCAGTTTGTAGTAACATAACATAGCGTCACGCCTTTTCCCATACGGGGTGGCAAAGACATAATTGGGCCCACTTTGAGCCCGTTATTCAATACCCCAATTTGCGTGACAGGTGGCTAGCCCATCGCCGCAGCTATGGAGTAATGAAGGTTACCTCACGATGTTTTCCATCACCGTTAGAACGTCCGTATAAAGTAATTTAGATAAATTAATTATCTCATTGGTACATGGTCAGGAATCGAACCAGCATCTGCTGTGTGAGAAGCACGCGTGAAACCGTGAAAATACAGGAAAAACCCTTGGCACTGAGTGAGTCCCTGCGGTAGGTTTCCGTTGAGGATGGGTGACATGACAAGCTGTGCCGAAATCGCGCCAAACAGTGTCGTAACTCATCACCCCTCCCGCACCCAAACACTACCGCAGGGCACCTATTCAGTTTGGATAGCTTAAGCAACCAACCAAAACAAAACGCCTTTAATAATAATAAAATAATAATAATAATAAATTTATTGCATCATTAATGATTCACAATATAGTTACAGACATAATTATTACAAAACATTTTGAGTCAGACAAAACAGAAACATCTGAACCTGAGCTAGGTGATTAACCTGTATTTCAGATTCAGCGCTTCTTCCAAGTTATATTATACTTGCTGTAGATAGCAAAGATTGAAAACAGGAAATCTATTAATATAAATCTAATTTTAAAAGCCAATTACAATTTAAAACATTTAGAATAACTTACAACTAAGATAAATTACATTGAAAACTGCGAAAATTTAGATAACTATTTTACAAAAAAAGCGGAATTGGTGAGAGTAAGGAAGAACCTCTCTTTGAATATCGTCAGTATGAATGAGTGTGTGTAGAGTTGCACTGAATACTCTTTTTACGAACGTAGTTTCTTGGAGAATGTTGTTCATAGGTATTCGGTAAGCTAATTAAAGCCACCTGCGCTCGTTTATGGAGCTTGAAGATCAATTAGTGACAAGGTGCTGACTCATCGCCCGAGGTGACTCTAATCCTTTTCTGACTTTTACAATATTCACAGGAAGCGAAGCAGCCTCTATTCTTTCAGTTTCTATTCACTGATAGAGACAAAAGCTAACACTTGTCTCACCCACTTACTAGTATTATTATACTAAATTATATGATGTTGGCTTAATTCATGACGACATGCAAGTATTGTAGACACCGGCGTAGGCGCATCTGCATGTTTTTGTGTTAGGGTGGCTTGCTCTTGCACTTTTAAGTATATTTCGATAAGTAAGAAGAGCTCCGTGGTCTAATGGGTTTTACGCTCGCTTTACACACGGGAGATGCAGGTTCGATTCCTGACCAATGAGATTATCAATTTATCTTAAGTACATTTTACGGACGTTTTCACGGTGATGGAAAACATCGCGAGGAAACCTTCATTACTCCGTAGCTGCGGCGATGGGCTAGCCCACTGTCACGCAAAATGGTGTACTGAATAACTGGCTCAAAGTGGGCACAATTGTGCCTGTGCCACCCGTATGGGAAAAAGGGTGACGCTATGTTATGTTGTGTTAAGAAGAGCTCCACACAGGAGATGCAGATTTGAATCCTGACCATCTTCCAATGAGAAAATTATTTTTTCTTAAGTACATGATCTGACGTTCAGTGTTTCGGATGACACGTTAAGCTGTTTGTCCCGGCTGCTATCGCCACGTGGTATTCGTAAAACCCGCAACCCGCACTGAGCCAGCGTAGTGAAGTATGGCTTAATCTTACTCATATCCGGGTAAAGACCTGTGCCCCTCGGTGAGGACATTAATGGGCTACTTTTCAAACAATGCGCTCCTCCTGAAATTGTCTTGAGACAACTCGAACTTATTTATTGCATACCATATATTTAACAAATGCTTTTAGATTGAATGAAAAAAACATTAATACTGACACTCTAGAAATAATGTAAATAAAAATCGATCAAGTTCGAGTCGAACTACCGCACGAGTGTAGGTATGGAGACCCCATTAATTTATGAAAACGCTTGTGGCTCGTTAATTGCTGCTGCAGTGGAAACGGAAATACACATTCTATGATTATTTCAACTCTCTAACTATTACAGTTCGTGAGACACAGCCCGCTGACGGACTGACGGACAGACAGACGGACGGATTTATATTTATTTTTGGTTGGAGGGGAGAAAACGCCCGGGTCCCTGCACATTGAGCGGGCGTCAGCTCGTGTAGTATACGAACTAACAAACAACGCCTTTGTTGTCTGAAACAGTTATCGTAAGATGTTACTGGGAGCCGTGGGAAACAGACGGACGGACGGACAGCGGAGGGTTAGCAACAGGGTCCCATTTGGCACCCTTCGGGTACGGAGCCCTATAAATGAAAACCTAATACAGACTGGCGCCTACACTTCACTTAGAAATTTCACATAGCGTCACACTGTTTCCCATACGGGGTAGTTGTGGCACACGTGTGTAGCTGTAATTTAATTATTCTATTTGCGTAAGGCTATATAGTATTTAATCGCACATCAAAAATTCTGATTTTCACAGCAAAAAAGGATCAGCAAAAACACTTTATGTCTTAAGTATTTTTGTAGTTCTTACATGTTCAACCTAATAAGAAATATAAAGGGGGGTTTCACCTAAGCTATCGCAGTATTTTGCCCTGATATTTGCTGAGAAATCAGTATTATTAATGTGCAGTTTAATATTTCCCTTTGCGTAATAGGTACCTAGCACATCGCCCATATCTCCACAAATTATCTGCGGCATTTCTCGGCGAGGAGTAAGGAGAGCTGACCGCCAACCTCCAACAGGAGCGGCTGAAGACGAAGATGGGGAATTTCTCGACTAGCGCGATCCACCCTACTGAGAGTACTACATAGAGCAGCTAATAACAGCTGACTCACTTAGTCAACAAGGTTATGGCTGACACATCTCTGAAGGTTGCCTTCAGGGAAATTTAAAACGAAATACAGTTGAGAAACTTAACGAATCATAGCAGCCTTGGAAATGATCTGATTCATAAACGTTTCCGAATGGGGCATATTGGACAGAGAGCGCAATATATGGCGTCATTGGACTATTGCAATTTTTGAGGCTTACCCAACGAAATATATAATTTTATCTACACACGTATCATAAACCCTCTTTACGTTATGATCAGCATAATGTTAAACTACTTGGTAAAAACTCATTTCTTATCTGAAAAATTACACATTATGACCATAATGTGTAATTTTTCTGCATGTTATGACATTCAAATTTCGAACGCCGACGCCCGCCTGCGGTCCGCCCCTAGTTTGTCTGTGAAGTTGGTACTACTGTACAAGCTAAACAACTGCAGAGCCACAATGCCGGTCAAACATGCGGTTCCTGAACACATCAAAGAGAGTTTATGATATGTGTGTAAATAAACTAGTGTATGTAACTGTACATAATTAGGCATTAAAACTCTCGAGTGATATTATTATGAAACTCGCTCTCGAGTATTAATGCCCTCCATTATGTAGCAGTCACATAAACTACCATTATATATACCTAAATATATCGTTATGATCCATAACGTGTTAAAAACGCACAAAAACGGAGGGCCAGTCTTCGTGCCGGATGAAGTCGATTTCACGCGCCGCCAGCCAGTCTTGTGTGCTTTTCGCTCTATGAGCTGGCGCAGAATCTTGTTGGAATACCCAGTGCCTGTTATTAAACATGGTATGAGAAACAAGTTCCACAAGGTTCTTGAGGACTGTATTTTGATACACAACTGCATTCGTTTTTACGCCTTTCTCACAAAAATGTGCCTCAGTTAAGCCCCAATAAGAGACTCCCAACCAAACCATGAGCGAGGATGGAAAATGACCTCGTTGGACACGCGGAATTCGGTTGCTCGCTTCTTCACTGCTGTGTGCGTACACCTTATCATTTTGTTTGTTGTAGCTCTCTTCCACAGTGAAAATTTGTTCATCCGCAAAAAGAATTTCCCGATGCTTTTTTCCCGCGTACCACTTCAACAAAGCGCGGCATCTCTTCAGTCTCAGGTCCATTAAACGAGCGTCCAAACGATGTCCTGTTTTTCTTCGATATGCCCTAAGCCCTAAGTCTTCATTTAACACCCTTTTCACGGTGGTCCTGCTTAACCCCATCTGAAGGGCCAACAGTTTCTGCTTACGTATGGGATTTCTTTGAATTCGCGCCTTCACAGCTTTTATCACTGCTGGAGTCCTAACAGAGCGAGGGCGACCACTTCTTGACCTGTCATCTACACTAGAGTCTTCATTGTATCGTTTTATGGTACGATAAACCAATCTTTTGGTTATATTCAAATTTTTCAGTAAGTCGAAAATCTGAATTGGCGCGTAACCGCAACGATGCAACGCAATAACTGCGACACGGTCTTCTTTAAGTGTCCACTCCATATTTAAAAATGAGGAAAATTCTAAAAAGTACACATTTTTATTTTCATGAAAAATTCGAAATTCGAATTCAATAAACTTTTTTGTGGCCAGCGTTCTAAATTCAAAAGTTTTTATTGTGTGACAGAACTCATAACCTGACTGTGTATATATATATATATATTGCTATGTATTAGTTTATTATACGGATTATTCATATTGTTACGTTGTATTTAAGTGATTGTGTATGCAGTCTATTTTTAGCAATTAGGGTTATCAGTATAATACATACTGTTTGTAGTATATATTAGTCGTAGTATTTATAGAGTTTTATTGTACGCGCAGGACTTCCCCCGCTCAACCATCACCTTTCCTACCATCTTGGTTTGCTGGAAGAAATCTCTTTTGAGAGATAAGCTCGCCTTTGTACATGTTTTTTTCTATTATAAGTTATCTGTATCACTGTTTTGTGTAGTATACAATAAGGAAATTACATGTGTGGAGGAAGGAGAGGAAGTCTGTGTGTTTAAATTATAAATTGCTCGAATTTCTGTGATATAAAAATAGTTTGAATAACATAATGAATTACTGACTAAACTAACAATTAATACATCATTACCAACGCTGAGCCTCTGCCACCACGAATTGAAAAAGTGACTAAAATTGATTATGTTCATTATTTGCGGCTGTGTAAAAAAGGCTCTAATATTTTCTTCCATTGATTAACCTTTTTGCATTCATAACTAATATTTGATAGAGTATGTAAACATCTAAGAAACTAGAAATAACAAACTTAATTTGCGTATCATAATTTACATTAGGTCATAAATAAGGAATTTCAGTTTCATATGATAAGTAACTAAAATAGGTATGCAAATGATATATTTACATACCTTAATTACCAGTTATTTACACAATTACAATTACACGCGTCTCCTTTTCTTCAAATAAAATGCCTGCCTCAAAATTAAGTCGTTATAAAAGGCCATTCAGATAAAAGATAGACCTCCGATCTATGCCTGACCATACATGGCAAAGTTGTTCATAATAGAAACGGCGCCAGCGTGGGAGGTGACAAAAAGTTGCGAACGCGTAAGTGATCTTTCACACTATGCAGCGCAATCGTCGCGCGTCTGCCGCGCTGCTCAGAAGCGGCTAAATTCTTAATGACAGCAGCGCGCTGTCACATACCTTCACTTCTGCCTCGCGACACGGCGTGGCACGCTTCTTTTCGAAATTGGAATGGATAACAACGGGGAAACACCATTGTCTGTCGTATTTAGTTAGTTAAATCAGACACTTAACTAACTCTCTGGACCGTTAACTAAATGCCGACGTTGCGGTTACGATCAAAGGTTGGTTTCGAGCCTCGGGACACACATCAGGGACGGGAACGTACTGGTGATGAAGCAGCAGCCGAATTTGCAATCTACTTCTACGACTTTTTCCTCCCTGAAGAGCCAGCGCTCGATCCCAATCTGGTAAACAGATCTGATGACTCGTGCTCTGTCAAGTACTTACAAATTTTAGTTACGTAACATTAACGTACGTAGGTACTAAGAAGTACCTCGATGTTACGTTCGACCCTAACCTTACATTCCATGATCACATGAGCACTTTGGCCAAGGAATGTGCGCTCCGGCATGGTACGCCCTGTGCTCGGAGACGAACAAACGGAGACTCCGAGCCCAAGAGAACCTCTCTCTGCGTACCATCGTCGGCGCCCCCCGCTACGTGAGGAACGCGACAATCCAGAGGGACCTAAGATGGGAAACCGTGGACCAGTTTGTCCAGAGGCTGGCGAAGGGCATGTTCGCGCGTGCGGATGCGTCACATCTTCCGCACATCGCCGAACTGGCGCCGCACCACGCGCGCCCGTCCGACCGCCGCCACCTGCCACGCGACCTGGTTGCCTAGCCGGCGATCACCCACTGCATACCAGCACCACATGATGACCACCGCCCGCAGGGGCCATCCGATGACCTGTCCACAGGAGTGGACAGAGGCGATTCTTCGGGAACAGGTCCGTCGACCTGACCCCGACTCCTCACGCCCCAGAAAGGGTGCGTGGGACGACTAAGAAGAAGAAGGGAACATAATAGTAAGGGATTCCAGAACCTAGGTGTGGTCCTGCTACTTTACACGGCCTTAGTGAGAAGTAAACTTGAATCTAGCTCGGTGGTTGGAATCCGCATGACAGCTCATATGTCCTTATGCTCGAGAAGATACACAAAGTTTTTCTACGATACCTATATAAGAGGAGATTCGGTTACTACCCTTACCTTTATCCGTCCGCTTTTTATTGGGTATGGATTGGATACAACTCACTAGAGGTCAGACGTAACACCGAGCAGCTTCTGACTGTGTGTCGTTTGTTGCGAGGTGACGGTGACTGCGCCGCGCTTGTCGATACGGTATGCGCGCTACATGTTCCCGACAGATATCTCCGCGCGCGCAGGCACCGGCTGTGAGCGGGAGGCACGCAACGCACGGTGGCGCGCTAGCAGTCTCCGCTGGTGAGGGCTCGGGACAGTCTCAACGCTCTGTTGGCTGCAGCACCACTGACTGATCTGTTTGGTGATGCATGGAGGAATATTGTGCGAGAATGTGGAAGGTTCTGCGAGGGGAATGTGTGAAAGTGTTGTCCTTGGATTAATTTTTACATTGACATTTAATTTTACTGATATTTAATTGATTTTTCCTATTACCTTGACATATATCAAATAACAATAATACAGTGAATGCTAGCAAGGCGTTGAATTACTTATATGAGAATACAGATAGAGTTAATGAAAATTTAGTCGTAAATACTGTGACTGCCTATTACTAAAATTGTTAACAAGATGCAGGCCAAAAAATCATGTGGAGTAGATGAATTGCCAATAACGGTTATAAAGGATAATATTGATATCTTGGCATATCCTCTTGCAGCTTTTTACAATGAGAGCATTGAAACTGGTACGTTTCCTGACCAGCTAAAGATTGCTAGGATTTTACCAATATTTAAAAAGGGTTCGAAAACAGATTCTGCTAATTACAGGCCAATATCTTTATTACCAATTTTGTCAAAGATTTTTGAAAAATTAATTGAGAATGCTCTAGTTGTACACCTTAATAAGAACAAAGTTCTTAGCACTAGGCAATTTGGTTATAGAACAGGCGTTAGTACAGCAGATGCAATAGAGGCACTACTTAATGATGTGCTTACAAACCTGGATAGAAAACACAAAGTTGCAGCATTATTTTTAGATCTAAGTGCAGCATTTGATACAGTTGATCATGAACTTCTCATTAAAAAATTAGAACACTATGGCGTAAGAGGACAGCCATCAAAACTAATTCGAAGCTATTTGCAAAATAGATACCAGTTTGTTGAAGTCAGATCAATTAGTAAAATGAAAGAACAAGTAGTTTCTTCTACCTTAGTTAAAATAAGAAGAGGTGTACCGCAAGGATCAATATTGGGACCCATCTTCTTTGTGGTTTTTATAAATGACTTGGTAAATGCTATCATCAATAACTCAATAGACACTAACTTGGTCCTATTTGCTGATGATACTAATGCAATAACTTCGGCAACCAACATAGTCGATCTTAATAGAAGACTTAATTTTGTGCTGGCTTGTTTCAAAGATTGGTTCTTGCACAATAATCTAGAATTGAATGGCACAAAAAGCAAAATAATACTTTTTAAAACAACCACAAGAAACACTGAGACCTTGGACATAGTTTATAATAATGAGAAAGTCAATGTCGTTAATTCACTAAACTTTTTAGGGGTTCATATTGATGAAAATCTGAACTGGAAGGAGGAGGTGGAAGTGATTGTAAAATCCATTAGTTCCGCTTGTTTTGCTATGAAGACCTTAAGGGATGAGGTCTCTCAAGACCACCTCAGAGCAGTGTATTTTGCATTAGTAGAATCTAAGTTAAGATACAGTATTAAATTTTGGGGTAACAGCTACCAACGCAATATTCTTAGTGCCTTTAGGATGCAAAAGAGAGCAATCAGAGTATTAGCTAGAGTTCCTTAGTGGATCTCATGTAAAGAATACTTTTTGAAGTTTCGTGTATTAACTGTCCCTAGTCTCTATATACTTATATTACTGACTACCCTGAGTAAACACCTGAGTGACCTAGAAGGTCCGGTAGAGAAACATTTAAGAAACATTTCCAGGAGGCAGGACATTAAACTTCAGATAATTCAACCTCACCTAAACATTTGCAAGCAAAATGTTCTTTATCAATCCATAAAATTGTATAATTCATTACCGAAAAATTTGAAAATAATTGATAAAACGAAGATGTTTGAAGGAAAAATTAAAAAATATTTCATGGAAAAATCTTTTTATGACATTAATGACTTTTATGCTGAACCTAATTGTTAGAAAATTTGAACTATTTGTATTGTATAATTTATCAACTACAAGAAATGACAACATGTGACATTAATTTAAATTATTGATTTATTCTGAAAATTAAATTTAGTAATAATATTAGATATTAAGTGATTTCAGACACAATGTATATTGTTAATTAATAAATAAATAAATAAATGAATAAAAAATAAATACTTATTTAATTTCATCACATGAAACTGAAATGAAATATTCGTCTTGAAATGTTTTCTTATACCTACTTGTAAAATGATTTTGACACTTTATTTTTAATTATTTGATTTCTCATCATGTATTTTTTTTGTACGGCGCTTTGGGTCCTAACCTGTTATATTGTACGTCATATTTGTATAATAATAATACAATAATAATAATAAAATACGCAATCAGACTAGACCCATCCTTACTACTAATAAACTCAAGCTCAATCTCAAACTCAAAAACTTTATTGCAAATAGGCAAAAATAATGGACATGGATAAGAAAAAAAAAAAAATATGATCAACTAAACTAATGAGTACATGACTGACTATGGTTTGAGTTTGAAAAAGGAAATTTCTCTTTCAAGTGGTGATTCATGGCTGAATCTCGCACAGGAAAAGGACATTCCATAAACTGTGCCAGTATTTCGGAAATACGCCCGTCAGAGAAGGTACCACCAAGGAACGCTACGGGGATGACGTTTTTTTTAATTTTCGTATTTTTTTTGTTATCACATAATGTACAATATATAAATAATATAATCTTATGACAATATTATTAAATTTAATATTAATATTATAACATGGTATCTATAAGGGTAAAGATAGCTCTCGATAAAGGTCAGCAAAGTGACGCGATTTATACAGACATAAGTAAAGCTTTTGACAGGGTTGACCATTGTTTATTAATTCAAAAACTACACAAAGTGGGAATTCACGGACCTATGCTCGACTGGTTCTTTTCGTATCTCCACGACCGATTGCAAAAGGTCGCCGTATGTGGTTCAGAGTCTAGTACATTTGTAGTTACGTCTGGAGTCCCACAGGGTTCTCACTTGGGTCCAATTTTATTTTTGATATTCATCAACGACCTAGCTACTGAAATACAGCATTCGCATTTTGCGAATTGCAGGAAGATCTCGACAAAATAGCTAAATGGTCTGTTGATAACAAGCTGCCTCTCAACAGCAGTAAATGCAAACATATAAAGTTTTGTAGGAAGAAACATTCCTTTGTCTCATCTTACCATATCGACGGAAAGCAATTAGTGGAGGTGTAGTCTATCAGAGATCTCGGGTCGTCCTTGATTCGAAACTCAATTTTAACAGTCATATGCCATTGTTAGTAAATCTCTAAAAATGTTGGGTTTTGTATGGCGCAATTGTAAAAAGTTTAAAAGTATTACTCCAATGAAAGTGCTTTACTGTGCCTTAGTTCGTAGTAACTTAGAATAATGTGCAAATGTATGGAACCCTCATTATCAGTGTCAAATAGATAGAATTGAAAGAGTCCAGAAACGCATGTTACCTGTGCATGCAATTTTTACAACAATGTTACTGTAATTGGATGTACTTCTTTTTAAAACTTTACTTGTCTGTAGACTTATGTCTAAGGTGTATCATCTGTTGGTAAACATGATAAATAAATAAATAGTCGCCTCTTTGCCTCCAGCATCTAAAACATTGAGGTGACAGAATTCAAATTGAGTTCTATAATTCCCTTTACCTTATACATGTGTTAGTTTAAGATTTCACATTCTCCAAATGTTACCTATGTGTTTCTTATGGAAATAAACTCTTTTTGAATTTTGAATAAATAAATAAGTGCCAATGAGATGTCTCAAAATAACAATCTAACAAAATAAATAAATAAGAACAAAGATAAGCTTTAATGAACATAACTTATAGGAAACCAGGCTGGCCTAGTCCCCCCAAGCAGCACCCGTTCACGAGTATGACTTGTGCACCAGCCATCACCCCCTCGCCATATTTGAGGGAGGGGAGCAACCCCTATACAGCTAACAACTTGTTGGTGACGATTGTCAAGAGAGTAATTCTGGAGGATTTTTAAAAAAAAGTTAAAAATATTTAAAAGAAAAAACCGTTTGGGCAAAACTTTTTTGTGGACCTAGGAGACAGGAAATGACCCCTTCTATTCGCTATTTTAATTTGGCACCAAACACTCTGTATATTATATAACTTTTCCCGTACAATTGTGCCCGCTTTTAGCCATTTATTCAGTATTAGAAGATTTAACACCGTTGGGCAAGACCTTTACCCGGATACCAGTAGGATTGAGCCATACTCCACCGTGTTGGCTCAGTGCGGGTTGATGAAGGGGTGTCGGGATGTCAGAAGTTATCAAGCTGCCCTATTATGGCCTCTGACACAGCTGTATGACTACTACCACCAAGTAGCGATAGTAGCCGGGACCTACAGCTTAACGTGTCACCCGAAATACGGAAGCGTTCGAAACGGATGCCAACGGGCATCACAAGATAAATTACTTATTATTTATTATATTTACTTGTGTTCATAAATATTTACAAGTATTTAGTTTTAGGACTAGGACTCTCCTATTGCACAAATTTTCCTGACCTGCCTAGGTTTGCTGGTAGAAATTTCTCTTTAGAGATAAGCTCGCCTTGGCTCATCAAATATTTTGTTACCTTTACTATTATGATATTGTGCAATAAAGTATATGAAAGAATTAATGATGGTAGGTGAATAGGTTAGCTGGAAGAAATCCCCTTGTAGATATAATAATAATAATAATAATAACCCCCCCAAGGGGACCACCTTGACGTGGTGGGGGGGCTTACAGGGAGGAGAAACTTATTTTTAGTCTGTCCATCTTGACTCGATACCCTTTACAGGAGGCACTGTTTTCAAAAACCTACACCAACTTGGTTATCACCCTCCCCAAACTAACGGTTCCCAACCCGAGGTGGAAGAAATCATGGACGTGAAGAAGAAAAACTTAATTCCTCAGGAGGGTACCGGCACTGCCGGGGAATCCCTCCCCGTGCCCGGCGAGCCTGGATCGCCCGGCTCGGGCAGCCCGACGTTTCTGGGGGGGCACAACAGTTCACGGACAGGAGGACGATACAGTTTACGGCCGCTTCCCGGAGGTCGCCGGGGCACACCTGGAGCCGGTGCTGGGTGTCGCAGCATACAAGCCATCGGTGGCGAGAAGCTGAACAGGCGGGCTCTCGCTGGGGCTGAACCTGAAAATGTTACAGCCGAATCATCTCCATCTCCATCATCACCACAAAGTCTTTTCTCTTATGAGAGCGTATCATCACGGCATAGCTTCTCGAGACAGACTTCGCCCATCTCACCCCCATCTTCACCAACAATATCCAACCGGACAGATGTTGTGCAGGGGGCACTCGCCGATATTCCTGCACCCACTGTTGCCAGGACCAGCACGAGAATGAAGTGGACGGAAGATATGAACCGTTCCATATGGCGTGCATATCTCATAGCATCTAATCTTGAACAGAATACCAGATCTTACCTACCAGAAATGCACCGCATATTTACAACTGAATTCCCACAAATTAATGCCTCTAGACAAAGGGTCGGAGACCAAAGAAGAGCAATCCTCAGAACTAAATTACTAACACAAAACGTCCTGGATGAAATTAGAATAGAAGCAGCTACGTCTCGTGATAACCAGCCTCAAACAAACCAAAACTCACAATCAAACAGTCAACTTTTCACACAAATCTTAAACACAACAAATACTCCACGACAAAGAATGACCTGGAGCAATGACATCAACGAGACTATAATACGCATTTACTACAAGATAACCAGGCTTGAGTCCAACAAAACTGCCTACAGACCAACACTACACGCCGCTGTGATAGCTGCACATCCTCACCTAGCACACTTCTCTGAACAGAGAATCTCTGACCAACTCAGAGCCATCATTAATAATAAATATATTACCGACAATAGATTACAGCATATACGGGATGAAGTGGCCATGGAAATAGAATCAGGTACCGAAGTACACGTTAATTCACTACCAACTCAATCACAGATTCACACACACCTTTCATCACCATCACAAAATCATCAGTTATCGAATCCGGAAAGAGAGGAAGACCAAAGTGACGCCAATACCACACACCCACACAATCAACGCAACAATTTTGTAGTACTACCTGAAGAACAAATTGGAGAGTTGGACGAATTATTCACCAAGACACTAGCATATTTAAAAGACGTCGACCCTACATCAAGGCCATATATACCCAAACAGAAACCAAGTAGACAATTTGCTATTCTAGTACACACCATTAACGTAAAGATACTACCAAAACACATTAGTACTGAAACCGATTTTAATACATTACAAACAATAATTTACTGCGCAGCACATACTGCCATCACTTACAATGGTGGAAAAATACGAGGACCCAACGAATCGCAATACTCCAATAAAAATAGGATACCAGCGTGGCAAATAAGATTAGAAAAGAGAATAGCTGACCTTAGAGCAGATATAAGTAGGTTAACACATTATACACAAGGTAACACCAGCTCCAATGTCCAACAACATGTTGAAAGAATCAAGCTACAATATAAGGTACACTCCCAATACGAACCAGATAACACAGACCCTTCTCAATTTTTAGTCACTCTAAAACAAAATCTGAATGCATTAGCAAGTCGTCTACGCCGTTACAAACTGACAACTCTTAGAAAAACACAAAACAAGACTTTCTACACAAATGAAAAACAGTTTTATAGATCTTTGCTCACCGAAAACTCAAACCACCCCACACAATCACAAGAAGCACCTACACCAGAAGCATTACATGACTTCTGGTCAAACATATGGTCAAAGCCAGTAACACACAATAATAGCAAATGGATCTCAGATGACCAGCATGCTCTCAAATATGTTCCAGGAATGGAATTTGATGGTATCACTATAGATACTCTGATTTCAGTAATAGCTAAGAAACATAACTGGAAGGCCACCGGTTCTGATAAAATTCATAATTACTGGTACAAAAAACTCACAATCACCCACCCAATATTATTGTTACAGATAAACAATTTTATACAAAATCCGGAGCACATGCCATATTACATTACACAAGGAACTACCTATATGCTACCTAAAGACCTCACAGATACCATAAACCCAGCTAAATATCGACCCATAACTTGTCTCCAAAACATATACAAAATAATAACAGCATGTCTTAGTCAACTCATATACAAACACGTAAACACCAACCAGTTACTAGCTGAACAACAAAAAGGATGCCGCAAATTCAGTCAGGGATGCAAGGAGCAACTTATCATCGATGCGGTCGCATCTAAACAAGCTCAACAAGAAACATTAACACTATGTTTATTGACTATAAGAAGGCCTTTGACTCTGTACCGCACACATGGCTTATCTACGTATTACAACACTATAAAGTTCACCCCACTATCATCTCATATCTATCAACAACCATGCAGACCTGGAAAACTATTCTTAAGTTATACAATGATAAAAATACAATACAGACTGACAAAATCATCATTCGCAGAGGAATCTTCCAGGGCGATTCACTGAGTCCCCTCTGGTTTTGCCTGGCACTCAATCCACTATCAAATCTACTCAATAACACAAAAAAAGGATTCCAAATAAAGTTTGATGACACACACCACACATTATCACATTTACTATATATGGACGACATAAAACTTTATGGAAGTAACTTAACAGAAATACATAAACTTGCAGATCTAACACAACAGTTTTCTAATGACATACAGATGGAGTTCGGAATAGATAAGTGCAAAATACAATCAGTTCATAGAGGAAAAGTTGATAGCAATACATACATATTAGAGAACGGAGATCAAATAGATCCAGTGGATAACGAGATAGGATATAAATACTTAGGTTACTATCAAACGCAACAGATACATCAAAGGGAGACAAAAAAAACAATCACACAGAAGTTTAGGAAACGGATACATAGCATACTTAAAACACAGTTGAACGCTCGAAATACCGTCAAAGCATTAAACACATACGCCATCCCAATCCTCACATATTCATTCGGTATAATCAACTGGTCCCAATCAGACTTAATAAAACACCAACGCACCATCAACACACTTAAGACTAAATACAGAAAACACCATCCACGCTCTTGCATACAAAGACTCACACTACCTAAAATTGAAGGAGGAAGGGGAATAATAGACTTAAAAAATTTACACAACAAACAAATCACCACACTAAGAAGGTTCTTTCACGCAAAATCATCGCACTCAACCCTGCACAATGCCGTCGCTCAGTCCGACTTTAAACATACTCCACTTAACCTACAAGACCATCAAGCTCAGATAAATGAAACTATCATCAAACCGCAACAGAAAATCGACATCTGGACACGAAAATCCCTCCACGGCAGACACCGCTTAGACTTAGCCAACCCTAACGTCGACAAAACTGCGTCGAACGCGTGGCTTAAGAAAGGCGAGCTGTTCCCGGAAACGGAGGGATTTATGTTAGCCATACAGGACCAGGTTATAGATACTCGTAACTACAGAAAACATATCATACACGACCGCACAATGGCAAGCGACATGTGCAGACAGTGCCAAAATAGTTCAGAAACAATACAGCATATCACAGGAGCCTGCAGATCACTCGCACAATCAGATTATAAACATCGCCACGACCAAGTTGCAGCCATCATACACCAACACCTCGCATTCAGATACAAATTGATTGCACAAAAAACAGCCTACTATAAATACATACCTCAAACAGTTTTAGAATCAACAGACTTTAAACTCTACTGGGACAGAACTATAATTACAGACAAAACTATTCATTTCAACAGGCCTGACATAACTCTCCACGATAAACAAAACAAAACAGTATTTCTCATAGATATAGCCATACCAAATACACACAACCTTACCACAACGTTTACAGAAAAAAACACAAAATACACAGACCTTGCCATTGAAATTAAAACACAATGGCAGGTACAATATGTCAAAACCATCCCAATAGTCATCTCATCCACAGGAGTCATCCCATACACATTACACACTAGTCTCAAAACATTAAATATACCCAGATCCACACACATACTTCTTCAAAAAGCAACAATACTAAATACATGTAGAATTGTACGGAAATTCATGGGCAAGGACCGTGATCTTTAGTAGATAAGCACTTGGCGTAAGCCCGTGTATCAGAACCTCTTTATTACAAGAGTGAAATGAAAAATTCATAAAAATATAATAATAATAATAATAATAATAATAATAATAATAATAATAATAATAATAATAATAATAATAATAATAATAATAATAATAATAATAATAATAATAATAATAATAATAATAATAATAATAATAATAATAATAATAATAATAATAATAATAATAATAATAATAATAATAATAATAATAATAATAATAATAATAATAATAATAATAATAATAATAATAATAATAATAATAATAATAATAATAATAATAATAATAATAATAATAATAATAATAATAATAATAATAATAATAATAATAATAATAATAATAATAATAATAATAATAATAATAATAATAATAATAATAATAATAATAATAATAATAATAATAATAATAATAATAATAATAATAATAATAATAATAATAATAATAATAATAATAATAATAATAATAATAATAATAATAATAATAATAATAATAATAATAATAATAATAATAATAATAATAATAATAATAATAATAATAATAATAATAATAATAATAATAATAATAATAATAATAATAATAATAATAATAATAATAATAATAATAATAATAATAATAATAATAATAATAATAATAATAATAATAATAATAATAATAATAATAATAATAATAATAATAATAATAATAAAAACACAAAATACACAGACCTTGCCATTGAAATTAAAACACAATGGCAGGTACAATCTGTCAAAACCATCCCAATAGTCATCTCATCCACAGGAGTCATCCCATACACATTACACACTAGTCTCAAAACATTAAATATACCCAGATCCACACACATACTTCTTCAAAAAGCAACAATACTAAATACATGTAGAATTGTACGGAAATTCATGGGCAAGGACCGTGATCTTTAGTAGATAAGCACTTGGCGTAAGCCCGTGTATCAGAACCTCTTTATTACAAGAGTGAAATGAAAAATTCATAAAAATATAATAATAATAATAATAATAATAATACCTTGGACACTATTTACACACATTGATCTAGCCCCAAACTAGGATTTCCTGTATCTTGGGTACTAGACAACGATACACATACTTATATAGATAAATATTATACTTAGATAGATAAACAACCATGACTAGGGTACAAACATCCGTAGGGTAGAAACTTTGGGGTTATGTATTATCTAGGAAGAAACCCCTATAAGTGAGTAGTGCTTCGGTGTGGGAGGGGTATGTAGTCGTGACGTCAGACTTCAGCGAGGGGTCGGCGTGGCATTTCCCCCCCTCCCGCACCGAAGCACTACCGCAGAACACCTCCTCGGTTGACAGCTTGGTATAGGTACTAAATATCGGCCAAGCGCGAACCATCGTACAAGAAAAAACCTGCCAAGTGCGTTTTGGACTTGAACACGAAGGCTATACAGGGTGACATTTTATTAGCTGACCATATTTTAGGGAATGATAGTACCCATCATTATGAACAACTTTCTCCAACAAACATATGGTCGCAAAGGGAAAAAAATATTTGTCCCTCAGTACATTGACCCGATCAGCGGATTACAAGTTACAATGGGGAAACCAAATTATTTCTTTGGCGACCATATGTTTTTTGGGGAAAGTTTTTCATGATGATCATTCCCTAAAATATGGTCAGCTCATTAAATGTCACCTTGTATAAGAATTTATGTAAAAACTTTCCTCTTGTACGGGGACACCGTTATTTTTTTTTTTATTGTGTTAGTTATTTTTTTGTTGCTTTAGGGCAACAGAAATACACATTCTGTGAACATTTTGACTCTCTAGCTATTACGGTTGATATGTACGCCCGCTGACAGGCAGACAGAAAAGCGGATTGACGGACGCAAAGCAGAGGCTAGGGGCTAGAGAATAGGGGCCTGTTTGGCAGACTTCGGGTACGGAACCCTAAAAATGTAACTCTAATTTCTTTAAAATTCTGTGGCCGGATGCACAAAGTTTGACGGACCGTCAAAATCATAGGTCCGTCTCTTGCTCGGGAAATGACATCGGCTGTATGAGATTTAAGTGGAACTTTATTTGGGCTGCAGTATTTAGAATCAGGATACAGTTAATTATATAACTTACTTGTTGATGCCCGCAACTTCCTAAGAATCATTATTTACCGAAATAACGTTACCCTCCTTATGGTGCGTCGGATAAAAAGTATCTTATGTCAATCTAACTCATAAACTATCTCTGTGCTAAATTTCATTCAAATCCGTTCAGCCGTTTTAGCATGATTGAGGCACAAACACACAAACATCCAAAAATCCAAACATAACATCGCTACTTGCACATTTATTATATTAGTCGTAAGTTAGATGTAAGTTTAACATAGCTCGTAAAATACTATAGGAAAGCTGAACTATGGATAGTTATCTATCATACTCAATAACATTTTGAGACCTAAAAACGTAAAATAAAATAAAAACTTTTGCAGGTTTTTTTGTTTCAACAAAAGTTGCGATTTTGATGTAACGTGAAAAAATATACCTAGTAGGTCCTTAAGTTCTGTCACAAGGTTTTTGATAGATAAAACTCAGCAATAAACTTTTTCTTATTCGTATTACACATGATTAAAAAGCTTATTTTATACGAATCAAATTGCAATACAATACATTTTGTACGATTATCGCAATATGACAAAAAACCTTATAACTTGAGACAATCGCGAACCCAAAACACGCCGCAACTGACAAAAATACCACTTACCACAAATTTTATAAAAAAAACAGTGTTCCAGATAACCAACAAGTTTTTTTTTATTTATTCTGAAACCTCGATTTTAGACCATGCTTAACAACTAGCATTTGATTTTCTGTTAGCTTTCAGTTCCAACTGCTCCCAAAGAGAACTTTACGTACTTTTTACGTTTTCAGAAAAACGTATAAAAATGATCTTGTGGGCAACAAGTACACTACGTAAAATGTGAATATGAAAATTAGTTTTACCCAGACTTAGTTATCTTATGCTTCAAAATGAAGGTAACGTGTTCAGGGAGGGTTCTGACTAAAATCTCACGTAAGTTTGAAAGGTTTTAAGAGTCATGGAAAAAAGATAAAGTGAATCACGTCCGTATATTTGATTGGGTAAAAAAGTGCAAAATATCTGAAGAAACTAGCATTTGTGTAATATGGCTTTAAGCATTTAAGTCCAATAATCGTTCTAATTTATCAGTATTTAATGAGCTATCAAACCATATATAGTATTAAATAAAATAAAACTTGGTATTATTTACTATGCGGCAAAATATTTGTGACAGAACTTATGGACCGACTAGGTATTATGGAGGATAATCGTACTAAATCTTACTAGGCCCATACTAAGCTCAACATTATTAATAGCGATAAATACATAGAAAACATCCATGACTAAGAAACGAATATTTATGCTCATCACAGCATAATTTGCCCTTATCGGGATTCGAACCCAGGACCTTTCGCTTCGTAGGCAGTGACCCGCTAAGTAAGGATCCGAGCCATGCGTCAGTCTTACTTTCCATTTCACGCCAAACTGTCAACTGTCTGTCATTCAAAATTAAAAGTAGTAGTCACACAGATACATTTTTATGAACTGTCAAAACGCTTTTTTGTTTGTCAGTTGTTTGGAAACATTGTGAAGGGACGCCATAACACAGTGTTGTCAAATACCCGAAGGGTGCCAGACGCGACCCTATTACTAAGCCTCCGCTGTCCGTCTGTCTGTCCGTCCGTCCGTCCGCCACCGGGCTCTATCAGATCAACCGAAATAGGTAGCGAGCTGAAATTTTCACAGAATGTGCCTTTCTGCTGCAATTAAATACAAGCACTTTTGAAAATTAATGCGGGTCCCCATAAAAGCGACTGTTTTTTTTAAATCTCTGCCCCTGCGAAATACCTCATAACATCATGATTCAATATCACCATAAACGCTGCTCTTAATAACTTTGAGAACTCAGTCGGTTTCGTATCGGTTTCGCAATCTTGAAGTTCCGGGTTCGATTCCCAAAGAACACATATATTTTTTGTTTTTGTTTTGGTTTTCTTATTTAGGATTTAGTGTTTTTTTTCTTGTACGGAGGTATGGAACCCTTCGTGCGCGAGTCCGACTCGCACTTGACCGATTTTTATTACCCATTATGTTTGTAAAATATACTCGTAATAGCACCTAATCGGAAAAGCTCATTGCAGATGTCACTAGTGTATAGTTGCAGGCTGTCTAACTGTCAAAGTCGTCAAATTCTATTGTACTTCTTCGTATAAAACGTGGCATCATAACCTCATTTGAGGTTAATTTCGCAGTGTCAAGTGTATTTCAAAGAAAGCGTGACGTGTTTTTGAAACTGACCTCAAATGAATGAAACTCTTTGCCTCCAACTAACTACACCAGCGCCACCAAGCGGGAGCAAAGGCGAGCATAGAGTTGTCATTACTGCTGAAAATGTACAATACGGTATTTGACTGCTAGTCAAAATATATACTTTTTATTAACTGTGAAAACGGTAATTTTGTTCACGAATTATAAGACATACTAGCATGTGACGCCATAGTCAAATGCTGTCTTAATAACACAAAATTGAGTTTATAAAATAAAACTGCTGGAAATATACAATACTGATAGGGAAATATTAAACTGCACATCAAAAATACTGATTTGCACAGCAAATATCAAATGCTGCGGTAGCTTAGGTTTATGGTAAAGGGCGTGAGCGAAGCGAAGCCCCCTTTATCCTTCGTGTTAGTTTAAACATGCAAGAACAACAAAAAATACTTAAAACACAAACTTGAGTGCAACACATAAAATATTTTATCTACACACGTATCATACCCCCTTTTTACTGCGTACAAAAACCGCAGGTTACGATTAGCATAATGTTAAGCTACTTGGTAAAAACTCATTTCTTATCTGAAAAATTACATATTATGACCATGTAGTTTTTCTAGATATTATGACATTCAAATTTCGAACGTCGACGCCTGCCTGCGTGCCGCTCCTAGTTTGTGTTCGAAGTTGGTACTGGCATTCAAATTTCGAACGCCGACGCCCGCCTGCGAGAAGTTGGTACTATTACAGAACAAGCTAAACAACTGCAGAGCCACAATGCCGGTCAAACATGTTCCTGAACACATCAAAGAGCTTATGATATGTGTGTAGATAAACTAGTATATGTAACTGTACATAATTAGGCATTAAAACTCGCGAGTGATATTATTATGAAACGAGCCGAAGGCGAGTATTAATACCCACTCTCGAGTATTAATGTCCTCCATTATGTAGCAGTCACATAAACTACTATAAAAAGTGTTTTTGCTGATCCTTTTTTGCTGTCAAATCAGTATTTTTGATGTGCGATTAATTACTAGCCATTCTGATATTGTCAAACGCTTTTGTTGAAATAGGTTCAGCTTGAGATAGTTTCTAGATTTATAGGACTACCTTATCAAATACCGTATTCTGTTATCGACTACCCTTTTGTTTAGCCTCCAACGCCTGAAATTATTTTTATATTTTTGGACTGCCAGTCAATTAGCCAATTGAGTTGCGGATGACACATTATACAGAAATATGTTGTTTTACTCAAGGAAAACTAGACATACTAATAGGAAAATACATACGTCGTAATTTCATTGGCACGGCTAACATCACTATAATTTTCTGTAAGTGATTTAGAGGACGAGTTATTAAATGCCTACTAGATTACGAGGAAATTATGGTTGTATATTTAGATATTGTTCATCAACTGAATTACCGAATGCAGAGACTGTGCTCAGATAAAGAGCCTCTTGAAGGACATAAGATAAGGTGTGATACTATGTTATTTTATGTTAAGGTTGGGCACCCCGATAACGGAGCCTGGAATTTCCTCTTAAGCTCACTTTTAGAGGAATACGAATTTAAATGTAAAAAGTCTATGTATAGAAGATAGAGCAACGTAATTTAATATTTTTTTCACACCAACTGCCCGACAACGATAAATTATATCATGCAAACCTTACGTGAATAAAGCAAGACATTATTGGGCTTGGCTTTAGCCGGTTTGTAATATTGTACTGAATTTTGTTATAACTATAATAGTAATAATAATACCTTGGACACTATTTACACATATTGATCTAGCCCCAAACTAGGATTCCCTTTATCTTGGGTACTAGACAACGATACACATACTTATAAAGATAAATATTATACTTAGATAGATGAACAACCATGACTAGGGTACAAACATCCGTTCTCATCAAACAATATTTGCCCCTACTGGGACTCGAACCCGGGACCCATGGCTTCGTAGGCAGGGCTACTGCCGACACGGCCATTTGGGTCGTCAACTGGCTGGTTAATAATGTAATTTTCACATATTTGATTGTTATGCCCTGAAAGTTTAATTTTGTGAAATAGCCAAAGCGCACAGCCCAGCTCCCTGGGGTCACAAATAACTATAAATAAAAAAAAAAAACACCACCGACATATTGGTGAAATCTTACGCCTAAAATTTTGTTCCCTTGCTTCCTATTTAAACCTGATAACTTTTGAAACTCTGAACCGATTTAAATAAAATATATCTAAGGACCATTGCCGCAGAAAAATACTTAATAGTAGTACAGAAAGATTACTCCTCAAAGACACTTAAATAAAAAGCTACTCTCGCTGTGCGGCAATAAAGCGCAATGTAGCTTGCACCTGCGCTACGTTCGAGAATCGCTAAACACCTACATAATCGGTTACCCCTCCGTGCAGGCTAGATTGCGCCGCATCACTTCGCCTGAGAGCTTCTTTTACTCTGACATCTCGCGTTGCGACTGCGAGCCAAGTGAGCCGCAACCTAAGTGGAATCCCGAACTCCGGGTTGGCCAGCCAAACGTACCTAAACCGCTGAGTGAGACCCCCTGCCATTGCATTGAAATCTAGTACCAACTACAAAATACCGCTTTAAAATCCCTCCACACGTTTGACCGATACTCCTTGTTAAGCTGATAACTTTCGAACTACTGAACCGATTTTAATATACCATGTCTAAAACCATCGCAGGTAAGTCGACAACCATTAGCATAAAACCACATTAAACACCCGTTTGACCACTAGGGTGCCATGGACAGACACACTTGTAACAAACTTATAACACCCCTATTTTAGTCGCCGGGGGTTATTACCTAGAAAAGCCATTTCCCGTTACAGGTTTTGAATTTTATTACCATGGCAAGAGGTTTAAAATCGCAATTTGACGACCCGAATGGCCGAGTCGGCAGTGACCCTGCCTCGAAGCCAAGGGTCCCGGGTTCGAGTCCCGGTGGGGGCAAATATTTGTTTGATGAGAACGGATGTTTGTACCCTAGTCATGGTTGTTTGTCTATCCAAGTATGATATTTATCTATATAAGTATGTGTATCGTTGTCTAGTACCCAAGATACAGGGAATCCTAGTTTGGGGCTAGATCAATGTGTGTAAATAGTGTCCAAGGTATTGCTTATTTATTTATTAATGAGGAACCTCATAACGGGGTTCGGCAAAGGTGCGGTTAATAAAACAAAAGCCGCGAGTGTGCAAGACGCTGCAATATAGCAGCCTTGCTTTTAACCATCTCGCAAAAGGAGAGAAAAGTAGAGTATACTCCTCGGGGATATACTATATATAGATACTATACAAGTTATTTTTTGTCTTGGGGGCGCTTGAACCCCTTACTACTCTCCGGACTCAGTCTCAGTCAGTTAACAAGTTAGAATAAAGAAACAACGAGTGTTTTTTTTAATGCAGCTTCTTTAAAATACCAGTTTTCGTCTTCAAAATTGTTTGATTGTCCACTGAATTAATAGGTCAGCATCAAATAATAAATACTTTACAAGCTACCGTTAATATATCTCTATATAACTATTTAGGGGTATATGGGGGTATAACATCTTAGCCGCCAAGCTAACCTTACCTGCACGGGGTGACCCTGCTAACTAACAAACAAGCCTCTGGCGAACCACTCACCAAGACGCACTGGCCAGCGTGGTGATTAACGGGTAAAAACCCTCTTCAGTAGGTACTTATTATGACAGACGCCCAACAGCCCCGGCCCTCAGTCCTCGGCAGCCCCGCTATTCCTAGCTCCGGCAGCGGCTCAAGTTACGGCGAGGCAAAGGGTACTAAGAATCTCTGGCAGAGATCCAGCGGCCAACATACGATGACCCTGGCTAAATTCAATTCACGGACTTTGAAAGAAGATTATAGCTTCACGGAATTATTGGAAGAATTAGAACAAATTAAATGTGTTGTTGTTGGCTTGTCTGAGGTTGGACGTTGAGGCGAAGATTTGGCTCGACTAGTTTGTGGCTACACTTTCTACCACAGAGGCCATGAGGACTGAAAATGAGGAATGAAACTAAACCAAAGATGTGCTTTGAAGTTGATACAGGATGACGACGCCGTAGAAATTTTCTATCTGGAACCAGAAAACAGAACTGGAACACTGGAAACAGAAAACTCTTAGCAATATAGTCTAGGAGTTCAGAACCCACGAGGGTAGGTACTTGTTGACTTTCTTGAGCATCACAACTTGTTTGCAATGAACACCTTCTTCAAAAAACGCCCCTCAAGAAAGTGGACTTGGTCCAGCCCAGATGGACGGACTCGAAATGAAATAGACTATTTCGTCAGTACACAAAAGAAGACCATAACCGATGTCAGCATGTTAGGTCGTTTCAGGACAAGTAGTGATCACCGTTTAGTAAGAGCAACATTTAAGTTTAAGTTAGAAAACACCATGTGAAGTAAGACAGTACTACATACTTCCGTCTTCAGAGAGAGTTTCTGCTTGATCTGAAAAACCAATACGACTCTCCACAAGCAGAAAAAATCTTGGATGTAAACTTGCTGAACGATAAAACTTCGTAACATCACTGTGGAAACGACAAAGAAACATCTTGATGGCTCCATACAAAAGGAGAAAAAAACTATCAGCATAAACACTTTCTCTTTTATCTCAAAGAAGAGATTTGAATATCAAAAATCAGGTAGATCAGAGAGAAGTAGAAAAGATAAATAAAACTATAAGACAATATATAAGAAGGGATTCAAGATCATAAAGCACAAACATTATTTTAGAAATTATGAAACATAATAAAGGAACAAAATTATTTAGGCCTAATTGATACAAAGGAGATCAGAAATTAACAAACATAAAGATAACCCAGGTAAATTAATCACAGATCGCGATAAAATCATACGCGTAGTTGGGAATTTCTACGCGAAGCTGTATGCTTCACAAATCGAGGAACCAATGACACCAGACACCCACGATCCAAGAGCAGAGCCTATAGAGAGACTAGAAGACGAACTGTTACCTGAGGTAACAGAGAGGCAATTAAGAGGTAAAGAAAAGGCATTCGACAGCGTCGAATACTGGGCCGTGTTTCATTCTCTCCTTCTGTGTAATATTGACAAGCGATACGTGGACATCCTCCGGGAGCTCCAACAGAATGCAACTCTGCAAGTAGGAATACATAACCTTTCTGACTTCGTGCCAATCCGGCGGGGTGTTCGCCAGGGGGACACCATCTCCCAAAAACTATTTACTGGTATGCTTGAAGATTTGCTGAAGACACTAGACTGGGAAGGGCAGGGAATTAACATCTACGGGCGATACGCTTTGCCGATGACCTCTTCCTGCCAAGCCGAGAACTATGTGGATCTTCAGACTATGCTCGAGGACCTGCATTAAGCTTCGCTTGCGGTAGGCCTCAGAATAAACGTGTCCAAGACCAAGATTATGTCAAATCTTGCGGGTCCTAAACCTAACATAATCTTAGATCGCACATAGTCACTAGAGACAGTAGCCGACTACATCTACCTTGGACACAGTTTATATTTTGGCAAACACTCGCAAGTGAAGGAAATCTTGAGACGCATCCAGCTGGGTCAGGCCGCTTTTGGCAAACTGGAATAGACGTCTTAAAGTCTAAAATCCCCCAATGCCTCAAAACCAAGGTGTTCAGGCAATGTGTTCTGCCTATACTCACTTGCGGATCTGAGACAAGGCCGCTCACAAAGCACAAAGGGCAATGGAGCCTCCCTCGGAATCTCCCTTCTCAACCGAATACCCAACCTGGAGATACGACGACGAACCAAGGTCGTAGACATGTGTAAGCGGATCGCGAGGTTAAAGTGGAGATGGGCGGGACACTTGGCCAGGAAGGAAGACGGAAGGTGGCCAAAAGCAGTGACGGAGTGGTGGCTAAGGAACGAAACTCGACCAAGAGGCAGACCACCCGCCCGGTGGTCAGACGATCTTACCTACTTTGCTGGGCGCCAGTGGATGACGCTGGCGCAAGATCGCGTCAAGTGGCCTGCTGAAGAGGAGGCCTATACTCAACAGTGAGTGCGGCTGGCTAGGCTGAAAAGATAGATAACGATTTGTAATATGTCTACACATTGCGAGCTTCTAATAAGTCATATTCATATTAATTTATTCATTGCTTACATGTGGTTACACAAATATGATAATTAAGTGTATCAAATGCATTTATAAAATAATTTCAACGACCTCTAATTTCATATAGCCACCACTGTTTTTATATGTTAGCATAAGTAATTGATGACAGAATCTACTTTACTAGATTCGCATTATTATTTTGAAATCTCGCTCTAGCTCCGGCCGGCAAAAAGTATATGAGATTTTAATTTAAATAACAGAACTATTTAAATGACCACCAAAATATATTTTTCTCATCAAAATGGCTAAATGAACACCAAAAGTTGCAGAAAATATCAGGGAAAAATACTGCAGTAGCTTAGCTGAAGAGTAAAGGGGGTGAGCGAAGCGAAGCCCCTTTATCCTTCGTGTTAGGTTGAACATGTAAGAACAACAAAAAATACTTAAAACATAAACTTAAGTACAGAAAACATAAAAAGAAGTTTGGTGACCATTTATCCAATCACAATTTGGTAATCATTTACCCATTCTGGCAGTCATTTCGAACCTATTGGTAGTAAAATATGTGCGTTTTTGGTAATCGTTTAAAGTACTAGAATCAAATTTTAGCCTCAAAATTAGTCATAAAATTAATTTATTGAATAATTAAAATTCTTTAATTATTGAATAAATTAATTCGATGACTAATTTTGAGGCTCAAATTTGATTCTAGTACTGGACAGATGTTGAGTCTCCAAAATATATTAAGAGCCTACTTACAAAATTTGCTGCTGAGTCATCAATTTTGATGCAATTTTTTTTATCGGTAGCGCTGAGTTGTATTTATTGTTGTTTGTGAATTGGCGCTGGCTGTTTCATGTTACGTTCCTGTAGTAAATATGATGAATTAATATATACATAGTCAGGTCATAAGTTCTGTCACATGTGCAATATGAAATAATTTAGACATGTTTATTATTTATGTAAACATTTATATAGCAAAATGAACTTAATAAAACATAGATTCTTATGGTAATAAAGTTTATTCAAAATGACCCCCGCGATTTTGAATACAGGCCTTTATTCTGCGCGGCCAGTCGTCTATCGCAGCACGAACGAGGTCCATGTCAATATCGGCGGCTGCCTTAATCAAGGATGCCTTGAGTGACTCCAAATCAGGATGAGGCTTTGAGCGGGCCTTTTCCTCCAAGTGTTGCCATATCTTGTAATTTAACGGACTCAAATCTGGACTGGAGGAGGGCCAGTCTTCGTGCCGGATGAAGTCGATTTCACGCGCCGCCAGCCAGTCTTGTGTGCTTTTCGCTCTATGAGCTGGCGCAGAATCTTGTTGGAATACCCAGTGCCTGTTATTAAACATGGTATGAGGAACAGGTTCCACAAGGTTCTTGAGGACTGTATTTTGATACACAACTGCATTAGTTTTTACGCCTTTTGTCGCGAATGCATCACGAACGAATAACAAATAAGTCTGAACGCAGCTAAAATAAATATCATGATAACTGAGGGTAGATAGAATGTAATAAAAAGAGGAGGCAGGTGTGAGCGCGCCACGACTCTGACACTGGTCTGACGATTGCGGACGAGGACGGATATGCTGCCAGCGTTTTTGTTACCCGTAATTATTATTGATTCGTAATCATTATTGATTCTGACTCTTACCATTTTACCTGTGTTTTCATGATGTGTTTATGTGTATAATTCATGTTGTGAAATACCAAACCATGTTGCCGTAGTGCCTAAATCAGTATCAGAAAGTTAGATCAGTACATTGAACAGTTGACCAGTAAATCAGTGATGTACGTAAATCGGACCAACCAAACTTGTGAGGTAAGGGGTGGCTATAGGGGAGGTTGGAGGCCACTGCCGAGAGTTTTACTCTCATCATAACCAGTAACAATACCAGTATGATCATCATACCTCGTATAAGTGTGCCATTGAGGCATGTGATGTGATATGTTCACGTAAATTAGTAGGGTGATGGGTGTTTACCCAATTCAGATTTGATGATGATAAATTATGCACTTGTGGTGCAAGTAAATCAGTTAATTCGTAGCCTGGAGATATAGACGTGACAACACCTTTCTCACAAAAATGTACCTCAGTTAAGCCCCAATAAGAGACTCCCAACCAAACCATGAGCGAGGATGGAAAATGACCTCGTTGGACACGCGGAATACGGTTGCTCGCTTCTTCACTGCTGTGTGCGTACACCTTATCATTTTGTTTGTTGTAGCTCTCTTCCACGGTGAAAATTTTTTCATCCGAAAAAAGAATTTCCCGATGCTTTTTTCCCGCGTACCGCTTCAACAAAGCGCGGCATCTCTTCAGTCTCAGGTCCATTAAACGAGCGTCCAAACGATTTCCTGTTTTTCTTCGATATGCCCTAAGCCCTAAGTCTTCATTTAACACCCTTTTCACCGTGGTCCTGCTTAACCCCATCTGAAAGACCAACAGTTTCTGCTTACGTATAGGTTTTCTTTGAATTCGCGCCTTCACAGCTTTTATCACTGCTGGAGTCCTAACAGAGCGAGGGCGACCACTTCTTGACCTGTCATCTACACTAGAGTCTTCATTGTATCGTTTTATGGTACGATAAACGAATCTTTTGGTTATATTCAAATTTTTCAGTAAGTCGAAAATATTAATTGGCGCGTAACCGCAACGATGCAACGCAATAACTGCGACACGGTCTTCTTTAAGTGTCCACTCCATATATAAAAATGAGGAAAATTCTAAAAAGTACACATTTTTATTTTCATGAAAAATTCGAAATTCGAACTCAATAAACTTTTTGTGGCCAGCGTTCTAAATTCAAAAGTTTTTATTGTGTGACAGAACTTATGACCTGACTGTGTATAATATAGAAGCTGAAGCGTAATTTGATATTTACAAAAAAGACTGTTGCCTAATGCGTCGCCTTAAATGCATGGGTTGACCCGAAATGGATCGCGATTTATATATATAAAGTTTAAAACCTATGAAACCATATATGGATTAGTATGCAGTAAAGGGTTAAATGTCTTAACTGCGATGACTACTTCCGAGACAGCAAAAGCAAGGTTTTGAGTGAAACTATGACACTGTAGAGCGAGCGAAGCGAGCCCCGTCAAGAGGCCACAACCCGGTAAATTGTTTGAGCTTTGACATAGGGATTTAAGTTTACCAGGTGTATTACCACGTGTACGCTCATTGAAATCTTATTTTATAAATAAACAAACAGACAAAATAATTTGTATGAACTGCAATGATATGTACGCCATCTATTGGAACTAATTAAAAGCGAATCTGCGCTTTATGCAAGTGTAGGTACACAAGTTGTTTCCAATGTTTGCTGATGCACAATCTTATAAACTTTCCCATACGGGATGCTAACTTGTGCCCACATTATTGTATACTTATAGGTATGGGTCTTCACGCGAAAATCAGTATGCACTCAGAGGATACTTCTTCGTTGGATACTGCACCGCATTGCCACCTTTCTTGGATTTGGATAAATTAGGCAGTTAGTCAAAAACCCAGGACGCTAACTAAGGACCGGCATTCAATCAAACAACTGAACCAAACGTTTAACTTGTTGTCTGAACGTGCCTAGGCAAATTATTAACACAAGACGGATTGTCGTTGCTCAAGGGATCGCCTTATTGCAACCTAACACAAACTTTCTTTAGTATTCGGTCAGAAAGTGAACCAAAGGTCAGATACTCTAATGAAGGTTTTGAATCAGACTTCCTGTCCTTCAAACTTCGGGTGCCGGCGGACCAAAGGTTACTGGCCGGAGGGCATCGCTTACCGACGCTACAGGAAAGCGAGAACGACGAAGAAAATGATGTCAATATTTTTTATTAATAGATAATATTTGTTATGTTTTTATAATAAACCATTATCTCTCTATGTGTAAGGTATTTATACATAAGGGTTTTTGTTAACCTGAAATAAAGATTATTAATTCATAATTCTTTATTGAACATAGTTATTTAGAAAGATACATTTTGAGAAAACCTATGTACAAAGGCGAGCTTATCTCTAAAAAAAGTTTTCTTCCAGGTAATCAATGTGTAAGGTATTTATAGATAAGGGTTTTTGTTAACCTGAAATAAAGATTATTAATTCATAATTCTTTATTGAACATAGTTATTTAGAAAGATACATTTTGAAAAAACCTTTGTACAAAGGCGAGCTTATCTCTAAAAAGAGTTTTCTTCCAGGTAATCTATGTGTAAGGTATTTATAGATAAGGGTTTTTGTTAGCCTGAAATAAAGATGATTAATTCATAATTCTTTATTGAACATAGTTATTTAGAAAGATACATTTTGAGAAATCCTATGTACAAAGGCGAGCTTATCTCTAAAAAGAGTTTCCTTCCAGGTAATCAAGGCATGACAGGGAAATTTATCAAGAAAGGGTAGGCAGTGCTCAATATCTAAACAATAATATAAGGGAAATATTAAAATGCACATCAAAAATACTGATTTGCACAGCAAATATCAGGGCAAAATGCTCGTGTTAGGTTGAACATGTAAGTGCAACAAAAAATATTTAAAATAATAAACTTAAGTACACATAAAATATTTTATCTACACACGTATCATAAACCCTCTTTACTGCGTACAAAAACCGCACGTTACGATCAGCATAATGTAAAATGGTACTACTAAAATGGTAAAAACGCATTTCTTATCTGAAAAATTACACATTATGACCATAATGTGTAGTTTTTCTACATATTATGACACTCAAATTTCGAATGCCGACGCCCGCCTGCGTGCGCCCCTAGTTTGTCTGTGAAGTTGGTACTGACATTCAAATTTCGAACGGCGACGCCCGCCTGCGTGAAGTTGGTGCTACAGAACAAGCTAAGCAACTGCAGAGCCACAATGCCGGTCAAACATGCGGTTCCTGAACACATCAAAGAGAGCTTATGATATGTGTGTAGATAAACTAGTGTATGTAACTGTACATAATTAGGCATTTAAACTCTCGAGTATTAATGCCCTCCATTATGTAGCAGTCACATAAACTACTATAAAACATAAAAATAGCTTTTGTAGATCCTTTTTTGGTGTGCAAATCAGTATTTTTCATGTGCGTAATTAATACTACTAGCCGTTACATACAAGTAAATTAAATATCTATAAAATACAAACTCGTATATACCAAACTACTAAATAAGTACCAATAAATACATAAACCTGTACGTATAGTTTATATATAATAATAATAATACAACAAACACAAAAGAGAGAGGAAGTGCTCTTTTACCCGGTTTTTTAAAGCGAAAAGAGTGGGACTTTATCTTATCTTGCAAGGAAGTGCGTTCCACAGTCGGACCGCCTGCAACCTGAAGGAGTGCTCATATGCGGAGGTGTTATGCCTTGGAGTGGCTAAGAGTGAGACCGTGTGAGATCTCCGGTGCCGATCTCCTGAGATACTCAAAGCGGTTTCTCTCTTATAATAATTATTATTAAATGTTTATGATTTTTTTATTTCACTGTTGTTTTAAAGAAATAAAGAACATGGTCTATTCTATTCTACTTAGAAGTATTCACTATGGTGGCTTTATAAAGAAGTATGTTTGTGTGCCTGGGTATATTAAGTGTATTGAGACTCGTGTGTGTGTGTGTATGGGATGACTCCGGTGGATGAAATGACTATTGGGATAGTATT